>CM053575.1:2553794-2578630 GCA_028646485.1 Cryptoprocta ferox | reverse complement strand
TCCATCCACTGGTCCAGGAAAGGAGGAAGGGACACAGAGGCCTGGAGCACTCTGCAGCCAGCTTGCCCTCTGGGTGCCCGATGAGGGAGGCCCCCGGCCCGGGAAACTCGGGCTCCATGGAGAAGCCCCGGGGCAGCTCGCTTGCACACATGTGCAGGGCAGTTTCTGGAGTCCAGGGAAGGGCACATTTGCATCTCAGCTAAATGAACAAGGGCAGCCATTCGCAGTGGCCAGCAGCTGTGCCGGGATGGCCATGCCCCTGGGGGACCTGGCTGAGCTCAGCAATGATGTCTCCAACAAATCTCTGACCTAAACAACCCAGAGGAAGGAGGAGGGTCCCGCCACATCGGGGCGCAGGAGCTGGTGCTGAGGCCCCCCCCCGGGGAGGGGCGGCAGGCGGCCTGGGGTGCGGCCAGCCCGGCCCGCTGCGGTCAAGAAGCCACTGCAGGTGAGAGCCTCGCCCTTGGGGTTTGGAGGTTGTTTAAACAATGCGTACTCCCCCTACGCTGCAGCAAGGACCCCCAACTCCAACAGGCTGTGCCAGCGGGGCACAGCAGGGCACAGCGGGGCAGCCGTGGAGTCTTCACGACAAAGTGCCTTTGATGAAAGATGGCGACACTCTGGAAGGGAAGGTCTCCAAGTATGAGGACAAAAGCCAGGGCTTCCAGTGCATGATGGAGGCCCACAAGCGCATTTCCAAGGCCACAGGGTCCCCCCTGCAAGTGAGGGACACACAGCCAAAGGAAAGTGGGGGCCCTTGTTCACAAATGACTAAGAATTCCAAGATGGTGGCTTCAGGGCATAAAGAAATGAGGGGCCCCACACAGCGGCAGGGTCACTGGGCCACGATGACGCTAATCCCTGCTGGCTTGAGAAAAAGCATATTCCGTGTCCCCGAGGCCCGGCCCCAGGGCTGTGGGCAGCCCCGATCTTTAGGAGGCCACAGGCAGCTGAACTCTGAGGGGGGCCTCCAGAACTCTTAGAAAAAGTCAGAAGGAGGCAGCCAGCCCATTGCCCCCGGGCATCAGTGCATTTCTAGGGCTGAGGACGGAAAAGAGGTGGCATCATGCTGTGCAAAGTATCTGGGCAAGCAGATTGCAGGACAAGTACCCTAGGGACATGGACAGAAAGTGTCTAAACTGTGAGGCCGTTCGCTACCCTGCCACTTGCAATTCAAAACACAGGGGCGACTGCAAGGTCACAAATCAGAAAAGAGCTAGACAGGTGGCCAATGTCATGTCCATGACAAAGGTGACAGGCAATGACTTACCGACGGCTTCCCAACGACAAGCTGGAGAGCCACCGGGAATGGTGTTTCGGGAGAATATTTTCAACCCCTGACATGATGTCCCTTGTCACTTGGGAAAGAAAGAAAGCAGGACCCGTAAAATGTAAAAGGACGCCCTCAGTTCTGTTTAACAGACATTTAGACTCAAAGAAAGACCAGCAACTCGGTGGTGATTATCAACACGGGGTCGGATTTTCCAAACTCACTACAGGACCACACACAACGTGTTATCAGCACGTTAACTTCAAAGGTGGAAATCCCTCCAAAGAAGACACGTATGTGGCCAGTGGATACACGGGAAGGTGCCAGCCATCACGAGGTATTGAGGAAACGTGGATGAAAAACCACAACGAGACACCACATCACACCCACTAGGACGGCTAACATCCAGAAATGAAAAGTAAGGGTTGGCGAGGGTGTGGGGAGTCAAGAGCCCTTTTGGTGCGAGTGGGAAGGGAACATGCAAACCAGTCTGGGAGGTTCTCAAAAGGTTAAAGATGGCGTGGCCACCTGACCCGGCACTCGACTCCCAGGTCCGCACCCAGAGGAACTGAAAACAGGTGTTCAGACCGACACTTGCACGCAAAGTGCAAAAGCAGTGTTCACGGCACTGTTATTTCCAAAAGCCCAGAAGTGAAACCCAGATGTCCATCCAGTGATGAACGCACACACAGAACGTGGTCTTATTTCTAAGGGGATATTATTCAGCCTCAGGAAGAAGCGATATCCCGCTACGTGCTACCACATGGACGGAGCCTGGAAACCCATGATGTTAACATCAGCCAGTCGCCAGAGTAAGATTCTGTCCCCTATAAGATGCCATCCACGCCCAGTGTCCAGGATAGGCAAACCCATGCAGACAGGAACGGGAGCACGCTCGCCCAGGCTGGGGACGCAGGATGGAGTGACAGCCAATGGGCACAGGGTTTTGTTTGGGGATGCCCAGAATATTATGGAATCAGACCGTGGTGACGTTTGCACAACCCTGTCAGTATACAATATACAGAATCATTCATCCTAATGGTAAATTACGTGGTACGGGAGTTCTCAGTTTAAGAAAATAGAAAGATGGGACCCACGTCTGAAGACCTTCGGGCGACAGCGCTGTAGAGAGACAGCAGAGAATTCACCTTCAAGAACTGAGCTGACGACCCGACCGGATCAACCGAGCCGAAGCTTTGAGAAGCTGTGTTTGTCAAGCCCCGGGGCGGATTCTCGATCCACATCCGGGAGGTGCCCAGGCGGCCACTTCCTGCCCGGTCTCCTGGGAGCCCAGGCTCCTCTTCACGCTGGTCCCCCAGACCCCGACTGGCTGGGGACGGGGCACATACACAGCGTCCTCCCAGACCTTCTCCTTGGCTATGGGATTTGCTGGAGCAGGAGCCTGGCCCTTCCATATCTACTTTACATATGCATGTCTTAAATTTAATCTGCCAGTGTGAGATTTCATCGTTCCCAGCATGCAGCTCCCATAAGCCAATGTTTATTCATTATCCCCGGATCTGTTTCCTATCGTCTATTTCAGAGGAGCCAAAAACAACATCTTAACTCCATACAGAGCACCATATGATGGCTTTCGTTTTCCAAAATGAGCCACGGTGCACTCTGGGAGGGACGGCCCTTGGTTCCCGCTGCGCCCCAGCGAGAGGGGGGCTCCTGTACGGGCTAGCCAGACTCAAACTGGGTGCCCAGGTATCGAGGGAGAGGCTCAGGGCCGTCCTCACTCATCCGACAGTCAGAGGGTCAGCAGCCGCCTGCACATACTGGGAGCTCGCTCATTCTACCTTGTATAGGGCATGATGCCGTCTGTCTTCCTGGGCCCCCAAGAGCCCAGGTCACTCATGGCATGGGTGAGGATGGGTCCACCACCCTTCCCACGTAGGATGCCCGAGTCCCAGTGCCCTTCTAGTAGCTCCACAGGGGCAGGGGGAGGCCTGCCTGCTGACCTCACAGGACAGAGCAGGCAGAGTCAGAGGCTGCTGCACGTCATGTTGGCTGAAGGGAACTTCTACCTTAACAACCCCCAGGGGCTGAACACCCACAGAAACCCTGGCTTGAGATGCCAACAATGCTGGTGTTTTCTTGGGTCTCATAATGGCCCACTGCTTTCCTGCTGCTCAGCCCCCATGGTTTTGAAGAAATCTCAGTGTTGGAGAGGTTTAAAGGTAGGGAGGCTATACAATTGGAATTAGGGTGAGCTGTGTATGAGAGATGGAATGGGTTTCTGCAACCACCTCCAAGCAGTCCACCCATCCACGCACTCATCCATCCATCCATCTATCCACCCACCAATGTACCCATCTACCCATCTGTTATGCATTTTTCCACCCACCCACCAACCCATCCATCCATTTACCCATCCATCCAATCCATCCATCCATTTACCCATGCATCCAATACCCACCTGTCTACCCATCCATCCATCATCTATCATCCATCCATCTCTCCACCCATCCTTGCATCCATCTACCCATCCACCCATTATCCATCTTTCCACCCACCATCCATCCATCATCCACCTATCCATCCATCTACCCATCCATCCATCCATCCACCCAACCACTCACCCACCCACCCATCCATCCATCCATCTGTCCATCCATCTATCCATCCATCCATCTACCCATCCATCCACCCAACCACTCACCCATCCATCCACCCACCCATCCATCCACCATTGATTCATTCATTCATCCACCCACCCACTCATCCATCTACTTACCCATCTATCCATCCACCATTCATTCATTCATTCATCCACCCACCACCCATCATCCATCTATCCATCCATCTCTTCACCTACCCATCCACCCACCCATCCATCCTCCATCTATCCACTATCAAACCATCCATCCATCCACCCATCTATCCATCATCCATCTCTCCACCCACCCATGCACTCATCTATCCATCCATCATCCATCATTCACCCACCCATCCATCCACATATCATCCATCATCCATCCTTCCATCCACCCATCCATCCAGGTAGTACTTTCTCAGCACCTCTTCCACTCCAGGCACCATGCTAGGTGTGGGGACCACCAATGTGAGCTGCTGTACCCTCTGAGTTCTTTGCCCTCAAGGGCTGATTAACTCACCTGACAAACACGTATTTACACACGAACTTGCGGGCCTTCTCCTTCCACCCCTGGCTCACCAACTAAATCTGCACCAATTAAAGCCCCTCCAACTCAGGGTTCAGATCCCAGCTCATGCAGCACCCTGCCTAGAAAACCACTGAAACACACAGATTCCCAGGTCCCACCCACACACCCTGGCTTCACTGGACAGTGCTGGAGCCCCATTACTTTTTGAGCCGCTAGGCTTAGGGCCACGTTCTGTGGTTATCTGCACATGTGTTATGCAGGATGATAACAATCTGAGAGCCAACGTTCGGTGGGCCTGCTTGCGAGCCAGACTGTGCCGGCTGCTTCCATGATGGGCTCACCACCCCCTCCCAGCAGTGTTGTGGTGAACACAGCGCTGCCACTGTGATCTCTGGGAGCAGAGCCAGAGAGGCCAAGTAACCTGCCCAAGGCCACACAGCAGCAAGACGGCTCCGGGCTCATGGTTGTAAATCAGAGCCGTGGACTCTGACGTTGTGTGTGCTCTGTGGGCCTGGCTCTGAGCCCTGTCTCCGGAACAAGCACCCTGGGAGGTTCCTGAATGCCGGTGCGTCCGCGTGCAGGCTGGTCAGGTACAGGCGACACCACGGCCCCGCTGGGGAAGGGACTGTGCGGTAGGAAGGAGGGGCTCCCCCCACAGCGGGCAGAGCACAGCTCCTGCCACTCTCTCTTCAGCACGTCAGGGACTGACCTGTGTATCCTCCACCGCTCGTGCGTTGAAGCCCTAACCCCAGTGTGACTGTGTTTGGAGAAGGGCCCTTGAGGACTATAGTTAGGGTTAAGTGAGGCCTAATCCCACAGGAAGGGTGTCCCTCTAAGAAGATAAAGGGATACAGGGATGTTCACAGCGGAAGGCCACGTGAGGACACGGCTTGCCATCTGCAAGCCAGGAAGCGGGTCCTCACCACGAACCCGCTCTGCTGATACCCAGATCTAGGCCTTCCAGGATCCAGAGCTGGGAGAAAGGAATGTCCGCTGACGAGGCTGCCCCGGTTGTCACATTTTGTCACCGCAGACCTGGCAGGACAATAGAAACCTCTTGCCTGCCCACCGCCATCCACACAGGTATGCACCGTAGAAATAAGCGTGCCCCCTGCCCTGTGAGAGTCTGAGCCACGCCCGCTCCCCTCTGCCCAGAGCCCCGGCCCGTAGCGGCCGCTGGACAAGGTGACTCTCTGAAAGGAGCTGCAGACACAGACCCATGTCCTGTAGCGGCAGGAGGGATGCGGCGGAGGAGGGCAGGGCTGGTGCCGGCATCACCAGGTTGCCATGGCAACCCCGGGCAGGCCACCACAGCCGCTGGGTGGGAGAGGGCGGGCCCGGGACCCAGAGGAATGCCAAAGACCGAGTCCTCCCGACAGAACCGGAAACCACACACAGACCTGGCAGAACTCTATTTTGGGGGCGAAGCTGAACGTGGAAACTGGTATTTAAAACACAGAGCAGCTGCTCGGAGACAGTGGCGTGCGCGCACGCCAGAGAGGCGAGGCTCCAAGTGTATTTTAATAAAATGGCGTAGAAGTCAGAAGCAGGGGAGCCTGCATGATTCTGCCACAGTTGTTTAACCAAAACATGATCATTAGCCACCAGGACAACGAGTCCCCATATTTAGTTTATGTTCCGCTAGGGAGCAGCTGGTAACTCCTCTGGCAGCCGGCTCTTCTGTCGCTTATTAATATTGTAGATTACAGTTGTGTTAATCGAGTCATTTGCCTGTATTTTTACATGTTCTAAAGATAACAAAATACGTTCTATTTTGGATGGAAAAAACATGGCCATCGCGGTACCTTGCAGAGGGTTCGTATGCACGGTGACAAATGCAACCTTGGTTCCATGGTGGGACTCCACTCGCCTGTGTAGCGGTGGCTCCAACCGCAGCTGCCCAGACAACTGGGGTGACAGCTCTGACCCCTTCCGCCTCCCGGGGAAGTGCTCCCAGCTGGGTGAAAGCAGGTCACAGCAGCGGTCTCCACCCCTGTTCAGAGAGCCCAGATGCTCGGGCCTCCCGGCTGAAGGGACGCCGGTGGACACCCACAGAGGCCCTGCTGCCTCCCCTCCTTCTGCCGGTCACAGCACCCCAACTATCCTTGGCAGACCACGCACCCACACTCTTGTCCCAGGCCCGGCCAGTCACACTTCCTAAGCACACGCATCTCCCAGCTCTAGCGACGGGTTCTGGGGTGCAGCTACGTGATTCAGGTCAGCCCCGTCGGGCCGATCCCTGATGCTTGCAAAGCAGACAGGAAAAGACGTGTTCTGTCTATGGTGGACTTGGACTTTCAGGAGAACATAAGCCCAGAGCGTCAGGGGCCACCCTGAGAAGCCAGCTGGCCAGAGAATAAAGCCGTCCTAGAAGAATCAGTGCCCGAAGATGGAGAGAAAGCTCCCTGGGGACATCATTTGAGCACCTGGATCCAGCTATGCCTGAAGACAGACAGAACTCGGGGGCTTTTAAATTATGTATGATAATAAGTCCCCTTTTGGGGGAAGAGGGTACTGGAGGGAGCTCTGGGATTCTGTCGTCTCCAGTTAAAAGAGTGGCGGTGAACAGAGCATCCCTTGCTCTGGGAGGGGGCAGGGAAAAGGCCTGGGTTAGAAGTTCAAAATCCGGTTTCCACCCCAGCTTTTCCATGAGCCAGGTGTTTGTTTCTCAGCAACCAGGAACCTAGATGTCCTTCTCCCACATCGAGAGGCCTGAACCCTACATCAGGGTTTGCTCAGAGGGCCTAGAGACCCCGGGTCTTCCCTGGGGCAAGGCAAGTGTTAGAGGAGCCCTTTCATTCTATGCTTTCCTTGGGTGATGCCCCCACGTGACCTTACGCTTCATGTTTAAGAACAAAACGGTTCTGCCCCCAGCGATTTGCATTTTCATAGACAATTTCAATTTTTATAATAGGGTGGTTTTTTAAAATGTGGGGTTTTGGGGCGCCTGGGGGGCTCAGTCAGTTGAGCGTCCGACTTCGGCTCAGGTCATGATGTCACGGTTCATGGGTTCGAGCCCCGCCTCGGGCTCTGTGCTGACAGCTCGGAGCCTGGAGCCTGCTTCCGATTCTGTCTCCCTCTCTCTCTGCCCCTCCCCTGCTCATGCTCTGTCTCTCTCTGTATCAAAAATAAAAAAGAATAAAAACAAAAATAAAATAAAATGTGGGCTTTTTTCCTTTTCCAAGTGACCCACAGGTTGTTGGAGCAAGAGAGACCCTGACATGAGCAGTAACTTCCGTCCCTCTGGCTCCTGCCTTCTCGGGGGGGGGGGGGTTGGAGGGGTGGTGGCGTGTGCTGCTTCTCTATCCATGGGCTCAAGAACCCAAGGCTTCCTTGGCTTGAGTGACCTAGATTCAAATCCTGTGGCTGCAACTCCCAGGCTGTGCAACCCTGTACGTGTTGCTCGAGGTCTCTGGGCCTCTGTTTCCTTATGTGCAAGATAGGCTCACGGGACTGTTTTGGAGACAGAAATGTCCGGTCCTGGGGCTAGCGGAGGACCCGCGTCACAGTGCTCCATCATGGACCTCCTGCATGGACCACGTCCACAGACCCATGACACCCACTCCCAGCACACACGTCTGAACCCCTCCACCCAGTCATCCTGAAGGCCTTCGGATGACCCGGGCCTTTCAACAAGGTTAAGCTGGGTTAACTGAGGGGTTAACGGCTAGGGGACTGCCTGGGCGGAAAGGCGTCACTGCTAAGCTACCCCGAAGCAGCAGGGCAGGGTTTTCCCAATGTAGTTATTCCTATACATTTATTTCTACAAGAAGTTCTTCAAATCACCATTGGAAATGGGAAGCCAGCACCCCCTCCCATAGACAGATGGTGTGTTCACATGAGCTAAGGTGTAAAGGAGGTGATGGGGACACAGTCGAGCTGGTGCGTTGTCTGCAAGAGGCTCTGTCCTGTGCCCACGCCTGCCTTCTCCATGTTAAGGGGAAAATCGGTGACCACGAGAGCCAGGTGGAAGGAGGGTCCCCGGCCTCCCAGGGTAAAGCCCAGCCACAGTCTGAGAACAGATGTTGGCAAATGTGTATCTCTGACAAAGGGCTTTCTTGTAGAATATATAAAGAGTGACTACAAATCAATAAGAAACGCTCTAAAGAAAATGGGGCAAAAGACCTGAATGGACACTTGACACAAAAGAAACGCAAATAAATGGCCAATGAACATACAAAACAGGCTCTTGCGCCGGGAAGTAATAAGGGAAACACACACTGAAATCCTGCATTGCTGCTCTTGGACACCAGAACACAGCGGAAACGCTCTGCTAGTAGTGAGTGCTGGCAGGATGTGGGCACACCACTGCCAGGACTACACGTTCGCACCCCCCAGGGCCTCTGTCACAGCCCTACACCCAACGGGACGGTGTTTGGAAGTGGGGCATTTGGGACGTAATTTGGGTCAGGGGAGGTCAGGAAGGTGGGGGCCCCATGATGGGATTAATGCCCTTGTGAGAAAAGACACCAGAGAGGCTGGGCCATGTGAGGACACAGCGAGAAGGTAGCCGTCCGCAAGCCAGGAGGCCAGCCATGCCGGCACCCCGACCTCGGACCTCCAGAACTGGGGGAAATAAATGTCTGCTGTTTAAGATGCTCTGTCTGTGCTATTTGTTACAGCAGCACGTGCAGACTAATACACACACTTAGGACATGGCTGAAGTATCCAGAAAAATGGAGGAAGCACCCAGGCCTGACCACCATCCCTTGTGGGTGTGAGGAAAAGAAGTGCAGACATGTTTACACTAGGAGACAAGCAAGTCCACAGCGACACTGTCTGTGACAGCCCCAGGCTGCAGACAGCCCAAGTGGCCGCCCAGGGAAGCACACAAGTTCAACCTCACAGTGAGATGGGCACCCGGGCCACTCACACAACCTGGACATCACAGACAGACGTCGGGAGAGAAACCGGACACAACACAACACACATGTGTTTGATTCACTTATAAATGGTTCAAAAATGGTGAAAATGAAGCCACATTGTTTAGGGATGCAAAGCAAGAACGCAGTGGGGCGCCTGAGTGGCTCAGTCGGTTAAGCGTCCGACTTTGGCTCAGGTCATGATCTCACAGTTCTGAGTCTGAGCCCCACGTTGGGCTCTCTGCTGACAGCACGGAGCCTGCTTGGGATTCTGTGTCTCCCTCTCTCTTTGCCCCTCCCCAGCTTGCACTCTCCCTCTCTCGAAAATGAACAAATTTTTTTAAAAAGTAAGCAAGTAAAACTATTACAAAATAAGGAGGTGAATGGTATGCAAGACGGTGCGGTTCGCGGTGGGGAGAGAGGCTCCTGCTGAGAAGGGGTGTGTGGGGGCTTCAGGGATGCTGGTTACGTGGGGGTGGTGTGTGACAGCCCTCCACTAAGCGACCATTATGGTTTGTGAGCTCCTCTCTATTTGTTGTATTTCACGGAACAGTTAGAAATAAAAAGATCGTGCGAGCACCAACTGAAAAATGAGATGTACAAAGGCAAAAGGATTATTCTCAAGGGCACCCAGTATCGATGGTGTCTCTGCACCTAGAGGAGAACCTGAGGGAGGATGTGAGATTTCAGGAAACGGAAGGAGCAATCCAGGAGCTTCCCAGAAAGGAGGGTAAGGGTGGGTAGGTTGGGATAAGTGAGAAAATTCCGCCTGTGGCCAGAGCAGGGGAATTCACCAAGCTGGACTGTCAGATGTGATGATCATCATTCCTTTGTCACCTCCTTACAGCTTCTGTCACCACCACCATCAATTGCATCGCCATTATCCTCAGCATCACCATCATCATCACCAGTACCACCAACCCCAATACCTCCATCAACAGCATCACCACCATCACTAACACCACCAACCCCAGTACCACTGTCAGAAGCATTATCACCACCATCACCACCATCATCACCAATGCTGCCAACCACAATACCACCACCACCACCACCACCAATACTATCAATGCCCAATACTACCATCAACTGCATCACCATTATCACCACCATCACCATCACCACCAACCCCAATACCACCATCAAGAGCATCACCATCACCAACACCAACATCAGTGGCATCACCACCATCATCAATGCCACCATCAGCAACATCACCACCACCACCAATACCACTAACACCCAGTACCACCACCACCATCAGCACAATACCACCATCATCATACAAGCACCACCAGCATCGACCTCACTGGCATCACCATAACCACCACAACCACCCATGAGCACCAAATCTCAACATCTCAGAGGGTGGTTGATTCCCTGGAGACACACCAGCCTGGTGGGTGAATGGAACAGACCATCAACTTGGAAGTATCTACGTTAGGGTCTTGGCTTGGCCACTTACTAAATGTGCTTTTCCGAGCAAGTCACTTACCATCTCCGACCCTCACCTGTAAAATAGGGGAGGGACACCACCATGTTCCCAGGGAAAGTCATGTTCATCACCTACAAAAGCTAAGCTGAGAGCTGAAGGGATGTTACGAGAGACAGGGGTCAGGACGTGTGCTCTGTTAAGGCCGCAGCAACACTGCCCAGCCCTGCTGCGAGCAGGTGTGACCGGTCCCAGCACAACCTTGGGAAATGCTGGGTGAGCTGAACGCATTCGCCCAAAGAATACAGAGGGATCCTAGCTACAGACGAGCATCGGGCCACGGGGATGCGCCAGGCGGACAGGACCTCTCCCTCCTCGTCATCTCCCTTTTTATCAGTGTGCACAGACACGAGTAACCTCAAAGGAGGGAAGCCACCAGTCACTTGTGAATGGGCACAGACACTCAGCAAACCACAAGGTCATGTTCATGTTCCGGCTCAGCCCTGACCACAGCGTTTGCTGAAGGTGACAAGGCCACATGGCAGGTCCTCCAGGGGAAGCAGGGGGTGATCCCCAGGGCCCACTCAGACGTGGCTTCAAGCCCTGATGCAGCAGGAGGGTGAAGGGGGCAGAGCAGTAAGCCGGGCTCATAGCCGATTCTGGGAGGAGGAAGCCGCTATTCAACATGGCGCCTCACCCCGTCCACGGGTCCGAGCCCAGACCCGGGGGTACCGTGTCATCGGCCTGGCATCTCCCAGAGTAAGCATCGATGCTGAGCTGACGGGGGCTTCTGGGTGAGGGGCCACCACCCTGGAACGCTGGAGAGTGGCTGGGAAGGAGAGTCCCGGCAGGAGCGGGAACAAGGCGGGTCCCGTGTGAAGAGAGAGCCGGGAACGCAGGCGGACAGGTTCAGTTCCAGCCTGGACACTGAAGGGCCCGGGGTGTCTCCTTGTTGACAAAAGGGATCATAACAACACCTCCCGAAAGGGTGACTAAGGGATGCCCCCTGGGAGGCAGACGGGACATGTTATACATCTGTTTCTGCATCAGTGCTCTGACTTTCTGATCCAGACCTTGTTCTTACGGATAGCTTCCAGAATCTTCTAATGGGGCCAACTCCTAAACATGGATTTATCCCACCTTCCACAACTGCAACTGGGGAGGGCACAGCTAGCCCTGGCTGGGCACTTACTGTCCTTTATCCGGTCCCAAGCCTGTGCCCAGGAGATTTACCATCGGATTCCGGAAGCCCATTCCACTGGGAACCCCACAAAATCTCTTCCCCAGGGGCCGGTGCATCTACCGAGGATCCTGACAGGCTCTGGCAGAGCGTCTGGCACGTGACACCCCTGAGCCACGCAGGTAGCTCATCCGGGTACACTCCGGGAGGGAGGCAGGAGTGAAGAACGGGGTGTCCTGCATCTGAGGTCTGAACCGCCCAGCTCCGTGGCCTTCGGGCGACCAGAATGCGGCTGTCTCTGGAGGCTGGGGTCAGGGACGGGCAGAAGTTACTCACGCCACCTTCTCTCCTGTTCTAAGTGACCGGTGCTCATCAGACTGTCCCGTCCTTTATTTCAGCAACTGAGACACCACGTGCTTGGAAGCGACTTGGCTTTGTCGTGCTCTCAGACGGGGAGCCCTGTCTACACACAAGCTGCGTCCCTGGACACGGCACGTGCGCGCATCTGCCTGCCGTAAACTGATGCATCAATGGGTCCGAGTGATGGTTTTGGACGTATTTTATCTGCTTGTCACTGGAGCTGTGTCATTGGGGCATTGCTTATCGTGGCTCAACGTGCAGAATTCAGCAGAGAAAGGACCACGCCACCGTCCAACCCGGCAGCCCGGATTTACGGGATGGGGACGCGACGCCTCGGAAAGCAGAGGGCCCGCCAAGGTCCCTGCAGAGCCGAGGCAGGCACTGACCCTCCCTCAGTCCACAGCGCGGGCCGGTCGTGGTGACGGTCGGTTTTGGGTGTCAAGCTGACCGGACTGTGGCAGCCAGCTGGTGTCGGGCACTCGCAGGTGCTGCTGGGAAACCTGCAACCAGCTCTCTGAGTAAAGGAGACGCCTCGACAGTGTGGGTGAGTCTCCTGCCGATCAGCGAACATCAAACAGGCTTCATGAAGACGACATTCTGCCTGGAGACCACAGCACGAGCTCCCGCCCGCGGCTCCAGCGCAGCTGCCCGTGGACCCCAGGCTTCCCGGCCCCCACGACCGCCTGAGCCAGTCCCTTAAAATGAACCTCTTCATACGTACATATATCTGTGTCTGTGCTCACACCGCGTCCCTCGGTCTTCATCCTACCGAGGGGTCAGTCGCCAGTAGTGGCTCCTGGCCGGGGACCACACGACCGGACTTTGACACTAGGAACAGAGAGGCGGTGGGGTGTGTTCCTTCTGAGCCAGAGGCCCCTACGGCCCTCGAGAATGGTGAGGCCGCAGCAGGGCAGGAAAGACACATGGCCTGTGAAGCCACTGAAGTCACGGGCTTGCTGCTGCGTCGGACATCACCCCGCCTAATGGGTCCACTGGAACGTCCCCATCCCTAAGGAGCCTGCGCGCTGGAAACACAGGGGAGGGACGTGCATGTAGCTCCAGGATCTCCCTCTCTGCCCCTCTGCCAGGAAGGGTGCCCCAGAGCAGGGCACTGGGAGTTCCAAAGAGCAGGTCACAGCCCAGCCTGGTGACCCCCTTCCCGTGGGCTCCTGGGTGCTGAGATGAAGGTGTTCTCACGTAAATCGGGGAGGATGGTTCCCTACTCCCCAGGCTGGATTAGACACCACGAAGGAAATCCTACAGAAATTTCGACGTGCCAGAAACACACAGAGCTAAGAAATGAGAACCAAGATTCAGAAGAGCAAGCCCTTCCCACACTGAAGACACAGCTACCGACCTCTCCACGGCACTGAGCCAAATGTGCATCAGCAAACCAGCCAATGTCCTGGGGCCCCCACGTCACTCTGCTGGTGGCTGCCTGCAGCCCCTAATACTTGTCACTGGGTGATGGGAAATCAGTGGGTTGAGCTCAGGCCTAAGGTGCCCTGAGCAGCCTTCTGCATGTTGTGGGTTCCTCGAATCGTTCACCTATTTCATTTAATGCGTGTGAGCGGGATTTGCTGGCTAAACACTCACTTTACAACAGAGAGACATGGGCGCCCCAAAGAGAAGGAACTCCCCAAACCAGGCTGACTTTGTGCGGAACAAGCTTGCGGGATGGAAACTTGTGGAAAGTACTTTGCGCCATCTCTGTATTCTGTGTATAATCCAGGTCAGCCCGCTGTCAACATTTAAAAATGGCGGGGGTGGCGGGGACTATGAAAAGGGCTAATTATGAAAGAAAAAAAATCAGTAAGTGGGACTTCATTAAAATTTTAAAAACTTTCCATGGGTTGAAGACGCAGCTAGAAAACAAAAAGTCAAATCCTAGGCTCAGATAAGTACCGGCAACATATATGTGACAAAGGCTGATAGCGGAGCACACGAAGAGCAGCACAGTGAAAACTGGACAAAGGGGTGCCTGGGGGGCTCGGTCGGTGGGGCGTCTGACTTTGGCTCAGGTCACGATCTCGTGGTTTGTGAGTCCCAGCCCCGCATCAGGCTCCGCGGTGAGTGTGGAGCCTGCCTGGGATTCTCTCTCTCCCTCTCTTTCTGCACCCCCCACTTGCACACGTGCTTTCTCTCTCTCTCAAAATAAATAAACATTAAAAAAAATTCTATAAAAATGGACAAAGACGCACCCTGATACTTGGAAGACGCTGGCTGCAGTGGGCAAGCACACGGGAGATACTTAGTGACAACCCTTCTCTGAAGGACTGTGTGGTGCCCGCCGTGTGGCACCCACCGTGTGGCACCTGCCATGCGTGGCTGAACGTCAGGGCTCTTGGCTGTGTGGACAGAGTCCGGCCCAGGAGTGCGCGCTATAGGGTGTCTCCATCTCTGTGAGATTCATCCAGTGACACGGGCCTCTGCTGCCAGAGCCCTGGTGGGGAAGGGGCTGGCGTGGCTGGACGCACCCCGAGAGAATGCGCTGGGGTCGTGAAAATGTATCTCAAGTGTGGTCACAGATACAGGCGCATGCATTTGTCAACATGCACGGAACTGCGCTCATAACCGCTGCATTTCCCCACACGTAAACTTCACCCCCGTAAGAGAAATCCATAAAAAAGAACCACGGAGCTAAGTCACAAGCTGAGAAAGCCCAGGGCCCAGAGGGCGCGCCAGGAGCCCCTTCGAATCCCCCCCGCCCTCCAATCCAGCTCCCACACCACTGCCCTGCGCCCCAGGTCACAGGATGCCTCCCCCTCTGACCCTTAGCCTAAGTCCCAGCACAGCGGCTGCATCCTTGGCCGGCAGAGGGTGGCCCCCCAGGGAAAGTCCAGTCTTAATCCTTGGCACCTGTGCATAGTGACCTTGCGTGGAAAACGGAAAACGAACGATGTTGCAAATCAGCTTACCCTCACCTGATGGGGGGGGGCGCCCAGTCTGACCACACGCATCCTAATGTGGGGGAGAGGCAGGAGAGGGTCAGAGAAATGTAGGGTAGGGGCCTGGCCCGCACCCAGAGGGCCAAGCCTGCTGCAGCCTCTAGAACCTGGAAAAACCAGGGACGTGCATTCTCCCCTAGAGCTTCCGGAAAGGATGGCGGCCCTGCCGACGCCGTGACCGCAGCCCCGTGAGACCCACACCAGACTCCCGACCTCCAGAACTGCAGGGTAGTGAATTGTTGGGGTAGAAGCCACTGATCCGTGCTAATTTGTGACAGTACAGTTTGCTCCAGCTCCCAAGACCGTTACGGGCAACGCGGCCTACGTTTGGTCTCAGGCTCAGGCCCCACGAGCGGCCCGGGGCCAGGAGGCGCTCAGGAAATGCACGCAGGGTGACGGCACAGGGTGCCGCTGGTCCGGACACTGGCACGGTCGTGGGGGAGTCAGGGACCTGCTTCCCCAGACACACGGGCAGCCCCCAGGAGTGGCTGGAGCCCCAGGAGTGTTGAACGCCGGGCTGGGCATCAGCCTGGCTGGAGAACACGGCTTTGTCCAGAGGCCACTGTCCTGCAGGAGTGAGGAACGTCCTTCTAGGGATTTCCGCCGCACCCGACAGCTTGCCCACGGTAAACACACACAGGCTGCAGCCCCCGGGAAGCCATTCCGGAGGCGACTGCCAGCCTGGACACACTGCATGGCACACACCCGCCCCGTGGGCATCTTATCTGGGCAGAGTGGGGCAGTGCTGGCAGGTGGGCGGAGAAGGAGCAGGAGAGGGGAGGAGGGGCGCCAAGTGCCCCTGCCTTTTGCTCCTCTCTGACGGAAGGCAGGATTTTTTGAAGGATGCAGGAAGTAGGAAGGTCCAGGTGACCTACGCCCTTGGTCATTCTGGGCTGCCCAGCACTGAGGTGCCTGCGTCTTTCCAAGGGAAGAGTGTGTGTCGGATAATCAGAGGCCGGGTAGCAGGAGAGACGGCTGCATTCCCCTCCCAGTCGGGAGGGAAGGGAGACAGGGAGGATGGGGGTAACTGGAAAGGGGAGTCGCCCTCATAAGCTCTGCTCTTGCTAGACCAGAGGGGCTGGGCAGGCCACAAGCAGGACAGGATGAGGGTGGGCCGGGGGCTGTAGGCACTGCCAGGAGGTCCGAGGACGCATCGCCACCCCCAGGAAAGCCAGCTCCCACCCACCTGCTGACCGCTGTCCCGCCCGCCTGTCCTGGTGGAGCTCGTGGCAGCCTTTGCTTTCAAGCTTAAGTCTAGCAAGCCTCTTACTTCCACACCCCTACAATATGGCATACGTCACAGTCCCCCTCTGGTGTTTGAGCCCAAGCAGAGACTCAACAGTGGGAAGTTTAGCACAAACGGACACCCCTTTGAAACCAAAGTTCTCAGAGCGGGAGCGACCTGAGCATCCTGACGAAGAGTCTGCAAAGCCGGCCACGTGTCGGGGGACCCAGCAGACTGGGGACACCACCGTGCTTCCCAGAGCATGCGTCTTCAGAACACCTTGTTTCCCGGGAGACCTGGCCACGGGGCGGGGGGCTCCCTGGGGAGCGCGGGGGCTGGGACACTGCTCGGGACACGGGCCACCAGTCCGCACGTGCGGCCGCAGCAAAGCCACTGGCCTCGAAGCAAACGCGGCTGCCTCAGACGTGTGCGCGGTGCGTCTGGAATCCAGCCAAGGGCCGCAGAGCGTACACGCGGCCCCAGCTCCTCACGGACAAAACGGCTAATGCGTCGGATGTGTTCCCAACACCATTTCACACCAGTGACCGCCTCTCCACGTTTTAATCAAGTCAGTGTTTTGGCAATCGATTTCAAAACGGTGTTCAGCAAAGGCTATATTTGGAGTTCTGAGAGAAGCGGAAATGGTTTTCCTTCAAAAACACCAACCTCTCCTGAGTAGTTTTCATCGAAACCTCAAACCCTGTGGTTCTAGGAGGGGGCATGGCCTCGCGTGTCCCACGAGCTGCCCATTCACACCGTCCGCGTGAGAGACCCAGAACCGGGCTCCAGGACTCACTCAACCCACAAAAGCCCTTTTCCGAAGCTAAAACCAACGATCCAAGTTTTCTGGAACATGCACCAAACAGCCCTTGCACTAAAAGCTTCTGCACTGTCTTGCAACCTATTTCGGGTTTGGACAAAGCCCAGAGGAATTGAATCAACCTCTTTCGATGACAGAGAGGAATCCTTGCTTTGAAACCCGGCCTTGCTACGTAGCCAGGCACCAGCCAATTCTCACCGCGTGACCGATGGCGAGGAACGGCGCCCACCTTACCTGCCTGGCTGTCCTTGGGCCTGCACTGCACCTCTTCCACGCACTCGGCCGGGAACCATCCGATGTGGCCGCGGGCGCTGCCTTCCCAGAAGCCTCCTTCTCCGATGCTCAGCACTAGAGACAAGAAGGGGAAGCTGTTAGCGGGTGGGCTTGGGGCCCTGGGGGAGAGCCGCACCAGCGCCCCCAGCTAGGCCCACACAGCTGTCCACGAGGGGACCTAGGGAGTGTGGACGCCGGAGTGCCCAGGTCTCCTCTCCCCTGAGGCCTGGGGACAGAATGCAATCTGACACCACAGGTCATGCGGCTGCTCCGTCCCCTCTTTTGGTGTCCCAGTTGAGACAGGAGAGGGGAACTGTAAGTCTCTGCCATCAATGATGTCAGGTGGAAAAGAGGGGGACAGGTCACCTCTACGGACAGGAGGAATGAGGAGGTCATGTCTGCCCGTTCCGAGCTGGGGAGGGGCGCCAAAGGTCTGGGTCTGCCTGATCTTTCCCTGTTTGGGGAGAGACAATCTCAGCAGGAGCTGGGAGAGAGGTGGGGGGGGTGTCCGCTGACCCTGTGTTCCGTCTGGCCCCGAGGCGAGAGCACCGGAGGCAGAGGGCGCCGGCCGGAGCTCCGTGCCTTTGGTGACCCAGCCCGTCAGGAAAGAGCCCACTGACCACACGGTGCAGGTCGGGAGTGGGGGCTCGCCGATCCCCTTAGAGAGAAAGGGTGGTGGGCACCCCGTGGGGGCCACTCTGCACAGTGAAATGTGGACACAAGCAGCTTCAAGCATTTTGTCCTATATTGACGCTGGCCCCCTGGGCCCTGTGCACCCTGCTGGCCGGGGCCCACACCTCAGAGGGTCGTCTCTGACAGGCCGAAGCCACACGCCTAGGTCACACCTTCTCTGTGTGACACCCCCGTGCCTGGGTTTCCCGACCTGTGAGAGCGGGACAGTGCGCACCGAGCTCCTGTGTGCAACGCAGAGCCTCATAATCCCATGCTCCCTGCACAGCCCTCTCCGGCCTCCCCATCACCGGGTCAGGGAAGACCCACCGCAGTTTCACAGATACGATGTCACGCTTCCGAGTGTGTTCTTTTTATTCCGAGACCCACGGAAAAGAGGGAAGGCTGAGGGGGAAGCAGCAGGATGTGTGCTGGACACGGGGAGGCCGGGGAGATGCCCCGAGATCCTCCGCGCCCGGGGCGCACACGCTGGTGGGTGGTCCTCTTTGCAGGGGTGCACGCGGCGGGTGCAGGCGGGACGCTGGGTCCCGTCTGGAACGTTCTGCTGTGTTTCAGGCCGTGCGCATGGCTGGCCCTCTGACCTCCAGGAGCTGCGAGTGAGTCCTGCAGCCACGTCTGCTGGACCGTCGGCCACACGTCTGGGCTTGTGCGCCCGGATCGTGTGCACCCACCTCCTCAGGGCGCACCTGCGTCCGGGCGGGACAGGGTGTTCCTTGTTAGCAAGCAGGGGGCTGGGTTGGGCTCACCCATAAATTACTGATACAAGTCACTGAAAAGTAGGCATTTCGCACCCTGAGGATGGAGTATCCACTCGCCCTCTCCAAGCCCACGCGCTCCTGAGGCCACGGCGGACGCGTGGAGGTTGGAGGAGGTGTCCGGTCTAGCTGTCCACTTACTGGCTGCTAGTCTTGGCCCCTCCCCTGCAGAGACACACGGCCCTGCCTTGTAACTTGGAAAGCATTGCTATCGTGATAGATGAGCTAGGCCATTACCAGGCTTGGCGGGACTGTCACTGCATGAGTCCCCACCCCGTGTCATGCACCTGCCTGTGTCATGGGGGAAAGATCTGAGTGTCTAGGAGCAAGCTGGGAATGCGGGACGGGGCCCCTCATTCTGCATCGAGCCCCCTGATTGGACGTCGCTGTAGGCCGTCTGAACTGCAAGCTATCCTGGGCCTTCCTCCATGTGGGCATCCCAAGGGGCATCGGAGCAGGCACCCCCTGTTCCCGGGCACCCACACTTAGGGACAGGTGTGCAAGGTATGCTTTCCCAGGTGCACGGGCTCCGTGGTCCACTGGGAATAGTAAGACCCACCCCCCACGGCTGAGGGTCAGGGAGCTGGGGGGTCATCCGCAGGACCCCAAGGCCTTCCCGCCTACTCCCAGGACCCCCCCCGGAAGGAGTGAGTTGGGTTTCTTGGGAAATCCTCCCAGGCCTCCTGCCTCTGTATCCTCTGAGGTCCAGGGGAGACTCAGGCTGCCAGTCTCCATGAGCCGCCAGGATGCAGGGGCCACTCACAAGGCCAGGCCGTCCAGTGTGGCCAGGAGGGAAGCAGACCCCGGCCCAGCATAATGAACTCTAAGGCATCTGTCAGTGGCCTGCACGGTGGTCCTCAGAATAGAAGTCCTTTGCATCTGTCCTTCAGGGACTGTCCTCTGTCACTTCTGTTCTGCGTGGGAGACGGGCCCAGCTCTTGCACACCCTGCTCTCCTGCAGCGAGAGCCAGGTCCCAGTCTGGGCGAGGCCCCTGGAACTACGCAGAGAGGGGCAGACGCCCTCACACCATTGCCCACGGGGCTCCTGCCCAGCCCAGGGACCCCTCTGTGGCTTCACGCCTCTGCCTTGAGCCACCTTCCTGCTGCCCCTGGGCTTTGGGGTTCCTTCTCTTCTTCCCTGGCCTCCCCTCATCCAGGCTGCAGACTTGGGGTCTCCCCGGATTCCGTCTTTCCCTGCCCACCCCCACAGACCTCACTCCCCGGACCTGAACCCCGGGTCCTTCCTGCACTTGTTTCCCATCCACGTGCGAGGAGACACGGTAAATCTGCCTCTTGTCTCTCGGAGACATGTCGAGACCACGGACATGGGCACAGGCACACAGGTGGTCAGAGCAGACAGAGCATGGAGGAGCGGGACCCACATGGGCTCCGAGTCCACAACAAGTAGATTTAGATCCCCAGTCCCCCGGCGATCAGCTGTGGGAAGACTGGGAGGTCTTCACCGGAGTAACAGCTGCTGTGAGGTGTGTGTGCAAAAACACATGTGACGTGTGCCCAGTGGTGTGCAAAGTAAACAACAGGTGCTCAGGGACAAGAGTCCCCACCTTCATCTACTCCTCTCTCAGTGTCTCCGATGCATGGAGACAGATGCAAAGCTCCCAGATAGAAGTGACCGCCTGTCAGCCCGGCCTGAGGTCCCTCGCATGGCTCTGGGGCCCAGAGCGCCATGGGCACACGTGGAATGAAAGGGAGGCCGGGGCTCTGGGCCAAGGGCTTAGCTGATTTCAGAGTGGGGCTGGGCAGGGAGACCCAGGTGGCTTGTTGGGGCCCATGGGGTAGGGTGGGGTGCATGCAGACCTAAGAGCAGGCCACACGGGGTGGTGCTCTGTCTTCACACGCATCGCCAGCCTCCCCGGGTTCGGGGGAACTGCGTATCACCCCCAACGGTATTCAGGTGACAGCTCCTCGACGTGGCAAGTCCTGGGGGCCTGCCCTTCCCACACCTGCTCCCAGAGGCGGCCCCCAGGCGGCTGGGGGAAGGGAGGGGCACGTCCTCTGTGGCCCTCCGCAGCTGCGGTGCAGGGGACATGCGAGGCAGCATCCCCGCCGGGTGGGCCACATTGTGAGGGGCCCCCAGGCACTCAGCAAAATCACTTCTGTCGCCTTCCATCCGGGGCCCCCTGTGATCACCACGGCGGAGGCGTCAGCCTGTCTGCAGAAGCAGCGTCCTTGACGTGGGACAGCGGGAATCTGCTCCCTGGTAGGGGAGATTGACCCCGCGACGCATTCTGGGGCTAAAAGTCAAAGTCGCAGGCTGTGTGGATTTCTGCATTTATGACGGAAAGTTTATAATCTGAGAGCTGACAAGAATCCTGCAGGGTAGGTGCAGGGACTTCTGCTTACGGGGGTGATGGACATGGCCCCACTGGGCACCAGGGAAGGGATCGGAGGGGAAGGTGCTGGAATGTGCAAGAGGGGAGCTGGACCAGAGAGCCCAGTCCACAAGGCAGGGCTGCGGGTGGAGGGGCCCCGGGGAAAACCCTGCAATCCAAGCAGCATGAAGAACCGGAAAGATGAAGCCAGGAAAGCAGGCACCCTGGACACTGGGGTGTCCCCACGAGGGAAGGAGCCCGAGAGGGCCTGGCAGACCCACGCACGGGACACAGAGTGGCTCAGCCGAGTGCCAGATCTGAGCTGGCCGGGTGCTGTCGCCCAGGCAACCCGCCCAAACGGAAGAAAACCAAGCAAAGTCAGAATCCCCACAACTAAGCCGCCTGATGTCCACAACACAACAGGTCGCCAGACACACCAAGACCTAGTAGGACGGAGCCCGTTCTCAAGAGGAGAGAAAACCAAGCGAGGCCGGCCTGGGCCGGCCAGGATGCAGGACTCACAGACGGGGACTTCAGCGGGCAGACCGTACCACTTGAGTGGCCTAAAACAGCACGTGCTCTCGGGGAGCGAGGGACCCCCACAGAGCAAGGGGAGGTCTTACGTAAAAGGAAATGATAAAAACGATACGTGTGGAAACTCCGGAGTTCAAACACGTCATCTCCGAAATTACAAACTTCACAAGCTGGACTTAGCAACGAAGGGAACACGTGAGAGGAAAGAGTATTAGGAAATGATCAACAGACGTGATCTAAGGTGAGGAAAAATGCCGGGAACAAAATGACCAGAGCTCACGGGACTTGTATACCTACCAGATGGCCAAGTTTACGTGCAGCTGCGCGGCCCGGAGGGGCCTCGAGAGGACAGGGCCACCCGTCATCAGAAACTTGCAAAAGCCAGCTGAGGCCAGCCGGATTAGCGCAGGGAGGGCGCTGGGCTGTGACCTGGGGGGCAGGCAGGCGTTGGCCCTGGCCTGCCCACCTCTAAGGGGCCTACTGCCTGTCTTCTGAAAGCCTGTCCCCCGATGACGGCCAGGCACGGCCGGGCATGCGTGCTGTGTGCTTGCTTGCTCTACCCGGTGAGGTCCGCTGCCCCACGTGGCCTGCAGCCCGCACCTGCTGACTTCTACTTTCTCCCCGTGGCCTTCAACACAGGGCAAGGCTACACCCCTGCCAACCTCTGGCACGTGCCCTCATGATGCCCGTCTTCCCGAAAGCCCTCCCACATCTCATCTCCCCGCTCAGAAACCATCCCTGGCCCCCCCAGGACCCTGGGACAAAGTCTAACTCCTTGGGCTTCAGTGCTTTTCGACCCCATTTCCCAGGACTCTGCTTTGGGAATACTTCCTTCCAACCCGGCCACTTCCTTCCCCGGAGCGCTGTCGGCCCCAGGCCGTGGCTCTCACTGGGCCGTCTACCTAGGCGCCCCAAATCCCTACACGACGTCTCCAAATCCAACGGGTGCCAGGTCCTGTCCCCACACAGCTTCTTCTTTTTTAAAAAATTTTTAATGTTTATTTTTGAGAGAAAGACAGAGCGCGAGCAGGGGAGGCGCAGAGAGAGAGAGGGAGACACAGAATCCAAAGCAGGCTCCAGGCTCCGAGCTGTCAGCATAGAGCTCGATGCGGGGCTCGAACCCACGAACCGTGAGATCATGACCTGAGCCGAAGCCGGATGCTTCACCAACTGAGCCCCCCAGGCGCCCCACCCCCTCCACACCGCTCCTTTCCAGGGACCTCAGGGGGTTTCTAGATAGAAAGGAGCCCTGCCCCCCCTGCACTTTCCACAATGGAATCTCATTCTAGTCGTGCGTGTGCGGCTCCCCTAACAGAGGCCAGGGCACCGCAGCTGTGTGCCCCCAGAGGCACTGGCGAGCCTGACTCTGTGCCCCGACTGCCCTCCCGGGGCTCGTGTGTACCCCCGGGCACCCTGGGAAGCAAGGCCTCTGGCGCCGACACCCCAACATGGGGCCACCTGGGGCCCAGAGGCCCGGCCCCACCCAGCCCCGGCAGCAGGGCGGACACTGACCTTTGACCCTGTCGCCGCGGTGAAGGGGGATCTCGCCGTGGACCTGGGGGTGGTATGCCTTGACGGCGACGAAGAGCCTCCCTGGCACCGCGCTGTACAGCTTCCTCTTGGGCTCCGGGTACTCGAAGGCCGACAGCGTGTCCTTGCTGGCTCCGGGCGGAAAAGCTGGCCTGAGAGGGAGGGGACAGAGGGAGCCGGTCAGTGACGCGGTGCGCGTCCCTCCCAGGCCCGCAGCCCATCCATTCATGACAAACACCGTGCTGCTCAAGCAGTCACATAGAAGCCCCTGGTTTGAGACGGCGCGAAGACGTGAGAATGCCCGGGGGCAGCGTTCATGGTGAAGAGACCGGAAACTCCGGCAGCTCCGCTGCTGGGAACGTACCCCAAAGAGCTGCAAGCAGGGTCTCGCCACACGTTTGCACACCCTGTGGCCACAGCGCGTCGCTCGTGCCAGATCAGAGGTGGAAATGAGCCGCACGCGTCCAGCCAAGCACAAACAGATAAACAGTGCGCTCCGTCCACACGGCAGGCTGGTATCCAGCCTCAGAAAGGAAGTCCCGACGTCTGCTACAACACAGACGGACCTGAGGACACTGCACTCCGTGAAAGAAGCCAGTCAGAAAAGGCGGGTGATCCCGGCATGATTCCATTGCGAGCAGGTAGCTGGAGTAGTCAAACTCCTAAGTGGGATGGTGGGCGCTGGGGCTGGGCGGGAGGGGAGGCAGTGTCTCCCGGGGACAGAGAGCGGACGGTGGGTGCCGGGGCCGGAAGTCAGTGTTTCCCGGGGACAGAGAGCGGCCGGTGGGTGCCGGGGCCGGAAGTCAGTGTCACACGGGGACAGAGAGCAGACGGTGGGTGCCGGGGCCGGAAGTCAGTGTTTCATGGGGACAGAGAGCAGACGGTGGGTGCCGGGGCCGGAAGTCAGTGTTTCATGGGGACAGAGAGCGGCTGGTGGGTGCCGGGGCCGGAAGTCAGTGTTTCATGGGGACAGAGAGTGGACGATGGGTGCCGCGGCCGGGGGAGGGGCTGGGGGATCCGTGTTCACGGGGACGGAGCCCCCACCTGGGAAGATGGACAGCTCTGAAGACAGAGTGTGGGGACGGCTACACAACAGTGTGAACGTACTTAGTGCCACAGAACGGTCCAAACACAGTTAAGACGGCAAACTGTATGTTACGTGTATGTTAATATGATTTTCTAGAAAAATAAAAATAAAGGGCTGTAGGAAGGCAGAAGTCGGGGCAGAGCCTGGTTCTCTGACATTTTACCAGGTTTGCCGTGTGCGCACCAGCCAGTCCATGTGCGGAAACCCCACAAAGAGTGGAACATCCAGGCCTGGCGGTGAGAAACACCCCAACGAGGGCTACGTGTGCGCGGGAGGCACGTTCGCAGAGAAACGTGCCAAGGGGTTTCTGTCACAATGTCCCCGCACCATCGTGACGGGCGGCCAGAGCCGGCCACTTCTGGGCAGCGGAAAGAGAGCACGCCCACCCTCGTTCTTATCGGTGACAACA
>CM053575.1:2527583-2553294 GCA_028646485.1 Cryptoprocta ferox | reverse complement strand
CCCCCCGCCCCCCGCATCCACCGAGGAGAGGCCACGGCTCACGCTGACCGTGGGGAGGGGACCTCCCCGGACAAGGAAATGCGTGCATTCTGTGACGGGAACTCCTGCCGAGCCTCCAGCTTCCCCGGAGACACAGTTGGGTCTATTTGTCTGACTGATGTGACTGTAAAAGGTATTAATGCCCTTAATAGAAACCGGGGGAGGGGCAGTCCTGCCAATGGCTGAGCCAGACTCACGAGGGCAGAAAAATCTGTGAAAGAACAGACGACACACGGAATGAACCCCAACTAACGCCTCCACTCTATGCATGGATTACAAAAACCGAAGCACCGGGAGACGAACCTGGGTTAATAATGTAAGAAAACGAGCCCGGACAAATGCTGTTTTTTAGATCAATTCCCGAGACAGGGGCTGAAGCCGGCTTTCCGAGTGGGGGCTTGGGTAGCGGTTGGAATTCAGAAGGACCGGTGCCCTGGGAAGATTAGGGGACGGAGGAGCCGGGGGAGGGGGGTTCTTCAAACACATCCTGCCCTGGGGAGCAGGTGGGGCACTCAAACGGAACGGCACAGGTAACGTCAGGGCGAGCATTCGAGTGACAATGATCTCACTTAATTACCAAGACTCACATCAAATTAGTTTCCCGTGTAAGATAATTGGAAATTTTTTCCGTGTTTATTTTACAGCTCGGGCTGGTAAGTACCTTCCTGATGGCTCCAAAGTAATGTCTTCATAAACCTGACTTCATAAAACAGGACCTTCTGTCTGACAGACTCGCTGGAGCCATCCGTGGAAATGTTGATTTTTTTGTGTGTGAAAAGGGTTAAAAATAACTCTTTTCCTGTCTGAAAATGATTAATATTCCGCCCAACTGTTTCCTTCTCTCAGGCAATCTGCAAACTCGAAGTGGGTGGATATTTTTTTTTCTTCCACAATAGGCATTACAACAAGGTGTGACAAAAAGCATATGCACTTGCAAAGTCTGCCACGCTGCATCTCCATCCACTCGGGGAAGCTGCAACCCAGGGATGGCCAAGGAGAGCCGAGACGTGGACCCAAACGCGCCCGCCCTGTCGGCGCGCCGCGTCGGGTCCTAGCCACCTCCAGGTAGCGGACAGACTCGTCAAAACTTCCTTTGTTTTCCATAGGACTTAGTTCCCAACGTGCGTGCCCCTCCGGCACGGTCAGCATGGAGGCACGTTCCGGAATGCCACGGTACAGGGGGCTGGGGACTTGGGAACCCAGCCGGAGAAAACGGCACCTCCGGGCGGGCTAAAATGCCAGCCCAACTACCACCAAGCCCGACCGCGCACCAGAAGCAATGACTCCCTTACACGGTGAGAAGGGACAACCGGCAGCTCTGGGAGGCACCGGAGTCCCCCCACCCTGCTCCCCCGGAGAATCAGTACGAAACCGCTCATTCCCATGCACCGCGCTCCCGCCAGCCCGTCCTTACCTTCCTTCTTGGTGAAGGCATTTAACAAAGACTTCATTTTCCCTCCGACTTGGGGAGCAGCCCGCTCATTATATAACCTTCTCGGACGGGAGGAAGGAAAGGAGGGCCGCCCGGCCCCTGGGCGCTGCAGCGGCTTGGACCCGGGGAGCGGTGGCGGGC
This sequence comes from Cryptoprocta ferox, assembly GCA_028646485.1. Classification (NCBI taxonomy): domain Eukaryota; kingdom Metazoa; phylum Chordata; class Mammalia; order Carnivora; family Eupleridae; genus Cryptoprocta; species Cryptoprocta ferox. The sequence goes on along the minus strand of CM053575.1, from coordinate 2,551,682 downwards.
GTCTGGGCACTGCGTGCTTCCGAGCATAGCTGGGCATGCCAGCCCCGGCGTGCTGGCGACAAAGCCCACCCCATATTCTGTCTGTCAGCTGGGAACCAGGCGTGCGTAGCCTTGGGCTGCTCTCAAACCCCGCTGCCGGCGCCCGTCATGTGAGCAGCGCTACTCTGCTTTTGTGATCAGTGCCTCTGGGAGGAGGGGGGAAGGCGGCGGGCATCCTGCAGCCAGCGGCCGGGAAACCCCGGCGGCATCCGCGAGCCCCGGCTCTCCGCGCGAACTCGGGCTGCTGCTCCGGGCCACTTCTGCTCCGCCGCGCCGGGCGCTAAAAATAACGCGCCGTGCCTCTCCGCGTTTATTTTTAAAGAAAAAGCCAAGTTTCCTCGCACGCCGTTTGTTTGTCCGCTCGCAGACGCGGGGAGCGAGGCGAGGAGATGAAACACCCCAGTTCCAGAGGAGCCTCGAGCCAGACCCACGTTGACCGGGCAGCCCTCGCCGGCACTCTGGAATTTCTGAACGTGACCCAGATTTCTGTCGGAAGGAATCAGACACAAGGACCCAGTGCTTCTCCGGCTCACCCCGTCGTGGTGATCACCCGGGAGAAAAGAGGATTTCCTCCCCCACTTTTCTCTCTTTTTAAGGAGAGATAACACGCGCCACGGCCCCCCCCCCTCCCCGGCTCGCCCTGATTCCAGGCAGCTGATCAAATGAGTGTGTCTGTCCTGAGCATTTCCACCCGGCAGAGGCAGCACGGGGGAGGTCCTATCTGGGGAGCGCACAGGAGGGGTCGCGCGTGTGCGTGTGCTCCGAGGCAGGGGCGCTGGGGTTGTTTCTGGGCAGGGAGAGAGGGCTTCCTGCAAACGAACGGAGCGTCCCGGGGAGCGGGTTGTGTCTCCCGGTGCACCTGCTGCTTGGCTGTAATTAAGCGTGCGCTTTCTCGGTTGCTAAGAGAGCTGCTTCCGAAATTAAAAAGACAGAGAGCGCGAGAGGAGGAGACGCGAGGAGGAGAAAGCAACGGGAACACGTAAGTTGAATCCCATGTGCTCGGCATACTTTGGGTCGACAAAAATGGCAGCTTCGGGAGCCGCGGCCGTCTGTCTGTCTGCTGTCTGTCTGCCGCGGAAGGACAGCCCGGGGCGGGGGTGGGGAGTCAAACGCCTCGCCCAGCGGCCTCTCCGTGCGGTGGGAAAGGACTGCCAGGGATGCACCCGGTGAGGACCCTACAGTAGCTGCTCATTTAATCATCGTCTCCCACCGAACGCCCACAGCGCCCAAGATCACAGTTCATCCGCCGCACCCAGACCAGCCCCGGGCGACCCCTCGCCGCACCTCGCCGGGTCGTAAATCCACATGACAGGGCGCAAGCCGTGTCCGAGGCGAGCCCTTAGAAACGCATCTGCCGCCGGCACATTTCATTATCATTAAAGACCCCACGGACTTTCTCTCGTGGTCCACATCCTTGACGGGGGTGGGGGCAAGGGGGGGGCAGAGGTGGCTCAGGCAGAGCTCGATGTCCTTGGACATGTGGGGCTCGCCAGCTTCCAGAAGCATCTCCCCCCCCCCCCCACCGTGCAGCGTGTTGCCAAGGACACAGCAGCTCCCACTTGGCGAGGCCAGGGCAGCTCCCCCCCTCTAGAAAGACATGGAAGGGTCTGCAAGGTGGCGGTGTCTGACGCCTGGGGCTGGGCGGGCCACCGGCGGGGCGCCACTTGGCCGGGATGGAGGCCACGGAATCGGTGCAGGAAAAGGAGCCCCTTCCTCTGCAGGGGCCGCGCCCCGCCGCGTGAGCCCGGAGAGCTCGCCAAAGCTCAGGGAACCCTCTGGGAGAGTGGGAGGCTCGGCGCTGCTCAGCCCTCCTCCATCTGTCTCTGGTCGCTACCCTCCCAGAAGCACGGAGCCTCATCAGAGCGAGGTTCCCTCGCCAACCCCCGCTGCCGCCAGGGGAGCGGAGGGGCGTGCACCCCAGGGTCGGGCGGGCGGAACCTCGCCAGAGACCAGTGCTGCCTCCGGAGCCTTCGTCTGCGCCCCTGCTGTTGACCTTGGGGAAGGACGCGGGCAAGAAGCGGCTTCCCGGGAGCCGCCGTGAAAACCCACTTGTTGGGGTGCCCGGGGGGCTCAGTCCGTTAAGCATCCGACTTCGGCTCACTTCATGATCTCACGGTTCGTGGGTTCAAGCCCCCTGTCGGGCTCTGTGCTGACAGTTCAGAGCCTGGAGCCTGCTTCCGATTCTGTGTCTCCCTCTCTCTCTGCCCCTTCCTCACTCTCTCTCAAAAATAAACATGTTTTTGAAAATAAAAATAAAAATAAAAAGTTGAACTATCGGGGCGCCTGGGGGGCTCAGTTGGTTAAGCTTCTGACTTCAGCTCAGGTCATGATCTCACTGCTTGTGGGTTCGAGCCCCGCGTCGGGCTCTGTGCTGACAGCTCGGAGCCTGGAGCCTGCTTCCGATTCTGTGTCTCCCTCTCTCTGCCCCTCCCCCGCTCGCTCTCTGCCTCTCTCTCTCAAAATAAATAAAGACATAAAAACATTTAAATAAAAAAGAAAACCCCACTTGTTGTCTAACTCGAGAAAGCAGAGGGAACAAGACGGAGCCCTCTCCCCGTGCTGGGGAGCAGAGCGAGGCCCCCCGACCGCACCGACACGTGGCCCGGCCCGGAAAGCCCCTGCGGAGCCTCCCCTGCTCCCCTCACACGGCACCTGCCCGTACGCGGGGACCGGCGGGGCCCTGGGGCCCGGTCCTGTGAAGGCAGCCTGGCGAAGACAAGGCCCGGAGGCCTGTGAGCAGGACGCAGGGGCTGCCAGCCTGGGGCAGAGGGGCGGCTGGGCTCTCCAGGCCACCCCTACCCCCTCACCCCACCAGCGTTGGTGAATTGTGGGCTCTGTGCAGGCCATGGACGGACGCAGCAGCGGACACAGGGAAGTCCCCTGGTCTCCCTCTCGCGCCGCGCAGGGGCTGGGCGGGGACGGGCCCAGACGTCGGGTAGAACAGGGTTGAGGAAGTGCAGGAAGCATCCCTTAGCCACAGATGCCTTTCTCCACACCTGGCCTCCGTTCAATACGCCATTGGGAGTCTGACTAGGACAGTGACAGACACTGGGGTCCGGGGCTCTGTCACACTCCCAAGCGGGCCCCCTGCGTCCCCGGCCCTCAGCGGGCTCTGCCCCGCAGAAATCCCGCCTCCTGATCCCACCCACCTGGACCACCTCAGGCCTCCTCCCCCTGGCAGGCACGCTCTCCTTGAATACTTCCAGTGACAGGGAGCTCACTATCTGAGTGTCGTGGTTTTCGCTCTAAGACACTGGCTGCGTCCTCCTCCCCGTGGAGGCGAACGCCCCGCCGCCAGCCACGTGCTCGTCCACGTCAGCCTGCTCTCCGGGAGTGATGACGTCACGCCCTTCCCGCTCAAACCACGAGGCCCTGACCACCCAGGGGCGACGTCGGCCTCCCTGGGAGGCTGGGGCAGCGGCGGCGGAGGGAGGCAGGCACGCAGGGGGTGTGCTGCAGAGAACCCCGCAACCCGCTAATGCGGTCTTCACCTCCCAGGCAGGCTGAAGACGGCTGAGCTGAAGGTCCAACCTAAAGACGAAGACAGAGACGCAGGACGGAATTTGAACGCCCGTTTCTCCCCGAGGCTCCCAGAGAGCCCGTGGTGCGTCTCCGACACCCGGAACCTTCCCGTGGAGTCCCCGTCAGGCTCCCCGACCCCAGCGGCGAGGCTGCCTGGCTGAGAGGAGCGAGGCCCCCGGGGGTCCGACTCCGCCGCCCCCACAGCCGCAGGTCTGTGGACGGCAGGGCGCGGGGGTCCCCCAGGGAGCGCCGACAGTGACCGGCCCCGCTGTGCCGGCCACCTTCCTGCTCGCCAGCGCAGGTGAGGCTCGGTTTCAAATGGATCTCACTCGGGACGAGGACATGCGAGAGCACACGCCGCTGGGCCCCACGTGGCCGGGGTGACGCGGCACGTGGTGGGATGCCACGTGGTGGCTCCGTCCACCTGCTCGCCCACCCGCCCCAGAGGGCGAGGAAGAGTCCTTTGAGGTGGGGACATTCGATGCCCGGGGACGGATGAGAGTCAGATGGAGGCCCACGAGCCGCACAGCTGCCCCGACGATGAGCCCCGACTCTCAGCTCCCCACCCAGCCCCTTGGTAAGAAACACAAGAGAATAAATACATAAGCAAACAATAAATAATAACCCCCCAAAGCCATTCCCTCCAGCCTGCGGGCCCACACGAGCGCCCCAGCAACCCTCCTCGCGCTCGGATCCACCGCCCCAGCCCTCCCGTTCGAAGCCCTTTATTTGCCACGTCTTTTGACAACTGCCTGACAACAGGCTGAAAATAATTTCATTTCTCGTATAAAAAAAGGCTCTTCGCACATCAGAACATTTCAAGGCGCTCGGAAGCTCTGGCAGGGAGGACGCGCCAGGTGTGACAAACACGCCTCGTGAGGAGTCTGGTGCGCCGGGACCAGCGGGTCTGGGCCGCAGGGCCGCCCGGCGCCCGCGACGTCCAGCGCGCCTGTCCCTCTGCCCGGTCCGGTGCCGACTGCAGGGGAAGGGCCGCACGTGGGACCCCAGCCGCCCGACTGAGGGGCCAGCTCTGCGCCTTACTCCTTCAGCGGCCACGGGCGGGTCGGGCACCCCTGGCCTCAGTCTCCCCATCTGTAGATGGGAATAACCCGTCTCATTCCCAGTGTTGGCTGTGATCAGCCGAGCTCGCATTTGACCTTCCGGGGGCGAGGCCCAGCCTGACCACCACGTCCCGGCTCGGCGACCCCGGGAGAGTCACCTCTCACCTGTCCCTGGGATAGGGAGGGAATGGTGCCACCTCCCAGGAGGGCCGTGGGGACACAGTGCCTGCACTTCAAGGTGGTCGGAGGTCACTACGTAAGTGCACTTATCTTAAGAAATCCACCAACGGAGAGCAGGGCCACCTCCCCCCCCCCCATGTCTGTAACGAGCCCCCGTCCAGCCACGGAAAGACCCCTCCTCAGGGGTCCCACAGCGGCAGTGCTCCCTCAGGGGACTTCCTGGTTCCAGGGGACTTCGAGCCCCCCGAAACGCAGGTCAGATGCCCGGCTCCCCTCTCCCCTGCACACCGGAGGTGATCCCCACAGCTCTGGGCGGGAACGAACGGATGGACGAATGAACCAAGAGCGAGGTGGTGAGTCCCAGCTCTTCCGTGTGTCCCAAGGTGCTTTTCCAGGCACACCAGGCTGCTCTCCCTGGGGCCTGAAGCCACCACACTTCCCTGTCCCTTCTTGCCACGCACCGCCCCACCCCTCCCAGGCCCCTGGACACCAGAGGGAGGCCTGCGTTCGGCCACGCCCCATGGACAGGTCCCCAGACGTCGCTCAGGCTGTTTCCCTTCTCTTTCCAAGTGGCCCGGCCTCACCTCCTATTCGTGGGGGGTGGGGAGAAGGGGGAGCAGGCTGGCGCGGAGACAGGGCTGCGTAAACAGAGGGAAGGACTGAGTCTATTTCTCCTTAATACAAACACCTGGAGGTGACTCTAACCTCTCTTCAGAGACGGCGCCCCTGGGGAGCTGAGAGGAAAGGACAAAGCTCCAGGGGGTCTCAGTGGCCCACCAGCCACACCCTCGATTTTATCTCACAGAAGCAAAAACCAAGTGTGAAGAGCAGGAGTGTGCGGCCAAGCCGGGGCAGGGAGGCCGCGGTCCCGGCAGGGGTGGGCGGGGCCCGGCCTTCCTGCCACCCCCACCCTACCCCCACCCCCCCAACAGCAGACCTGGCTTCCTCCACGCGTAGTTTCAGCCAACTGCAGTTTAAATATTAGTAGGCAACCTTTCTCCAGCTCACAATAATTGTTAAATGAATCATGCTTTTATAAATAACGCGAGATATAAAAAGGCATCTCGGCAATAATGCGGGGTTATCTTTGAACAAAGATGTAGGTGTCTGAAGTGTCTGTAACATTCCCGGCAGCCAGGGCCATTGAGGGAAGATTTGCTCCTGGAGGCTCCATTGAGGCCCGAGGATAATCCAGGCAAAGGGCGCCCGACGTGGGATCTGCCGATGCCCCGCAGGGTCTGGATCTCCTGCAGGGACGGGCCAGGCTCCGTGCTGGTGGTGGCCGGGGCCGGGAACTCTGCACGTTTCCTGACACGGTGACTCGGGATTTAGGTCCAAGACCAAGGTCCCGGGGGCAGGGGGCAGGGGGCAGGAGGGTTGAACTGGGGCTGGCCGCGGAGAGCCAGGGTCGCCAGCACGGAAGGATCATGGCTCCAAACGGTGCCCTCCACGCAGCTCAGCCTCCGCCCCGGAGTCCTGCGGAGCCCCCGCACCGGCAAACGCTCTGACAGGGAGGTGTGGGGCCAAGGGCGGTGTCACGGCGTCAAGGAAGCACGAGCCACGTCCTGGGTAGCCCTTCGGACGGCCGAGTGACTGAGGACACCTGGCCTCTCACGGGGGAAACCGAGGCACAGAGCCCTGAGGCAAGTCACCTGTGCTCACCCAGCCCTGTCTGTTCAACAGATGCGCCCTCAGGCCCCACGGCCGGTCACAGGACACCTGTCCCCGGACACAGCACGGCATCCCCTGTGCCGTGAGCACCCCGTGAGCATGGGGACCGAGCCGGCACCTGCAGGACCAACTTCCTCCTCGGCAGGGCTTTCCGGGAGGGACGCAGGCGCCCGTCTGAGTGCTCAGGGCAGCTCGGGGTGGCGGCTGGGTGACCAGGTGGACGAGGGCAGGAGGGAACAGAGGGTAGGAACAAGCCTCCGACGACCCCGCCAGCCTCGCCCCCAACACTCAGACCCAGCCTTGATCCCCAAGAATGACTAGAGCCCCCCACGAGTGGCAGGACGTCCGCAGGCTCTGGTGCAAACGTCAGAGTCCGCAGCGAATGTGCCAGTCACATACAGCACCCCCGACAGACGCGTGTCACCGCTGTCACTGGGCTGGGCCACCCCCTTTCTGCGGGAGCAGACCCCGAATGGCTCTTTTTTCATAATGTGTTACCAGATGATGGGATCTGAGGCGAGTCCTGCCTGGGTCAGCCTTGGACTCCAGGTGGGACTCAGTTGCCCCATCTGTAAAGTGGGGAGGCCAGCCCCCACCTCGTTGGGCTCGTGAGACATCTGAGGGGGCCCCACGGGGTGGGCTGCCTCTCAGCTCCCCTCCTCTCCAGGAGGGCCCAGAAGGGCAGAGAAGGGACTCCCCAAGACCCAGGCAGCAGCTCTGCCTGGTTTCCCACCGTGGAGTAAGGTGCCCCGAGTTCCCGCGGCCGTCGGCGACCCGTGGCTGCAGCAGACCATACTCCCCAGATGGCCCGCTTGCCCACGGGGGGCCCGCGGGAAGCCTGGCTCTCAGTCCCTGATGGGGAGGGTTGGAAAACGCACCTGCCTCCTTGGGTACCACCAGGAGCAGCAAGGCCTGGGTTCGGGGGGTCAGGACGCGGTTGTGCATCTCCCCCTGCCTGCCCGCCTCTCCGAGCACACACCCTGAAGGGAGTCCGGGCTGACAGAGCCCCGTGTCCACAGCCGTTCACGGGTGCAGAGGAAAGGACTTTGCACCGACGACCCGGTGGTCTCGAGCCGCGGGGACCCAGGGACCGGATGCTTCCACTCTGCCTGCTGGCTGGCTTCCCCGAGTCACCGGGGTGGGTGCCGTCTGCGGGGCCCCTGCCTCCACCGCACCCGACTGCTCCGTCCATTAGGGGCGGGACTGCAGACACCGGGTCCCCACAGGGAGCCAAGGCAGCCACCGAACACCCACGTGTCGCCAGCCGCACATGGCGGTCCCCCACACAGAGGGATCCGATCAAAGCCGGCCCCCGAGACGGCCAGACGGTGGCCAGAGTGACCGAGTGCTATGGCCTGAGCCTCTGTATCCCCGCGAAACCCCCTGCAGTGAAGCCCTGAGCCCCCGTGAGACGCGCTGGGAGACTGGCCGCGGGGCGGTGAGGGTGCAGCCAACGTGAGGCCCCCACGCCCCCAGAGGGCCCTGGGGAGACCATCTCTCTCTGCCGCGTGGGGACCAGGACGAGTCCTTCCAAGGAATCGAGTCAGCACTGTGATCTGGGCCTCCAGCCTCTAGAGCCGTGAGAATAAATGCCTGCTGTTTCAGCTGCTCCAGGTGCCCTGTTGTAGCAGCCGGGACCGACAACGACCCCACGCGGGCACACCAGGTCACCCTGCCCTTGCGGCCCCCAGGGGGCCAGAGGGCATCACCGCCTGCGCGCTCCTTCCGACGCCCGGAACACACCTCCGGCCCTTGCCTCCGCCGGGCCCTCCGCCGGGCAGGGTGAGCTGCCCTTCCCCCACTGGCTCCATCCCCCCCAGCCCCTCACTCTCAAGGTCACCTTGTTAGCGGCGTGCCTCCGCCACCCTTCCTTTTGTTTTCCATCTTAGCTCCTCATTATGTTCCCTTCGTTGCCTCGATTAGAACTTGAAACCACATTACTTAGGAGTTTGCTTATATATGTATCTTTCCCTCCAGAAAACGGTGACGGGGGCTGAGTCTGTCTCCTTCGCCCTTCGTCGCCAGAACCGAGCTCAGACCCTCACAAGGATGTTTCCCAGCTTCATTCGACAGGGAGTAAAGACAGGAAAGGCACCTCCCTGCCTCCCACCCAGGACGTGGTGGCTGAGTGGTCCGCTGTGCCTCACTGCACGACGGTCCCCTTCTAGAACCTTCCCGCCACGAACACCCTCTCAATATAGCTGGAGCTTTCTGGAAGTCACCGGGCAGGAGAGGGGGTTCACACACCTTTCTATATTCGGGCTATGACACAAGACCCGGCACCAGATGGGGGCTTACTTTAGGTCCCTGACTGGCCATTTCGACACCCAGGTTGTCTGCGGATCTGCTTCTGTTAATTGTGGTTTTCTCTCATTGCACATCCCGTTTTCCTGCTCCTCTGCATGTCTAGTAATTTTTGACTCTGAATCAGCCATTGTCTTTCACGTGTTACAGAGATTCTGGACTCCGTTACTTTTCTCTGAAGGGTGTTGATTTTTCTAGCAGAGAAGAAAATACTGGCAGAACACTCCATCCTGGGAAGACGTGGCTTTGAGTTTTGTGGGGAAGGATCTGTTGGTTTGTCCTGGGATGAAATTCTGACATCATGGCCCTTCTGGGTCTCTGGCGGAAAACCCAAAGTATTTGCCAAGCTCTTCAAATGAGGCAGGACTCAACACTCTGTCTCCCTCCTGTGGGAACTACTGAAGTCTCCCTTCAGGTCTCTGAGATTTAAGCTGCTGTGTTCCACTAGGACCCGTGGACTCTCATCCTGCACATGCTAGCTCAGAAATCAGTCGGGGATTCGATGGGAGTTTATGTGCAGATTTTGGGCTCTTCCCTTTCTGGGATTTCTCCCCTCTATTTCCAGCCACTCGGGCAGGTCTGACCTTGACCTCCAACCACTGAATCCTCAACTCACTTTCTGTCAGGGGGATCCTTCATTATTATGTATCTCATCCGACAGACTCCCCTTTTGTCGAGGGTCCCAAGTTCTGTCTGCTTTTGGTTTCCTGCCAAAGCCCACAGAGTTGGTGCTATTTTTGTTTTGTCCAGAGTTTGTCACTGTTATTGGGAGGAGGCTACATCTGACATGAGCTGCTCTGCCATTGTTGGGAGGAAGAAGCCATGGGCTCATAAACACACACTGAATACACAAGTGCTCCCCCCATTGGCGCACCTGCACACACATACTGTATCTAGAGGTGAGTGCTCGATCTCCGTGTCTGCGGGCAGGAGGTGCGCCCAGCAGGGAGACGGTGAGTGTGTCAGAGCAGAGAGAGGCCCAGCGTGAGGAGGCCAGGGAGCCTTGCCCACTGGCCCCATTAGCAGACAGGCCCGGAGCAAACAACAGCTCCTGGCACAATGCGTGTCCTTGCAGCCCGGCTGGGAGGGGTCACAGACACCCAGACAAGTTGATTTCAACACAAGAATCTGACTTTCGCGAATCCTGAGCACGTCCAGGTGGCTGGAGGTGCGGGCAGGTGCAAAGGCAGGTGCCCACCTTTTAGATCAAGATGTTACCTGATCGGAACTTGTACAGGGGCCAGGACGCCCTGGAAAGCGTGTGCTTGAAACAGCGCTGAGTGAGCGGCGGGTCGGTCCCCACCTGGCTCGTCGCCTCGTTAGCAGATCCTGCTGCCGATTTGTATTTTAGGAACTAATTAAGCCTTGGTGACCGATTTAACCTTCAAATGAATTCCTTCCAGGGCTGAGCTGGCAGCCCAGTTCCTATTAGGCACCAGGAAAAGCCCAGATCCAGGAAAAGCCAACCCCGAAGGGCAGGGGAGCAGGGAAGCGGGGACAGCAGGCCTTGGGTGGGCTGGCCAGCAGGTGAACAGCCACGGAACACAAGGCAGAGGGGGCACAGACTTCCAGCTGCCTCCCGACAAGCGTGATGCGGTGAGCAGTCCGGGACGAACGGAGGGGCTCTGAGGACAGGGGCTGTGGCTGTTTCCGCTGCTGAGCGCCCACCGCGGCCGGGCCTGGGACACGTTTCCTTCCCTCTACGGCCCAGGGCAGCGGGTACGTCCACGCCCACCTTACAGACACAGAGGGTGCGACTTACAGGGGTCTCGGAGCCCACTCCCCAATGCCCGTCACTCCGGGGCAGTGCTGGCCCCGTGGGCACACGGTGGGGGCGGCGCCCAGCACACGGCACAGACGGGGGCAGGGGAGACGCTGAATGAACGGGCTGATGGGGTTGTCTGCGCCTCCCGGTCCCACCTCTGCTTGGCTGTGAGTCCCCGCCTGCCGGGACCTCAGTTTCCTCATGTGTCAAAGAGGGAGCCCAGTGGAAAGCCCTGTAATGTCTCCCCTGGTGGAAAATCCGAGGACCCCCTCCACTGTGAGGAGCACTTTGTCTGAAAGGAGCACAGGGCCCCCAGGCCTGACTGGCAGGATTTTGGGGGCGCTGACGTCACCTGGTACAAAAGTGGACACTGAGGAGGTCAGCCCGTCCCCCCAGGTCTCCTGCAGACACAAGGGCACACGAGGTCAGCCCCGCCTGCGGCCTCAGCCACTAGGGCACCGGGGCCCGAGCTGGGGTCCCCGCGGGGAGGCTGGAGGTATGGATGCAGGGCCTCCTGGGCAGATGGAAGACAGGACCACAGGGTCTCACCGGGGTCCCGCTCGGCCACCCAGGCACTGGGGTGCCTCTGAGACCCAGGTCAGCCCACCGCAGGCCATGTCGCTGGGGCCTCACGGCCCCCCAGGCCCGCTCCGCTCTAGCTCGGGGATGCGGAAGAGACGTGGGATGTAGGAACGAAAGGAAAATGACCACAAGAGCAAGTGGCACAGGAAGCGACATCCACTCTGAGTGCCCGTCTCTCTCTCCCCCCACAGCACGCTGGGTGCCACGCACGGGAGCCCTCTGGGGCACAGAGCAGATCGGGCACTTGCCCGAGGTCACACTCACCAGCCCAGGCGGGACAGGGTCAGCCCTTGGCCCATCACCGACCCAGCAGCTGACTGGAATCCCAGCCCTGCCCTGGTGCCTGCACCCCCTCCTCCCCCTCCCACGGGGGAGCCAGCTCCCACAGAGTCGGGGTCTACGTGCCTGGGTCAGTGTGCCCAGGTCTGCGTGCCCGGGGTCGGTGTGCCCGGGATCAGCGTGCCTAGGTCGGCGTGCCCGGGTCAGCGTGCCCAGGTCTGCGTGCCCGGGGTCGGTGTGCCCGGGTCTGCATGCCTGGGGTCTGTGCCCGGGGTCGGCGTGTCCGGGTCTGTGTGCCCGGGTCAGCGTGCCCAGGGTCAGCGTGCCCGGGTCTGCACCACTTCCCTCCTCCTCCAGGGGGTCCAGCCCGTGCATCGTGCAGCTTCCTATACACCAGCCATGTTGAGTCAGGTCTCAGCTGCTGTCACAGCTGTGCCACCGTCCCCGACCATGTTCTGTCCCAAACCATTCTCCACCCCCAGAGGGGACGGTCCCCCACCATGAGGGGCCCTCGGGTGTCCCCTGCCCACTTCCCGGCCCGGCACTGTCCCTGCGGTGTTTCAGCACGGTCGACGTGTCCCCCACTGCACTGGGGCCCCTGCAGGACAGGGTGGGACCCTTTGCCTCTCGGCCCTCTGCCCCGCCACCCGCCAGTGCGGAAACCACAGAGGGACACGTGTGGCCCTGGTGATGTGTGTGTCGCCCGATGGCCTGCACGGCACCGGCCCGTCTCCAACAGCAGGTTCATGTCAGGAAAAGACGGGAAAACCTGTCTCATTCCTTTCTAATGACATTAGAAGACAGTCATGCCTTCCCTTCACTTGGGGCCAAAACACAGGCTGGAAAGAGAAAGCCATTCTGGGGGGAACAGCACAGTCCTGTGCGGGGGCAGCCGGGCCGTCCACTAACCTCTCAGAGACGCCACACCGGCTGCCTCACGGGCCGTGCGCCTCGCCAGGCCTGGCTTAGTCTGTGCCGAGCGTAGCTGTGCAAACTCGGACAGGCTGCGCGACCTCTCTGAGCCTGTCAGCGAGGCTCTGGTGACGCCCTTTGCATGTGGCCCTCTCAGGGGCCCCTGGGCTGGACAGAGGCAGGCAGGTGGGGAGGGTCTGCAGCCCAGCAGGGCCTGCCCTGGGGCGAGTGTGAGCTCGGACCCCACGTGCCTCGTGGACACCTCCGCACACTTCGCGGAGCAAAGTCCGGGATTCAAGGGCACACGGGCGTCTGTCTCAGAGAACCTGGCTCCCCGGGGCACTAGGCGCTCATTTCCCGCTCAGGGAAGAAGTCGGCTCTGTCTGAAAGCTGAAGGAGGAAGCGCTGTGAGGCTCACGGGGAGAGCAAGCGGGGCTCCGCTGTCCAGTGGCCCACGCGATGGCCCAGGTCCCTCCCTGTGTCCCCCCCGCGAGCCTCTTCCGTCAGGCCCCGGCCTGGGAACCAGCGCCCTAGCTGGGATGGGCCGGACAAGAAGGTGGGACGAAGGCCCGCGTCTAATTAGCAGCCCGTCCGGGAGTCCACGTTTGCAAGAAAGCGGGTGCCACAGGGGTGCTTTCCAAGCAGGAGTGCGCCCGTCCCGCCTGGGGACATCAGGACAGTCCCTGCGGCCACAAGCGAGGCCACCAGGCAGAAGGGCGGATTCCTCTGACATCAGTGACTCACACCTACACCCAGGAGACCAGATCTGGGCACAGAGTCTGATCTGGGGTGGCCAGAGGTGAGAGCTCCAGCGTCAAAGGGGGGACGGTCACCACCTGCCGAGTCGCAGGGTCACTCTGTCTCCCTCTGACCGGGCATTTGTGCCCAGCTAAGGAGAAGGCACAGAGGTGGGGGCGGGGCGGGCGCACATGCAGGCTCAGAGAGGCCGGGCCGGCGACCTCTCCCCGATGTCACAGCGTGAGCCAGAGCATCAGAGCGTCAGGACTCACTCACATCCGCACCGACGGGCATGTCTGGCACAGGCAACCTGGGCTTCCCTGCCCCCCACCACCATGGGCCGGCAGGGCTGAGCCTGCGCTCCCACGGGCACCAGGGGGTTGGAATGAGCCTCTAGGCAGGAGGCCTGAGGCCGCGGGGGCTCCGGAGAAGCTGAGCGTCTCAGTCACCACACGGAGGTTCTGATTAGGAGTCCAGGGACGCGAGCGTGGAAGGGAGACGGGCCGTGGGTGAGACCGCTGGGCGGGGGTGGGGGGCGTGTACGGAAGGGGAGATGTCACGGACTGCACGGTGTCCCCTCAACTCCTATGTGGAAATCCTAACCCTCGATGTGACCATGTCTGGAGAGGGGACTTCATAGAGTAGACTGAGGGAACACAAGGTCACCCAGGGGGTCCTGATCCCGTGGGACCGGGGTCCTTGTAAGAAGAGGGACCAGGACACAGACACGCACGGAGGGATGACCCGTGAGGACACGGGGAGGACGGCTGTCCACACACAAGGAGAGAGGCCTCGGGGGCCCCCGGCCCTGCCCCCGCCTGGACCTCGGGCTCCGGCCTCCAGGACGGGGACGGTGACCATGTGCGGTGTGAGCCGCCCCGTCTGCAGTATGTGTCACAGTGGCCAGAGCAGACGAATACAGCACTCGGTGATCCCCACGCGGCACGTGGCGGGGACTTGACGAATTTCCCACAAGCTCCGCCCCCCGGAGGGACAGCTGTCCCACCTTCATCCACCTCGCGGCACGAGACCCCTTCCCCAAAGGCCCCGAGTCCTCCTGGGGAGGGGCCGGGGCCTTCGGTGCCCACTGCGGGCCCTCACGCACGTCTCCGCACAGAAAGAATCTTCCAGCACCACCGTCCGATCGTTGGAGCTGCCTCCACAGCATCGGTTCGACTCACTAACACTCGGTTTAAAAAAATCCAGCAAACGTCCTATTTCCTAACTGGGTCAGCGGAGCAATCCCTGAGCCACACTCCGCCGAGCAGTCACGGGCACGCTGCTCCGCGTGCCCCAGACACCGTCATGCGGTTTTTCCATCCGGGGGAAGACAGGGTCCCTCCCCGCGCACACGCTCCGCTCGCCCCTGCGGCCAACCTTTCGAGCGCCGCGCACGTTTCCCGACCTGCCCAGTCACCCACTGCCCGGGCCCGGACACGCCCCCCAGGAACCGGTGACACCGACCGGGTCTGCTCCCGTCACTGCTCTCTGAGCCCCGCTCCGCGTCAGGACGTCGGCCGCCGCCAACATCTTTGCACACGCGGTTCTTTCTTCCCGGGAACCATCTCTCAGATTCTATTCGCGGGAGCCGACCTGCCGGGTCGGAAGTTCTGAACGTTCCAGGACTCTGAACGCACATTTTGCAAACTGCTTTCCCCAAACGGTAATACGACCAGGTGGCTGCGGCCAAACCTTGTCGGAAAAGAAAGAAAAATTCTTTTCTGGGGTGAAAAACACGACAATGTTTTCAACCAGGGAACAACACGTTCAGGAAGCAAGACCATCTGCCGCTCGCGAGAGTGCGTGCGCAGCGGGAGCCTACGCGAGGGGCCAGGGCTGCACTCGAGGCTCATCAGAACCAGACGGCGTCCCCTCGCAGGGCGGAGGGCGCCATGGCAACCGTCTCCTGCCCCGTCTCAGGGGCGCCCTGGCCCGGACGCAGGCGGGGTCCTGGGAGGGGTGGGCTCTCGCGCCCCCCATCAGCCGCGAGACCGTCCCTGGGGCTCTGGAGCGGGACCATGGGGGCGCGGACGAGGTGTGATTCCCGTGAGAGACACACGGAGAAGCCACCATAAAACGACTCAAACGACACCTCAGGAATCGAACAAGCACCTCCTGTGATTGCAGAGAGACGGAAAACACAGAAGGACGGACGGCGCACGTCCGGCCGGTGTGCAGCTGAAGACAGACGCCGCGTGAGGGGGCCGGGCTGTGTCCCCGGCCCCCCACAGTCGGACAACGGGCCACGCGCAGTGAGGCAGGAAAGGGGGAGCGCCGCCAAGGGTCCCCGTCTCCCTGGGGAAAACGTGAGGCCAAGGGCAGCCCCTGAGCCTCAGGACGTTTCATGTGAAACGAAAACAGTGACAGACGCTGGCAAACGCGGACCAGCTGGGGACAAGGCCCCGACCCTGCTTCTGCAAGCGCCACAAGAAGGGTGGCCTGTGTGACCGCAGCCTCGCCCAACGAGGAGTAATGTTCCCATCCCACGAGACCAGAGAGGTTCAGTCACCCACCCACGGCCACACAGCCAGATGCAGGCCGAGACCCCGGAGTCTGCGTTCTAATTTAAGCCGCACCGTCCGTCCCTAGAGGACCCGGCCCCGCAGGTGCCGCAAGCGCTAAACACGGTAATCCAAACGCGGAGCCATCGGTGCAGCCCTTGGCACAGAGGACGCTCGGCGTGCCTGGCCTCCACACGAAAACACCCCGCCGTCCGGCCAGGTCTCCCTTCCCTGCTCTGGGGGGGCTGTGACCGAACACGACAGTCACACCCTCCGTTTTATGGATGAGGGGTGCAGGCCCGCGCAGGCAGAAGGGCCCCCACCAGTGCAGGGTCCTGGAGGGCTCATGGGGAGACCGAGGCACAGGACTTTGCTTGAGGCCTCGGCTGTGTGATCCTGCCCGAGTCGGGGCATCCCACGGGAGGCCGTCCCTCCTGCCGCAGGGAGGCGATGTCCACACCTCTGTCAGCACCCTCCGGACGACGGGGTCCCCCAAACGCAGCCCTGCCCCAGGGCAAGAAAGTGATCCCAAGAAGCATGGGGTCTATTCCAGAAGCTGCTGACCGTGTTAAAGATGGCGGGGGGGTTGGGGCTGCGCTTGGCTTCCGGGCCATCCACTGAGGAGGGGGCTGCCCCTGCGCCACCTAAGTGCCCCGGAGAGGGGACCGGCCCCAAAGCCTGCCTGGGCCTCTCTGAGCACGCAGCAGCCCCCAGCTGGTGGCGGCCTCACTCCCAAGCCCCAAATCCGTGGCCCTGGGGTCCCAGACAGAGCTCTGATGCCAGGCAAACACACTGGCAGCCTGCAGGTGGTGACCCGACTCGGCTCTGCCTGGGGGCCCCCGGCCCCGAACCCCGAGAGCCAGCCCAGGGCCCGCCAGAAGGCAGGGGCAATGGGGCAAGGGTGGGGCAGGACTCGGGGACTGTGCCCAGGGCCAGCCGGGGGCCCCAAGGTGGTCAGGCTGGGCAGGCTTGGGGGCCCAGCCCGTGTGGGGTCCAGGCCCCTCGCGGCGCGGGAAGCAGCCTGCAGGGCCTGGGGTGGGGGCGGCTGCGCGCCCATTTTCAGCCGCGGAAAAGAGCTCGAGGCCCTCGCTCTTCCCGCTACAGCCCACGAACCAGAAGGAGGGCGACTCTCCCAGGACGGCCGTTTCTCCCCAGGCTCTCAGCTACGGCAGTATTATTACCGCTTCCTAAAAAAGAAGCCAGAACCCTGGATTTCTACATGAAATCTCCCGATTTTAAATGCCGACTCGTTGCTATTTTATCAAAACGTGTCTTACAGGATGGGTAAGAGCAGCTGCCTGTGAGCCGCCTGGAATTTGGGGGCTGGGGGTGTGAAAGGCAGTGGCTCCCTCTCTGAGCACCCCTGCAGGGGAAAGCGGGTGCCAGCAGCCCAGCCCCAGCCCCCACCCGGCCCGGCCGTCAGCTGGCTCACTTTCCCAAAGTGAGTTTCACCTGACCCCGGGAGCAGACTATACGGTCCAGTTTGGGAAATGCGAGGTCATACAAAGTTAGGGGGCTCCTTTATTGCAGGACTCATCAGGGCCTCTAATGTTCTCAAATGCATCCTGAGGATCAAGAAGGGAATAAAACAGGCAGCATTTCCAGCGGGATTAGACCCCAAACCTGTGTTTGGCAGAGCAGCAGCCATGGAACTCACCAGAACCCAGGGTTTGTATGCGTGGTATCAGGGGCACAGCGCCGAAAGGCTGAGGGAAGTGACACGGGCGTGACGCGGGCCACCTGCAGCGACGCCTCAGGTCCCATCTCAGGTTCAGAATCAGAGCCCGGGTCTCGTTCCCCAGTGGGAGCCCGGCACAGCCACTCCCGAGACCACCAGGAATAAAAACAGTACGTGACTCTAGGCACGGGGGGGCCTGGCGCCCCACAGACACTCGGGGCTTCCGACCTGCACGCCCCGCTCGGGGGGTTAATGCCAAGTCCCGGGAGGCCCGAGCCGCGGGTGCGGGGAGCCCACGGTCCCGGTCAATGCTCCCCCCGGCGGGTCAAGGCCCCCCAGCGCCGTGCGCACGGGCCAGCGAGCTCGCAGTGAGCTCCCCACGGGGCGCAGGCAGCGAGGGGCCTGGGCTCGGGCACACCCCAGTGTCCACGAGAGCACAACCCGGGGTGAGCACCACACCCTGGGGCCCGTCCTCCTCCGTCAAGAGGGGACGCGCTCGCCGAGTGAGGGCAAAGCGCCAACACCCACGTGAGCTGCTCCAGGCGGTCTCCCGTTTGCTGTTGTTGGCATGCATCTCCGCCACGCCAAGGGGCCACAGCGCGCAACACGCGAACAGAAACGTCACGTCAACTTCGTGGACAGTTGCCACTGACCAAGTCGTCCGGCTGAGGACTGGGTGCACGTCCTCCCCACCGTTTTCTTTCTGTTTTTAAAGAAATTATTTTAACTGTGGTAAAATGCACATAACATACGATTTGCTGCTGCAGCTCGACGCACAGCTCGGGGGCACTGAGCACATTCACACTGCTGCGCAGCCGTCCCCCGCCATCCGTTTCCAGACCTTTCCATCTTCCCCAGTGGAAACTCTGTCCCCACGAAACACTAGCCCCACCCTCTTCCCCAGCCCGGCGCCCCCCCCCCCCCACTGCCTGTGTCCATGAACCTGCCGACTCCGGGGACCTCACGGGAGTAGAATCGTACAGTACCTGTCATATTGTAAGTCATAAGCATCTGCTTATGTCACTCGTGTCCCCAAGGCCCGTCCATGTTGTAGCAGGTGCCAGCACGTCCTCCCTTCTCTCCTTGAACTTTCATGATGGCCTCAGGAGACTGATACTCAGACGGCCAGATGGGCTCAGAGAAGTCAAGCAACGCACCCAAGGTCACACAGCCACCCGGAACGTGACCCTGGTGATGTCTGCCCATGAAGCCCGCGGCCCAGGCACTCCCCAGCCCCAGTGGCCACGGAGGAGAAGGGAGGAGCAGGGGGTTTCAATGTCCTTTCTGAACTAGTGACCCCTGGATTTGTTTCTAGAGTGGCCACGACACCGCACCACACGTGGGGCCTCTCTGAACAGCAGAAATGTATTCTCTCACTGTCCAGAGGCCAGAAAAGCAAAGTTGGGGATCAGCAGGGCCATGCTCCCTCTAGGGGCTCTGGGGAAGGGCCCTTCCTGCCTTGTCCAGTTTCGTGGGCTTCGATGTCCCCGGGGGGGGGCCCAGCCTCTGCTGCTGTTTCCCCTGCATACCTGCGGGTCTTGGTCCCTGCCACTCCCTCCCCTTCTCTGCAAAGACACCAGCCTTTGGATTTAGGGCCCATCCTAATCCAGTGTGACCTAATTTTAGCTGAACTAATTAAATCTGCAAAGTCCTTATTTCCAAATAAGGTCACGTTTAGAGGTTCTGAGTGGACGTGAATTTGTGTGTGGAGGCGGGGCAGGGGGGAGGCGAGAATGGCACTATTCAACCCAAGGAAATCTGCCGGGAAGGAGACAGCTCGATGTTGACAGTGGTGACCTCAGAGGGATGGGGGTTCGGGCAATTTTCACGTGCACGCACGTTAATCGATTGCTTTTGCGTAATTTCTACGAAGATCAAATATTATCTCTCTGTTAAGAAACGTCAAGAAAACGAGGAATACGTTTTTGATAAAAAGCAAAATTATACAAAGCCCCCAGAGGCACGTGTTCCCACCCACAAACACTGACCTAAATCCCGGTGAGTCCATCCAAGAGAAGGTGAGCAGATTGTGGCTCAGGAAGGCTCGGTGCCTTTTTACTGGGGCCACCCCGCTGCCCGCCTGGCTCCCAGCAGGCGTAAGTAAGCTCAAGGCAGAGGCCTGAGCGGCTCTCAGGGGCCCCACTCCAGCCTTGCACCCCAAGTGGGCACACCCCTGGCTGGAGGGAGGGAGGACAGACCCCAAGTTCACGGCTCAGGCAGGCGAGCAAAGGCCCTTGTGGGAAAGGAGCTTCGGAAATGTGCTGCACGGACGGACTCGCACCCCCAAACGGTTCAGCCGCAGGCCAGTAACCCCAGAAAGGTCAGACTGGGAAAGGCACCGAGGTCCCTGGTGACCCACTACACAGGGATCGGCCATTTGGCCGGACGCCCACAGGCGCCCCTGTGGCCCCAGCTGTTTGCACGGCAGGCCTGACTGCTTGCCACCCACCCCGTCATGAGCGGTGCTGCCAAGCGGCTTGCCCTGCCCAGTCCTTCTCTCGGACCCAAGCTGTGTGTGCATCGAGAGCTCGGGGGAAACAGGCGGGTATCGGGAGCTGGTGGGCCGCGTCGCAGCGGCTGAGGGGGCACCAGTTTTCTGCATGCCGCCCGGTGTGAGAGCAGGGAAAGCAGAGGGGTTCTCAGCAAGCCCCCCATGGCCGCGGCCCACCCCGGTCACAGAGGATCACAGGGCCTTCGCCACCGGCCCCCAGGCCCCCCTGCTCAGCTCTCGACAATCCCAGCAACCTCAGGACACCTCTCCTTCCAGCCAGCCTCCCTCCCCTCATCCGACTGCAGCCAGAGAGATTCCCCAGAAATGCAGCTCCCAGGAGGGTGTCTGCTCGAACCCCTGCATGGCTCCCTCTGTCTGGAGGGACCCCGAGGCCCTGCAAGCCTGGCCCCACCCACCTGCCTCCTGTGTTCCCTGCCCCTCACGTTCAAAGGTCCTAACCGGTCCCTGGACCAGCCAGGACCATCAGACACAACCACCTACAGCCTGTCCCTGACTCCTCCAGCTGCCGATCATCCCATACCCACACGAGTGATGAAGGTGGTGATGTGTGCCCAACTCTCTGGTGGGTCAGGCGCATTTCTAACACCCAGGCACGTACTGACCCTCCTGAGCACCGATGAGGTGGGGGGTGTACCTTACCGCCCTGCAAGGCTGTCTCAGGGAGGCAGAACCTACCAGAGCATCACCTGCGTCCCCGCTGCACCCCCTCTATGGACATGGGCTCAGTGGCCTTTTGCCTGGTACCCGTGAGAGGCCCAGGTTGGGGCTGCATCTGGGGTGTCCTTGTGGCTCCGGTGGCCGTCAAAGTGGCTGGCCCTCAGAACACACAGCTGTGGGACTGACCAATAAAACCCTGAGTGTCCTCCCCTGAGGCCTCCTCTTTCTGTCTCCCTGTACGGCCCACATGCGTGCCACACTGCTGTCCTGGCAGGATGAACAGAACATTCTGGTCACCAGGAATATTTCAGTAGTTGAAAAGATCTCGGAAATCATCTACTTGACATCTCATTTGTGGCTCAAACGAAAGGCTGGCCAGAAGATGTGTATGCAGAAAGCAGGGATTGTAGGTGGGGATCCCTGGTCCCTGACCAGCCAGAGAACCCAGGCAGGGCCCATTATGTCACTCCCCTGGGTATGGGCACGGTGGTGACAAAAGCCAGAGTAAAGGAACGTCTGGGTTCAAACCTCAGCCCTCAACCTCATAAGAGACAGTGGGGGAAGAATACCGAGAAGGAAATCTGCCTTCTGTGTGCGTGGTACATCGTCAGGACTGTGCACTGGGCCTAGCGTGTGGTAAGCTTGCAACAAGTGTGGAACGAATGCATGGACAGATGGAAAGATGGATGAGAGGAAAAAGGGAGGAAGGACAGGAGGCAGGATGGGGGGATGAATGGATGGAAGAATGGATGAGAGCATGGTGGCTGAATGATGGGTGGGTGGATGGATGGATTGGTGAATGGATGGACAGATGGACGGATGAGTGGGTGGATGGATAGATGATGTACGAATGGATGGATGAGTGGATAGATTGATGATGGACAGATGATTGATGGATGAGTGGACGGATGGATGAGTGGATGGGTAACTGGATATGGATGGAAGAGGTATGGATGGGTGGACAGATGGATAGATGAATGGATGGGTGGGTGGATGGATGGATGGATGGGTGGGTGGGTGGACGGGTGGATAGGTGGGTGGATGGGTGGGTGGGTGGATGGATGGATGGGTGTGTGGGGTGAGAAACGGGTGGGTGTGGACATGAGAGGATAAATGGATGAATGGATAGACTGACGGGAGAGTGGGTAGATGAGTACTTTGAAAATTACAATATTATCTATGTCAGGCTCTATGCTAATTCCTTTAAGAGAGGCTGCCAATAGGTGGCCTGAGGCCAAATCAAACAGCATTTTTTAATTAGTCACTAACATATACAAGTTTAAATATTTCATATACAGAGCCTGTACCTTTGGCCACCCTTGTACAACTCGAGAATGTGATGGCACCCGGCCCACATTCCTGGATGGCACCTGCAGCCAGAGCCAAGCCCAGCTCCCCGCAAAAAGTGTGAATTCCCCAGGTCCTCACGGCCCCCCCGCAGTTTGCAGGGTTGGGAAGGGAAAGATTCTTTTTTTGCCCATGTGTCTTTAAAAAGAGTAAAAATGCAGACCCAGTGTGTTTTTAACGACAATATTGCTCTCTGCCTGGCTGGCCGCACCCATTTCCCTGCCCCCGCACCGCGTGTCTGTGACCTTTCCGGATGCATTATTGATGGATTGCTCTGAAGTAACTCTACAAGACATCTGATGCCCATGTTCAACTGCAGAACCACAACGAGCTTACAAAATCCCACCCAGGAAGCCGGTGGGGACGCTGGGACTCAAACCCTCGTGTCTGGCTGTCTGGCTGCGCCCAGAGCCGCCCGCCCGGCACTGCCGTGCCCTCCCCCTCCAGCCTCACTGGGACTTCCGGATGCCCCCTGCTTCACCGTGGTTGACCGATGAGTCCTGTGGCCCGCCCTGTCACCCCCAGGCCACGCTGGGGCCCTGTGCTTGCTTCTCAGGCTGCCACAAAGCAGGATGGGGAGATGGGTCCCAGAGCTTTGGGACCCACCAGGAGGAATTCTGAGAGCCCGCGGCACACGGTGGCCTCAGCCCACGGCAGGACAGCCGATGCGAATCATCGCACTTTCCCGAAAAGATACCTGGACAGCATTTCACAGCATGCTCGGAGGGCCTATTATTTCTGCGCAAGGTGGAGTAGAGGCAGCAACAGCGGGTGTCAGCGACCCGGCGCTTCCGTGGGCCAGGCGCTGTGTAACACCCATCCTCTCCCAGAGCTGCGACCCAGGGAGCCCTGTCTGACCCGACCTGACCCTGACTCTGCAGCCCCCCGCGGCCCCGTGCTGGAGCCTCAGCCCTGCTGCTTGAGCTCTCGCGGCCCCTGGCAAGTCGCAAGACACCGTGTGCAGAGAAGGAATGATTCAAATCCGAGCACACCCGCGACCTGTGCTTCTCAGCTTTCATCCCAGCCCAAATGTGCTGGGAGCTAAAATTAGGGGCAGGCTTGTACCCAGCCTGTGCTCTGTCAAGAAAGAGTGGGGTTCTGCTCAGAAGCCGCCCCGAGCATCTGCTTCCCATCCTCTGCTCATAATGCATCTTAAATGGACCCATCAGAATTCACTGCCACGTTCCCACGAAATGACGGCAGCGATGGCCACTAAATCTGCATATGCCGTGCGCTGGGGCCTGGGCTGCTTCTTCACTGAATCCTCAACACAACCACGTCTGGTAGGCGGGGTAGCTGATCTCGTGCCTAAAATCACACGCGTGACCATCGCCTTCTTCAATCGTCCCCAGCCGCGCAGCTGGCCCGGATCCCAGGCATCGCCCCGCACACCCCATCGCCAGCAGCGAGGGGGCTCCCAGCCTGGCTCTGGCTCTCTGTCCCCAGGCCCATTGCCGGGTCTCCTGGGACACTTCCACGTGCTGCCGTGCTTCCTTCTCCTTCCACAACCGTCCACATGGCAGTGAGTGGGCTCCTCTTAAAAATATAAATCATGGTGACTCTTCTGCTAAAAACCCTCAGAGGTTTTTGTCACCATGTTTAGAAGACAATCCAGACTGCTGATCTTGGACCACGAGGCCCCAAGGACCCAGCTCCAGTCTCCAGCCTAACATTCCACCACTAGGCGCTTGCCAGCCTGCTCACGCCACCATACTGGTGATCCCGTGGGAGCCCAGGATATCCCAAACAAGCTGATCCCCACCACAGGGTGTTGGCAGAAGTTGTTTTCAGGAATATGTCACCTGCACACCCCTGCATAGCTGACCCTTCCACCACATAAATTTCAGCCAAAATGCCATGCTCAGTAGAGCCTTCCCTGAGGATTCTCTTTTACTGGGGGACAGTCCCTCTCCCCCTATTTCAACTGTCCCATCCCCCACTGTAGCACCAATTCCTAGCACAGTGTCAGAAAAATCTTAGTACATGCTGGCATAGATGGATGGATGGATAAATGGATGGATGGGATAAGAGGGTAGACGGAGGAATGGGTGTATGAATGGGTGGATGGATGGATAAATGGAGGATGGATGGATAAATGGAGGATGGATGGATGGATGTGGGTGGGTGGATCATGGATGGACAGACTGGTGAGTAAATGAATGGGTACATACAAGGATGGATGGATGGATGGGTGAATGGATGGATGGGCAGGTGGGTGTCCAGGTAGGTAGATAATGGGTGGGTGCTTTAGTGAATGGATGGGTGGATGGAAGGGTAGATGGATAAATACCATCACCCCCAACACAGAGTCAAGCTAAAAATAGAATTTGACCACGAAATCATGTATTATA
>CM053575.1:2500062-2527083 GCA_028646485.1 Cryptoprocta ferox | reverse complement strand
ACAGGAGGGGCCTGGTCCTCTACAGGAGGGGGCGGGTCCTCTACAGGCGGGCCCTCTACAGGACAGGGGCGGGTCCTCTACAGGAGGGGGCGGGTCCTCTACAGGACAGGGGCGGGTCCTCTACAGGAGGGGCGGGCCCTCTACAGGAGGGGCAGGCCCTCTACAGGACGGGGGCGGGTCCTCTACACGAGGGGGCGGGTCCTCTACACGAGGGGGCGGGTCCTCTACAGGAGGGGGCGGGTCCTCTACAGGAGGGGGGCGGGTCCTCTACAGGAGGGGGCGGGCCCTCTACAGGACAGGGGCGGGTCCTCTACAGGAGGGGCCTGGTCCTCTACAGGAGGGGGCGGGTCCTCTACAGGCGGGCCCTCTACAGGACAGGGGCGGGTCCTCTACAGGAGGGGGCGGGTCCTCTACAGGACAGGGGCGGGTCCTCTACAGGAGGGGCGGGCCCTCTACAGGACGGGGGCGGGTCCTCTACACGAGGGGGCGGGTCCTCTACAGGACGGGGACGGGAGCATTACATGACCCTTCACAAACAATGTGTGCATGTCACATTCCGTTACCTGTGGGTTTCATGTGACAACAAGGACGGTGATGAAAGGGGCCTAATGTGGTTGGGAGCCAGGGGAGGAGGGTGCTCTTACACTGAAAGGGGTTTTCAGAGAATATGTGGTTGAGCGTCTGGGGGAGACGGTGGGTGTCTGGGGCCTTGACCCTTCTGCTGGGGGTAGAAGGGGCTACAGCTCTTCCCTGGGGGCCCAAACACCCCAGAATGGGAGGCAAAGAACCAGGAGAGACTCAAGTTTGGGGAATAGTTCAACCGGGAGGGCAGGAAGGAGGAGACACGTGGGAGGTGGGAGGATTTGCTGGGCATCTCTCCTGGAAGCACCTGCAGCAGCCACACGTGGCCACCACATGTGGGATGACACGGCGAGGCCCCTGTGGGCAACAGTCAGGGCAGGACCTGTCACCAGCCCCGGCCTCCCTCCGGCACCATTTGGAAGGACCCGAGCATGCCTGACGGGCCAAGAAGCTGCTGGGGGGCGGGTGCCGGGGAGCCCCAGGACAGACGGTAGGCAGGGAAGACAAGACACATGGAGACACACAGGCCACGGGAGGTCAAGGCTTCATGCCACTGCTGTACCTTGCCAGGACAAAGACAGGTGTCACTGGGAGTACAGAGAACACAGCATTTGGGACGGACCAAAGACCTCAGAGAAGACTCCCACATCCACACTCGCCAGCCCACGTGGCAGAGGTCAGCCACACGAGAAACCTCATCCCAACATAGCGCACGTGCAACTGTCCCAAACAGGGAGCCACCTTAGCTCGCATCCCCGCACGTCCGCTCGCTGCTGGGGATAAAACTTCTCAACTGACAGGCAGAGAGAAGCGGGGCAGGGGTGGTACCCAGCAGCGGGCAAGCGGCCGGCAGACGGGAAAAGAGGGAGCAGGGAGGGAGTCCGGCTCGCACACCCCCCACGGCTCCCGCGGCCCCACGGAGGCCACAGACCCAGGAACAGAGCCAATGTGACAGGTGCCGGCAATGTGCCGCTCGCAGCCGCTTGGGCTGCAGCGTCCTGCCAGGGCTTTTTATCATGTCTCCCTCCCTCCGCAACTGAACGGGCGCTGGGAATCCAGACAACAGCTATGTGACTGCCACCCAACACAGGTATGACAGCAGCCTGGCTTTCCTTGAGAAGCCTCCTTCCTACACCTCGTAAAGGGGAGCCCCGGCCGTGCCGACCCCAATCGCTCCGATCTGATGCAATGAAATAGGTTAGAACTTGGGGCTTTTCCCAGGACCTGCTGGCAACCACCAAAGGCCCGCTATGTCTCCAGGTAAAGTGGCACATTTTACAGTCAAAATGCCAGGAAAACAGAATGCTTCTTTCAAATCAGATCTGGTTTATTTCACAGCAGGTGGACTCGACCGAACAGGTATTTAAAAAAAAAAAAAAAAGGAATCACTGCTCTATATCAGCCTGGGTTTTACATTCTCACCCCTACACACACACACACACACACACACACAC
The DNA here is from genome assembly GCA_028646485.1 of Cryptoprocta ferox. Taxonomy (NCBI): domain Eukaryota; kingdom Metazoa; phylum Chordata; class Mammalia; order Carnivora; family Eupleridae; genus Cryptoprocta; species Cryptoprocta ferox. The sequence continues at coordinate 2,525,047 of CM053575.1, read as the reverse complement.
ACACAAAATATTGCATTCAGAAATCTGTTTGAAAACACCACCCCCTATCCATCATCTATACATCTTGGAAGCATAATTACACAGGCACTCGGTCTCGAAACCTAGCAACGGTAACCAAGTAGTTCTTCATCGGCTAAGCAGACACCCAAACTCACACATCAGCTCAATGTGCTTCATCTCGAAAAACAAAGCCTCCTTGCCTCTCTGTCTCTAGCTGCAGAAGGACAAGATGTATGAAAACAAACCTTGTTCGGCTGAAGTAGAACAGCCCATGCCATTCAGTCCATCTGACACTGCATGTCCCCACACAGCCAGGCAGAAAACAAAAATAACAAAGACTGGAAAAAATAGGTTATTCCGGTCCAAAGCTGATCAGCTTCCAACATGCTTAATATTTGCACGACCGTTTCGGACACGCGCTTTCGGCTCCCCGGCAGCCTCGCTAAAGGGACCTGCATCCTACAGAAGCCATCCTAAACGCCCCCTGGCAAAGCCTGGAAGACCCGGTGGGCTCGTGTGCTCGGCCGCAGCTCGACACTGGAGGACAACAAGCAGGGATTAACTTTCGTGTTTGCGGCGGCTTCGCGACCATCCCTTTCTCCGAGTGGGCAAACAAAATAACCAAATGGAGGTCACATTTAATTCTGTTCAAGAGGAAGGGAGTTAAAAAACAAAACAAAACCGGAAAAGAGCCATCGGCATCAGTCGGTAGCAACATACACGCTGGCCGGATTGTGATCAGAACATTTCACGACAAGATGTAGTCTCCCTTTTAAAGGGACAGAGATGCGTCCACACGGCATTCGGGATCCATTTCCGGATTCTACAGACCTCGGAGTGCCTGTTAATCACTCCACTGCTTTTCAGCATGTTTGCTGTCTTCCCCGAAAGCCACGTCGGAGCATCCCAAGTGCCCTGATTTCTTGGTGGTGCACTTCCGTGTCTGGAAGACAAAGGACCCGCCGCTCCCAGGCAGAGGCTAGTGGATGGTCTGAAGGGGCTTTCAGAGAAAGGCGTTGCCGACTGCACAAGTCAGGAAAACGTTTGGCATTTTAATTCACTCCCTCTGAAGCATCGAAGCTGACCCCACGTCCCCACCTGCAGCCTGGAATTGGCGGATCCTGCACCATATTTATATTCAGGAAGGCGACTAACACGACGCAGTAAAGGGGATCCTTACCCTCATTCCCTCGGTCCGGAGTCCTGACACAGGAGGCTCATTCTCCAAAATGGCACCCCAGCCCCACTAAATGTCTGATCAACTCAAGTCTGCTAGCGAGCGTCACGGGCCGTCCTCACACAGAGGCAAGGGCCAGCAGCCTCAAGTTCAGGACACGCGTGCCCCTCTTCCACGTTTCTCCTACGCCATGGGATAGCTTCTAAGTCAAGATTTAATGCAGATCATAAAGGAGAAACACAGCCCCATCCCGTCCTCTCCGGCACCCCAAGCAGGATTCGTGAGGCTCACAGGAATAGACAAAGGGCACGTGGGGTCAAGTTGAAGCCCTCCAGCAATCACGCTGGACACCCAGCACCCAAGAGTCCAGGAGCAGACAGCAGAGTGGCCTTGACCTTGACAGAGAGTGACAGCACCCTCACAGGTCACAGGATGGGGGTTGGAAGCCAGGCCACGGACGGTGGAATTGGAGAGCCACGTGGCCACGGAGCCTCACAACAGCACACTAGAGACCCTCACTGCAGCGTGGCCCCAGAACTACGTGGTGGAAGGGTGGAGAACAGTGTCCCCAGTGCCACCCACCGCCCTACACCTGCTCTCCCCATCCCCCACGAGCTCTGCACCCCCAGACTCGGAGGAGGGTATAACATCACAACACTCGGGCAAACACATCCCATCCAGGTATATCTACCTTTGCAGAGGTAACAGCCTCCGAAGGACCATCATATGGCAACGTGAGTGCCCACGATGGTGGCTGATGTAGCCCCCAAAAGACACATGAGTCCTAATCCCTGGGTCAATTTAGGAATCTCAAGATGAGAGCATTCTGGATTTAGGGTGGCCTTAAATACAAAGACTCATGCCTTTGTCAGAGAAAGGAGAGGGGACTGGGGACACAGGCTCAGAGAGCAGACCACGAGCAGCAGCGACAGAGACAGGGGCCACGGCTATCACCCAAGGGACACCAAGCAACGTCGGCTCCCATCAGAACCGAAGGGAGGTGAGGACGGACCCACTACACCAACACCTCGACTCTGCACGCCCGGCCTCCAGCACGGAGGCAGAATAAATCTCCATTGATTCCCACTGCCGGGCTGCTGGTGCCTCTTTATGGCAACCTCAGGACACTGGCACGTGGCCCGTCCTCAGGGTCTAAACAAGCCCACCCAAGACGGGGGCTGGGCTTCCTGGGAAGCAGGCGGGGCTAGAGTTTGGAAGCCCAGCAACTGGCGGCTGCAACACCACCCCAAGCCCCCGAGTCGGGCTCCCTGGGGGCAGCGCTGGCCACCTGCCTTCTGCAAAGCTTCCCAGGCACACCCCACACTTGGCACTCGCTGCTGGGTGCCGGGGAGCCCTGGAAGCTTTGGTCGGTGACTCATGATCAGTCAGGAACAGGAATGGCGGTGGGGGGCGGGGGGGCATCCCAAACTGTTTGGGGATGGACCGCCAGCAGCTCAGAAGACTCACTGGCCGGGGGGGCGGGGGGCGAGGAAGCAGCCAGGGTGGCACGGGTCCAGGACACGGGGAAATGCACGGATGCAGCAATCAAAGAGGAAACGCGTGCAAAACAGTCTACTTTTCTAAACAGTCACGTGCTGTTCTCCGGTAAGGGGTGACGGGTGAGTGGCCTGTCACACTGGGGAAGGGACTTTCACCTGTGCTCCGGAACCCGGGGGGGGACAGCGCGGGGGGCATCAGGCTCTGTGGTCCATACCTCCTCCCCAGCCAGGCGTCAGGTGGATGAAGGTCCCCAACTGCCACAGGGCCTGAGCGGGAAAAGGTGCTCAGTGAAGAGTCACCATGGCAAGAAGTGACAGGCACCTCGGGACCGGCTAGTTCAGGCTCCCCCTGGGGCTCCCTAAGGGGGTCCCTGCACAGCACGGTGTTTTAAACCCAGAGGGAAAAGGGTGTCCCCTCTGGCTGCAAGAAGCAGACGGCTTCTTGAGGATGAACGACTTGTCCAGACGGGGAGGCGCAGACCAGCTCGGCTGAGTGTCAGAGCCTGGACCCCCCTGGGGCCACCTCATGGAGGTGACTCCGCAGCCCACGTGTCCTCCTCTGTCCCGCTCCGTGTCCCTGTCCCCGAGAGCCGCTACCAGGTGGCCCTCTTCACCTGCAAGGTGTCCCCGTGACCCCGTGTGGCAGGAGCATTGCTGGGGCCTCCAACACTTCTGTAGGGAGACAAGTGAGGGGTCCGAGGGCAACGTGGAGTCAAGGAGGAGTCAGGACGTGGGGAGGAGCCGCCAGTTCCTCAGGTGGGAGCTCATTCTGGGCCGTGCGTGAGGACAGGGGCCTGCAGGAGCTCCGCCCGAACCACGACGCCCCTGAACGGAGGTTGAGCGGCTTGCACACCGTGGGTGTGAGGCTGCCCTGAGCCGCAAGCCCTCCCGGGTTCGGTCTTCCCACCCAGCAGGGGGCGCGGTCCCATCCAGACTCCCACCACGCAAGCGTCCCCCTCCCGCACAGGAGCCCCCTTCCTGCCTGGCGGGGGGTGCTGTCCCGCCCAGACTGGTCACCGCACAGGGCACCCACCTGCCTGCACACGGTGCCCCCTTCCCGCCCTCGGAACCCCCCTCCTGCACACGGCACATACCTTCCTGCCCGGCGGGGAGCACTGTGCCGCCCAGACTCCCCACCCCACATAGCATCTGCTCCCCGCCCAAACAAGGGAGGCACAGGTCAGGGGGCCACAGGGCACTGGTTCAGTGAGCACAGGGCCAAATCGGGGTTTTACGACAGAGTGACGTCAGTGAATCAGCGCACCGAGGGATCTCTGTGCCCACCGAGGACCCGCAGGCCCGTTTGCTAGATCACAGTCAGACCCCTCGTCAGAAACTCGGAGGAGAGGAGAGGTCTCTGAAGGGACCCTGCGGCAAGCCGATCTCCTTACCACCCCTTCCCTGTGGGGCACACAGTGGAAAAGCCCACAATGCAGGGAACACGGGCACAGACCCCTGCCTCGGGTGACCGCAAACGCTGGTCCTGCATCATCAGGGAGCCCCAGGTGGGCTTCCAAAGGTTCAGAGTAAAGGCCGCAGACCTCAGCCCCCGGACCCAGAGATACGGATGCCACGTAAGCCTGCGCCGAGCAACCCCACGTCCCAGTAGGACTGCCCTTCGGAGGAACGGGCGAGGAGTGATTCAAACATATTTGCCCAACAAACAGGAATTCCTTCCATCATAGGGAAAAGCCCTCAGTCGGCCCGAGGTGCCTGCATCCCATACGGGGGATCCCGAAATCCCAAAAAGAGGAGACGGTCAGGAAGCTCTCCAGTCTTTGTATTAAAATCAACTTAGTATCTCCAGGGACGCGTCACTTTGTAAGTAGGACAGTTGAGGGGCTGGCCCCCCTACTGGCGGCAGGGCAGGTTGGGATCATGGATCTAAGGGTCTCTCAGCCCCCCTCCAGGAGCCAGGGTCCAGAAGCCACTTCCGGCCTCCCTCCTGCCACGCGGCCCCATCAAGGTTCGTGCTCAGAGCAGCAAGGAGGGCTCGTCAGCACCACGGACAGCTCCCGCGCACGCTCCCTGCCGCCCTTGCTCAGCGTCCTGCTCCCTAGAACCCTGATTCCCAGAACAGCGGCCAATACTCTTAGACGGGGACCCAACCCCGTCACACCACATGGCTCTCTCGTGGTGGGGACGCGGTAGGGAGGGAGCTGCTGGCACCCCACTTCTCTAAACCGCGTGGCATGCGAGGACTCATCCGTCTCTACAATGCGCTCGCGGGGGGGCGCTGGTGCCGCTGAGGGAGGCCCGGGTCTCAGCAACGCGGCAGCTTGCCCTGGCTCCCGGGAGGGACTCGTGTCGGCATCGGGCTCGGCCTTCCAGAGGCCCCGATGCCCAGCGCACAGCGGGGGCCGACTCAAGCAAAGCTCCTGGTGCCGCATCCTTGTGCGGTTCTCAGACCCAAGGTGGGCACCAGCCACACAACAAACACGGTAAAGACTCAACAGCCAGGCACGTGCTTTCGCTCACCCCCAACACCAAACACGGAAGGGGGGGCACAGGCGGTGAGACACGGATGAGCCACCTTTCCAGGCACCTCGGAGCCCACCGCCCACCCCGTTGACGGACTGGCACCGTGTGCGAAAGCTCACCGCTGCTGGTCCAGTGGGACTGCTCCCCGCTGCAGGTCCTGTGCAAGCCCGGGGCAGGAGGAAACAGGCCAGCGGGCTCTTCCGAGATGCAAGACCGGGCCCAGCCGCCGGCAGGGCGATGGGCCAGAGGAGCAGCCCCAGAGACGGTCCTTCTGGTTGATACAAGGGGTACTAGAAAGGGGAACGGTCATGAGCACCCCCGCAGGGGCACAGGAACGGACTCGGAGACAGGAACCCGGGGCTGACGCCTGTCTCTCCTCCGCCTCGCTGGACCGTCACCTCCAAGCTTACACGGGGGTGTGTGCGGTACACAACAAGAAGCCCTTCCACGTCAGCTGCAAACGCATCGGATGCACAGGGGACAGCAGGGCCCTCCATCCTCGGCGTACGTGGTTACGCACGCGTGAGCGAGGAGGCAGGGTGGCTGCTAGGGCCGCGCACTCTCTGTTACGTTCTGCTGACTGCGGGCTCGGGGCCAGCGTCACGAGGGCTAGAGAAGGCGGGGCTGCCTCCTGGTCAGACGGAGCCCTGCGCCCCTGCGCCCCGAGTCTACTCACCGATGTCCGTCTCCTTGTGGTTCTTGATGTACTCCGCCAGCTCGAAGTTGCCCGCTATGATCGCCACCTGCAAGAGCGGACATCGCGTTAGAGGCCCAACCGCAGAACGCTGGCCATTCGCACGCGTTTGCACCGCCCACGGCCGCCCTGCACGGCGGCCCAACCAGAGCCGCCCCCTCCCCGGCAAAAAAACAAGACGTATACCTTTATCCCCCCAAAAAACAAGACACAGAGCTTTATTTTCGGTTTTATTCAGATAGGACTGACACACAACACCATGTGAGGCTAAGGTGTGCGACGTAACAACTTGATGTCCGGGGACAGTGGGAAGGTCACAACTAGGTTACTTAACCTCGGTCACCTCAGATGGCTAAAAAGACCTTTTTCCCTGTGATGAGAACTTTTAGGATCTGCTCTCCGGGCAACTCGCCAGTGCACCTGACGGCAGGTGAGCGCCAGTCACCGAGCGGAACACCACACCCCCACCACCATCCACTGTGTACCTGGAAGTCAGCACCGCCTGACCACCTGGACCCCCCACCGCCCACCCCCTGCCCCCTTGCCTCGGCAACCGCACGTCTGACCTCTCTTCCGGTGGGTTTGGATTTTTAGATTCTCGCGTATCAGTGAGATTACACAGTTTATGTCTCCATGTGACTTAATTTGCTTAGCTCAGTGCCCTCCAGCCCCACGCTTGTCATCACAAATGGCGAGAACAGTCCTGACTCTTTAAAAGAATTTTTCTTAAATTTTTTAACATTTATTTATTTTTGAGAGAGAGAGAGAGAGAGAGAGGGAGAGACAGAGCACAAGCAGAGGAGGGACAGAGAGACAGGGAGACACAGAATCCAAAGCAGGCTCCAGTCTCCCAGCTGTCAGTGCAGAGCTCAACACGGGGCTCGAACTCACCGTAAGATCATGACCTGAGCCGAAGTTGGACGCTTAACCAAGTGAGCCACCCAGGTGCCCCTAAAGCAATTTTTTTTTAAATAAATTTATTTATTTTGAGAGAGAGAAAGAGCACGAGTGGGGGAGGGGCAGAGAGAGAGCAGAATCCCAAGCAGGGTCCATGCTGTTAGTGCAGAGCCCAGCGCAGGGCTCAAACTCACGAACCATGAGATCATGACCTGAGCTGAGATCAAGTCTTGGACACTCAACTGACAGCCCCCCAGCGCCCCAGTCATGACTCTTAAAACGGCAGCCACAGCATCCTACAGCCCCCAAATGCTGCGAGCCACACAGCACACTCACCCCCCTCAAAGCCCCCGGCCACTCCACAAGGTGAGGCTCTCGTTCGAGCAGCGCCCACAGGAGAGCGAGCGTCCGTCCAGAAGGCCCCCAGCGGGGACACCTGCACAAGAGCGGGGCGCCCAGCGAGTCTGCACCGCAAACCCCCTGGACCGTGTCCTGGACTCCCACCAGGCATGCCCGCAAGTCCTGTCCTTCTAATCAGATGCGAGCCGCTCCCCATGAGCAGGGAGAAGGGAATCCTCAAAAAAGAACCCAAAGCTCTTCCACCAGATTCCGTTTTGGCAGAACCCTACCCCACCCCCCTGCATGTGTGCAGAAGACCAGAACCAACACCCACAGGAAACACTCCCAACTCGGGCCCACGGATCTGTGGGCTGACACGGAAACGCTGGCGGGGAGGGAGCCCTGGGCCGGAAGCATGTGGGCAGGGCTCCCAGCAGCACGGGCGACCGTCCACACCCACGGGAGCCCGGCCTTCGGGTGCCAGCCTGGAGAGACACACACACATCTATAGCCTTGCGGTGACAACGTGCGTGGGACGCAGCCAGTCATCTGGAGGACTTAGGAGCAAAACCCGACTTCCCGGAGAAGACGCTCTGCCTCGAGACTGCAGCCTCGACTCCGCCCGAGTCTCCCGCCTGCCCCGCGGACTGCAGCCTCGCCGGCCCCCACACTCACGCGAGCCGGAATCTGCTTCTACACGGATCTCTCCAACCCGGCGGGCCCGCCGCCCCGGGGCGCCCTGATGGAGGCAGCTTCGCACAGAGGCCAGCGCCGCAGCGCCACAGACACCCAGGGACCCCGACCCCTGCCCTGAGGACTGATGCTGCTTTCAACGAGTGCCCTCCAAGGATGCCCCCCCCGAGGCCGGCCCCCACCCCCCGGCTCACCCGCAAAGGACCAGCCCCAGGAGCCCCTGTGGACACCAGCAAAGGCCGGAAGGCAAAGGCCACTTCGGGGGCAGCCCCTGAGTCTGCTGAGACAGGCAGGGCTGGAACCATCAGTAGAATGACGCTCCCGCAGGGCCGCCCACCTGGGGCCCAGGCTTCAGACAGAGCGGGGGCCCTGGACACAGCACGGCGACCGAGGCGAGGAGCCCAGGTGGGCGGTGCACGCAGCCCCCCAGGAGCTGCAGACCAAGGCTGCTGGCACTCAGGGCAGCAGCGGGAGGGTCTGCGGGCCGCACGGAGCATGGGACCCAGTGTCACTTGGGTGACGGTGCTTATGATCATTCTGCGTTTCCGCCAGACCTTCAGAGGTGAAGCTTCCGCACCCGGGGTGAGGCCACTGTAACAAACGCCGGCCGGTGTGGAAGCAGCTCTGGGCGCGGGGTCGGCAGAGGATGGAAGAGGTCTGGGCTGCACGGACGGTCAAGGCCGTTCTGACGGACTCTCACGCCGAATCGCGAGGAAACGTGGTCGCGTTATAAAGTCACAAATAGCTCGGCCGACTGGTGCTTGCGCCCTGGGGTTTTGTGGAAGCAGAACGCAAGCGCGAGCACTGGGACTTCAGCTGAGGCGACATCGATGCAGAGTGAAGGGGCGGCGAGCAGCCTGCGGTACCGCGATGCAGGGGCGTGGCGCGGGAGGGGGTGAAGCGAAGGGGGAAGGCTTAGGCAAGAAGGAACCAGAACGCAAAGACCGGGCAGCACCCTCAACCCATGCCTGTCACAAACAATGAGAAAGCGTGTTCTGAAGAGAAGACCTCACGCGGTGTAGCCGGACTACCACTGGACAAAGAGCGCACAGGATTAGGGGAGCAGAGACACCGCGGGGTTGAGCTGAGGGCGCGGAGTCGGGCTGTCATGTCGGGAGGCTGGGGGACCTCTTGGTTTGGACGAGATGGGACAGGAGCTCCTGGGCGGCAAACGCGCCATGCTCTTCAAGAAGGCGATTTGGAGACTAGCAGGCCACCGCCTGCACTCCACCAGGAGCCTCGTGGGGTGGGACCACCCTGCAGAGCAGGGGTGAGGCTGCGGCCCCTGGGAGCCCGCAGGCCCGGGCACCGACCCAAGCAGGGCTGCTCTCGAGCCGGAAGACCTCCTGGAGCCAGCTGCGAGGCTCCGGACCGCTGGGGACCCAACACCCTGCCCTTATTTCTCTTTCTCTCTTCTGGAACGGGACCGTCTAGCCCGCGCAGGTGTCGCTGTCACAACTTGGAAGCACACGGCTTGTCGGTGTCACGGGTTCTCGGCGGGAGACGTACTTGGCCTGAGGATGATCCGTGTCTTGAGTCTCACTCACCCCCGAGCTGGGTGATACTTAAACGGGACACTGGGCTTTAGAGGTGGCGCTGGGGTGAGGGAAGACTTCTGGGGACTGTTGGGTGGAATCAGTGCATTTTAAGGACCCGGGCTTGGGGGCCCCGGAGGTGGAGTTTTACTCAACGTGTGTGCCCTGCCCCCCCCATGCCGTGTTGAAAACTAACCCCCGCGGGGAATGGTATTTGGAGGTGGGGTCTTTGGGAGGAAGTTAGGGTCAGATGAGGTCATGAGGGTGGGGCTCCTGTCGTGGGATTTGCGCCCTTGTGAAAGGGAGATCCCCGAGACGCTCTCCCTGCCCCCCGCGACTGTGAGGATGCAGCGAGAAGGGCAGTGAGAACCCGCCCAGCCGCACCCTGACCTTGGAGCTCCAGCCCCCTGCACCGTCTGTGGTTCAAGCCCCCTGGTCTCCCACAGCGCGCGCAGATTCAGACGGCGGGGACTCACGGGGTACCTGCACCCCGTGTTCACAGCAGTGCTACTCACACAGCCGACGGCAAAGCCGCCCCCGGGCGCGTCGGGATGTGAGTGGACGAGCACAGCGCGGTCTTAACGGCAGGCTGTCCTCCAGCCCTGACAAGGGGACGCCCTGACACCTGCCACAACGTGGACGGACCCGGGGACGTGATGCTCAGAGAACCGGGCCAGACCCCGCGTGATCCACGCACGCGAGGCCGCTGGAGTCCCAGGTTCCCAGAGACAGAGAGTGGACGGTGGGCGCCGGGCTGCGGGAGCGACGGGGCCCGCGTTTCATGGGGGCAGAGCTGCAGTTGTGCCAGGCAGAGAGTTCTGCAGACGGGTGGTGCTGATGGCTCTAGAACAACGTACCCAACGCGCCGAACAGACTAAGGTACGGGGTTTACGGTTGTGCGTTTACTGCAATTAAACAAAAGAAGGCAAACGCGCTCCTGCGGGGCCAGCAGGCCAGACGGGGAGCACTAGGCAGCCGACTCCCCACGGGGGGCTGGGGGGGCAACACACACAGGAGCAGGGGGCACGCTCCGAGGTAGCAGGGAGCACCCCTGAGGTAGCGGGGAGCACGCTGAGGTAGCAGGGAGCACTCCCCGAGATAGGGAGCATCCCCGAGGTAGCGGGGAGCATGCTGAGTTAGCAGGGAGCACCCCCAAGGTAGCAGGGAGCACTCCCCAAGATAGGGAGCATCCCCGAGGTAGCGGGGAGCATCTCCGATAGTGGGGAGCACCCCCGAGGTAGCGGGGAGCTCGCCCGAGATAGGGGGGAACACCCCTGAGGTAGTGGGGAGCACACTCTGAGGTAGCGGGGAGCACTCCCAACATAGCAGGGAGCACCCCTGAGGTAGCAGGGAGCACACTCCGAGGTAGTGGGGAGCACGCTCTGCATTAGCAGGGAGCACCCCTGAGGTAGCGGGGAGCATCCCTGAGATAGGGAGCATCCCTGAGGTAGCAGGGAGCACGCTCCAACTTAGCAGGGAGCAGCCTCCAAGGTAGCTGGGGGCACCCTCTGAGGTAGCAGGGAGCACACTCCGAGGTAGCCAGGGGGCACCCTCCGAGAGAGCTGGGGGGGCACCCTCCGAGGTAACAGAGAGCACGCTCCAAGATAGCAGGGAGCACACTCCGAGGTAGCAGGGGGCACCCTCTGAGGTGGCGGGGAGCACGCTCTGAGTTAGCAGGGTGGCCCCGGTGTACGCACCCCTCTCTGACCACCTGCCTCTCGGTAACCCCATTCCCTAGAGCTCTGCTCTTGCCAGGGGTGATGGGTGGCAGGGAGGCGCTGAGGTCGAGAAGCTATGTCCAGACACTCTCAGAGTTGGCTGCCCAAGGAACCCCCTCCCTCGGAAAGACCCCAGCCCCCATGGTTAACCCACGGGCCTCAGTTTTGTCATCTGTCAAGTGGGTTCGGTGTGAGGATTCGATGTGACACGCGTGTAAAGGGTTACAGCAGTGCCTGGCACATGGTAAGCCCTGGAAAAGTTTGCTGTTACTCCTGTTGCTGTAATGATTACTCCTGACTTCTCGGTGCAAGCAGCACGTGGCTCAGCCCAAAGGCCCTGCAGCCCTCCCCCCCCGGAATAAATACACAACCAGATGCACACAGGTGCGCACCCGCGTCCACACTGCAACACACACCCAGGGCAGCCACTGAAAACAACTCCAAAAAGACCCAGCAACCAGTATGTCCAAGTTTACACTCATCTGAAAAAAGCTTTAAAAGCTGTCAACTGAATTGCCTTGCAGCAACGAAGCTGCCTGTCCGTCCCGCTCCGCCGCGACGCCCCTGCTGCTCCGCCGCCACACCCCTGCCGCTCCACCTCCACTGCCACGTCCCTGCCACTCCACCACGATGCCCGGTCCTGCTCCACCTCCACCGTGACGCCCCGCTGCCCATCTCCGGCTGGGTGCCCCACAGCAGCCCAGGAAACGCTTTACGGAGGACGGAGAGCGGCCGGGTCTGACGGCAGCGCCTCAGTGCCGTCCAGCAGGCGCCCGGGTGCGGGTTTGGTTGCGTAAATAAGGTAGAATGTTGCGGTCTGTCCTCGGCTACAGGTACATGTATCAATATTAATAATAATACTCCTAACACAGAGATATCAAGCGCTAACATGGACCTGGTTTGCTCCGAGCGCTTTATAAGGATAGACCCTCTCTGATCCTAACAGTGCTATGAAGTGGGCACGTTATCTCCACTTGACATGTGAGAACGCTGAGGCACAGAGAGGTTGAGTAACTTGCCTGACATCACACAGCTAGCTGGTGCTGAAGCCAAGACATTAATTCAAGCCATTCAAGTGCAGAATCTTTACTCAATTATCATGGCACAAAGTACGTCTGTAAATAACTTTCACGGACTATGGTGTTTAAAAATAAGTTAAGTTGTAGTGGAACCACACCGGTCAGGCACTTGAGCAGAGAGCTGCAGCACAAGGAAGATCATAAGACACGTTGTCCCCAAGGATGTGGGACAAGCGACACTGAGCAGGCTGCACTGGCTGGGTGGCCACAGGGTGTCCTGCAGCGACTGCTCTGGGACCACAAATGCACTCTCTAGGAGGAAGGACCTTGCACAGTCGGAGGGGAGAGTGTGAGGAAATGAGGACTAAGGACTTCCTGGCTCACCTCCCCCCACCCCACCCACCCAACATTCAGCACAGACCACACGGGCAGCGTCGGGGCACCACCGTCCTGAAATGGACGTGTCCCACCTGTGGGAGGTGTTCGGATCTGGAGACACTAGAGCAGCAAGGGCCGCCCTGGACGCAGAGAGGCTCGTCCTGACCCCGCCTTTCATAAGCCATTGCCCGGCTCTAGCCACCACTTAGGGAGAAGGCACAGAGGGTGCTGGCAGGGGCACGGGGGAGAAGGTGTCCCTGGCAGACACTGTAGGGGGTTTGGTGGGTGCTGAGTGATGTCCAGCCACATGACAGGCAGGATGGACATGGTAGAGGGGGAAGGAAGCCCGGGCTTCTGCAGAGGAGAGGGAGAGAAAGCGGTGGTGACGGAAAGGAGTCGAGACCATGACATCGGAAATGGGGACCCTCTGCCTGTGCTGAGGGGTCCCCTCATGAGAGCTGATCGCACGCACTGCCCAGTGCCTCCAGGGGCCTCTGCCATGGGGACCTGGTCACCGGGAGTCCCAAGAATGCACTGCCCAGTGCCCCCAGGGGCCTCTGCCATGGGGACCTGGTCACCGGGAGTCCCAAGGATGCACTGTGCGGTGCCCCCAGGGGCCTCTGCCATGGGGACCTGGTCACCGGGAGTCCCAAGGATGCACTGCCCGGTGCCCCCAGGGGCCTCTGCCATGGGGACCTGGTCACCGGGAGTCCCAAGGATGCACTGCCCGGTGCCCCCAGGGGCCTCTGCCATGGGGACCGGGTCACGGGGAGTCCTGAGGATGCAGCAAGGCTGGCAGGTGTCTGGGGAAGGGAAGGATGCTCCGGCAGTACCCCAAGCGGCAAAGGCTCGGACGGCAGGCTCCCTGTTGACGGAATCACAGGGCCGGGCACAAGGGGGGAGCCCTTCATCTGCCTTTGTAACTGAGAGGCTGACGACACGCTCTCTCTGGCACCTCCCATGCTCACACCTAACAATGGCACACTCCCCTGCTCTCTGAAAACAGTTTCAAAATCCACAGTATGACTATCACAGCCTCCAGGCGGTGATGATCTTAGAAAGACGGGTGTGGGGTCTCCACCACGTGCACCACAGGAAGTGCCACGGCGGAGCGGGACTCCGCATGGAGGGGAAAGGCGGCAATGGAAGTCGCCTTGTCTGAGAGGCTGGGGCCTGGGGTCCAGGGATCGTCCCGACTCCTGCCTCACCCGCCGTGCACAGCCAGCATCTTGATGCCTGGGTTCCGGGACCTCCTTCTCTCTCCACATGCTCCCGGCACGGCTGCGTGCCCACATCCCAGCCCTCCTTCGGGCCCGGCGGGAATGCCAGGGGCATGTCCTCCCAGAGTCCCATGCTGGGGCTGACCTCCTCTCCCCCTGCGGCCCCTCCCAGGCCACATGAGGAGAGGAGGGACAGTTACAGCGAGCTGCCCTCGCTTCTGAGGCACATTTCAACTTTGCATCTACGCGTGAATTAAGTAGGTCCTCTCGTCCACCCAGGCATCAGTGAGGCGTGAGGGTTTCCTGTGGACAGACACACTGGGCCGTGGTGGAGCACAGTCCACCCACAGACCAAACTCTGCCAATCAGTAAGGAAAGGCTCAGGGTGCCTTTATCGGGTGTGCCCCCAAACTGTCCATGTCTTCTGCCAAAGGGCTGTATTAGATGCATACGGGGGCAGTGTGTTTAGGGGACGCTGGGGCAGGTGGGGGGTGTGTGCGTGGGGCAGCAGCATCCCACAGGTGGTGTGAGGGGCCACCCACAATTCATGCTGGCACCTGCCTGTTGTCCTTCCCTAAGTCAACAAGGGGAGCTGACGCTACTGCACACCTACTACGCGCCAGGTTTTGTGCTAGAGGCTGGGGGCCCCAGGCAAAGCCCCACCGTGACCATCAGGGCCGTCCCTAACCAGAGGGCTGTAATCCCACACTGTCTCCTAAACTGCTGTGCCCCTGCCTCTGTACGGCTTCAAGTCCAACATGAGGAATCTAAGAAACAGAGTAAGTGGCTCGCCACAGCGGAGGGGGCATCATGCAGCACCAGGAGCAAAGAGAGCCTAGGGCACTCGGGGCAGGGGGAGATCTGATGGAGGAAAACCGACCCCACAGGCAGGGGAGGAGGGTGCAAAGAGAGCTGGTTGGCCCTCACCGCAACTCTCTGCTGATCTATTTCTACCCTTCCTGTATCAGGCAGCCCTTCCAAAGGGCTTCCTGGAAGACCCCAGCACCGTGTGCACAATACCCTCTGTGGGTTCATGTCATCTACCCACCCATCCACTCAACCACCCACCCAGTCGTCCATCCATTCAACCATCTACCCAGTCATCCATCCACTCAATCATCCACCCAGTCATCCACCCACTCAACCAACTACCCAGTCATCCATCTACTCAACCATCTACCCAGTCATCCATCCACTCAACCAACTACCCAGTCACCCATCTACTCAACCACCCACCCCTCCACCTACTCATCCATCCCTCCCTTTACCCATCCAATCACACACTCATCCATCCATCCATCCATCCATCCATCCACCCACCCACCCATCTCCTCAACCATCTACCCAGTCATCCATCTACTCAAGCAACTACCCAGTCACCCATCTACTCAACCAACTACTAGTCATCCATCTACTCAACCACCCATCCGGTCATCCAACCACTCAATCATCTACCTAGTCACCCATCTACCCAGTCATCCATCTACTCAACGATCTAACCCAGTCAACCAACCACTCAACCATCTACCCAGTCATCCATCTACTCAACAATCTACCCAGTCACCCATCTACTCAACCATCTACCTAGTCATCCATGTACTAAACCACCCACCCCTCCACCTACTCATTCACCCCTCCCTTTACCCATCCAATCACCCACTCATCCATCTATCCATCCACCCACCCATCTGCTCAACCATCCACCCAGTCATCCATCTACTCAACCACCCACCCCTCTACCTAGTCATCCACCCATCCCTTTACCCATCCAATCACCCACTCATCCATCCTCCATCCATCCACCCACCCACTCACCCACCCACCTATGCACCCAGCCACCATTAACTGAGCACCATTAACTGTGCCACGTCCCATGCCCCCAGCACTCAAAGCTCCCCCTGGTCTGTGTGTGTAAGCTTGCATTCTAGATAAGGAAACAACTCTACCTGAGCCCAGGTATCAAGTGGACCTGCATCCTTTTCCACTGGTCATTTGGTCTAATGCTGAACTCCAAGTAGGGATCAACAAGTCCTGCCTTCCTGCTCAGGGTGGGCAGGGGGCATGAATACTTTCATAGTGATAAAGATGCCCCCTTTTGAAGTTCCCCTCTGCCCCCCGGCTCCCGGTGGTGGGCGGCGAGTACCCTAGAGATGGCGCTGCCTTGCTGGGGTGCCCACGATGCATCCTCTCAGCTGGTGCCTGGTGTCAGCACCAGGCGAGGCGAGAAGTTGCCCATCTTCTTGTTACTGACTAAACAGCCATCTCCTGGGGTCTGCAGCCAGAATATGGAGGGAACCCAGCCCCCTGCCCTGAATGCAGCCCCCTCCTCTAGCCATCGCAAAATGTGCCTCCCGACACGGAGAGCTATTTACAGGCGGCTCTGTGACGCTGATGAGTCCTAACCATAACTAGAAAACGGCTCCATGCAAAGATGGTGCGGGGAGACAGCGGGCTTGGCCGTCCCCAACTTCAGTTTTCCTTCCAGGTGACACCACGTCACCAACCTGAGACCTATGGCAAATCAGGCAGCAACTGACTCCCAGAGGCCTGGCAGCCTGGGAGGGACATCTCAATGATGAGCATCATGTGGGCACGCAGGGGTGGCTGGGCACCTGGCTCAGCAGGGCTGCCGGGCCCTGAACTCCACCAGACAAACTCCGCAGGGGTCTCTGCTCAGTCTCTGGGGCTGAAGCCTGGAGCCCAGAGATGCAGTAGGCATTTTTCTAAAGATTCCAAATGCAGTAGTGCCTGAGGCTTTGCCAAATCCCACGTGGGCCCAGGAGCCTTTGCAAACCGATGTGTTCCCTGGAGGCCCTCGGCTTACAAGGGACCCCACGCTGGCTGGGGGGATCCCCACAACCACCATGGGGCTGCCTGGGGAGATCAGGCCAGACAATGAGCCAGAGGAGGCAGCTAGGCCTGGGGGCTGACCCTGCCAGCAGCGTCAAGCCAGGTGACCCGACGGGCCACCCCAGGTTAAACAGGGATCTTGAGCATTCCTGGGAAGAACTGCCCAGGAGAGGCCTCTCCTTTGCTAAAACCCCAAGGCTGGGAATGAAGGGGCTCCCCAGTCCCAGAACACATTGCAGACCACCTCGTCCCCATGTTCCTCCCCAGGAAGGGGACGCCCTGGGCTGTGGTCAGCCTTCACGTGGGCGGCATGGTGCAGTGGTCAGGGTCACAGACCTCCTGGTGTAGATCCTTCCAGTACAGAGACCACAGACCAGTTACCTCCATCTGTAGCTGGGGACAATGGTACATGTGTGACCTGCGAGCATCAAATAGTTCATGCTGGTAAATGGCTTAAAACAGAGCTGAAAGCCCCACAGAGAAAACCCCAGGCCCAATGGGCTTCTCAGATGAATTTCTCCAAATACAGAAGGAAGACTAACGCCAATCTCACCCAACTTATTGTGGGGGATAAGAAGAGAGAACATCCCCAGCTCCACGTATGGGGCCAGCTTAGCCTCAGCACCGGGACCTTCCAAAGGTGCAAGTCCTCTCTCTCTCTCTCTCTCTCTCACCGAAGCAGAAAACCCAAACATACGTGAGCAAAGTGAACTCGGGGACTTACTTACAAAGGAGAAGACATCGTGACAAGGTGGGCTTATTACAGGAATGAGAAAATCCGCGTAATTCATCGCATCAACAGAAAAGAGGAAAAAGTCTATAGGATTCTGGCAGATTGCAGAGCTGTTACCAATCTTGATAAGTGTTTGATCAAAGAGCATCTGACAAAACTTAATACCGATCTGTGATAAAACGTAGCAGGCTCAGAATACAAAGGAACTTATCCACTGCTCTATCGGTGAAACTCCAAAGCTAAGAGGGGCCAGATTCCGAGGACCGAGAAGCCGGGCTGGCATCTGGGTGTGGGGTCAGTTGGGCTGGCGGGTCGGAGGGAGCCTCGCCCATGAGTCACGGCGTTAACCCACAGCTCGTCTGTTCCCTCCTGCCAGGCCTCCCGTCCTCCAGTGACCAGACTGGCTTCCTTCCACGGCGGGCTCAGAACAGTGTTCAGCGGGAGCAAACTCGAGAGCTGGGAAGCCTAAGGCAGGCCCGGGAAGTCCTGCAACACCACTTCCGAAATGCCACGCTCATCGGCTGGTGAGACCAGGTTCCAGGCAGGTGGCGTGAGGTCACATGTGTTCCCGTATGCACTGTGCCTCAGCCTGTGCGCCCGACGACAGCCGCGTGGACATGCTCACGGGTGCCTTCGCGTTGACGCTGTCCTTCTGGACTGGACCTCAACGGAAGCCCCAAAGCCATTTGGGATTTGACCCTCGGCTCCAGAGTCTACACTCCTAAGTGCTACGCATGGGGCTCAGACTGTTTCAAAACAGGGCACTGATGTCAGTAAGTTATGCACCCCCATGGGGGAGGCTGAGATTCGGCACCTGAATCACTCCCTGGTCACAAGGGAGACACCGAACCCTGTGGTGGGCACTGAGAGTTCATATTTAAGGAGAAAAGCCATCTTCAATGTCTAGGAGTTTATGATCCTATTGACAGGCAAAGTCAGGCTACGGTCCAGCTGGTCTACCTTCATTTTAGTTGCTGGGCCCCAGCCAAGCGCGGAAACACCAGCCGGGCAAAAATCTCCCGGCTCCGTGGAGTGGCCACGGCCCCCAACCCCTCTATGTATTAGGATTTTCTGCACGGTATTATCCACTCCTGTATCAAGTATTTATGGTAGTCAAGGCAAGAAAAAAAAAAAAGCCATAAAAAACATCCGAGAGAGGCATAAAAGTTCAGCACGCACACAAAAGAACAGGAAGTAATTATTTCACATCGACCAAATGCATCATCCCCCTCCCAGATGGGCTTGCCAATAAAATGCAAATTTCTCCTCTGAAACAGCACCGGCTTTGAAGGGCACTATTTGCTCCCGGAAATCTTGACAAAGAGCAAACGGTTTTACTGTGTTTGCAGAGAAACAGCCTTCAAGAGAGCAGCTCGTGTTGGGACCATCAGGTTGAAGAGGCATGAACACGTGGGGGCAAGATGTTTCTACGTGGCTTCCCGGTCCCCGATGCACGAGGTGGAGACTGAATCTCGGGGACTACAGACGCTCCGAGAAGGGCTTCCCTGAGCTGCAATAACAGTGATGCCCGAGCTGAGAGCAGTTACAGAACCTTGCTCAGCACCTGCGCTCCCCAGACCGCACTGTCTGACTTACTCCTCACGGCACAACTAGGTAGCGATGGAGGAGGCGGGCTCTCACAGCTCAAGGGCAATGGATTTCTACCCTAGGTACAGGGAGACCTCATCTGTTTGACCCCAAAGCCCGGAGGCCTGCGGCCACGTGCTACCCATGCAACCTCATGTGGCTCTACCCCCAGGAACTCTCTAGCTCCTTGGCGCAGACACAGGCCCCATGCTTGAAAAGACGAGTGTGGGAGAGATTCATAATGACGTTTGATTTGGAAACAGAAATTCAGCACCATTTCCTGCAGGACACTAACCAAAGAAAGGACAGCTGAGACCACCACACACTTGTGGCCACCACAACAGACAACAGATAGATGTCCTGTCCCCCGGTCCCGGAGCCCGAGGTCCAGGCGGGGGCAGGGCCAGGGCCCCCCAAGGCCTCTCTCCTTGTGTGTGGACGGCCATCCTCCCCCTGTGTCCTCACGGGGTCGCCCTTCCGTGCGTGTCTGTGTCCTGATCCCCTCTTCTTACAAGGACCCCAGTCACACAGGATCAGCACCCCCCCCAGGGACCTTATGTCGCCTCAGTTACGTTTTTAAAGACCCCGTCTCCAGATACAGTCATGTTCTGAGGTGCTCCAGGTGAGGGCTTCAACACCGGAATTTGGGGGACACAGCTCAGCCCCTCAGACCTCGCCTGGCATGAGAACAGGAGAATCTCTTCATCTTCCTCACAGACACGTGCCTCTTTTCTGCAAACACCCAGATGTACACCCAGAGCGGCTCGGGAACCGCTCCCCTCGCCACGTGGACAGAGCTCATGACGTCCCCAGGTCATGGAAACGCAGGAGCAGAAATTGCTTCCTGGGTCCGATCTTTACACGAAGACTTTCTTGTCCGCACCCCCAAGATTTTGTTATGAAAACTCTCACAGGCACCCCCAGACCTGCACCTGCACCCCCAGACCTGAAAGAAGAGAAGCAGTCCGCTGCCCCCCTCGATCGCACGGTGGCTTCCGTGCCACGCGCCATGGCGCTTCCCCGTCCCAATATCTCAGCGTCCAGCGACGCCAAGGACCAGTTCCCACACGGAGTGACGCGATCGGGCCACGATTCCTTCCCAGACAGGCACTCGCCCCCTCTCCAGATGCCTCTCCCACCCCTCCCGGTGTTTAGACTGTTTCTGTTTGGGTGCAAGGCCACGTGGACACACGCACACACTGGAAACGGGCCACGTGATAACGTGTAGTCTGTTCCGGAGCGGCACCACGTCATTCAAGAACCAGAACATATCCATCACCCCCAAAAGGCTCCCACACCCCTGCCGGGCAACTCCCCCCTCCCTCGCCGGCCACCCCGGGGACTGCCCCGGTCTCTCGCACCATAAACCAATCCCGTCTGTCTGCGCAATGTCCTGCATGACATCACGAGTTCCACGCCGGGCGTGGCCTCTCTTGCTCGGCGCCCTGTCGTGGAAGTTGATCGGCACTGTTCAGGCTCCAGAATTTCTGTGTTTACTGCTGAGGAAAACCCCACAGTGCGGACGCCCCACGCTGCTGCCCCCGGTCACCAGACACGCGGCTACGAGGAATCACGTGCTCTGAACACGCTCCTTCCAGCTCCGTGGCGGCGACGTCTTGTTTGTTTCCTCTTGGCCTCCCCTGAGGTGCGCGGTGGCTGGGTAGCAGGGTAGCGCACACCTCACTGTACAAGAAACTGCCTTCCTTCCCGACGGGGGCTGCTGTGCGCTTCTGCCGCGGGTGAGCCGGACTTCCAGCTACCCCGTGTTCTCACCCACACATGGGTCTTTTTAATTCAGGTGTGCGTGTGAAATGGGCGGCTTCAAGTTCCATTTGCCCCCAAACACACTCACCTTTCTGTTTTTAACCTCACCGTTGTTGTGTTTAAAACAAAATCAACTCATGGGGCACCTGGGTGGCTCAGTCGGTTGAGTATCCGACTTCGGCTCAGGTCATGATCTCACAGTTTGTGGGTTCGAGCCCCACGTCGGGCTCTGTGCTGACAGCTCGGAGCCTGGAACCTGCTTTGGATTCTGTGTCTCCCTCTCTCTCTGACCCTCCCTGCCTGTGCTCAGTCTCTCTCTCAAAAATAAATATTAAAAAGAAAAAAAAGATTCCAAGACTTGGGCCAAGAACCAAAGACACCGACCTTCCTGAAGCCGCCGCTGCTGAACCCACAGGGGCAGCTCCCACAGGGCCAGGGCGCGAGAAGACAGCGGCCACAGCCATGTACCCAGAAGCGCCATTTCTTACCCCAAAATAGCCAGAGTGAGAATGGCATAGTAGCGATCAGGATGAAGGCGGCCACAGCACCTACAGGTTTACCGTCCACACTCACAATTCTTCACTTTATTCAGTGACGGGAAGAGACTTTAGAAAACTGAATTACGTACATGAAAACTATGTCCGTGTGGTGTCAAAACCGTGAGCCAGTTTGGTGTTTATATGGAATTTATTTGATGACCTTCCATAAGAAACTAAATACACAATTTCATTACAATCGCTGCCAACTGTCACATGGGGAACAATTTCTGAGCTACAGACTGGAGCTGTCTCGTGAAAAAGCAAGGAACCCGGGGTGCCTGGGTGGCTCTTGATTTCGGCTCAGGTCGTGATCTCACAGTTTGTGGGTTCAAGCCCCACGTCGGGCTCTGTGCTGACGGCTTGGAGCCTGAACCTGCTTCGGATTCTGTGTCTCCCTCTCTCTGCCCCTCCCCCGCTCACACTCTCTTTCTTTTTCAAAAGTAAATAATTTTAAATGAACTTAAAAAAAAAAAGTAAATATCCTGGGCAGAACCAGCCTCCCTATGGCTCTGCTCCCCGCTGCCCAGTCTCGGGTCCAAGCCACAGACGCCAGAGCCCCAGTGCTGATGTCACTCACTGTCTCCACTTCCCCAGAAAAGAAAAGGAAATTCAAGGCCCTCTCTCCTCATCTGCCTCCCTTCTGTCCTCATACCCACCTCCTAGCGTGCTTATAAATAAATCCAGGCTAGATCAGGTCCTTTGGAAGAAAAAAGACATCCTGTAATTAACCTCAGGGCCGCGGAAGGAACTTATTATATAAAGAGATTTTTTTCTCCCTTCTTTTTCCGTCATACATCCTAACTCGCAGATCCTACTGTGGGCACACAGACCACTCAGGGAGCACGCTGAATACCCAGTGGGTCCTCGCCGCTAGAACGTACGGGAGGTACATGAATTAAATTCAACACATTGAAATAACATCAAATTGCATTTTAATGCCTTTAGGAATAAAAAAAAAATGCCAAAGACATTTACTTTATTAGGAAAAACCCAGAGAGAGTGACTTCAGCTCTCTGTAACCAGCTAGTAAGCCTTGGCACAGAGAGGGGGCCGTTCTCCTAAATGAGCTTTTAAGGTCCTTGTAAATAATTTGAAACTAAAACTATAAGCCAAGGGCTCAAAGCTCCCCCTTCGGGGTCCAGGCCTGCAAGAGAGGATTGGTACTCAGACACGGGCTCTGTAACCCACCCCAGACCTCATGCCGAAGGAAACACGCACCTGAAGGGTCCTCTCCTGGGAAAGGGGAATTTTTGCAGCCAGGACCGTGGGGTACCTGCCGCCGGCCCAGCTCTGCGGGGTCCGTGTTCCAAGGGATGACTCTCCTCTGGAAACACGGCTCCGCTCAAATGCACAGTCACCAACCTCCTCAGGTAACGCTTACCTCGCTTCACCAGGGAAAACAGCTGCCGTCAGGGCGTTTTCACTGGAGCAGCGACATGGATGCTTATTGTTTTTAAATCAATCCACTTTCTGATTTAGCATATTCACCCTGGTGCAGCCGGCAGGGGAAACCCTGGCAGGGGAGGATTTGTGCAGGGGGGGAGTTGTCCGTCAGGCCTCGGAGTGAGTGACAGAGCCCCCCCTGACCGCCCTTACCCTGCAGCCCCCCCTTTACAGGACGCTGGGAAGGCACAAGAGCCCGTCTGTGACGGCACCCAGGGGCTTGCTGGGAGCCACGGGACCAAGGCTCAGCTCCCTCACTGGTCACCTGGACAATGAGGGCCGGGCGCCCCCTGAGCCCGGGGACCGGGGGAAAATCACCCCCATGCACCTGCCAGTCCTGGAGCCTCCAGAGAACCCAGAGGGAGAATGTGGTCTCCAAGCTGGCACGGAAAGGGCCCTTCAAACAACCGACTTATCTTATAAGCAGGCATGAGATGCTGCGCACGTGAAAAGCAGGAAAATTCTGGGGCTGAGAGCATTTAACTGCAGCCCCGGGGAACTTCCTGGGTAAGTGCGCCGTTCACGTCTGAAAGGCCCTCTACTCACTGCAGTGCGCATTTCTGCCTCTGTCCCCCTCGTCCCAGTGACGCCCCGCGAGGGTGACGCTGGCCGCTCCCTGCCACCGACTCGTGATCATGACTACCTTTTTCGGATGATTTCTGGGTATCACCCGTTTGCACGACAACTTTGTCTTTGGTCTGGATATTATGGACCAAAATACTGATGTCTTCTTTCAAACACAGGACGTGGTCCCTCCGAGCCTCTCCCTGCCCCTGCGGGTCTCGTCCCAGGTGTGAGTGACAGCTGCTCTGAGACCCGCCGGCACGCGTCAGCGCCCTGTCTGCACCCCCCCAAAATCCCTTAGCAACTGCGTCCTGGGGCCTCACAGTTTAATTCATTCAGCTATGATTCACGCTGCCGTCTGTGGACAGATAATGAGAGACAATGATCCCAAAATAGCCATCGCTCAGCAGAGTAGCAGCCCTGCCTCATCCCAGTTACGGGAAGGCCCCGGGGCCGCACCAGGACCGCCTCACCCCTGCCGGGGCACCACCGGGACCCCGCTGCTTCGATCCGAGGGCCTCAGCTGCCCAGCCCACTTGTGCGACGTCCCGGCCCCGGCCATCCTCAGACTCCCCAGATCACCCAGCACGTGGCCCCTGAGTCAGGGCCGAGGAGAGAGCACACACACGGGAGGTGCTCGCCCCGCGGACGGTCACCCCTGCCCGCCTGGAGATGAGGGCGGGGGCACAGCCCCCAGAGAGGAGCCCGGCTTGGGGAAGATGGAAAGACGCGTCTCTTAGCTGTGAAATCAAAGTCATCTCTGAAAGCCTCTGGGCTATTTGACGAAACACAATCAGGTAAAACATGAGTTTGTATAATTAAACTCCATCTGCACACCTGGGCGGGCACACAGCTGGGTGTTGGGTGTGTTTCCCGGGCCTCACTGCCACCCGGTCCCCCAGGCGGGACCTTCCTCCCGGGAGCCAGGGAGGCCCGCCTGTTCTCTGCGGCCGAGGACACACAGGAGGTAATGCTGGGCCGGCAACGTCCTCGGGCCGTGTTTGCCCGAAGCCACTGGGAGCGGGGCTGGGGCCCCTCTGTGGGTCCTGTGGGTGCCCGGTGCACCTGGGGCAGGGGGCAGAGCTGAGCTAGACAAGCTTGGTTCTGGAACATTCCAGGGGGGGTAACACTCAGGGGTGCCGCTCTGGGTGAGGTCAGAGCATGGGAACAACCTGGAAAGGGCGGTGGGAGCCCAAACGGAAAGCCCTGCTGACCTGTCACGTGGTCAGGGTGGACAGAGGGAAACCATCCCCTGGCACCGCCCGAACGCAGAGCTGGCGGACACCAGAAACGCTAAGTCCCGCCTCGGCTGCTCACACACACACACACACACACACACCGCAGGCCTGTCCCTCCTGCGCCAGCTTCCGCAGAGCCACCTGCAGACATCGTCTCCAGAATTCCGATGGGGCGCGAGTCACCGGGAAGAGGGCGAAGATGCAATCACCTGCCTCCGTCACTTAAGTGGCGCCATGTCCCTGCCCTTCCTGCAGCTGCACGCCGCTTGGTATCTCGCCGTCTGCGCAGGACGCGGGGTCTGCCCTCCAAGCCTGCCCGTGTGCCCCCCCAGGGCCAGCAGCCGGGACAAACGGGGCCCCCCGGCAGGCCCGGCGTGCGGGGCACAGACCGGCTCCCTCGCCACTGAATCTCACGGCAGCTGAGGCCCCGGCGCCAGGGCGTGAGCAGCGCGTGGGTCTGCGGGACGCCAGGCCTGGCTTACTTGGTTTGCTTCGCTTCGTTCTTCTTAGGAAACAGGAAGTGGGAAAGCGAGGTGAGGAGGGGTGACCCAGCAAAGCCGCCACGCCGAGCAGCCGCGAGCCCGTCCAGGGGAGGGTGCAGGCCGCCTCTCCGTCCC
>CM053575.1:2454461-2499562 GCA_028646485.1 Cryptoprocta ferox | reverse complement strand
GTACCACACAAAAAGAGAAAACCTGGAGAGCGCATAAATGTTCTGAAATAAGGGACAGTGGGAGCGCATTCTAGAACATCCTTTGCCTGGAAAGTTGTAGGAAAAAACAGGGTTGACCCAGAAAACCTGACAAGAAATAGACCCAAGAACTTCCAAGTAGAAAACGCAAGTCTCAGAAGAACAGTACAGCTTAATTTCCTTTATGTTTTATTTTTTAATTTTTTAAATAAATTTTATTTTAACTTATTTCTTTTTTTATAATCTTTATTTATTTTTGAGAGAGAGACAGAGTGCAGGTGGAGGAGGAACACACACACACACACACACACACACACACAGAATCTGAAGCAGCTCCAGCCTCGAGCTGTCAGCACAGAGCCCGACGCGGGGCTCGAACCCACAAACTCTGAGATCATGACCTGAGCCGAAGTCGGACGCTTAACCGACTGAGCCCCCCGGGCGCCCCAATTTCCTTTATGCTTTAAAAGCCTCTACGCTGTAGCGGAGCGGAGAGCACCTGTGGAGAGGAGTGTACTGGGAGCAAAGGAAAAAGCACTAGGGAGTCAACGCGGGGATCTTTGTTATTACTTCCTGTACCTATATTTTTGGATATTTCTCAAAAGCAGTCAATAGTCATTTTTGTGTGTTTTTACAATGAAAATAAGTCCATTTCTGTCCATTTATGGAGCACCTACTATTTGCACGCTGGTGTCCGTGCACCCGCAGCAGGGAGCTTGCCGATGGCCCGGGGAGCACCAGCCGCAGCCTCCGGGGTCCACCTCGGCCTCTCCATCCTTCCCCGCAGAATCCAGAGCGGAGACAACAGGTGTGACCGCCCCAGACACAGTACACGTGACCCTCAGCGCCCCCGCCCCAGGCCTGAAGGGGACCCGCGTCCTGGGGAAAGACAGGTGCACGCTGTGGGGTCACGGGACCTCGAGAGCAGCAGAGCGAGGACAGAGCGGGCACCCATGCACAGAACAGGGCCAGAGGCTGCCCAGGGCTGGAGGGGCCCAGGGGACGGGGGCTCTCCCGGGGCTCCATGTGGGGCGATGGGGGGGTCCCCACACTGACTGTGGTCATGGCTGCACGGCTGCGGGTGGGTGAAAATCCACAGAACCCTGTATTTTAGAGGGTACATTGTATGGTGTGTGAACTATTCCTCAGGAAGGGCGTCCTGAATTAGAACGGTAAGAAGTGAGAGCACGAGCCAGAGACAGAGACAGAGATAGACAGAGAGACAGACACAGAGAAACAGAGAGAGATAAAGACTGAGATAGAGACACAGAGCCAGAGCCACAGAGAAAGACACAGAGACAGAGAGACAGACACACAGACACACACGGAGCGCAGGGCACTGCCCGGACAGAAGGTCTCTGTCCCGGGACTAGGATGTATGACGCTAACCCGGAGCACAGCAGGTGCGAGCACTCGGGGGGCTGGGGCTGCCCCGGCCGTGACCTGGGCAAGGGGGCCCCGGGGGCTCGGCCTCGCTGACAGTAAGAGGAGGCGCCCAGGGACACGCACACAGGCGGTGTGGACCCTTGCTCCGCGTGCTGCGGGCGGGGGGAGGCACCCCAGGGCCAAGAGCCGCTTCTAGAACGTGGGGCCACGCGTGGGGCGGACCTGAGTCGGCAGGAAAGGATTTCCCGGCCTCCGTGTTCCCAGGCTGCTGGGCTCCTGGGGCCGCAGGGGCGGCTCGGGGCTGACCACAGTGGCCGTCCGCGTAGTGGTGGACGTTGTCACACGGACTTTCTCCACCCGCGTGTGTTCGTGTAATACTTTGAGTAACTCAAAGAGTTTAAGAAAAATGGAAAAGATAGATCTGTGCCGGGGAAACAAAATCTTCCCTGTGTGGGAAGCAATTACATCCGGGCTTGAAAACAATAAACGAGCCGGCGCGTTCGGGTGGTGACAAACCCGGACACCCAGCCCGAGGCCACAGCCTGGGACGGAGGCAGGTGCCTTTTTATTCCAGGATCTCAAACTACACGCAGGGGGGAATCCTGCACTGCGGGCTTTGTGAAGCAGTTTTATCAGGACACAGACCCCCGGGCTCCCCGGTCCTGCTCCAGCCCTACCCACCCCTGCCTGGCATCCGCCCTCTCCCCGGGAAGTAGCCTCGTTGGGTCCTGCTGCTGGCAACCCAAAGCAAGTCAGTTAAATTACTTCCACAACAGCATCATCGTGCCAGAGTGAGCAAGAAGTCTGTGGTGACAGAGGAGAGGGTATTTGAGGAAACTGAGGCAGAGAAGGGAACCGGGGCAGGAGAACATCGGTGGGGGCACGTAAGAGACAAGAGAGCACGGATCCCCTGGGGCAGCAAGAAAAGGGAGCACAGCTGTGAATGTGGCGGGGGGGGGGGTGCGGTCTCCCCTGAGCTGCACCTGCACCGGCCCCCCAGGTGTCCTGGCCCCGCTCAAGGACAAGAGTGAGCGGCCTGGAAGGACCAGCAGCCGACAGTTCCCAGTGGGAACAACCAGGACTCGACGGCCCCGCAGGACCCCCTGTGCTGCAAGTCGTCAACGCTCGCTGCGTGCTCGGGAAGCACAGTCACCGAAAAGTCCCATCAGAAACACTAAGAATAAATCCTCGCCAGGCACCGCCATTCACACCCGCCCAGGTGCGACCCAGCCCGGGTCCCCTGCCACTAAGGGAGGGCTCAGGGTCAGTAGTAACCAACCCACAGACACGGTCCGTCCCTCTAATATCTGCCCGACTTCCACGTGAGATCACGTCCCAGAGCTGCCTCGGACTTAAAGGGTAAATGGTTCACTCGGCTAACAATTGTACCATGTGTGTGTGCAGGTGTGTGCAGGCATGTGTGTGCACATGTAGATGTGTGTATAGGTGTGTGCGTAGATGTGTGTGCAGGCATGTGTGCATGTATGTATGTACAGGTGTGTGCACACGTGTGCATCCATGTGCACGTGTATGTGGGGGGTACGTGCACGTGTGTGGGTGTGTGCATCCATGTGCATGTGTGTGTAGGTGTGTGAGTGCACGTGTGCGGACATGTGTGTGGGTGTGAGTGCACGTGTGTGCAGATGCGTGTGCATGCATGTGCATGTGTGTATAGATGTGCTTGTGCATGTGTGCGGATGTGTGTGCATCCATGTACACGTATGTACGTATGTATGTGTGTATAGGTGTGTGTGCATCCACGTGCATGTGTAGCTGTGTGCAGGTGTGAGTGCACACATGTGTAGGCATGTGTGCAAGTGCGTGTGTGTGCACGCACATGTGTGCTCTGCCGTCCAGCATCCCTGCTAGGGGCTAACAGGAGGCCCATTACACAGACAAGGCAGCAGAGGCCCGGAAAGTTTAAGAGAAAAGCCGCAGCTTCGGAAAGAGAGAAAACGAGAAGGCCGAGGCCCAGAGGACGGCTGAGGGGAGCTGGCGGTTCCCTCCAGCGGCTGCCCGCGGCCGGTGCCTCCCCGGGGGGCCTCCTCTGGGGAACCCCGAGGTGTGTCTCCGTCCTCTCGAATAAGTCGCCGAGTATAGACAGAGTCTGCACTTTTTGTTTTTTGACACCACAGCATCAGGAAGAATGGCGTCTTCACTGCCAATTATCCTCTTGGCAAGACTTTCCAGACACTTAACCGAACTACCTCCCGCCTCCCTGAGGGTCTCTGAGGCTTGCTCAGCCCCCAGCCAAGGCGGGCCATGCCTCTGGGTCACCAGCCGCTGCAGGAGCCCGATGCCACCACTTTCACTTTATGCATGAAGAAACAGGCCCAGAGAGCACGTTCGTTCACGCACGCGACCAGGCAGTACTGACCGTCAGCCAGGCCAGGTACCGCTCCGGCCCTGCGGACACAGAGCACCACGACAAGAGAGGGTCATGTGATGGCGAGAGTGAGGGCAGGCGGTCAGGGAAGGACCCTGAGGAGGGCGGCCCTAAGCTGAGCACTAAGCCAAGGCGGAGCCAGATGACAATCGGGGGAAGTGTTCCCAGCAGAGGGAGCAGCAAGTGCAAAGGCCCTGATCTGGGCTGCAGGCGTCTGGGGCAGGGGGCAGGCCACGGGGGCACAGGGGCAGGTGACGGGGGGCACAGAGGCAGGTGGCAGGGCACAGGGACGGGTAACGGGCACAGGGACAGGGATGGGGGCACAGGGGTAGGTGACGGGGGCACAGGGGCAGGTGACAGGTACACAGGGATGGGTGACAGGTGCACAGGGGCAGGGATGGGGGCACAGGGACGGGTGATGGGGGCATAGGGGCAGGTGACAAGGCACAGGAACAGGTGACAGGTGCACAGGGGCAGGTGACAGGGGCACAGGGATGGGGCACAGGGGTAGGTGACGGGGGCACAGGGGCAGGGATGGGGACACAGAGGCAGGTGACAAGTGCACAGGGACGGGTGACAGGTGCACGGGGCAGGGATGGGGGCGCAGGGACAAGAGACGGGGGCACAGGGGCAGGTGACGGGGGCACAGGGGCAGGGATGGGGGCACAGGGGTAGGTGACGGGTGCACAGGGATGGGTGACAGGTGCACAGGGGCAGGGATGGGGGCACAGGGGCAGATGACAGGTGCACAGGGACAGGTGATGGGGCACAGGGGTAGGTGACAGGGCACAGGGACGGGTGACAGGTGCACAGGGGCAGGGATGGGGCACAGGGCAGGTGACGGGGGCACAGGGGCAGGTGACAGGTGCACAGGGGCAGGAATGGGGACACAGGGGCAGGTGACGGGTGCACAGGGGCAGGGATGGGGACACAGGGGCAGGTGACGGGTGCAGGTAGGTCTGCCTGGGGTCACCGTGGAGACAATGTGGGCCACAGCACCGTGCGGCATGTGGGGGTGGCCAGCTGCCCCAGCAGGAGGGACAGAAGCCTGATGCGGCGGCGGTGGGGAAGCCCCGCGAGCCCCTAGGGAAAGTCAGTGGGGTCTGCACACAAGCAATCGAGCAGACAGATGAGATGACAAGAGAAGGTGACAAGCTGCTGGTTACGGGTCTGCCCAAAACTGCCCAGTCAAGGCCACAGCCTCAAGGTCACAGCCAGGGATTTAATTTTGGCTTTGCAAGTCCCACCTGCGCTTTCAGCTCTATGGCACGGAGGCGATCTGTGTGGCAATGTCACGGGTGTGATTTACCAAATACCCCAAACTGCAAGTCGGGGACTCGTCTCCAGTTTGAAACGAGCCCGTGTGGGTAGATGGGAATCTAAGAAGAGGTAACATGCGTGAGGTCGGGGGAAAAGAAAGGTACAGTGAGTTGGGGGGACTGAAATCACCAGAGAGGCTGGAACCTGGACCCCCAAAGGCCACGCCTGACCATTTCATGGCCCATGGTGCCGTGACCTGGCAGGGGGACCCCCAACCCCACCCAAGTCAAGGGCCACAAGAATATGTCCCCACAGGCTGGTGGTGACAAAATACAGGGTGGCTGGAGGCCCAGCTTTGCCACTCACTAGCCAGCCTGTCCTGGACCAAGTTCGATCTCCTGACCCACATGAAGCGACGTAAACCAACGCAGCCACCAAAGGTTCACTGGGGGATCTAACGGGAAAGGCCCTGTGGATGCCCTCCTTTGGCAAGACACACCCCCCAGGGCCCCTGAGGACGGCCACCTCCCTGATGGCCCCGTGGAGGCAGCCTCCGTGCTGACAGGCGCTCCATGGACACCAGAGGGAGCACAGAGATGCACGTCTCTTCTTACCTCGGCTGCCACTGGGATGAGACGCGGGGTTATTTCTCATCCTCCACACAAATTGGTCTGGCCTGGTAACCTCTGGTATTTAAGACTCCCTCCCTCCCTTCATTATCCAAGCCAGAGAAACAAACACCGGGCTGCCTCCCTCCCTCTGGGGCTCCAGGAAAGCCAGCAAGAGGCTGAGGGACCTGGCAGACTAGACACAATTTGCTGCTTACAATCAAAGCCCTAATTAGTTGATTTCATAAGAGAAGCGAATATTCTGATTACAGTGTATTTCATTAGAAGCGTGCAGATGAGGCCTGCCGAAAATTGATAAAACACACACATCAAATTCATAAACCTGGATGCCTTTAGACTTCACAGGGAGAGGCTTGG
This sequence comes from Cryptoprocta ferox, assembly GCA_028646485.1. NCBI lineage: Eukaryota > Metazoa > Chordata > Mammalia > Carnivora > Eupleridae > Cryptoprocta > Cryptoprocta ferox. The sequence continues at coordinate 2,493,526 of CM053575.1, read as the reverse complement.
CAAGGCAGATTAGCAGCAGCAGGGAGACTATCAGCACCATGGCCAACAGCACCATCATCTTCATCGCTGTCGTCACCACGAACAGCTTCATCATTACCATCATCACCATCACCACCATCATCACCGTCACCACCATCACCACCATCCTCACCATCACCACCATCCTCATCACCATCACCACCATCATCACCATCACCATCCTCATCACCATCACCACCACCATCACCACCATCATCACCACCACCATCCTCATCACCATCACCACCACAATCAACATCATCACCTCATCATCCTCATCACCATCACCACCATCATCACCAACACCATCCTCATCACCATCACCACCACAATCAACACCATCACCATCCTCATCACCATCATCACCACCATCATCCTCATCACCACCATCCTCATCACCACCACCACAATCAACATCATCACCATCACCATCACCATCCTCATCACCATCATCACCACCACCATCCTCATCACCATCACCACCACAATCAACATCATCATCATCACCATCCTCATCACCATCATCACCACCATCACCACCATCCTCATCACCATCACCACCACAATCAATATCATCACCATCATCATCCTCATCACCATCACCATCCTCATCACCACCACAATCAACATCATCACCATCACCACCATCATCATCACCACGATCACTATCTCCACCATTATCATCATCACAACCATCCCCATCACCATCATCCCCATCACCACCACCATCACCACAATTACAGCTACCAGTTACCAAGCATCCACTGTGTGGCAGACACACCATATGTTTGTTTTCTATTTTAAGTCTCTTAGCAACCCTAAGAGTTAGGTAGAATTATCCCTACATTACAGATGGGAGAATTCGGAGCCCAAGAGAGACAGGACTGTGCCCCAGACAAGACAGCAAGGTCATGGTTTAGGCCCCATGGAGCCCACATTGCCACGTCTCCCTGCCCTGAAACTCCCCTTCACTATGGCTGTTTCTTAATTCCTTTCCCTGCAGCCTAGTATGACCTCAAGACACTGTGTCCCTGCCCCCGGGGCCGTCTATTTCTCAACATTATTTCCCAGAGTGCTCTGTATGTGCGCCCTTGGACACCGCTTTCTGCTTAAAGTTGCAAAGTGGTTCCTCTGGTCTGCACTGAGCCTGGCCTGCTGCCGCGTGGGAAGCACACATGGGTAGAGAGGAGGAGCTCAGCAAGTGGTGACACGGCGGGGGGGGACGGGGGGACAGGGCTCTGGACAAAGACTAGGAGCCTCCGCTGCTCCTGGCGGTCCATCAGGGGTGCCTGGAAGGCGCGCAGATGGAGCCGCACGTCTCTGAATCACTCTGAGACGCCGTCTCGACCACTCCTCGTACTGCGTCAGTGAGACCCTCCGACGGTTAGGGGAGGGCGTGGAGGAGGAGAGTCAAGACCGTGCTGGCATCCCAGGGAAGGACGGAGGCGTTCATGAGGTTCCATCCCAGAGCACCCCCTAACTTCCAACCGGACATGGTGTCCGGGGGCCACTGAGCCCCGAGCCTGTGGCCCTCCACCACAGCCCCTGGAAGGGAAGACAAGCAGGGACGATGCAACACATAACAGGTGGCTGCAACTCTGCCCCTCTGCCCGGGCTGCAGAGGAGGGACGCGCAGGCTGGGGCAGCCGCGGGCTGATCTCAGGACCCTGAAGAGGGCCCGGCTCTGCCCCACCCACAGGGGCCCCCTGGCAAGGGGGAGGGAGTCTCTGGGCTCAGGAGCCGGGAGCCCGTCTACACGCATGTCTGGGGGGGGGGGTGTAGATGCAGTCTTCCCTGCCCAGGCAAACCATGGCCCACGGCTTATCTCAGCGTCCCGCCTTACAAACCGTTTGATTGACACGCAGCCACACTCCTCCATCGACACATCGTGGGTTACTGAGTTCATACCGCAGTGGCGGAGGCGAGGGGCCGTGACAAAGCCCGAGTGGCCCACGGAGCCGAAAAGATTTATAAAGCGGCCCTTCACAGAAACTGTCTGCTCCTGGAAGAAAACACCTGGGAGGAAAATCCTCCTAAGGCCCTGGCGTAAGGGTCTTCCGGAAGCCGTCAGCCAAGGGGTAGGGACAGATGTGGACCCAGTAGAGCGACCGCCTCTATACGTCAGACTAGAAATGAAATGTTTCCACCTTTCCTAATAAAATACCACCAACACCTTCAGAGACCAACTTGGCCGCAATGATTTCAAGTGACAGAAAACACTTTTTCCTGTTTTTTTTTTTAATCCATGATAAAATATGCTTGAAATCTACTGGGGAAAATTAAGGAACGTTTTTCCGCTCTAAGGCAGTAATTAAGAAGCACATGTTGGCACAGATGTTTTACCAGCCCCGGCCCCAGCCTCGCAATGCGTGTTTCCCCGATGCAGCCCAGCTAGCGAGCTCCTTGCTCGTAAGGCCGTCCCGACGTGCAAATGCCAAAGGCACGCAGATCCCACCGATGCGATTTCATTAAGGAGGAGGTTGGCAGTCCGCCAAGTGCTTCCTGAAGCCCCGCTCAAACAGCACCCCACCCTCCTCCGGCTGAGCCAGACACAGAAGGGACCCTAAAAGATGGCAGTTTATGCCTCTGAGAAGGGGGAACCCAAGGGGGATGGGGTTCTGGCAGGGAAAGGGGGCAAGGCACAATAACGGCCTGGTCCGGGGCAGTTCACCCTGGTTGTCTTCCAAAGGGCTACAGAACAAACGATACAATCGATGTTACCAGGGGCCCATCAGGAGAATGGCTGACTAAGGGCGGGATATCTGAGTCGGTCTTGAAGGATGCATAGGAGTTTTCCAGGGCAGAGAATCTAGGAACGTTTAGCAGCTAGAAGCAAGGTGGGACTTCAGAGTGGCTGGAGGGCTCTGGTCCAGGGATGGCCGGCAGAAGGACACAGGTGTGGACAAAGGCTGAAGATCTCACCCAGGAAGATGGCATCGTACTGGGAAGACGGTGCTGATGGCAGAGCACAAGCAAAGGGCACACAGCCTGGGGGCCCCTGGAAGACGCCCTAATCTGTGATCTCCCCTCTGTTCCTCCGGCTGGTGGAGCCCCACCCCCACCCCGCACTCTGCTCCACTCTCAGGATAGTGTCCACACCACACCACCCTCCAGAGTCAAAGTTCCTTGAAGTCAGAGAGATTAGAAGAAAAGGAAGGAGGAGCAGAGAACACCGTCGATACGGGTGTCCAGAACTTACTTGACCTCGAGCCTCAAGGACACGGACCCTCCCCCCCACCAGCCTCGGGCAGGTCCCAGAAGCCCCAGCTCCTTCCACAGCCTCCACGAGCCTCCCCAGTGTCTTCAACGTCACCACTGGGCCTCCCAGCGGGACCAGCAGGGCGCTCACACCGTCCTATCTAGGCTTCACACTCCTGGGGGGTGGGGTGGTATCCCACCCCTCAGCGTGCGCCAAATGAGCTCATGTCCAACTTCCCGTGGTCTTCAGTCTAACACAGAAGACCACGTGCTTTTTTTTGTCCACATCGAGGCTCCGCTTGTAGGCACAGCCCCTAAAGAACGGAAGGCAGCCTTGAAGAGAGGCCTGCGCGCTCCCGTCCACGGCCACGTTACTCCCAAGGGCCAAGAGGTGGAAGCACCAAGTGTCCACCGAGGGGTGAACGAGACAAAACGCGGTCCGTCCACGCGACGGGATATTACGATGCCCTGAAAAAGGCCGTGCCGACATCCGTGACACATGGACCTTGAGAAATCTCCGCTCGGCGAAATGAACCGACAGGAAAGGACAAATAGGGCAGGATCCCACCCGTACGGGGTCCCCAGCGGAGTTGGGTGCATAGAGACAGAAGGTAGCCGGTGGGCACAGGGGGGCAGGGGATGGGGTCCGAGAGTTCGTGTTTAAAGGCACAGAGTTTCAGCTGGGAAGAAGGAAAATCCTGGAGGCGGATGGAGCTGATGGGCGCATAGCAACGTGAACATAGTTAGCGTCACTGAGCTACGCAGTTAAAGATGGGGGCCACCAGGAGCATGTTTGTGCACGAGGGGGTGGGAACGTTGGCCTCCATGGCACGGTGGTCCTGTGGGAGTCCCATGGGGACCCATCTCGGGGGCTCTATCCGCCACACCCTTCCCGTTCCTCGGGCCCCATCTTACCCCCGCCCCCCACACGTCCCTGCAGAAAAGCAGCACCCTGGGGCCAGGACCTTCCGCCGGGGAGAATGGGAACAAGAGCACAGTGGGCTCTCCAGGTCTCTTCTGGAAAGCGGACAGCGTGGAACAGCCCAGGAACGGGCAGACCTATGCCTCAAGCCCAGCTCTGGCCCTGCGACCGCTCCCTTCGCTTCCCAGCGCCTCGGCTTCCTCTTTTCTACGGCGGGGCAACCATTCTCAAAGAAGGTGAAGGTCACACCTTGCTGTGGGCTGGAGGTGTCTCCCCAAATTCCTACGTGAAGCCCTGACCCCCAATGCGAGGGATTTTGGAAATGGGTCTCGAGGAGGCGTTGAGGGTTCAAGCCTGGGGCCTGGGACAGCATCCGTGTGGGAGGGGACACCAGAGGGCACTGATGTCTCCCCACGTGAGGACACAGACAGAAGACGGCCGTGTGCAGCCGGGAAGGCGCTCTAGGACCTGAATCTGCCGGCGCCCTGATCCGGGACCTTCAGGCTCCAGGCAGGTGAGAACACATGTGTATTGTTTGGGGCCGCCCCGTGGGGCTCCGTGACGGCACCTGGGCTGAGCCAGACACCACCCTGCAGGGTGCTGAGTGCCGCCCCTGCGCGCGTGCGGCCGGGAGGGCAGGGGACAGCGCCCCCGCGCGCACGCGGCCGGGAGGGCAAGGGACAGCGCCCCGCGCGCACGCGGCCGGGAGGACAGGGGACAGCGCCCCGCGCGCACGCGGCCGGGAGGGCAAGGGACAGCGCCCCGCGCGCACGCGGCCGGGAAGGCAGGGGACAGCGCCCCGCGCGCACGCGGCCGGGAGGGCAAGGGACAGCGCCCCGCGCGCACGCGGCCGGGAGGGCAGGGGACAGCACCCCGCGCGCGCGCGCCCACTGACCTGGTTGTAGAGGGCACAGACGTGCAGGGCCGTGTTCCCGGAGGCGTTCTGGGCCGCCATGTCCGCCCCGTAGAACAGCAGGTGCTCCAGGTGCTGCACGTGGCCGTACCTGCAGGCCTGAAACGAGAGTCAACGCCGTGGGTCAGAAAACCGCCCGCGGATCTCCAAGCTCCCCAGAAGCCGCGGTGCCGCCGACCGCGGTCCAGCCGCCATTGTGGACCAGGGCCCCAAACACGGGCACCCACAGCGCCCGGAGCCTGGAGGTGGCGGGGGCACAGACCCCTGACGGGGATCGGGGTGGGGGAGCTCATGACAGGACCGAGGGCTGGGCTGGGCTCCCAGCCCCGGCACCGCAGGTCGTGAAGGGCCCCAATGTCCCTTTCATTGGGGCCTGGGGGCTCGAAGCCTAGAGAACCCCTCACCCCTGGCGGGTGTGCAAATAGCCAGAAGGGGTGCATCCAGCTGCAGCTGTGTCCAGGGAAGGGAGCCCCTCTGTGGCTGTAAAATTAACCCACCCCCTGAGGGGCTTTCAGGAGGGGGTGGCAGGCAGCCCCACAGGGAGATTTCTACCCCCCCCCCCAGCCCTTCAAGGCGGTGACATGTGCTATTTATGAACCAACAGGGCTCTGGGGTCAAACAGATCTGTGCCCAAGCCATGGACCTTCCATTTTCCAGAACTTTCCCCCATGAGCCTATGTCTTCACGTGTAGATGGAAACCCCACTCCACACGGGGCTCTCAGGAGAATCCCGTAGGATAAAGGACCCAGGAGGGCCTGTGCAACACCTGGTGCCAGGCCGGCCCCCACCTGACGCGACACGGGGAGCCGGGCGGCCCCATGCCACGACCAGGGCACCGCTGTCCAGCTCCTGCAGGGGGTTCCGGGCACGCCACGTGGGGTCGGGGCAGGAAGTCAGATCCGACCAGCCCCCCACCCCAACTTCCCGCACTTTCCCAGCTCCCCGGGAAAGGCCAGCGTGTGGGCATCAATGGGCAGCATTGAAGGCACGAGAGCCACTGTCCCCGTGAGAGGTGACAACCTGGACGGGAGACGGGAAGGCCAGGAAGGGGGTCCTGACCCACACTTCTCACACCAAGGGTGGCCACTGAGGCGTGCGGCGGGAAGGACACAGGCAGCCAGGACGGGGCGGCCAGTGCTCATTGCCGCGCGTTCTGGATCACTGGGCAGACAGGGGGGCTGCCCCCGTGCACGGTCTGCAGGAAAGGGCGGCGCCTCAGGAAAGACGTCGGAACTATTACTTGGAGGAGCTTAAACAGAAAACCCGAGAAACACCCGTGACGGTGCCATGCCTCCCGCAGGGCGAAGACACTACCTCACGACGCAGGCGGTTATCTGGAGGTGGTGTTTGACCTGCCCGCCCTCTCCCCCTGCATTTCTGGGGGGAGCGGCCGCACTCTCAGAGGTCGGGGGGCCTGCCCTGCCCCACCACTGCCACGGCACAGCCCAGGGGCCTGGACAACCCGCCCCAGCCTTGGGGGGGGCAGGCGCAGGGGTCCCGTGAGGAACCAGTCTGGACCAGTCAGAAGCTTCGTTTCTTCCAGGCCGGCCGGCGGAAAAACCACAGAAGCCTACAGCGGCTGGGGGCCCCCCGTGAAGGAGAAGGGGCACGGGGGAGAGAAAGGAAGGGAGGGAGGACAGATGGAGACAAGGACAGACACACACACAGCCGGTGACAGAGCCCTCCCGGCTGCAACGATGCCCGAACTTCCCAGGACGCAAAGCCTGCGCAGAGCTTACATTTCCCTTCTACCAGTTTGAGTTGAGATCTCTGTTCCTCAGATCAAAGGGGCCCGGGCTCAGCTCCCCCCCGGAGGATGGGAGCCGAACCCCCCCCCGCCCCCCTCGGCAGCCATGATGGTGATCGGTGATCGGTGATACAGGCGAGAAATACCAATGGATGCGAAAACCAGCTGGTGAACGGGGGGATGAGGAAAGCACTTTCAGGAGCCTCGAAGACCCCACAAAATTCTAGTTACAGAAGGAAAGAGAGGAGCCTGGCGGACTCCCCCTGGTCAGGCGGTCAGAGTTAACGTCGCTGGAGAAGGGCAGTGTCACCCTGTGCCCCCCGACAGATGAATGCCAGGATTATGATGCGTTCCTACTTCCTGCCACAACGCACACCCGGACCTCTGCACCGAGCTGAGGGACAGTCTCCAAAGCGCCTGCCCTGTGATAGTCACAGGGGTCCCCCGCACCCTCCCAGATGGAAGGTAATCCATCGGGGTCCCAGAGGGGAGCCTTTCAGTACCAGGGACGTTACTGGGGGCAAAACTCGAATGTGGCCCCTGAGTGAAGGTGTGCGGGGTTCTCTGTAGTATTCTTGCAACTCTTCCGGAAGTTTGAAGCTACGATCGTCCTTTACGATTTAGAAAGAGAAACTATTTGTTTGACACAAAGACCTTAAAGCTCAGGAAAGTAAGAAATCTGTGCTCCCCCATGAGAAGCTACGCTAACTGTCCCTCCCTATTTTGTGTCTGAAAAGGGTGCTGTGGCTCTGGCCTTCGAGGGACAGCTGAAAAGGGAGGCCAGAGGCCAGGGAGCCGGCGCCTGTGACAGCACCCCGCACACTCTGGGATCATAACCGTTTTTACCAGGTGCTTTCTGGGACATGGACGTGGGGGGGCTCCACCCACCCCACATCGACTGCCTGCAAAACTGCTGGGCAGGCGTATCTAGAGACGTGTCCCCACAAGACGTGGGGCTCACCCCAGCCACGCCAGCACCCGCCCCATCACTGGCCAACCACATAATTTGGAGTCAAGTGAGGGAAAAGGGCACTGCCTTCCTTCCAGCGCTTTACTGCCACCTGCTGGCCACCTCCCGCGATGCAGCCACAGCCCTGAAGGCGCAGCTGGCAGAGAGGCCTCCCAGGGGTCCTGCAATGCGGTGAGAACAGGCGGAGCTCACTGCATTGCAGCCAAGCAGCAAATGCCTCTGCTTGGTTCTGTGCCGCCAATTAAGACAATTACTTAAATCCACGCCACACTCAGTGCCACCAAGACAATTACTTAAATCCACGCCACACTCAGGCATTTCTCCTACAGCCTGTGCTTATAATGTGAGTGGGAGACCTCGCCGCCCAATGGTCAGAAAACGACACCCACACCGTTTCAGTCCAAGTCACTTGGTGGGGAGGGGAGGTGCCCGTCGGTGCACAGACACCCGCTTGCCCAAACACAAGCGAACATGGCTTGCTGACTCGAGCCACCGGCTGCCCCCGGCCCTCCGTTCCATGGCTTTCAAAGGCCAGCTGTGGTCTTGCTGCCTGCCCCAAGGAGGGGTCGGGAAAGTGCGCGAGTGAGGGCGTGGATGGCTGGCAAACCAGAAAGGGGCTACTTCTGTGTCGGCCAGCGTCATGAGCTGAACTATGTCCTCCCAAAGTCCTATGCTGGAGTCCTGACCCCCACCCCCAGCACCCCAGAACATGACCGTATTAGAGACGGGGGATTTGCAGAGGTGATTGAAGTAAAATGTGGCCATCAGGGTGGACCCTGATCCCATGTGATCCCGGGTCCTTGTAAGAAGAGGGGATCAGGACACAGACACGCACGGAGGGACGACCCCGTGAGGACACAGGGGGAGGAAGGCCATCCACACACAAGGAGAGAGGCCTCGGGGGGCCCTGCCCCTGCCTGGACCTCGGGGAGACAGTACACGTCTGCTGTGTGAGTTTCCTTGTCTGTGACTTTGTTACATCCGCCCTAACAAACCAATGCGATCGGTTCAGATCAATTACTCTGTAAGTTTCAGTCTGAAATGAAGACATAGAAATGGTGTCATGCCAAGAATTCCAAAAGGAAAGATGTATTTTGACATTGTGACCCCTGCCCACTCTCCCTACAGAGTCTGTGGCTTTCATAACATGCTTTCTGGACATTGGATGTTTCTGGAGACTCCACCTCCCAGGAGAACGCAGGCTCACTAGGGGGAGAGGGTGGTGCCCCTGACATCTCGGTCTGGGGTCTTCAGCCCTCCCCTCCCCTCCCCTCCCAGCTCCGCCTCTCCTCTCAGCCCCAAAGATCAGGCCTGGCTGGAAAGACCATCACTTGGGGGCCTCAATCTCCCTGGAGCCCCACGGCAAGAGATGCCTTGACCACTTCTCCAACGGGATCCTGGCCCATCTGGGCAGGGTCAGGGCACGGGATAAGAAAGACAGGGATGGGCATGGCCAGGTGAGGAAGACAGTGACAGGGACATGGCCGGGTGAAGATGAGTGACAGGGGCGTGGCTGGGCCAAGAGAACTGCAATGGGGGCGTGGCCAGGCCAAGAGGACAGTGATGAGAGCGTGGCCGGGCAAGGATGCGTGATGGGGGCGTGGCCGGGCAAGGATGCGTGATGGGGGCGTGGCCGGGCAGGGATGCGTGATGGGGGCGTGGCCGGGCAGGGATGCGTGATGGGGGCGTGGCCGGGCAGGGATGCGTGATGGGGGCGTGGCCGGGCAGAGAAGACAGGGATGGGGGCGTGGCCGGGAGAAGACGATGGTGGCCGCAAGGACAGCGCACCTATCCCTGTATGTAACTACAGTAAAGCGCTTCACGTAAATTTTTTCCTTTAACTGAAGAGCTCTTTCTGGCTGATCCCCGAGCCAATTCTAGAGATTAGCAAACACGCTCAGAGAGGACGAGACACTTGCTCAGGAGACCCAGGCAGGGTTGAGGGGCTGCTAACTCGCAGGCCAGAGCACACGGGACTGACAGCAGCAGGGGGGACTCCCCCAGACCCAGAGAGGGAGGGAGGGCGCGAGGCCCCACGGGGCAGTCACGCAGCGTGGGAACCGGGCGGCTCCTTTCCCCGGCAGCTGTCCCCTCCCTGGGGGCAGCCACCCCTGCAGGGTTCCCAGCCTCGATAACACGTCCTAGAGTCCCGCCACAGCCAGACCCGCAGTCCACAGGCCGCGCCAGGGTGCAGGAGAGGCGCACGGGAGGACGGAACCCTCCGCCTCCCCTGACCCCTGATGTTCCTGGGTTGTGGGGATGCATTTAGGTGTTTGATGCTTTCTTCCTTCTGTGACTTCGAATGCTGTGACCACGTCCTTGTTGCGCAGTTAGAGTGATCTGAAGAACAAAGCACTTGCGGACAAGCTGTGGACAGAAACGCGCGCTTCCAGAGTAGGCCTGCAGGGGGGGGGGGGGCGTCCCGAAGCTCGGCGCCTGCAGGTGATCCATTGGCAAAGCTCTTCAGCACCTGGTCTGGGCAAGGCCTGTGAGCAGGCCTGGCAGTGGGCGCGCAGGACCCCTGGAAGGGCGCTGAGCCAGCGGCTGGGGAACGGCTGCCCCCACTCCAGGGTGTGAGGCCCAGGGACAGACTTCAAATGCAGAACCGGAGACCCCAGAACTCCAAGGTGCATCTCCTGAGAGCGGAGCCAGAAACGGCCCAGCTGGCTACGGGGCAAAACCTGCCTCCTCTACTTGCTGTTGCCACGGATGCGTGGTCACGTCAGGGGTGGCTTCTGTGAAAGCCTGGACGCGGTGGTGTGAGCGGGGCTGGGAGGGAACTCAGCTCAGGCAGCGGCCGGCCCTGCGGCCTTGGGCAGGCCGCTCACCCTCTCTGGGCCCGTTACCTCGTCTGAGTAATACAGGCCAGCAGGGGTGTGCTAGGGTTGCTCCAGGGTGTGAGGGATGGGGCAAACAAGGCAGATCAGGTCGATGTCAGAGCCGACCGGGCGGTGAGACTCTTAGAGGACCACACGGCCGGCCGTTCTCTGCTTAGCGCCTTGCATCCCCCCCTCGCCGCCTGTCACGGCAGGGGCACATGAGGCGGCAGGGATTGCCTTGGGTCACTTCCCCTGGTTAATCCAGGACCTCCAGTAAGGACCTGGCCTTCCCCTTCTGGCACGTTGTGAAAAAGAAACCCACCACTGGAGGGCAGTGCACGAGCTGCTGCGCATCGCGGGAAGCAGGCTGCAGCAGCCCTGGGAGCCCAGGCCTCCAAGCTCAAACTCAGCGCCAGGGGTGGGGCCCTGGGACCAAGAGGTTCGGTGGCTTCGGTGCCTGCTCGCTCTGACTCCACGCCTGAGGTCTCAGGGACAGAACCTGGCACACGTGGGGACCAGAAATCCCAGCTGCAGCCAGCATTGCAGGAAGCGACCGCAGGACCCCACGCACACACTCGTCCTTAGGGTAAGAGACAGGCCGGTGGCCAGACTGTCACACGCACCAGAGAGGACAGTGATTCTAGATGGGAGGCCTCTGGCCAGGTGAGGGCAGAAGGGCGGAGAACCTGACTCGGAGAACTCTGCAAAGTTGGGGCCCTGCAGCCGGGGTCAGGCCGTAGCAACTCCCCGTTCCTATCTTCTCTATGTCCAGTGCCCTGACGTCTGGGCCTCGCTGACTCTGGAAGGTCTGCTCCTCCGAGCGCAAGTCAATTCCGACAGTAAAGGACTCGCCCAGAGGGTGATTCTCAAATGCAAAGGAGCCCACGCGGTGCCGTTACCCCCACCTGTCTTACTGGGCTCCCACCCTCAGGGTCATGACCCACCTGTCCTGATCAGCCCCGGGCAGGTCCCAGACAGCCAGGCGCAGCCCCCATGTCCCAGAGCCCCTGAAACTCTCCAAACTAGCCAAGCCCTAGGCTGCTCACCCTGCCCCACCTCTTCTTTCTTGGCCCCGTTTCCCCCCGGCTCCTGCTGCCCCCTGATCCAGCCCGGTGCATCCCGTGTGGCACACTTGCCCCTCATCTCGGGATCTGTGAATAACACACCATCTTTCCAATGGTAGCCGACTCGCAGCCTTGGCGGCCAGAGTGGGAACAGGGCAGGATGAGCAGAGACTCAGGTTGGATCCTTCCCCCAGGCCCAGGGCACAGCAGGCCCTGCTCACACGGCCGGCGGGGACCGATGCCTCCCCAGGCAGGTAGCGTCACAGCGGCTGAGGGAAACGGACAGGTAGCCTGGGAGGCAATGAAAGTCACTGCCCATCCTGAGAACAGCTTAGAGCCTCCCCCTGCTCAGCCCTTCCCCTGCCGTCCTGGGCTGATACTCCCCGTCCGCTCTCCCAGACCCACGGTCCACCCTCCTCTGCTCGGAGAATCCCCTCCACCACCCTGGCTGTCCCTGCTTCTGAGAACACAATTTCCCCTCCTTGCCTCCATCCATTAAAGACTTCATCTGAGCCACCAGGAGGAATTCGGTTTCTTTTCTTTTCAAGTAGGCTTCACACCCAGCACGGAGCCCAACGCGGGGCTTAAACTCACAACCCTGAGATCAAGACCTGAGCTGAGATCAAGAGCTGGATGCTTAACCGACTAAGCTACCCAGGCGCCCCACGTGGGTTCTGTTTCTTTACGAGACTGCAGCTGACACAACCCCTAACTTCACTTTTGCCAGGTGGGACTGGGGAGACTTGTGCCCTGTGCGTGGGAATCGGGCGTCGCACTGGGGCCGCCTGTATTGGGAATGGGGCATCACACCGGACCGCCTGTATCAGAAAGCACCTGGTGCCATGCTCTGTCAGGGCACCCAAGATGCTGGACACATGGAGAGCGCACAACCCCAGACGACTCTTGCCCTTCGGCAATGCAAGAGCCTGGACTAAGCTTCCAGTTTTTCTAGAGACGCGAGAAATTGTATTTCTAGGTAAATATCCCTGTTTGTAACTGCTGGTTACTAGTTCAAATATCTCAGAAACTCTGTGTGGGTCAAATGCACTCTTGGGAGGGTGGGGGGTGAGCTGCTGCCCGGCCCCGGGGGACGGGGGTCAGGGGGCGGACGGGGGGACGGCGAGCACGCACCTGGTGGATCTCCTGCCAGCCGTTCTCGTCCCGGCAGCACACGGAGGCGTGTTCATGGAGCAGGAGCTCACAGCAGTACGGATCGCCCCCCACGATCGCCGTGTGGTAAAGGGGGGTGAGGCCATAGCTGTCTTTGTAATCCGGGGACGCTCCAAGCTCCAAAAGGGTCTAGAAAAAAACACCAAACGTGTGGTCATTGGTCTCGTGACCCTTCTTGCAGGAAGTGAATCAAGAAAGAAGATGAGGGTCACACTCTGCCCCAGGCCAACGCTGACCTTGGTTCCTGCACTTCCCAGCCCTCCCGGAATTCAGCCAGTCCCTACTTGAGACAGAGAGGTTTCTGGCCCTGAACTAGCATGTGGTGGCCGGCACGCAGGACGAGTGTGCGTCCGGGAGCTCAGGGGACACTGTGCAGACACGCACCTGTGACAGACACGCACCTGTGACAGACGCCCACCTTTGCAGACACACACCTGTGCAGACACACACCTGTGACAGACACACACCTGTGACAGATGCCCACCTGTGCAGACATGCACCTGTGACAGACTTGGACCCATGCAGACGCCCACCTGTGCAGACATGCCCGTGCAGACACGCGCCTCTGACAGACATGCATCCGAGCAGACACACACTTGTGACAGACACGCACCCGTGCATACACATGTGGAGCAGACACGCGCCTGTGCAGACACACACCCGTGCAGACACACGCGGAGCAGACACGCGCCTATGCAGACACACACCCGTGCAGACACACACCCGTGCAGACACACACCCGTGCAGACACACGCGGAGCAGACACGTGCCCGTGCAGACATGCGCCCGCCGCATCAGAGACCTCCGGTGCCCCGCTGACCCCTCTGTACCAGCAGAGAGCAAAGTGAGAGTGGCCTTTGCAGAAAAGAGGAAAGGTGCACCTGTAACCTAAACTACGGCATCAACGATCTCAGCGTGCACCCTGGGGGGGGCAAAACCAGCCAGATCCGCCGTGAGCACTGGATTTCAGACAAAGCCAGCAGACGAGGTGCCGATGATGTAAACGCGGTCTCCCCACCGGGGCTCCTGGAGGCCCCACGCACAGGGCCAGGGCAGGCAAAGCATGCAGGGGGCAGTGGGGAGGAGGCAGGGGGGAGACCAGACCCCTGAGCGGCTTCCGGAGACCCGGGACATCGGCGGTGACAGGCTGGCTCAGGGCCCGAGGGCTGGGTTTGCCGCCCCCCAGGGTGGGTGGCTTTCAGCGCTGCCCTTCCTGGCTGAAAATGTAAGCCTCTGACTGAACCCGAGGGACAGATGACCTTTTGTAAACACCAAATTCTAGAATTCCCAGGAAGAGAGGGTAGGGGGCCCAGCCTGAACTTCCAACCCGCAGTGGGGACACAACTCAGGGTGAGTTCAGGTGGCCGTTGTGGGATGGGGACAGGGCACGGAGATCAGACAGGCCGGAGGCGTCCCCTGTGGGAGATGGGCTCCAGAATGTACCTTCAGGGCCACTTGGTTCCTGGCTCGGGCCGCTTTGTGCAGGGCCGTCATCCCGTCTCTGGCGCGGAAGTCCAGGTGAGCCCCGCCGTTTCTGAGAGCTTTGATCACCTCCGCGGAACCGTCCAGCTGCGCGGCAAAGGTCAGCGGGGTCTCTACGGGACCCAAACACATGCAGTTCAGGACCACGCGGGAGACCGCCAAGGCCCACGGGCTCCCTAAGTCAAGTTCACAGTCTCAACGGGAGCTCGAAGAACCGGCCCCGGAGGGACCTGTGGCTCCCACCCACCCATCAGCCCCAATAGCCACGCGGTCAGTTAGCATGGCTCGGGCGACCCCGGTGACAATGCTGGTGACACCTGGGGTCGTGTGCAAACCAAAACAGGGGTGAGACAGAGTTTCCACGTTATCGCTTCACGGGCTCGGAGTCCGAGAAGCTGCTCTTGGCCTTGCCCGGGGTCATGGAATCCCGATGCGCCGTCCAGATGCTTCCTTTGGGAGGAGTGACCCCCTAGGGCTGTAGTTAAGGGTCTAAAAGGCAGACGCCCACCTTTCTTCATTTCAATTTCATACGTTTCGGGGCGCCTTCGTGGGCGCCGGGACTCGGGCTGTAAGTGAGGCGTGGAGCCTGCACCCCATGGAGGTCTGGGCGGGCAGAGACCCCAACAGCCGTCACAGTGGCATGGGGTCAGCTCGATAAACAACCAGCATGAGGGCCGGGGCGGAAGCCCTGGGGACAGAAAGATGAAGCCCGCCCCCCTGGGGACAAAGGTCAGGAAGGGTCCCCCACCGCCCTGTGCAGCTGACCCGGGGCCAGTCTGTAGCCGGCTGTGACGCGGATGCCAGCATTTGGTTAAACCCATCTCCTCCACTCCCCTCTTCTCTGCCCGCTATCGCCACAGCCGAGCAAGGGGCACCGTCGTGACGCAGCTCATCTGAGAGGCTTTCACGTTAAAGTGCCACGAGCAATGTGACAGCACGCAGGTCCCCAAGACCCAGACACGGTACACACGGTACAGGATGATGATGAGTCGTTCTGGCTTCGAGTGCATACTGGGAATAAAGGGACCGGGGCCTCTGACCTGAGGCCGAATTCCCACCTGACCGCACCTCGGTCACAAACCCTGCTGTCCCCAGGAAGGACAACCGCATCCTGAGTTTAGCTCCACTGCCCCATCTATTATTGATCTCCGTGCTAATTTACCCACAAATGAGCACTGTGCCGAACGCTCTTTGAATTCGCCGTGGGAATCACCCCGCGCCTGGATTTTCCACAGCGAGATGCGTGGGCTCAGCCCACTCCCCGTGGCCGGCATGCGTACATGGACACAACTGTGTGCGTGTGTGACACGTAGCCCGCCTGCCCTCTCCCGAGGGACACGGCCCACCTCCCTGCTTTGCTCACGTGTGTCCCCATGTGTCCCAAGCATGGCCAGTGCTCACGAATGCCACCAGACACATCTCTGCTGCAGTCCCAAGAGAAAGACCCTCCCAGGCAGGGATCTTGTGCGAATTAGGAGTTCTCTGGGGCAACGAATGGGGTGGTGACGATGGGATGTTTCTTGCACAGAAAACATCCACACGGCGAGGGGCATTGGGGGTCGAGACTGGCGTGGGGGAGGGCAGGAGCTCCACCTGGGGGCAGACACGTGGAAATGGGGCAGGCGTGCAGACAGACGCAAGCTTGGGGAGAGACCCCTGCCCATCAGAGAGGGGAGAGGAAGCTGCTGGGTGCTCAGCACCTCGGCCCCAGCCACGTCCCGGCCACAAGCGTTGGAAGGCGTCAGTGAGGCCTTGGTTCCTTTTGGGAGACATGTTAAGGGTGTGCAAACCTGGTCCCCGGGAGCCACCAGCATCTACGCCTCAAAGTCAATTTTTTTTAATGTTTATTTATTTCGAGTGAAGGGGCGGAAAGAGAAAGAGAGAGAGAATCCCAAGCAGGCTCCATGCCCAGCGCAGAGCCCGACGCGGGGGTCGACCCCACAGACCGTGAGATCATGACCGGAGTTGAAGTCAAGAGCCGGACGTTTAACTGCCTGAGCCTCCCAGGTGCCCCTCAGAAACAGCCACTTGAGAAAGCCGGCCCCTCGCGTGTAAGGTCAGTTCAGGGCTGATGCACGTCGGGGGCAAGGTCTCTCAGAACGATCAGGATTCTTCTCTCTAATCTGCCTCTACACACACCGCCAACGCGGAAGTTAGATGTTCCGAAGGAGATGTTAAGCTTATGCCGTGCTGTTTCGTACCTGACGATTTCCATGTTGTTTTATAACAAGGACGTCGTCTCAGAGGGGGGTGGTGGCAAATGGTAAAACCAGAGCCAAGGCTGGGGTCACACCTCTGACCCCAAATTACAGACCCCTTCAGCCAAGCCACACCCTGGGACGGCACTGGGCACAGAAGCCCCACTGAGTACGTACATGGGTAACGAGAACTGGGCACCCCCGTAATGGCTGTGTGGGGGCCCTCCGGGCCGTGGACAGCACCCAGGGAAGCCTCATGGCGAGTGGTACCTTCTCGAGGGTTCCGGAAGCCTGAGGCGCCGCAGCCTCGCTGCCACGTTCAGAGCTGACCAGGACCCACCCCGGTGAGGTCAGGAGAGACCCCCCAGCTTAGAGACCATTCAGGAAGGGGACGTCCAACAAGACCCCATCTGGGGCAGATGGGACCCCTCCCCCAAGAAGACGCTCATCCCTCCCCTGCAAACCTGCGACCTTTGGGGGCTCACACTGTCTATCCGTCGACTACCATGCGGCTGCTCCTCTAACGAGCTTGGGACCTGAGTCACCTACACCGTGATTCTCTGAAAACAGTCCCCGAGTTTTGCACTGTGCAATGTCTTCAGTTTTAATAAACACTCTGGAACCTCAAAATGGCCCCGTAGACACCGCTCTAATCTTCAGATGGTCTTGAACACATAATATCCTCTTAAACCGAGAAACAGGCCGGCAGCATTTTGGCTCCAGAAATGACTGGCTGTGCTTCGAAAGGCACCAGCAGGAAGGTCTGTGAGTTGACAAGTGGGACGTACCTGGGAAGGTACCTCTACAAGGGGCCCTGCTCCTGGTGCCCGGGCCGTGCCGACCCGGGTGCGTCCAGGCCGTGCTGATCCAGGGGCGTCCAAGCTGTGCAGGCCCGTGGGCAAGGTTCCCCAGGCAGGAGAGGTGTGCAAGCACAGAGCAACCACCATGCCCGTGGGTTCAGTGTGCCACAGGCCACAGCGTGCATATCCCGGGTCCCCACGTGTCCCTGGGAGCATCTAAGTGCCAGGGAAAGGCCTCGGAAGCCAAACAGGTAGCTGAGCACCTCCTCCTAGAGAGGCAGCCACCGCTGGAAGCAACACCCAGCCCCGCTCCTGGGAGGCTGCGCCTGAGCCTGCTTCCTCGCCTGCACGGTGGGAGTAAAAGCAGGACCCACACCTCCCGGGGCCTTGTGAGGACCCAGTGCATATGGCCCGCGCCGGACAGCACCCCGCTCAGGGCACATCCTCAGTGACTGGCAGCCAGGGCAGTTAGTCTCGTGAACGGACAAAGATGTTTCGCTCTTTATTAGGGCTTTTCCTATAACAGTTTCAGAAAGCCTGTGTGATGGCTCGATTATTTTACAATAATAAAAAAAGTAATGTCTAAAATGAACCACGAACTTGTTAGCATTCCCACCCCCACCACAACCTGGACTGGCACAATCCCACATGACTTTCTCAGCAAGAGACAGTCCCAATTCCTATAATGTAGAGCAAAAGAAACAGGTATTCACACCACTGCACTGGGGACTGTGGCTGCCCCGGCGGGGAGAATAAGGCACTGTATCCCTGAGCTTTTATAAGACAGATAAATAAATAGGTAGATAGATCACTGGATGAGTGGGAGGGTAGATGGTTGGATAAGTGGATGGATGGATGGGTGGATGGATGGGTGGGTGGATGGACCGACAGGTGGATGGATAAGTGGGGGGATGGATGGATGAATGAGTGGATGGATGGACGGACTGATGGATGGATGGATGGATGAATGGATGGATGAGTGGATGGATGGATGGACAGGTGGATGGATACGTGGGTGGATGGATAGATGGATGAGTGGGTGGATAGATACAAGGAAGAAGAGACGGAAGGAGGGAGAAAAGGAGAGAGGAAGAAAGAGAAAGGTGAGTGAAAAGAGGGCAGGAGGGGACACAGATCGAGATCACACATACGCACAGACAGTTAAAAATAAGTAGAACCGATTAGTATTTGGGCTCACAGGTGGCAGAGGGAACACCAAGTGTGCATCCGCTTATCTTAGTGTCGTTTTCTAATATAAAGCTCCGTATTAAATAATTCATAAATGATTGCTCACGTACCCCATCCCCTAGGCCTGAACGTGCAAAATGCCACAGGCCTTGCATCCAGAAGCTGCAAGCTCCAGTTGGGGCTCAGCCGTCACTCTGACAGACGCCTTGAACCCCACAGGGCCCTGTTCCCTGTCTCTGCTGTGAAGGCCACCCTGCCCAGCCCACAGTGAGGGGCAACGGAGGTCACGGCTGGGAAAGTGTTCCACGAAGGAGAAGCTCTAGCCAGCGCGACGAACGATGGGACCCCCGATGACAGCACAGGTAAGGCTCACCTCAACAGCTTAACGTGCAGGCGGGCCCCTCACAAGACGTAAAGGGACGACAGCCCAGTGGAGTCAGGCTGCTGCCTTCACTCACATTAATCTCACTTTCCCACAGAGGGTCCATCTTACAAAAAAATGTGTGTCTCTAAAACCTGACATATCTCGTCTGCATCAGGCTGAAATTTTGCCGTCCAAAATGCAGAACTGCGGATGATGACCCCGGAAACCTTCCTGAATGGGAGTTTCAGAAACAGCTGTCTGTGGCTGCTAACCTCTAGGGGGAAGTGGCTTCCAGCTAGAATATTCTACAAGTCCACACAATGGGGATGTTTCATTCATTCATTCATTCATTCATTGGTTGGTTGGTTCGTTCATTCATTGAATGGGGAGAAAGAGTAGAGACAGGGAGAGAGAGAACCCCCGGCAGGTTCTGCGCAGTCAGCACAGAGCCTTATGCGGGGCTTGAACTCATGAACCGTGAGATCATGACCTGAGCCAACATCGTTGGATGCTTAACCGACTGAGCCACCCAGGCGCCCCAGGGAAGATGTCTTCTTTTAAGGGAACACAAGCAAAGCCAGAGAGGTGGGGCCACACCCCTGCCCCGCCCTTCTCTCCTCCACGTCAGTAGAAAGCTGACATGTCCCCAGGTGTCACAGCCTTGACAGCAAGAAGCCTCCGTGCAGTGCCACAGGGCGCACATCCACATTTTGGTGACAAATCCAGTGACCCGAGACCACACCTCAAAATTCCCAAGGACAAGAGAGAGGACATTCAGGGATCCTTCCTCATGACCCAGAACTGTGGTTCTCAGACTTTGGCATGAATCACGAGTCACCCCCAAAAGGCCGGTTAATACAGAGAAAGCGGATTTTATTCCCAGAAATGATTCGACAGGAATGGAGTAGCTGAGAACCTGCACCTCGAACGGCCCAGCGGTCCACAGGGCAAGGCTGCCGGGAGAACGCTGGTTCCCAAACTTGACTGCCCAGGGGAATCGCCTGGTCCCACGCGCAGACGCTGCTTTAATCGGTGTGGGTAGGACTCAAGTGGTAGGACTGGGAAAACCTCCTTACGTGGTTTTCAACACGCAGCTGAAGCTGGGAGTCGCTGTCCAGACACCTAATTCCAATGTGCCCCACGCAGTGGCAGCGCGGGCGGGACCCGGGAGCTGGTTAGAAATGCAAAATCCCAAAAGAGGAAAGAGAAGGAAGGCAAAACTCTCTGGCCCCCGCCCAGATCTTCAGAACCAGAACTGACATGTGAGCAGGGTTCCCAGGTCGCAGACATCACGTCTGAGCCACATGGGCCTCGTGCACAGCTCTCCCTCCTGGTCAAGGGTGTGATCCATAAACGAGCCCGGAAAGCTGGGGCTTCGCTCGTGCGGACTCATCACTCTATTTACAAATGACAGATGACCAGGGACAAATAATAGTCTTCTCAACAAATGGAGCTGGGCCAACTGGATTCTCACACACACAAGAATGAAGTTGGAGCCCTGCCTCACGCCATATACCAAACTTCACTTCAAATGGCTCATTTATACGTTAGAGCTACAACTATAAAATCGTAGGAGAGAACATGGGAGTAAATCTTTGTAACCCAGAGTTAGGCGAATTTTAAAAAATATGACCCCAAAAAGCACAAGCAACACCAACAACAAAAATAAACAAACGGGACTTTATCAAAAGTAAAACCTTCTGTGCATCAAAGGACACGACCAGGGAAGTGAAAAGACAACCCACAGAATGGGAGAACATGTTGGCAAGCCACGTATCTGAAAAGGGATCTGTGTCCAGAATATAGAAAGTACAATTCAACAATAATAGACAAATAACGCAACCAAAAGAGGGACAGAGGATCCAAAAAAAGACTTTGCCCCAAAGATATAGGAATGGCCCACAAGCCCATGCAAAGACGCTGAGGATCACTGGTCATCAGGGAAATGCAAATTAAACCACAGCGACGTGTGACTTCATGCTCACTATGATGCCATCACAAAACAGAGGGATGACGGGAAGCGCTGGCGAGGCAGCGGAGGGCTCGGAACTCCGGCGTGCTGCGGGGGCACGTCACGTGGTCCAGCCACGTTGGAAAACCATCTGGCAGCACCTCAAAAGGTTCAACGCAGCATCATCACGTGACCCAGCTGTCCCCCGGGTTCGTGCACGAGACGGGTGAAAACACGCGTCCACACACTCTCAACAGGAGTGTCCACAGCAGTCACGTGTGAACACCCGAAGAGCCACACTGAGGAACGGGGAAGCGAAAGTGGCCCGTACAACGGAATAGCATTTTGTCATGGAAAGGGACGCCATCTCCCACTACCACCCGAGCAGACCTGGACGCCATGATGCTGAGGGAGAGAAACCAGTCACGGGAACCCCTGTAGTATGGGACTTCATCTCCGTGTGACGTCCAGAACAGGCAAACCCCTAAGGACAGAGTGTAGATTCGTGGCCGCCAGGGGCCGGGGGAGGAGGTGGGGAGTGAGGGCAGATGGGCTCAGGGTCTCCTGTTTGGATGTTCTGAAGACAGCGGTGACGGTACAACTCTGAATATATTTTTATTGTTTTATTTTTTTAATGTTCATTTATTT
This sequence comes from Cryptoprocta ferox, assembly GCA_028646485.1. Taxonomy (NCBI): domain Eukaryota; kingdom Metazoa; phylum Chordata; class Mammalia; order Carnivora; family Eupleridae; genus Cryptoprocta; species Cryptoprocta ferox. Next base: position 2,472,073 of record CM053575.1, on the reverse strand, counting down.
TTGAGAGAGAGAGACAGAGCGTGAGCAGGGGAGGGGCAGAGAGAGAGGGAGACACAGAATCCGAAACAGCTCCAGGCTCCGAGCTGTCAGCACAGAGCCCGACGTGGGGCTCGAACCCACAAACCGTGAGATCATGACCTGAGCCGAAGTCAGACGCTTAACTGACTGAGCCACCCGGGCGCCCCCGAATATATTTTTAAACACCACTGAATTGTACACCTCTAGTGGCTCAATTTAGTGGTATGAGAAATGCATCTCAATAAAGCCTTACGAAACACAAAAATTGAATTTAATTATCCAAAGGTCATATCTTAATAAAGTCTTTAATTAAAAATTATGCACGCCCTGCGGTACTAACATATTGAATACACGCAGATAAGTGTTTTTAAAAGAAAAACAGAGTTTGGTGCTTCTGCCCTGCCCGATGGACCACCCGCACCCCCTCTGTAAAATCAGAGGACAGGAAGAAAGCCCAACACACCCTCCGGGTTACAGACTTCTGACTGCTGGGAAGTTCACTGGTTGACACGTGTCCACAGCAATCACGTTACCTGCCATGTCTGTTGGTGGGTCCACGTAGGTGTTCACGTGACAGCCGACCAGGGGCACCCACCCAGTCTCCCCTTGTCACTGCACCTGCTTGCGGGGCGTGAGCTCCTCAATGCCCAGTTACCACAAGTGTGGCAGGCGGGTGTGGACGTCACTTTTCGGCATGGACAGCCCCTGCTGGGCTGCACCGGCACCTCTGGCGTTAGTCTGCGTTCAGTGTTTCACTGTTAAATTACGCAAAATCACAGACTCTCCCAGTACATTAGCCGAGTCCACTAGAAGATTTTATTAATGCCTCACCCCCACCCCGGAAGAGAATGAGGAGCTACGTATCTTCTCGGGGACAGTCCTGGTCCTCAACAAGGGAGACACTTTATCGTGATGAGTTCCCGGGTCAGCACAGGAGACCCGACCAAACGACCCACAGGCCTTTGATGCCAGTAAGCAGGTGTCGTGGGTGATGGCAGTTTTTGCCAGCTGTCGGCCCCTCTAAACATTCTGGCACCTGCTTCCCACTAGAGCCCACGAACCGGGGGGCCGGGGGGCGGGCATCGTTCATGCACTTCCCCCCATTTCCCACCAACGGAAGAATCCTGACCATTCTCCTCAAGTTCTTTCTCCCTGATGCCAGCTCCGGGGACCGAGCCTGCTAGAGACGGTCCCCAGCAGGTGCTGGCCACACAGCTTTGTAAACAGAAACGGACACAAATCACTTTCACGCAAGGAAATCTCGGATGACAGCAGGCACGGAGACATCGGGAAGAAGAAAGATCTGGGGTCTCATCTTTCAGACCAAACGCCTCTGTCACCAGAAGGAGGTGTGACCCGTTTTAGGGAGGGGAGAGCTCTCAGACCTGGCCTGTGGGGCCATACGGACAAGGTTTCCACCTGCACCAGGTAATAAAGCGCTGCGTCCAGGTTCCCGGTTCCCCTGTGAGGATTCCACCGTCTGCACAGGCTTGTGGGGGCAGTAAGCACATGAGAATTGCTGCGGGGTCAGACACGCAAAAGTGGATGGCTCGTGCTCCCAGATAGTGCTCTGCGGCCAGGATTCTCCCACAGGGAACCCGTGGACAATAGCACACACACCAGTGTGGTCTGAAGGGGACACACGGGACCTACCAGAGCAGGAACTGGGAAAGTATAGGACCTTCTGAACAAGCAAAAGGTCAAGCCTCCAGATGATGAGATTCCACTAGGAACCTGCTAGAATGGATAAAACCCAGAAGGCTGACAACACAGCCAAGGGTGGGCAGCACCAGGAGCTCTCTCTCTTCCACTGCCGGTGGGGACGTAAAGCGGCGCGCCGCCTTGGAAGACAGTTGGGCAATTTCTTACAAAACTAAAAAAAAGAAAAAGGTTTTACCGTACGTTCCGACAATTCCACTCCTTGGTATTTACCCAAATGATCTGAAAACCTATGTCCACACCAGAACCCGTGCACAAAGGTTTGTAGCAGCTTTATTCATAACGGCCCCAAACTGGAAGGCACCACGATGCCCTGTGATACGGACAGATAAACGCCACTAGAACATCCACACAGCGGACCACTCTCTGGCGAGAGAGAGAACAGCGCTATCGAGCCACAGACGAACATGGCCGAATCTTGAACACATCCTGCTAAGTGAGAGACGGCAGTCTGAACAAGTCACCCGCTTGATGCCAATGATAGAACATTCTGGAAAAGACCAAGCTATGGCAGAGGTAAACAGATCCGTGGCTCCAGGGGCTGCAGAGAGGGGCGGAGGTGAATAGATAAAAACACAGAGGACTGTTTTCAGTGACAAGACTGTTCTGTAGGACGCTCTGATCGTGAATGCCAAAATCAGACATCTGTCAAAATCATAAACTTCACAGCACAAGTGAAACTTAAAAACTCATCTCGGAGACCCGAGGATCCTGGTTTGGGTCGCAGGATGCGACGTAAGAGTCGGGCTGTATCCCGAATGTAAGAAACAGCCTCCCTGGAGAGAGCAGGGAACCGAGTGCCGGCCGGCCGGCAGAACTGGGGCGGAGTGGACTGCGAGATGAAAGGCCGAGTGAGCCCAGGCAAGCACTGTGCCCTATTAGCGCCTAAAGCTGCGTCCAACGTGGGGTGCAGGCCAACAGCTCGGAAACCGCTCTACACGGGTCCTGCGATTGAACGATCAGATCAATGGATGGCAGGGAGTGGTGGCCGGGTTTTCCCACTGTCAGTGGGGAGGTTATGGCTCGGCCACAGAAGGGACTGCAATGATCTGAGCGGCCGGGGATCAGAGCTGGAGACTCACGGTGGGCCCCGTACGAATACAGACGGTTACATACAGAACTCTTTGTAGGTGTGCCCATATGCATGAGTGCACGTGCACACACACACACACAGTTCATTGCTCTTCCACCTGAGGGCCCAGAGGCAAGGACACCCCAGCAGCCCCAAGCACCCCAGCACCCAGATCTTGGTTTCTAAGACCATTGCCCAGTAAGAGGATCCAGGCCCCCGGAGGACTGGCTGGTCCTAGGTCTGCGCAGGAGGTACACAGGGGGAGCCTGGGTGCCTTCTAGTGCCAGAAAGTGAGCGAGGGGTCAAAAAATAACGACCCACGAGGACGGGGCCTGTCAAAGGGACACGGGAGTCAACTGGAAGAGCTCCCAGTGGCCGGAGCTGGAGTGGTGGAGCAATGAAATAGCCAGCAGCACTGGGTCATAACCCAGATTATAAATTAAATACTTCTCAGTCTATCCTGACAGAACTAACAGAGGAGACGAAAGTAGGAGTGTAGAAATGAAGGGGGGAGGGGTGGCAAGATGGCCACTCGTGCAGATCCAGCCCCCGAAACAGCCACGCTTTGTCCTGGAGAAGGCAGAGCCCAACTCCCCATTCGTCAGGTGTGCGCTGTGCCTAGTGCTTCCTTCCGAAGGGGACGGTCCCTAAAAGGGGAACAAGAGCGACTGTGTAGCAGGGAACCCAACACACACTTCAGCCAGGTGACCGAGGTCAGCGTCTCGGGGACGAGTCAGGCGGGGAGCACGTGCCCGGACACGATGGGGACAGGAAGGACGCCTCACCCTGCGGTCCTGCTCCCAAACCCACAACCCCGTCTCATCATCACATAAATGTCAAATGAATCCCGAGAAGGGGGACATTCTACAAAATACCTGCAGGTGAAGGTTTGACGGGACAATGCTGCCGCTGACCGGTCCCCAGCCGGCGTCCCGAGGAGCGTGCAAGTCGTGACATGAGTCGCCGTGAGGAGTTCCCAGCCCGACCACCCCTGCCCCGGCCAGCCCCGGGGGATGTCCCAGAGCCCCCTCCGGTGGCCCTCGTCCCTGCCCGCACCCCAATTCCTTCCTCGCTTGATACGCTGCATCTTCACCTCCTGCACCTTCACGCCTCACCTGTAGCCCTCGCGGAACCTCGGGGGTGGAGAAGCAAGAAAACCCTGACATCACGGGCTATTCTATCTGAGCCCCTGTTTAGAGACAGGCCTGTTTGTGCCAGGAAGTGCACCTGACCAGCCAGGTGTGCCCGGACCTCCTCCGAGGTGGCCCAGACTTCATCTGCAGCGGGACATCTGCGCGTCTCCGACACTCTGCAGGCTGACGTCTCCGAGGTCTCGTTCGCTGGTGCTGTTATTTCCGGAGAACTTCATTCCGGGATTCGCTCAGGGGCTGAAGGGAGCCAGCCGCACACGGACCACTGGTCACCATCCTCGGCCAACATGGCCCTTGTGATCTCAAAGCCAGCGCTCGTAGGAGGCCCGGCTCAGCGTGCAGGGACCCAGAGTGGCCGCGGAGCCTTCCAACTGGGCCGCGTGGGAGCTGGGAAGGGGCTCCCAGGAGCCAGGCTGCAGTGACACGCGGGGACCTGAGCGCATCTCAGCGCAGATGACGAGCCACACCAGCCTGACACGCTGATGAGCTGTCACCTCTCCGGAAACGGACGCAGTAACTGAATCTCACCACAGGTGCCCCGTCGCCAAGAAGTCTACCTTTTACTTCCCAATACGTTTCAAGAGACGGAAGACGTTTCTGGCTTTAACACCCCGCCCTCGTGGCACCCGGCGTCCTTCAAGTTGTGGGAGCACGGTGCGAAATAAAAGCACCAAACTCATTTTTGCTCAAAGTGTTAGCTTTATTTCCTTCCTGGGGCTCAAGACACCACATGTCTTGCCCCAGCGGTTCCAACCAAAGCCGGAGATGAGCCCCAGAGCCTGGTGGGCAAGGCTTTGTTCTTTAGACACCTTTATTGAGATTTCCGCGAGAACAGGCACCGACAGCTGGCTGCGATCACGGGCCGCCTTGTTTTCATTGACAGGTGGTTCCACGGGGATTTAATGACCTCCTGTGCATCCTTCAATCGGAAGGGCCACGTCCCCCACCTCAGGGCCCCGCGGGCGGCCCTGCAGCACCCAGAACCGCACAGCCCGAGCACAGCAACGTGGCCCACGTCTGAACATTGCGTTTCCTGCACTTAGGAGGCAGGGCCGCCGTCGACTCTCTGCATGGGGTGGGGTGAAGACGTCTGCTTTTCCGCAGATTCTGCTGCTCGCCAAGTGGCTTTGAAAAAGTCACCAAACTCGGCTGCTCCAGTCGTCAGAGCCGGTGACGGCGACCGTGCACCGTCCGGACCAAGAGCGTTAGTGAGTCAGCTCCTCCCTTCCACTGGGACTGCCTGGTGCCGCAGCACATGGTCCCATCCGGGGACGGCGGCGGGCTCGCTCAGAGGCCACACACACCCTCGGTCCTGGACCCTGTGCACCAGCCAGCAGCCTGTGCGGGAGAAGAGAGACGCACCTCCTCAACCCTGGGGTTGACAGCATGGACACTGCAGTCTCGGAGCAGGTGAGCCTGGGCTCTGCCTCCGGTGCCGTCAGAGGACGCCGGTGGGACGAAGAGGGGCCGGTTTCGTGGGACGTAAGAGGACCGAGGGTAATTCCCACGCCCTTGACGCAGCACCGGACGCTGGCAGGTGGTCACGCCCCTGCAGCTGTAGTTGTTTGGAGCCCTGGTCGCTGCAAGGGTGACCGACTGTGCTAGTTTGTCTGGGGCCACAGGGGATCCCGAACGTGGGACTTCACGTGTGAACACCAGGGCCATCGCAGGAGGACGGGGACAAGTTGGTCACATGAGCTGCTGTCTGGAGGCCGCTCTCCACGGCCAACGGTGGGTCGTCCCGGTGGGTCCAAAACAAGGGGAAAAAACCTCATCCCGAGTTTCCACGGTGCTAACATGACAGGGCCTTTCTGGAGACCCCGCCGTGGACGACACGCCACACTTGCAACGGGGGACGCACGAGTGCTCCCGCCCCGTGAGTGCCGTCATCCCACGAGAACAGAGCCATGTGTCCCCGGACTCTCCCCGGCCGGGGGCCCATCTGCCCTGGCCTTCAACCAGAGCAGCTGTCTCTCGCCTGACGTGGGGACACACGTGAAGAATCCGGAGACGCTGGGGCTGGAGCGGCGGCCCTGGAGGGGGTGCGGGGGCGACGGCACCGCTTGCTCGGGGTCGCGGGTCCCCACGTGGCCTCTGGTTCAGTACTTAGTGTTAACTACGTCCCCTTTCTGCGCGCTGTAAATACTTCTGTTTAGCCTTTAAAAATAAAACTCACCGTGTTCGAGCACTTGTTAGCTATACCCACGTGCGGTAAAAGAGAAAAAACCTGCACACGGACGTGTATCGCAGCGTTTTTCACAACTGTCAAAACCGGGAGGCAGCCAGGCCTTCAGCAGGTGGTCGGACACACAAGCTGCGGTCCCCCCAGACGACAGGATCGTGTTAGCGCCAAAGGGAAGTGAGCTCTCAAGCGGTAATGTTGCGGAGGAAACGCAGACACGTCTTACTAAGTCAAAGCAGCCAGTGTGAAAAGGCCACACTATGCGGTTTTAACCTATGACATTCTGGAAAAAGCAAAGCCGCGGAGACCGTAAAGAGATCGGGGTCTGCCGGGACGGAGGGTGAACGGACAGAGCGCGGAGGGCCTTTCGGGCAGGGAATCGAGGGTGCGGCCCTGCGGTGGCGGACACCTCGCGTCTGTCCAGACCCTCAGGATGTACAAACCCAAGTGTGACCCCAGAGCAGCCCGCAGGCTCCAGCTCGTCGGTGTGACCATCAGCCACGCCCCGTGGAATCATCCAGAAACAGCCACGCACGAGGCCAGGCTGGCTGATGCCCAAGCCCAAAGCTGCCCCAAGGAGGGAACCACAGACACCCCAGACACACGTCCACTCCATGTGTGCCCCGTGTCCCCTGCACGGGTGCCCTCCTTGTCCTCTCCGTGTGTGCCCTCCGTGTCCCTCCATGTGTTACCTCTGTGCCCACCCCCCTGTATCCCATCTCCTGGCATCTCACGCACCGAAGCTGTGGTCAGAAGTTAAATGTAGGAGACACACAAGTCAGCAGTGATCACAGCACAGCGGCCTGCGCTGGGGGGGGGGCGTGCTCGGCTGGACGGGCAGCAGGTGGGGGTCCTGTCCCAGCTCGAGGGGGTCAGAGGAGCCCCGAGAGATGATGAGAAAGCTCCATTCTTGAGCTGCCATACGCATCTCCTCTGGGCTCAGCAATGGGGCAGTGGGACACATGTCTGGGACGGTGGCCCAGACCCGGGGCTGGCCGGTCACCAGAGGAAGGGGAGCGGGACCCCCCCCCCCGGCTGAGTCCAGGAGGAACGCTCTGCAGCCCGAGGCGACCGACCTGCGGGAACGAACGCTCCCACCTGAGCCCTCCTGGCTGGCCCAGCAGGGGACACCCTCACCCGGGCGACTGTGCTCCACCCCAGGGGACACTCGGCGATGCCCACAGTCTGATCGTCACAACTAGGGGTGCCACTGGTGCCCGGGGTGGAGGCCAGCGATGCCGTAGACATCCCACAACACACAGCGGCGCACCCCCCCCCCATAAACAAGCACCCAGCCCCACAATGGAGGAAGATTCCTGCAAAAAAAAGAAGGAAACCCCACCTTTATGACAACACAGATGGACCCTGAGGGCCCGGTGCTACCTGAATAACTCAGACAGAGACCGTGTGAGGTCACCAACGCGCCGAATCTAAAACCATCAACTCCCAAAACAGAGCAGGTGGGGTGCGGGTGGTCAAAGGCACCAACCTCCAGTTAGGAGACATGTGAGCCTTGGAGATGTCGTCGTGGCCCGGGGACTAGAGGTAACAGTGCTGTATTGTACATCGGCAAGTCGCTAACATCTTAAAAGTTCTCATCACAAGAAAAAGAAATCGCACCTCTGTGTGCTGACAGATGTTAACCAGCCTTATGGGCCCAGTATCGAATGAAGCCAATACAACGTTATCGGTCAATTGTATCTCAGTAAAACCGGGGAGGGGACAGGATTGAAGAAAAGTCAATGCTCATTTGGAATTGTTGAAAAAAGAAGGACTTGTCCAGCCCCGCAGGTCACGGAGGCTGCGGTCGGGCACCCCTGTGCTATTCTGACCCGTGAATGATCGGCGGCCCACACGCAGGAGGAGGGTGGGTTCCAGCAGGGGGAGGAAGATGAGCACGTGTAAGCGCGACTCCCACAGCAAGCGCACAACAGCTCGTGCGCCTTGCCATTCGTTCCCTCCTTCATTCACTCGCTTATTCAGCAGCCGTGGACGAGCACCGACTGTGTGCCAGGCACGGTGCTGGGTGCCCGGCTCAGCCCTTCTCACCCCTGCTCACCCAGAACTCACGCAGGACTGACAAAGTCCTTTCAAAAACCAAGGAAAGTGTCAGGGTTGCACATGCGTGTGCAATCTGCTAACAGAAGCACCTTTTCAGGCGAAACCCGTGCTCCAGCGAAGCGTACCGAGGTCCTCCCCACCCGGACCTACCTCCGCTGTCCGGGTCATGGAAATTCGGATCCAAGCCTCGTTCTAGCATCTTGCTGGCCTTCTCCACCGAGCGGTGCTGAACGTGGTCCATGAACTTTTTCAGGTTGGTCTACAGAGAAAAGTTAAAAAAAACAACAACAGTAATGTCTTTATGGGTCCCCAGGAAGGCTCTTTGCAGGGTGTGCTCCGGTCTCCGCCGTGTAGAGGGACCCGCCAGGTGGCACCTGGGCATCTGGAAGCCCAGCGCCAAGCATGGAGTCCAGCCCAGGGCAAATCCCACCAGAACACACATTCTAGAAATCTCTCGCCATTCACTGTCGGGGCCACGAGCCACAGGACGGTCTTTCGCTTCTGTAAGGATGAGCCACCTGGGCCACTTTGAAAAACTACATTTTCCCGGGTCCACCCCAGGCTGGACCCTGTGACCACATGGGATGGAAACGGGGACACCTAGGCCCAGAGCAATTCAAGGTGAGAGAGAGATTCACTTCTCAGGGGGTCAAAATGATCCGGGGGTCAACCCTGGTGGGGAGGGACATATCCCCAGCTTTGCCCAGCCTCGTCTATAACAGGGCACAGATGGCTGGGGCTGAGGACAACCACGGTATCCCGTCAACCTCCATGTGAAGACGCTAACCCTTGTCGCTGGCCCGATTCTGCCCCACCCCCCCGGGGCTCCCCACACACACTGCGGGGGCAGCAGCGGGAGCTCCGGGGCCTCCAGCCCACTGACACAGGCTGCTTCTCCGCCCGATCGTTTTCTGTACATTCCAGGGTCAGAATTAACAAATCCCCAACGACACAAGAGACACTTGGCTTCACTTAACACTTTCACTGGTATTTACTAACCAACTTTTTTTTTTTAATCCGAAAGCACATTTTTATCTAGATTTCAGAAGGGAATCAAGACAGCCCGAAGCTTCCTCCAGACCTTGGGGTCTAAACACGGCCACCCAGGCAGATTCCAAGGCTGGGCAAGGACTGTGCATGAGGACCTGGAGCATGAGTGGGGCCACAAAGTTGTCAGCACGCAGGGGACAGGGGGAACCTGCCAGAGGCCCGAGAGCCGGCCATGTCTGGGCAAGTGAGCACAGAGAGAAATGACAGCGTATTGGAACCGCTGAGCACAGTAAAAACCCCTGCGTCTACTGTGGTACAAGCTGGGGACAGAACAAAAGCCGGGGACCTACTGGTTGAGAACCTGTGTGAGCTCAGAGCACCCTGGACACGCACAGCGGCCCCGACAAAGGGCAGGTGCACCTGGTGCAGGTCCCGCCAGCAAGCGAGCCCTCGTGGATGGCAGCCCACGGCTCTTTGCCACAACCCTGCCGGCCACGCACGGGTCTCAACTCTGTGAGAGTTTATGTCAACAGCTCTTCGCTGGCTCTGTGCCCAGGGCTGCCCCTCCGTCGGCAGCGGAGGCTCACAGAGAATGGCCACCTGCCTCCCAGGGACACCCGGGGGGATGCGCACAGAGCTGTGCCCCTCTGATGCTATTCCACGTACGAGTCACTACCGGCATGCCTCCGTCACACAGGAGAAGAGGACAGCCACGTCCAGAGACTCTGCTGGGCGACGGCCTCCTTCATTTGCGTGGTTTAGTTGGGCCCATGTGGGCCATGGCAGCAGAGGACACACAGCGCAGGGTCCAGCATGCACCCGGTCCCCAAGGGCACAAGTCCAGACCCACCCTGCTTCGCAGCCCCACCTTCCAGGAACCCCCGTGGCCCCCTGATCTGTGGAGATGGGGAACCCACGTAGGAGACACGGGGCCGGGTGTAGAAACACCAGCCGTCCCCGCCTACCTTTGTGTGCAGCTTGGCCAACTGCCTCTCGTCCAGGGTGGATTTGTACACCCGCTTCTTGTATCGAAACTGCCACAGAAACGGAAACAGGAAAAGAGAAAACACGTGAATATGTCACACGGTATTCAAAGGAAGCACGGCCTCCGCGTCACGAAGGCAGGGGCCACGCAGCAAACTCTCCCAGGGAAACTGACCACAGTCATCCCACAGACCCCTGACGTGGCGAGGATGCCGCCTGCGGAGATCACAGCCACGGGGCTGCAAAGCCATGAAAAGAAACGAGAGCCACGGAGAAGCCACGCAGGCGCCCCTCTGCATTAGTGGTGATTGCGGTCCTCACGGCCATGCGTGTGGCCCCGTTGACATTTCCGGACGTTTCTTTGATGTCCTCCCCTATTAAACGTGCAGGCTCCGCCTGGGACTCCCATCCCTGCAAACGTGCGCCTCTGAGCTGGAAACCACACATTTTTCTCCGACGTAAGTGCCCTAGAGAAGGGGCAGGCGCCAGTCGGCCTTGAACCCCAGCACCTCGGCCTCAGGCCCCGCCCACAGGCCCCGCTGGAATAAAACGTGCTGGAGGCGCTACTGAAGGTCGGGGAGGACGCCAGCAGACTGCGATCCCAGTCGAGAGGTCGTTCTGATTCCACCGCCACCAATGTCCCGTCAGCTTCGGGCGGATGCCTTCCCGTCTCAGACTCAGCTTCCAGATCTGTCGGTGGGGACGCCCGAGGACGGAGCGTGAGAGTCCTGGGCCAGACCGGCTCTGGGCAAACGCGCCGCGTCCCTCCCCGCACCTCCCTTGATTCCGCCACAGCCCGGGGGTTTACACCAGCACGGGAAGGGGGTAGGGACCGAAGGTGCAGGCAGCGGGGGAGCCCCTCCTGGCACTGACTCTACTTGCACATACAGGTTCCGAACTGAGAAAATCCCTCTGTCGCACAGGCTGAAACTGGATTTCTTTTAAGTGCCAAAAGCAGCCTGTGGTGACATCAGCAGTTTGGTGGAAAGTTCTGGGACCACGTGTGCCGACCGCGGGCGCCGTCTCCCTGAGCGGGACTAGCAGCCAGGGACCCAGACCTGCTACCCCCGGTTCTAGACTCCAGCGGGACAGCGTGCCCGCGTTCCCTGCGCCCAGCTGCGGGGACCCCCTCATACACCTGGTCTTCACCCGTCACACCTCTGAGATTCCAGGAGCCACGAGCAGTGACGTCGGGAGAGGTGGGGGTCACTGACTGACAATTCTAAGGGAATCTGAGCCGCCGGGACTCCTTCCGGTTACAAAACTATGCTGGGCCCCGAACGTCCCTGGCAGGAAAGGAAGGGCTCAGAGGAGGATGTCTGCTTTGAGTCACCCGCGTGTCCAGCTTGTGGCCACAGGGGCGGCCGGCTCCGAGCGCAAACCCGTTCCCTGCTGTTTTCTCAGCGCTTCGTAAGCAGCTAACCGTGTTCCACAGAAATTCTCGGGGGCAAAGAGCTCAGGGCCACGGCCGCCCCTTACGCGTGGAAGGCCAGCTCCGTCTCGCTCTGCGCAGTGGGTCACCTAGCGGGACGGAGGCCCAAGGAGACGAATAAATGGAGGTACAGTAACTCCTCCGTTTGCAGAGCGCCAGCTGCCCGTGGAAATCCTCCCTTGAGCCTCACGGCCCCCCAGGAAGGCAGGACTAACGGCCCCCCGATTGAGGCCCAGAGAGGTTGGGGGGCAGGCTCGGGTGCACAGCTCTGAGGACCGGATGAGCCCTTGTGGAGCGACGCACACGGGCGAGCAGAGGTGCCCCCCGCCAACCGCCCACCTTGGCCCCGCGACACGAATCCCTGGACGGATGTGGGAGGGAGGACGTGTGTGTCTCCTTCTAGAATCTCCAGCCCTGTCCTCCCAGCTTACGGTGTGGCCCCACGCCCTCTCGTTTGGTTCCCGGTGGGTGGGGGACCGGCCAGAGTCACTCTCTGGTCAAGCATAGGCCCCGGACGTCCCAGTCTTCTAGCCGGGTTTTACTCTCCTTACGGAAATTACCAGTCCCCAAAATGAATCGTTCATTTACTGCTCCTGTTCTGCCACCTGCCACTCCACTGTGAGCTCGGCACACCAGAACCTTGCCGGTCTTGTGCACGTTGAATGCGCCTAGAGAGTGTCTGCTACTTCATAGGCCCCCAACAGGGGATTTTTTTTTTTTTTGCAATGGATACCCATTTTATGGATATGCCAAGTGGCACCCCATCGTTCCCTCCACTGAACCCCTCCCTCTGGTCTGACACGTGTTCCCTCTCAATGGGGGTCCCGATAACCACAGCCTCAACGTCTCCATCAGGCCCAGAAACGTGCAGATTTGGTCCAGCCTTGGTCCATGACCTCTCTGACTCCAGAGTGATCTTGTCGCTGAGAATATTGCAGGCCCACTCAGAGCGCTCACGGGCCAGCGACGATCCCCACGTACAGCCTCCCGCTGTCCGAGGCGGCGGAAATGAGCGTCATCACTCGACTACAGCGAGGGGAGAAACGACCACTGTTTGGTGACTTGCGGAACAGTCTTAATACCGTGTGTGAGGCCGGGGGTCCGCACGGCAGGGGCTGGTGGCACACTGCGCGTGGCCCAGCTTGTGCACTGACCCTTCAGTGCGGCCCAAGCCGACAGCAGCTCCGAGCCCACCGGCCGTTCCTGGGCAAGAAGCAGGAAGGAAATCCTATCTCTGATCACAGCCCCACCGGCCACCCCACACCCAAGGGTGGGAAGAGGCAGAAGCGAGCCCCATTCTGCACCCCAGGACCCACAGGCCCCCGTGTCATGACCTTGAGTCATACCCAGGGATTGCTCACACCAAGATTTCTCGAAACGAATGGGGCAAAATTTGCACAGCCGTCTGAAATTCACAAAATCAGGTGCAACCCCAACGCCCCAAACGAGCCTTGAACGTGGGGTCACGGCCCAGCTGAGATCAGGTCTGGAGCCCGCGAAGGTCCTCCCCTCCACCCCGCCTCCCGGCCACGAGGCGGACGCCCGTACCTCCAGGGAGGGGATGCCCGTGCCCACGGGCTGCGGGTACTCGCGCAGCAGCCGCTCCTCGTCCAGGAACTTCCCGTCGCGCCCGTTGCTGGCCGGCTGGAACAGCCCGTAGTTCAGCACGTCCTTCAGGCTCTGGTTCAAGGAACATAGAATCCGCTGCTTCGCGACCCACACGGTGGCGTCCGGGTTAAACCGAATGCACTTCTGCAGAGAAGGACAAAGACGCCTGATCAGCGGCACGGCCCGCCAGGCACGTGGCCGGAGCTGTCAAAGGTGTTTCCAGGGGGTCCCTGAGCAGCGGACCCCCCGGCGTTTCCGGACGAGAAGACTCTCTTGTTGCCTGGATGGGGACGCTGTGTAAACACAGAAGGAGAAAAGCAAGGGCTGGACCGCTGGCTTCCGTGGCCTTCACTCAGATCCCTGGCACCGGCCGTGGTTTTCTGTCAACATCACCGACTGCCTTGGGCCCTCCTCACCATGGAGCTTCCCAAACCCCAGCGTTTGTGGCACCAGTGTCGACCCCCCGGCCGCCCAGCAGAGCGTCTGAGGCAGCATGTCCGGGTCTGGCCCCCAACCTGCACTTCTCACGAGTGGGAAGGTGACGCTATTGTGGCCGGCGCGGGGAACACGCTTGGAGAACCACGGCTCGAGCCAACCGGAGCCTGATTTCATTCGTACGTCGGCTGCACATCAACATCTCCGACACGGACGGAGGCCTCGGCTGGTGGCCGCTCTGGTGGGAGAGTCCACGGCCAGCGGCCATGTGCCACCCATGGGACTGCGAACAGACCAGCCTCGGAACACCAACGCCACCCCTCCCGACCCAGAAAGGAAGGCGATGACGAAACGCAGTTAGATTTAAAAGACCCTATCAGTTGCCACAGGAGGTAATTCTTTTAAAACTTCAATAGTGTAGACAGTGCCTGCAAAATCAATCACACTTTTCAAAAGTAAAACAACGCCACTAAGTACTGCAAGGCCACCGCTTGGTCGTGCCCCCGGACCCCCTTCTGGGAGATTCACCAATAAACCAGGAAGAACAAACACAGGATCGCATCTGCTTCGAACTGGGACTTCTCATTTATTTTGAAGACTTTGTTTTTCTTTTTAGTTTTAATTTTTTTTTTAATTTTTGAGAGAGAGAGAGAGAGCACACACGGTGGAGGGGCAAAGAGAGAGAGAGAGGGAGGGAGAGAGAATCCCAAGCAGGTTCCACACTGTCAGTGCAGAGCCTGGTTTGGGGCTCAATCCCACAAACCATGAGATCATGACCTGAGCCAAAATCAAGAGTCGGATGTTTAACCGACTGAGCCACCCAGGCACCCCATGACTTCTAATTTTTTTAATGTTTTTTTTTTTTTTTTGAGAGAGAGAGAGAGAGAGAGAGAGACCAAGCATGAGTGGTGGAGGGGCAGAGAGAGGGAGACACAAAATCAGAAGCAGGCTCCAGGCTCTGAGGTGTCAGCACAGAGCCCGACGCGGGGCTCAAACTCGCAGGCCACAAGATCTGACCCGAAGTCGGATGCTTAACCAACTGAGCCACCCAGGCGCCCCTTCTCATTTTTATCGAATTAAAATTATGTTCTATTGAACAGCCATCAGCAGAGGCTCAAGAGGTGGCTTTGTCACTGTCAAAACCCTCCAAAAGGTCAGGAGGCTGGGACGAGTCTCCACGGGGGTTGGTGCGTGCCCAAGGATGCCTCCCACCACTGTCCTGAGCCTCCGCCTCCAGGAAGCACCTTCCCTCCAGATAGGAGGAGGCTGCCAGTCTCAACAATAGGAATGGTGGGCAGGTAGCCCAGGGTCCCACTGCCAGGAAACCTGATCCTTACACTTGAACGATCCGTCCAACCCTCCCCACTGTCAAGGACTGAATTCAAGGGTGACCCTGGAGTTCTCTCAGGGCTGCCAGGCTGGCTGGGAGCCGGCTGTTCACTTCGGTGACGCTTCATGACAGCAGCCGCAGCCCCGCCCAGCCTTGGCTGGGCGACAGGAGGATCTGGAGACACAACAAACTAGATCTGCCGGTGGGACCGGGCGGGGCCGCAGATGACACGCCAGTCCCTGTTTCCAGAGTCACACTGGCCTCTGGTTCTAGCCACACACACACACCCAACTCACATTCCCCTGGTACCAGGACCCAGGAAGACCTGGGGCCCCTGCACTGCAGCCGCAGAAAACGTGATGCCCGCAGGCGGGCACGCAGCAGAGCACAGGCTGGGACCTGCTCCCTGGGGACCCGTGGGCCACTGCAGGTGATCACGGAGCGCCCACTGCCACTCTGGGCAGAGCCGGGGATGTGGAGTCTATGCCCTGGGTGGGCCAGCCCTGCACAAGCACCGTCCTGCTCTAAGAAGCATCAAGAAGGCCCCATTCAGAAACTTCCAGAAGGAGCAAGAGCGCGGCGGTCGGAAAGGCTTGGGCTTGCAGCCCAACTGGTCACAGTAACCTTGTGATCCTGGGCAAACCCACCAGCCCAGAAGTCCCTGTTCCCAGGATGAAATTCATGGAACCTACCTAACCCCAGGGGCTTGTAAGGCTCAGACAGAATGTCAATAACACGGGCTGTTAGGGGTTGAATGTGTCCCGCGAAGTGTGCTGACATCCTACCCCCCGTGTCTGTGCATGCGATTTATTTGGAAACAGGGTCTTGGCAGGTGTAATCGAGTTAAGACGCGGTCATAACAGAGCAGGGTGGGCCCAATCCGCTATGACTGTGTCCTTCTGAACAAGGGACATTTAGGCACAAACATGCACCCGCCATGTGAATACAGAGGCAAAGACGGACACGGTGTTATCTCCAAGTCGAGGAGCGCCAGGCATCGCCAGCAGCCGGGGCAGGGGCCTGGCCCAGATGCTCCCTCCAGCCTCAGGGGATCCAGTCCTGCCCACACCCGGATCTCAGACTCCAGCCTCCAGGACCAGGAGACAACATGTGTGCGGTTTAACCCCCACAGGGCAGCGGTGGGGGCATGGACAGGGACGCGAGCACTCAAGGCTGTAGGCTGATCTAGAAGGTACAGACCAGAGGGGAGTGAGGAGCACCTCCTGGGTTTCTAGAATGGGAGGTGGTCCCACCACTGAGATTTGGAAGGAGGGTGAGGATGGAAAGGGCAGAGGTGGAGGTACGGGTGGGGGGCAGTTTGGGACGGGTCATGAGATCACATCGTCAGCAACAAATACTTGACCCTCGAGTTACTCGTTTGTGTGTCGGGGTCTAATTCCCCGTGTGCGTACCTGGCTTGCGTACTCAGGCTCATGGTCAGGGTGCTCCTTTGTACTAAAGCCCCGTCAGAGTGACCATTCCACCACTGCTGGGCTGCGGAGCTGGCTCCGAGTTTTATTTCAGAAGTGGATTCATCCTGGGGGAAAATCTTCATCGGAACTGCTTTGTCGCTCTTCAAGGGCTTTCTTTTGGGCACATGGCTCGAGGCCCGGCTGTCAGGTGGCAGGAGACCAGAGCGCTCCTCTGCTTTTCCCAGAGACGCAGCCGCGGTTCACCATCTTCCCCAGCGCCAGCATGCCCGGCCAGCACTTTGCCACTTTGTCTATTTTTAAAAGCTGTTGGCACCTCAGAGGGTAGACTTTACTCCTTTGAAAAGTAATTATTTGGAATCTCCTAAATTTTGTCCTTTGTTACAGAGATGAAGCGATTTCTCCCCTGTAACTGACAATGCTCAACATGGGGGCAAGGTAACAGGGAATTGGAAAATCGGAACAAAGGCAGCATCTCACTGATCTACAACAGAGAAGATATAAGTTTCCTCCTCAGGTTCTCGGTGACTGTCAAGTATTTTAGAATCAGAGGGTGGCCATGTGTGTATGGAGGGAAATGACGCATCAGTGTTATAGTGAGGACTCGGGAGCCAGGGGACTTGACCTGGGTCCACACTGAACCACCACCACTTTCTAGACATGTGGCTCTGGGGTGGTTGTGTGAGAATCTGAGGCTCAGCTTCATTATCTGGGAAATGGGAATAATAATAATAATGACTGTTTTATGTTAATAGCAATAATCATATTTATTATATGTAAATATATGTTACATGGGTTGTTTTTATAATATATGAGTACGTAATTATATAATTATCTCTACAACAATGATAATGATAGTACTGCTCGCTCATGGTTGTGGTGAAGGTAAATGCAACTACACAGTTCCTACATGTTAGGATTCAATAAATGTTGACCACTGCTGTGTCATTGTCACCATCAACAGCATCCCCACCATCACCACCATCATCACCACCATCCCCACCATCATCACCACTATCATCATAATCATCACCACCACCATCATCCCCACCACCATCATCACCACCATCATCCCCACCATCATCATCATCACCACCATCATCACCACCATCATCACCACCATCATCACCATCACCACCATCATCACCACCATCACCATCATCACCATCACCACCATCATCACCATCACCACCATCATCA
>CM053575.1:2395077-2453961 GCA_028646485.1 Cryptoprocta ferox | reverse complement strand
GCTGCTGGTACAAGATCCTTCATGCAGAGGACAGAAGTGAAGGTGCTCCCTTATACAACCCTTCGTGGCAATGGCTGGGCACTAGGATTCCTGACACCAAGGCCATCTTTGCAATCCTCCCTGCACGATATGAGTCCTCCAGCAAATCGCTTACCCTGAGAACCTGTCACAGGTTATGAAGAACACCCATGTCCCAGGGCTGTAGGGAGATGGGAATATGGTACCAATACTTCTCAACACTTCATCAGGTATCACATGGTAAGAGTGGGGTGAGGAGAGTTCACTTAAGGTAGAAACTGTCTTCATGCTCCACCTGCCAGACTTGTCACTCCACCCAGATCCATCCCCTGCTGATCCTGTGTTGAGCCCTCGACCTGCAACTCCTGTCCCAAACTCTCACATGGCTTTTTGTTCCTGGGTACTGTCCATGGTGTGCGTGCCCTCCCAGACAGCTTACTTCTCCCATGGGGCACCCATGGGGGCTCATTTGGGCACTTATTTTCAGCTTCTCCATCCTGTCTGATAGTGGAGTCTCTACTGCCTCAAATATGGCCTAGGGCTGGTTTTCTCATTATGGTTTTTGTGGCTCCCAGCTGTCATCCATTGATTGGATCACCCATGTCAGGTCTGTTTTGCAGCAGGGCCGTGCCTGACAGGGTGCTGGGTCGGGAGGGGGAGTTGATGAGGGTAAGTGAGGAAAGGCAGCGGGATTTGTCTGGTGTCTTCTGCACTGGCCGCAGGATGGACTTTCCTGGAGCCAGGTGTGAGCACGTAGGCAGCACTCACCACACGTGGAAGGAGAGGGGTTACCCGGCATGCCAGGCCGTGTATGTATCCTGTGCACCTGCCAGCTGAAATCATATTTGCTCATCCCAACCGAGCCCAGGACTCACCCTCTCTAGCTTCCCTCCAGGTTGAGCTGACCACTCAATGTCCTGAACTGAACCCAGCCAGCTGATCTGACTGCCCACGGACCACAGTGCAAGCTACTCGGCTGATCCCTCCTGTCCAGCCTGTGGTCACGGTCTCTCAATCCTGCATCTCTTTTCTAGAGGAGGGACACACCAGCATGTACTTTGGCTCATGACATTTCAGTAACCGTCACTCTTCGCTCTCCTGGTGCAACACCCCAAATGCTGAGACGTCCAGAGCCACCTGAAAACCTCCCAGAGCGTCTGGGCTGAGCTGCATGGCTTAAGATACCGAAAAATTGTAATGACATCCCCAAGACCCAAATCACAGTGGCTTCTCCCTTAGGTCTGATGAGCAGAGCATTCACGGTGGCTTGGGAAGGGGCGGCTGACACGGCAGAGGACTGCAATATCTAACAGTGGGAGCAGGACTCTGTGACCAACATCAGCCTCAGTTTAGGAGGTCTGTTCCAGAAGCTCCTAGGGTTCCTTTGGGCCAGCTTCAGCTCTCTTCAGGTCTTCTGAGCCCCAAGAGACCTTGACTCACTAGAGGGAGGCACATTCAAGCACAGGGAAACCATCCACATCTTCTTCTGAGATGTCCCCCCTCAATCCTGTGCACATGGCCACAGCCCAACGCCCAGCTGATTAGTGCAGTGCTCCTCCCTACTGCAGGCTGTGAGCTGCTCCATGAGAACAAGGCTGCGTGTCTGTTTCTTGGCATAACCATACCTGAAGCTCCGTAAATATTGATGGAACTGCACTGAACACAACACTCGAGAAACGGAACACTCCTGGGTGATATAACCCAACACAGAGTAGGGTCCGGTCTTGACCACAATGAGGATGGATGGTGGGAGTTGCCATGACCGTGGGCTTGCTTTGCACCCGGGACACTGGGAACACATGATCTCGTTAAGATATGGCAAAGATCCGGAGAGGGCAGACCTGCACCATGTTTACAGAACTGTAAGCAGTGCAGCTGTGGTCGGCTGGGTGGTTAATGGTATGAAACTCCACCCTCCCGCTGGTAAGGCTCATGGCCAAACTCAAATCTAAAATGAAGACAATGAGAGCCACCTACTCTGCTGCTTGGTCAACATGAGTCATAGCCATTTTGCAAGATGTGAGGCTCACAACCGAGAATACGGGACACAAGGGGAAGAACACTGGCCTTGGACACAGGTAGAGGCAGACACCCAGTCTGGGTCCGTCATGTGTGCCATGTGGATAGTTTCTAGAGCTGTCATGACAAAACACCACAGACAGGGGCTTAAGCCACAGACATTCACTGTCCCTGGTCCTGGAGGCCGGAGCCCAAGGTCCAGGCGGGGGCAGGGCTAGGCCCTCCCAAGGCCTCTCTCCTTGTGTGTGGATGGCTGTCCTCCCCCTGTGTCCTCACGGGGTCGTCCCTCTGTGTGTGTGTGTGTCCTGATCTCCTTTTAAGACACTGTTCCTACTGGATTAGGTCCTATGACCTCATTTTACATTAATCATCTCTTTAAAGACCCCACCTCCAAATTTACTCAAATTCCAAGATGCCAGGGGTTAGAACTTCTACAAAGAGATGTGGGTGGTGGCAACTGAGCCCATAACACTGACCATGGCCAAGTCTCTGCCTCTCACTGAGGACCACAGGCCTGGGTGGGCCACGTCTGTGTTGCCCACTAACTCACACAATCCATGAAGGATGAGAAGCCTTATGCTCTGGGGTCATGTGCCCACCAGTGCCCAAGTGGATACTGGTGTTTTGATTTGCAATAACATGGCAAGAGAATGTTACGGAAGAGAGTACACTGTTCTCCAAATCTTCTCCAAGTCCCGTACAATAGGGATGATGACAATGGTCGCTCTGTGAGGTCTTGGGAGGGTCGGGAAGGGTCTAGACAAAGCTCAAAAGAATGGTAAATATCACACTGCATAAAATAAGCTCTGTGACAGCACCCTGTCTGGAGGTCAAGTAAAGAACCATCAACGACACAAGGTCCGGACGGCACAGACACATTTGGTCTATAACCCCCAGTGCATCTGTTCGTTCCCATTCCCCAGATGACACTTCAATCCACCGCACTCTTGACTTCCACCCGGAAAGGTTAAAAAAAAAATGAGGAGGAGAGATGTCGAAGCATTCGGGGGTCCTGATGCCAAGGGGACACTCCCTGTATCACCCTGTTCGGGACCCAGAGCTTGAGACACAGACCCGAGGATAAATATCCCAGCTCGTGGAGCGCCTGCAGGCAGCACCGGCAAGGACTCGGGATATTCTGGAAGAAACGCAGCCTTCTGAGCACGTCGCTCATTGCAAAAAAGTGCATTTCACATTTCAGACTTCCTCCGGGCCACACTTTATGTCATTATCAGTCCCTTTATGATGCATTTCAAAAGAGCCATCATAGGGGCGCCTGGGTGACTCTGTCAGTTAAGCATCTGACTTCAGCTCAGGTCACGGTCTCGTAGTTTATGGGCTCAGAGCCCGGAGTCTGCTTCGGATTCTGTGTCTCCTTCTCTCTCTGCCCCTCTCCACTCTCAAAAATAAAAGTTACAAAAAAATTAAAAATATATAAAAAAAGAGCCATAATACACAACTTGCCAGGAGCCATCTTAAGGTGTGTTTAGGCATGTTTGCACCTTTACTAGCTGTTCTTGTACAATCCGCAGATTTGCACACCTCCAAAAAACAGCCAACACCAAGGCAACCCAAACCAGGACTGGGTAGTTTCCAGACGAAACACTGCTTCTTGCCGTGCACAAAAACCTCTCAGGCTGGTACCCGTGGCAGCAAATAGGGAAGCACCCTCACGCCTAACGCATGAGGATTAAAATAAGGGATTTATGGGGAAAAGGAAATGCTGGGTGACCTTGACTGAGGACAGCCCGATCTGAGGATGCTGAAGGAAGGCCAGGAGTCATGCTAGTGCTTCTGGATGTTTCAACAGTAATAAAGGATAAAGTGGTGGTGGGTTCGTTTTTCCCATCAGAATAAGACTTTTCAAACAGTAAAAGCCTAATTGCCACCTGATGCTTGGTTGAAGCGGTGAGCAAACCGCGTGCCATGGCTAATTCTTAAGGGGCTCGCTGGTGGTCCTCTGCCATTGTCGAGGTGACAGCAAATGAGAGGTGCCAGCTCAGAATCTGTCGGTGACTCACGCCTCCAGGGAGGTGAGTTAATTCTTCTCTCCCGATGGCCATCATCAGGCGGCCCCCGGAAGTGGAGTGGAGGACAGGATGCTTGGGGGTTGGGACCACATGGTCCTGACTGCTGACACGTCTTCTCATGGGCTCCCAGAGGTGGGGATTAGCACTCCCGAGTCCAAAGGGGACCAGGGAAGACTCAGAATGGCTCCCAGACCCACACAGCTGTAAGAGGCCGGACTGGACCCACCAGGTCCCAGCAGCACACGGAGCCATGGGTCAGGAGGGCTGCCCTGGCAGGGGCTGTGGCATGGACAGGAGACGGGCAGGGGGCTGGGGATGCCACACAGACACCATGGGGAACGAGTCCCCCTCCATCTAGAGACGAGGTGTGTGAAGAGAAAGGTCAACACTGGGCAGGTAGAACTCAGATGCATCACAGAGATGTGACCACAGAATGTGCTGGAAAAGAACCTCACTCTTGGATCTGATGCAGAAAATTAAATATTGACAGTTTGGCCCTGGCATGGCCACCTCCTGGGTAATTCTTAGCGGCCTGGGACACCGAGGGAGGAGGAGACATCCTGCTCTTCACCAGCGTGCCCTTTGAACCACAGTCTCCCCAACACAGTGTGGGATTTACTAAGGTTTTCTTTTGTAGAATGTGTAATAATTCCAGATCAAAGCCACTTCCCCAAACAGTACTTTCTCAGAGAGATTTGCTGGTATTAACGCAAAGCTTAAGGAGAAGGGCACAGCGACTCAAACATTTGTCACATGGGCTATGGAGATCCCAGTGAGCCAGGCCAACCTCTCTCATGTATAAAACATTACCCTAATACCTACCAGGAGATGTAGCATGGAGTCCTTACAAGACAAAACTGAGGCTGGTTAAAAAGGGTTCTTATTTTTTTAATGAGGTAAATGAAAATAAAGCCCCTCTCAGCCCTCAGCAAGCCGCCCTGTCATGATCAAGGCCTCCTCTTGAGACCCTCCCCGCGTTTTAAACCACCTACAACCCACCAGTTCCATTTAAGGACAGAGAGGTTGGTTATCATCACCGCCATCACAGAGAAAATGGAAGCAGAGGGAAGTCAGGGGGTGGGCAAGGGGGGGGGCTCTCTTTGGCCTTAGCAACCAATTAATGAAACCACAAAGAAAACCAGACTCCATGCCTTCCACCTCCCCAAAAAGTGATCCACATGTGTACTACAAGGGACATAGCAGGGTCGCTCAAAGTAGAGATCAAAGATCCAGATCATCTGTTTCTGTATTGCAAAAGGGAGGCAGAGACAGATTGAGAGATAGAGAGATGGATGGATGGGTGGGTGGGTAGATGGGGTCGAGGGAGGGGTAGATGGATAGGTAGATGGACGTAGATGGATGGGTGGGTGGATGAATGGATGGATGGATGGAAGGATGGGTGGATGCATGGATGGGTGGGTGGGGGGAGGGAGAGAGAAAGGGAAGGAGGGAGGGAGGGAGAAAGGGAAGGAGGGAGGGAGGGAGGGAGGGAGGGATGTATGGATGGATGGGTGGGTGGCTGGATGGTGGATGCGTGGATAGATGGGTGGGTGGAGAGAGGAAGGGCGGAAGGGAAGGAGGAATGGACGGATGGATGGTTAGATGGATGGGGGATGGATGGGGGATGGATGGTTAGATGGATGGGGGAGGGAGAGAGAGATGGAAGGGTAAATGGATAACTGATGGATGAACCATATAAAAGACAAATCTCAAAAATATACCTGCCAGGTGGAAAAAATAAGTTATGAATGACACACCCAGTATGATGCCAGGTATATATGTTCTTTTTAACACAACACAACACAACACTATGTAGTGATCACTGATACAGGGCGCAAGAGACAGGAGGGATTCACACTGAATTTAAGACAGTGCTTGACTCTGAGGAGAGGGGGCTGGGCATGAGGACTAAGGGGACTCTGACCTTATCAGGAATGTTTTAATCCTAGGGTAAAAAAGTGACAAAATGCTAACCACAGTCAATTATTCATAAGAGATACACTGGTATTTATATTATTCTTTGTATTATCCTGTACTTTTGATTTTCTGCATATTAAAAAAAAGAAACAGCATCAAACAAAGACCTAGGGCGTTTCTCTGCCTCTTGGGGAGTCTCTTTGGCAGAACTGGAGTCAGACCTGGGCCACACTGCACAGACTCAAAGTTCTCAAAGGAAGAGCATTATCACCATCATCTCCATCAGCCCACTGCATCCTCTTGACTTCTCTTTCAGGGCAGAAAATGTGCTCAAGTCAGGGTCATGTACAAGTAATTTTCTAATGAAGTCTAAAATCTCAAACAAGTTTCCTTTTGGTCAGTAAACAAGTGGGCAGGAACGAGTACCTTCCCAGACAGGAAGATCTGGAATCAAAATGGCGGCCTGGAAGATCAAAACATCTTTGGATGCAAGAGTTTTTCATCTCTGTGTTGCCTGGGCTACTCGATGATGTGTGAGGGCATTTAATGGTGGCATTCAAGGCACCAATGTGGCTGGCATTGGTCTAAGGCGCAGACTTGAGGGGTGGTGGGCTTGTCTCCAACAGGAGAAGCAGACAGCTAAGGAAAACATGGGTCTGTCTCCCAGTCCACACAGTGGGGGATTCCACTGATAGGGAATGTCCAGAGGACAGAAAGCAGATCAATCCTATCACCAGTTGAGGCCAGGGGCTGGGGGGCATGGGGATGGGGACTGACTGCTAATGGGCAGGCGCTTTCCTTCTGGGGTGATGAGAATGTTCTAAGATTAACTGTGGCAACAGGCACACTCATTTGAGAATTTACTAAAATCCATTGAACTGTACACTTTCCCTGGGCAAATTGTATGGAAGGTGATTTATATCTCAATTTTTAAAAGATATCTTTTCTCCCCTGTGCTGAGAGACTATGAAGATGCAGGCATCACATTTTAAAACTTGTTGACGCAAGTCACAATTAAGCACCGTTCGCAAGGCCAGACCACACTCTGGTGCAAGAGCCACACCTCCTCCGAGCTCATCAACTTTGTCATCAGGCACCTGTCCACGGGTCTCCGCCTTCATCAATGCCACACTGGATGCTCCCAGGAGCCTCCGACCTGCTTCTATTTCCTTCCTTCCTCATGGACCCCACCTCCCAGAGAAGCCAAGATCCCCCTTCTCAAATATTAACAAGGTCATGCGCTCTGCACCAAGCCTTCCACAGCGGCTCTGCTCAGATGCCCCTCCTCACTCACCAGAGACAAGGGTTCAGATGACTCCATTCACTCTCTCACAAGACGTTGTTCATTCAGCCACACCAGTCGCTGGGGCACAAGGACGCCCAAGACAGACCAGGAGCCCTGGTAGAGAGACGCTGGCCAAGGTGTCACGCGAGCGTGCACCTGTGGAACCACAGCTGTCCCGGGGACACAGGAGAAGCAAGGGCCATGAGGATACCTCATGGAGGGTCGGTGGGGGCAGGGAAGATCCACCAGGTAAGTATTTGATCTTTATCCTTGAAACCCCTAAGAGTTCCTCGGGGAGATTGACAGGACGCGGAAGGACTGTGTTTACGCTACAAGCAATCTCCTGAGGTGTTGTGTGGGCTCTCCTGGTCCCGGGGAAAGGCAGGGGTACAGGCAGCAAGGTGACAGAGGTCGACAGGATAGCCAGGGTCCAAGGGACCCAGAGAGTTCAGGACAGGACCTGAGTTGGACTGGTAAGGCGCCTGGGGGAATGGAACACTCAGGGTGACCCCTGCGTGCTGGCTCGGAAGACAGAATCCGAAGTTCACAGCCAAAACGTGGACACAACCCACCGGCCATCCGCTGGGGGATGGACCGTGAAATGTGGTCCATCCATCGATGAAATGCTCCTCTTGCCAGAAAAAAAGGAAAGAGGCGCTGGTGGACGAACCTCAAATCTCCTCCACTGAGTGAAAGAAACCAGACACGGAAATCCACATCCTGTAGGACCCCACTACCATGGGACGCCCACAACAGGGCGACCACAGAGACAGGACGCAGGGTAGTGGATGCAGGGGCTGGCCGTGGGCGAGGATGAGCTGTGGGCAGGCGGTGATGGGAAGATCCCCGACCCACAGGGTGGGGACGGTTTTGCACGACTCAGCAAATTCACCGAAAATCCCTGAATAGGTATCCTTAATAGGAGTGAATCTTACGGCTTATAAATTGTACCTTAATAAAGTTGTTTTTTTAAAGGTTAGCCACTAGCTGAGAGAGGGAAGGGCAGTGGGACCAGGCGTGGGGGGTCGGAGACAGGAAGGGAGGGTCCAAGCTCCCCTTCTGGGCAACATGAGCTTTCGGCTGAGCAGATATCAAGGGAGGGTGCGCTCCGGCCCCCAGGATGGAGGTCAGAGCTGGGGACGCAGTCTCCAGCCGTGGCCATGGCTGTCCCTGGTGTGGACATGGGGACTGAGGCCCTGGGTATGGGAGGGGCATGGAGTAGCCCCAGGGCTCCCAAGCTTCATGTGAGAGAGAAGTAGGAGGTGGAGATGCCCGGGGCTGGGAGGGATTCCCAGCAAAAGAATCTGGTTTGGATGGGAGACAAGTCTTGACAGAGATCATCCACTCAGGGCCAGGCAGGGGGATGCCCAACCCAAGCCCCCTCCAGAAAGACGGCCCTAGGACACACTTCCGTGGAGGGGAGCTGGGAGGTGGCTGGTTTCCAGAGGTCTAGACCCCACGAAGTCCCGCAAGAAGACACCGGGCTCACCTCCCAAGGGGCCAAGTGTAAGGAGTTAGCACGTGCCCAGGAATGTGCTCAAAGGGAGCTTCGCAAGGTAGGAAGCCATTCCTGCCCAGGTCTTCTAGAACCTTGTCTCATGATGGAGGGTCTCTGTGGAATGAGAGGCCAGTAGGGAGCACTAGGGGCTCAGAAATTGCCAAGACGGGTGAAGAAGTCCTAACATTCAAAATCCCAGGAAACCTCAGATAATGAAAAGCAAATGCAGCGGTGGGCCTGCGAGAAAAAGTAAGGAAAGGATTAAAACCTGGAGGAGGAGGAGGAGGAGGTGGGACCTCGCTGCTCCTGGAGTTCTATTTTGATCCTCAACGATACGCGGAGGGGCCAAGGTCACCTGGAAACCAAGCGTGTCTGACAGTCCATTTGGAAGCAAGTGATAGATGGCGAGTGTCCCCGTTGGCTGATGTGCGTGGCGGGGAGGCGGGCATGGGGAGGACGCGATGGGTCACTGTTTTGGGGGAGAGGTTTGAGTGAGTGTGGGAGGGAGACAGACAGGATGGACGGATGGGTGGCAATAAGTTGTCTTTCAGGGGGTCAGGACCACAGCTGAGACGGTTCCCCTAGACGAAATACCAAAGCTGAAGATGCACATATGCAATAAACGGAAACACCTATAAAAGCAAAACAGGAGAGACTCATCTTCTGGAACATCAGCCAGGAGGTGGCCAGTCCCCGCGCCCCCCTGGACATGCTCAGACAGGCGGTGGTGACAGACACGTGCTCCAGCTGCCGCGGAGCGACTGGGGCCAAGCCCCGGGCGGAGGTGGGCACAGGGGCTGGCCCTGGACACCCCCGAGGAGGCCCCGAAAGTGTGACACAGCCCGGCCCCGTGCTCCTCCGGCTCCTCCACACGATGGCCCACCGGGTGCGTGGTGGGAGCTGGACCACCGCGTGCTCGGGGCCAGCTCCGCTCCCGCTTCCACACCCGCTTTCCCCCAAACTATAAATAACAGAAGGACTGGAGTTTGTGCCCATTTGGGCATATGCCACTAGCTTAAAAAGCCGGGTTTGTTGATGGGTGCAGCCCTGGACCTCAGAGCGAGTCCCCCGCATGTGTGCGGCGAGTCCCCCACGCGTGTGCGGCGGTCCAGAGCAAAGGGATCCCGGCCACCGCATCCCAGAGCCCCCCCAGACTGTGCCCTTAGGGCTCCGGGGACCTGGGGAGAGGCTCCTGAAGGCAGGTGAGCCCTGCCGGGGGCTCCCGCTCAGAGGTGGGAAATGTCACCCCACTGGAGGGTGAGACGCGGGACTGCAGTCACTCGGGGAGAAGTGACAGGTCCGGACGCCCCTGGGGTGGAAGAGGGACATCCTCGTGGCTCCTGGAGACACCGCCTCCCCTCGGGCGGGCACAGGGGTGACAAACTGGCCACAGCAGCTCTCACGGCACCGCTGGGCAGGAGTCCAGGGTCCGCCTCACGTCCCTGCGCAGGACTCGACCTGGCAAGGTCCGCACACGGGCACAAGGCCCGCTTTGTTGCTAGGGCTCACGCCCGTGGGAGTTCTGCGCTCAGCCTCCAGGGGCTTTGTTCGCCGAGAACAAAGCGAAGACAGGTGATCTTTAGAAGGTTCCGGAAACAATCATGCTCCTGGGAGTGGAGACCGGACCCTGGGGGACCTTGGTAACTGTGGGCCTGGGGAGCAGGTGTCTCTCCATCAGTAATTCTTGACACGTTCCCAAAGCTGCCGGCACAGTGGACGGAATCCCTGTGGGGACCTGAGCCCCCCACGCCACCCGTCAGGAAGAGGCCACGGCAGGCAGGGGTGGGACGCGGGCTTCCGGGCCGGCTCCCACCACCCTGTGCCCGCCGGACCCAGCGCTGTGTCGACCTCGTCAACGTCCCTCGCCCTTGCTCGCTATCCGTGGAGCATCTCAACAGCCGTGACAGTAAAACGGCCTCTCTCTCCGTTGCCACCGGCGAGTGCCTCCTGGGTGTCCGCCAGCCTTGACCAAGGAGACTGATCAAGGGGACAGATGTTTAATGGGCTCGCCTGGTCCCAGCTGCACGGGTCACTTCACGCTCCCGGATCGAGACCTTCGGTGCCGTGCCCCAAACACAGGCGGACGGATGGTGAGGGTGTGACCGTGAGTATCTCGGACGCACCTGACCCCACTCCGCGCCTTCTACGAGGCTGCCCGCTGCCACCTTCTGCAGGGAACAGCCACAGACGCTACTCAGCCCAGGTATCGGGCAGCGAGTGGGCACAGCAAACACCAGCATCTGGCAGGTTTAGAGGCTGCAGGCCGTGTGTCCCAGGCCACCTGCTTCTCACCCCTCCACTGGGACCAAGAGGGTGTCATGGGGCCTTTGAGGGGTGGGTGATGTTCCGTCTCTTTGTCCCATGCTGGTTACACACTGTGCTCACTTTGTGCGCTTTGCATAGGTGTGTAGTAAATACCTCCGTAACAATGCCCGCCTCGGGCTGTTACACAAGCTAACTGAAAGAACACACACGACACGTGAACTGTTGAACCTCATCAAGATACAAAGCTTTGGCCCAGTGAAGGAAACACTCGACAAAACTAAAAAGCAACCTTCAAAATGGGAGAAGATATTTGCAAACGACGTTTCTTTTTTAATGTTTATTTTTGAGAGACAGAGACAGAGTGCGAGCAGGGGACGGGCAGAGAGAGAGAGGGAGACACGGAATCGGAAGCAGGCTCCAGGCTCTGAGCTGTCAACACAGAGCCCGACACGGGGCTCGAACCCACGAACCTGTGAGATCATGACCTGAGCCCAAGTTGGATGCTTAACCAACTGAGCCACCCAGGCGCTCGGGCAAACAACATGTCAGATAAAGGGTTAGTATCCAAAATATGATAAAGAACTGATCCAACTCAACACCCCAAAAACAATCCAGTGAAGAAACAGGCAGGAGAAATGAGTAGACACTTCGCCAAAGAAAATATCCAGATGGCCAGCAGACACGTGAAAAGATGCTCAACATCATTCATCATCAGGGAGATAAATACAAATCAAAGCCACGTTGAGACACCAACTCACACGAGTCAGAGTGGCTACAGTTAACAACACAGAAAACAAAAGGTGTTGGCGAGGATGCGGAGAAAGAGGAACCCTCTTGCGCTGCTGGTGGGAATGCAAACTGGTGCAGCCGCTCTGGAAAACAGTGTGGAGGCTCCTCAAAAAAATAAAAATAGAACTGCCCTACGACCCAGCAATAGCACTGGTAGGTATTTACCCAGAGGATACAAAAATGCTGATTCAAAGGGGCACATGCACCCCAATGTTTACAGCAGCGCTATCGACATCAGCCAAAGTATGGTAAGAGCCCAAATGTCCATCGACTGATGACTGAATGAAGAAGATGAGGCTTATATATACAATAGAATATTACTTGGCTATAAAATAAATGAAATCCTGTCATTTGCAACAACGCGAGTGGAGCTAGAGTTTATTATGCGAAACGAAATAAGCCAATCCGAGAAAGACAAATACCATACGATCTCACTCACATGTGGAATCTAAGGAACAAAACAGAGGAACATAAGGGAAGGGAGCGAGAGAAGAAAAGGAAGCAAACCACAAGAGACTCTTCATGATAGACAACAAACTGAGGGTTGATGGAGGGAGGTGGGTGGGGGGCGGGCTGGACGTGGGACGGGCATTAAGGAGGGCGCTTGTGATGAGAACACTGGGTGCTGCACGTAAGGGATGGATCACTGAAGTCCACTCCCGAAACCAATACTGCACTGGATGTTAACTAACTAAAATTTCAGCAATAACAAAAAAAAAGAAAAAATGACGGGACAAAATTGTGCGCACGAATTTAATAAGCAGCACTGTGACAGGAAACCCAAAAGACCGTAATACAGTGTGTGGCCCACGGGTAACTGTTGGTGCCGTTGTGGGACATGGGGTTTCCCGCCGAGGGAATGCGTCCGCAGGACATTCGGCATCAGGCTGGAAGGGAGCTGGGGGAAGTGCACCCACCCACAGTCAGAGCGCCAGAAAGATCCCAAGTCACTGACGAACGACTAGACGAGCCAGGCAGAGGCAGCCTGGAAATAACGGAGACACAATACAGAAGAGACAAGGAAAGGGAGGAGGGAAGGCGCGCGGGAAATCAGATGCGCGTTCGTCCAGAGTGAACGCACCCCAGTTAAAAGGAGGAGGACCTGCAAGAGAAGAAGAACCCACAAATCCTAGTACAAACACCGAAAACTGAAACGAATCATTTTCAAGATGAGCCCACGCAGGGCTAGGAAACCAAACGGAAAGCCGAAATCACACAACCACAATCAACGGGTCCCAACGGAAACACCATAAAGGAGCACTCGAGAAAGCTGCAGAGGACGGTGAGGCGAGGCGCCAGTGTAGAGACCGTCAGAGAAAAGGCAGACACGGAGAAGCCCAGGGGAGAGTGGCCGCTGCCCGTGGAACACAGGACCCAACCCACAACACGGAAACGCAGCGTGTAAGAAAACCTCCCAGAAACGAGGGGCACACAGAACCTGCAGGTGGGCAGCTTTTCCAAGAAAAACGGAACGGCCAGCACCAAACACTGCCTGTACAGGAACCGGGGCCAATTCTGTAGGAAGCCGGTGAAAGAAGAAAAAATTCAGGTCACTGACGAGACGCAGCTGGGTGACGTCCCCGAAGGCTGGGGTGAGCTGGGGGAGGAATTCGGATCCGATGGCACGCGGCGAAATAGACACACAAGCCACAGGGACAAACACGGTCGACTCTCCTTATTCGCGGATTCCACACTTGGGAGTCTGCCGACTCGCTAACATTTCTTTGTATCCCCGAGTCGGTACCGGTGGCTCTTTCGTGACCACGTAGAGCGGCCAAGCATTTACGGGGTCTGACCTGCACGCTCCCGGAGAGGTGGGGCCCGGTGACGCGGGCTGCTTACTTCATCAGCTCATCCTGCATCCTGCACACAAGGATCCTTCTGGGGTCCACTCAGGGCCCGTTTTGTGCTCCTGCGGCGACTTCGTGGTTCAAACGGCCTCAGGCACCGTGTGGAGATGGCGCCAGGCCGTCCGAGCACAGGAAGGCCGGGCGCACCACGATGCTTCTCGCCTGTGGCATGAGCTCTGTCCAGGCATGAGCTGAGGCACTCGGCGTTCAGGGCTCATGAGTCAAGGGCACATATTAAATAATGCGTCTTTGCACGCGAATACACAGAAGGAAGATCATGTATGGACTTGTCGATGCAAATTTTGTGACCACGGGCTTGTGGGAAGCCTGTGCCCCCACAGCAGTGGTTCAGGACTCGCTGCGTAGACGTTATAGCCCGGGAGTGCCCAGGACTGCCCGGTGACAGTGGCAGTGTGACTTTATAGCCCAGGACTGCCCAGGACCGCCCGGAACCGCCGCAGACTGACAGCGTGTCCGCCGAGGGGGCGCTGCCCACAGGAAGTCTCCTCAAACGACACCACCAGATGGTTAACGCCCTCCGATTAAGAGGTGAATACGATGAACAGAACTACAAAAAGCAACAGCGGGCGTCCCTGGCGATGGGTGCTCAGCCCCGGAAGAGAGGGCAGCCCAGGGGGACCCTGAGCTCTGAGGCAGCTGGCAGGGTGGATGGCGTGTGCTTGCAGCTCTGCCCAGCAAGCCTCGGGGTGCGTGTGCATGTGTGTGACCGTGTGTGCATGTGTGGGTGTGTATGCGTGTGAGTGTGCATGTGTGTGCCTATACATCTGTGCGCGTGTGTGTTTGTGTGTGTGAGTGTGCGTTGCACATGCCTGTGTGTGCACATGTGTATGAGCGTGCGTGTGTGAGTGTGCATGTGTGCACGTTTGCACGTGTGCGTGCGTGTCTGTACGTCTGTGCATGTGCACGTGTGCATGTCTGCATGTGTGTGTGTTGTGCACGTGTGTGTGCGCGTGTATGGACACATTTGCCATTTGCCACAACCCTGACCTCTTCCTTCCCAGGCCTAGAGCCAAACTCAGTTTCCCAGCCTCCTCTGCAGTCAAATGCAGCCTCCGAGGAACCAGGGATGGTCGGGGACGTGACGTGGTCCCAGTCCTCTGTGCCCTCACCCTCTGGGCAGATCACGGGACGCACAGAAAGCCCCAGAGCCCTGGGGCGGCCCGGCCACCGAGAGGAAGGGGTCTGGGTCCCTGAACGACTGTGTGGAGCAGAACCTCCGTGTCCTCATCCCCATCGGTCCAGCGGGCCGGCTTGAGAGAAAGACGTCCAACATCCCTGTGTTGGCCCCTGACGTTTGGAAGTCTGTTTATCACACCAATTAGCTTAATTTATCCCAATGAGATGAGAGCGCGCCAAGGTCCTTGTGGCAGGAGGGGAGGAGGGAAAACCGTAATCAGGAACGAACACGAAGACTCCAGCCTTCCAGCGTTTCGTCACTGTCCAAGTTTACAGATCGACTTGGAAAGTCTCTCTTCCGGCCAAGAAGTCGCTCAAGCTCGGCATGTCCTTCGCTGTCTTTTTCTCCCTTAATATGTGGACGTAAATCCACTCGATGTTGGTTTGCTAGCAGCCCGCCTTCACCCACCCGTTTCTGTCCGTACACACAGACCCCCGACACCTGCCGCCCTTTGGAGAGTCCCGTGCAGGATGCGACCCACTGCTTGTGCTTTCCCAACGCCTGACGTCTTTATTAGGAGTCACTTATTTATAAGAGATGATAAATGACACAGAAGAAAGAACACCTAAAGGCCGCACCTATGCTCTGTGTTGCCGGGCGGCATGTGGCCTGCGGTGCCACGGAATCTTCTCTGGGGCATCTTCTGGAAGACATGTGGCTGACCCTGCGCGGAGGTGACAAGTCAGCAGGACGCACCCCCAGCACCCCCAGGCCTCGCTCTGGAGAGGACGGCATCCTGCTGGAACTGCTCCCCCGCAAAGAAGGGGGGACCCCACACTCGGAGGTACTGATCCAACTCCGTAGGCCCCGTGGTGCTGGAAGGTGGGGGCCTGATGTGCACGGCGGTGGGGGGGACACCACCATGTAGCATCACCAGCCATTTCCTCCCATCCTGAGAGGACCCCCTCCCCTCCACCGCCTCTGCCCCGGGGACTCTGCTCTTAGCACAAAGGGTGTACGCAGAGCTCCTGGCCCAACCCCCTGAACACCCCGGAGGCCGTCCACACCACCTGCTGCCTTTAACCCACTCTGAGCATGCAGGGTCCACACCTGACACTACTGACAGGGACCTGGAAACAGAGAGCATGAAGGTGACCCACATCTCACACAGGTGCCCCGAGTCCTACCCCAAAGGGGAGCCCAGGGGAGAGAGGGCTGCGCTCAGAGACCAGGTCCCCTGACGCACGGACACAAGAGAATTCCCACCACTGGGTGCACTTGCTGGGCCTGGCCGTGGGTCTGCCAGCCTCTCCTGGGGTCACTGTGTGCCCCAGACTCCACCTGGCCCTACGGGTCCCCCGCACACCACGTCCCACCCCTGGGGATGCTCACAGGCTTCGGTGACCTAGTCCCGCTCCCCCACAGCACCAATGCCTCACACAGCAGCTCCGTCAGCCCCAGGCCTGCCTGCACCCCCACGAGCCAACCTTCCAGGCAGCAGCCACACAGGCAGGCCCGCCAGCAAGGACCCACGGCCACCAAACAAGCACGTGGCAGGGCACACGCCAGGGCCAACTACCGGGGCCATCCCAGGAATCGGCATGGGGCCAAGACCTGGAGGGACAACTGGGAATCAGCAACGGGCAGTGCAGGGAGGGGCAGGCCGCACAGGGCTCACCCGGCCCACCTACTGAGCAGGAGCACGGGACACCGGGGTCCGTGCACCACAGAGCACAGAGCAGCGGAGGCAGAGGCAGGGCCCCCCGGGTACTGGAGGCCCCACTTGCTAATGCGTCCACTGTGAGCATTTCCTAGGCAAGGCTGGTCCCTGGGGTCTTGAGGCCTGGGCTCGCCCGCCCCCCGGCACATAGTAGTGCCAGCAGCCCGCTGTGAGGCAGGCAAAGGCAGCCCATGGCGGGGGGGCACGGAGCAGGTGCATGCCGTGTGGGGCGCCACCGGGACGGGCCGTGCAGGGGCTGACAACAGGCACACCTGGCGTTGACCAGACATGAGCGCACGGGGCCTACCGTCTGCTGCAGGTCCTGGATGAGGATGCGGATCACCAGCGTGTTGCCCTGGCTCTCCTCCATCCTGGGGGCGTCGGGCTTCTCCGCCGTGGCCCGGATGGTGTCGTAGATGGTTTCTTCCCTGGAGCTGTCCGACTCTGACCCCATGGAGTAGTCGGAGAAGCTCTGGGCCATCTCCTCCTCGCTGGATGTGGGGCTACGCGGCATGGCTGCCAGAGGTCTGTGAGGCAGGGGAGAAAGAGAACGAGGCCACGTGAAAACCACAGACAGAAACCCCAGGGCTCGGTGGGGGCTGGCGTCTCGGGTTCACGGTCCTGCGCTGGCCGGCCCAGCCACCGGCAGGGCTACCGTGCGTGATGCACAGACCCCCAAAGGCAGGGAGAACCCGGCTCCCCCAGCTGCTCCCCAGAGCCTGGGCCAGGAGGCGGCCAGGACCCGCGTGGGGGCCCACAGGCGCCGCCCAGGGCTGGGAAACCAGCGGTGGCCATGACCAAAGCTCACGGGGATTGACCGAGGAGCCACGGGGGCAGCTTGAAGCCTCCCAAGGTGAGGGGGAGAAAGCTCCCTTCTGTTCTTCTATGAAGACAGAGCAGCAGGAGAGGAAGAAATGCAGGCTTCGGGTCACGACGGGACCAAGTTCATGTCCTAATAACCTCTCTGCTTCAAACACAGAGCAGTGACAGGTAACGTGTAAAAAGGGCACAGACAGGCAAGGCCAGGCTCAGAAGGGAGATCGTCCCCGGGCCCAGGACTCCGGTAGAGCCCGAAGTCGTGAGCAGGCTGACGCGGGGAGACCCGGGGGTCCCCAAGAGTCTATGGCAGCTGAAAGTGCAGCCTTCCTACCAACAAAGGGAGGCTCCCCAGCTAAGACCAGGGTGGGCGCGGGGCGCCGACTGGCCCCCGGACCACAGCTGTTGAGGGGCAACCCCTGGGAGGGGGCATCTCTGTGGGCAGGGCTCTGGAAAGGTTAGGGTACCAGCCGGTGTGAACAGGGGGTGCCGTGCCAACGCAGCCAACACCACTTCCACGTGAACTCTGCAAAGGAGGTCGAGGCCCCGTGCAAACGCGACGCGGGCAGATTGTTCTCTGCAAAATCGGGGCCGTCCTGAGCACCCAGGGATGTAGGCCACCCCGATCGTTCAGGGACAGGCTGGTTAAGTCCTGGCCTCTTCTCACGGAGGGCACGGCTGTGGGCATGAAGGAGCCCCCCACACGTGAGGACCCCACAACAAAGTACCCAGCAGGAGGGAGGGGAGCGGAGGAGCGCACCTGCTGTCTGGCCCAGGCTCCAGGCCCAGCAGGTGCTTGGGTGCATGGCCCCTGCTCTCATGTCCCATGACCCAGGGAGGCTCAAGAAAGCCCAGGGTGGGGCACAGATCACCCAGTGCCAACTCTGCGTTCATCGTGGAAAAACCAGCACGCACTGTTTCCAGATTTCATTTAACAGCAGCAAACGCCCTGTGGAAGCACTCCACTGCTCTGCCCATGGGGTCAGTCTGGGGGCGCAGGCGGGCACCAGGGGTGCCACCCCAGACTTTCCCGGGGTCACCAGACCCCCAGGAGCCCAGGAAGCCCAACAAAGCAAAGGAGCCGCTCCGGAAATGCGCCCCCTCGCCAGGGGAATGGAGAGACCACGAGCAGGGTCAGGGGCTTCCTATCTCCCGGCAGGTCTGCACCGTCCTCGGCGAAGGGGCCACGATCATGTCACCAACACACACGGCTTTGTTTGGCCTGCACGGGGTCTTAAATGCTTGCAAACTTTAAAAAAAAAAATTTAGTGTTTATTTTTGAGACAGAGAAAGAGCATGAGCAGGGGAGGGGCAGAGAGAGAGGGAGACACAGAATCCAAAGCAAGGCTCCAGGCTCCGAGCTGTCAGCACAGAGCCCGATGCGGGGCTCGAACTCATGAACTGCGAGGTCAGGACCTGAGCCGAAGCCGGACGCTTAACCGACTGAGCCACCCAGGTGCCCCTAAATGTTTGCAAACTTAACGATTTCATATAAAAACCCAGATTTCTGGCTTATGGTGACTATCAGGAGGCTCTGGCGGTGCCGGGGGCTGCAGCGGGGCCCCCAGGGGACCCTCCAGGTCTGCCCAGCCTCTCCTCGTTGGTGCCAGTTACTCGCACCATGAGTTTGAGAGCCAGACCACAAAGTCATCCGATCATTCATGCTGGTCCCCCTCTGTCTCCCCCAGACCACCCGCAGAGGGTCACCGGGCCAGAAGCAGACCGTCCAAATCGCCCAGGAAGATTTTATATCTTCAGTTAAAATCTCCAAAGTTAACGCCAGTGAGATTCCGAATTAAATCGTCAGAGCCAATGGGTGTTTCTATCCTCATCACCAGATGAGTGTGATCTGAGCTCATGCTCCCCCACCCAGAGGAGTGTGAACTCTGGTCAGGGAATAGGCGGCGGGGGCTGGGGACAGGGTCTGGGTGTCCCCGCCAGCCCGGCCACAACGGCTAGCAGCGTGCTCATTCCTGTTCTCACCATCTACCCGTGTGCAAAAATAAGTGCCCGGCGTAACTACACAGCATTCGCTACGTACAGCCGTTGTGATACAGAATACGGTCACAACCAGAATGCGGAAATCATGTGATAATGCACGGTTACGTCTATATTGTATACGAGTAATTATAATCAATAACACAAACGACCACTTGTAAAGATACCATATAATCGTATACACATCGTTATCTGCAACTATGTCCCAGGTTCCAGGGAACTGTTCCCTCTAGAACAGCCGTTCTCCATCCCGGCTGCAGGGAAGGTACTCGGGGGAGCTTCGAAGAGCAGCAGCACCAGAATCTCGGGTGAATCGGTGCAGACGCGGTCTCGGCAGCTGCCAGGGGACTGCGAGGAGAAGCACAGGGGGCCCAGCCTGCACCTGAAAGAGCTCAGCACGAGCACAAGGCCACGGAGACGCACGTCTGCCTTTTCCTGGGGGTGAGGGACAGCGGGAGAGGCGCGGCGCTCAGGGCCTCCGCAGTCAGCGTAGACTCGGGCGTGGGGTCCGTCCGTCACTTGGGGCTCCTGGGGGGCCGCTTCCCGTCCCGACGGAGGTTAGTCAGCCCACAGGACCTTCTGCTCTGATCAAGAACTGCTTCCTCCCCTCTTCACCGCCTGCCTGTGCTGCTTCCAAACCCACAGGGACCAAGAGACACAGAGAGGACACGGCAAAGGCAGCCTCACACTCACAAGGACAGCAGGGACCCCTGTCTACTGGGGAGGGACGCCGTCAGGTTTACAGGAAGCCAGACACAGGAAGAGGCTAAGGCGGCCATCCGGGCACCCCGGGCCACCAGCTCTCCCCACGAAGGGTGGGCGCTGACCCCAGGAAGGTCACGGTCGGGCCTCAGGGTCAGTATCTGGAAGACGGGCAGGTGGACAGCCCCCAGCAGAACCTGGCTCAGCACGCCATCTGAGACAGGTCAAGGGCAGGGTGTTGAGAGCGGGCGGGGTGCTCCGAGCCCCCAAGTTACTTCCTCGGGGGGCTCACACAGGATTCCACCCCCACTTCCTAAAGTAGCAGCCAGGGCACGGCTCCCCATCGACACCCACCCTGGCTCTGCTCCTCGAAAGCCCTCCACAGCCTTGATGTGAGCCGTTCCCCAGGGTCACCTCGGCAGTATTTCAGCATCCATGTGCACGGGGGGTGGGGGGGAAGTGGGGAGGTTTGTTTATTCACCACCACCACCCCCAGCAGTGGGGACACTGTGGGTGCTCAGTGGACAGGGACAGGGCAGAGGGGCTATAGCACAGGCCCCGAGGTGGCCGGATGGCTCGGTGAGCTTGGCCATGGCTGGAGGGCATGAGCACCCATTGGGTCCCTGGATCTGCAGGTGGCTTCAAGGAGGACGGGGGGGGGGGGGGACAGATTCAGGGAGACACTTGGCCAGGTCACTCACTGGGAACCCGTTGCCCCTCATGGTCACTTTACTAGCCACAGAACGTGTCTGCAACTGGACACCCACCGGGCTGGTGACCGTCAAGGACACACAGGTCTGAACCGTGAAGTGAGCACACCCCCCATGGTGGTTTAATTTCCAGAAAATTAAAGAGGGCAGGACGGCATTCAAGGATGTTC
This sequence comes from Cryptoprocta ferox, assembly GCA_028646485.1. Taxonomy (NCBI): domain Eukaryota; kingdom Metazoa; phylum Chordata; class Mammalia; order Carnivora; family Eupleridae; genus Cryptoprocta; species Cryptoprocta ferox. The sequence continues at coordinate 2,433,036 of CM053575.1, read as the reverse complement.
ACTCCCGACTAAAATCAAACTCAACTCCGGAAACAGAACCGACAGCCCGAAGAGAAAGGGGCTCCCGGGTCCCAGGCGCTCCTGTGACCCACGGACCTCCGCATGCGCCCCGCCGCAAGGGCACCGCCGTGGCCCCTCACAGTGGCCCGGGGGTGACACAAACAGATGCACCTGCCACCAAAGCGCGGGCGCAGGAGGCCCCACTGGGCGGGTCTGGAGAGGAAAAGGGGGCCATCTGCACCCTGGGCCTTTGCGGGATGGCCCGGGAGCTCGGGGCAGGGACCCGAGCACAAGGTCCTGATCTTAACTGGCGCTTGAGCCACGAGGTGGGCAGGCCCGTGGGGAAGGCAAAGCCCTGGGAAAATACTTAATTATGAACTCCCGGGCAGGACGGCCAGGTGACAGAGAGGGTGCCCGGCCACATTTCATTTCGGATCAACAACAAATACATTTTACTGTAAATAGTTCCCCAAATATTGCATGGGACATGCTTCCACGAAAAACTATTCATTGTTCGTCTGAAATTCAGACAGAACTGGGTGCCCTGCATTTTATCAGGCGACACCGTGGGGGTCGGAGGGGCTACATGGGTTCTTCTCCCAACGGTAATGCGGGCAGGGCAGGCTGCGAAGGCCGCGGAACCCAGCCTCCCTCAGAAAAGTCAGTGCTGGGTCGGGGGAGGAAAGGTTACCCCCGCCACCCCTGGCAAACATTTCGGCACACCGACCTCTGGGGCGGCTATAAAAACACAGGTCGGTAACGTGCACTGTCCCCGAGAATGTGTTTCTCTCACCCGCCCCCCTGGGGTGTCTGTTAGCAAGGAAAAATAGGGGCGCCTGGGTGGCTCAGTCGGTGAGCGTCCGACTCTGGCTCCTGTCATGATCTCATGGTTTGTGGGTTTGAGCCCCACGTCGGGCTCTGTGCTGACGGCTCGGAGCCTGGAGCTGCTTCAGATTCTGTGTCTCCCTCTCTCTCTGCTCCTCTCCAACTCACACTCTGTCTGTCTCTCTCTCTCAAAAAGAAATAAAAACCTTTAAAAATTATAATTAAAATAAAATAAAAAATAAATAATTGTTACTAGGTTTTGCTACCTTTCTATATGGTTACAGTGTTTTTAATAAACAATAACTGTAAAAATCCGATGACTATGACGTAGGATCATAGGTTTTTTGGTTTTTAATGGTTTTTAGGACACAAGTCCCTGATCGATCAAATCTCCTCCAGATTCTGAAAGGGCCCGCACAGGTGAGACTGAGGGTGGTCCGGGCACAGCTGATGCTTCCGGAAGGGCCGACGCGACCCCAGGGGCCACACTCAGCTTTACCGCCCTCCGTCCTCACAAGGGTGTGGTCGGCGGGAGGCTATCATTACGGCTCCTGACTTAGATAAGGGGCAGCCAGGAAGGGACCTGGCCCAGCCTCAGCCTTTCGCGACACTGCCAGGGAGAGCACGTCAGCTGGGTGGCCCGGACGGGACAGGCGGGCTCCAGATGTGCCCTTGGACCTGCTCCCAGGAAACCCCCAAGACGAGCCACCCTGTTCCCTGTCTGGGCACCAAAGCACAGGCCCTCTTCCACACAGCGGCGGATGGAGGGCAGCGGGCAGAGTGCAAACTATGGGCATTTACGGATGTATTTTTATATGATTTTAAATTTTTTTAAGTTTATTTTTGAGAGAGAGAGAGAGAGAGAGAGAGAGAGAGACTGGGCATGAGCGGGGGAGGGGCAGAGAGAGGGGGAGACACAGAATCCGAAGCAGGCTCCAGGCTCTGAGCTGTCAGCACAGAGCCCGACGCGGGGCTCGAACCCACAAACCGTGAGATCATGACCTGAGCCGGAGTCAGACGCTTAACCAACTGAGCCACCCGGGCGCCCCATTAAATCGTGGACCTTAATGTTACAACAGTCCTAGGCTTGCGGGGGCGGAGCTGGCAGGGCTGGGCTCCCAGACCCCCTCTGCCCCCCTCCCCCATTAACAGATGCGTTACTGTTCCAGTCCTTGCTCAGGCAAGCGTCCTGCTTTCTCCCTTGGACCCTGACGCACCAGGGGAAAGTTCAGCTGGCTCCTCGTCCCCGGCTCTCACAAACTGGATGCACTCAGGGTCTAAAACGAAATGTAAAATCAAAACACAGTTGCGCGGCCTGGACGGGCAGGGCATTCCGGAGTCAGGAGCACGTCCCAGCCCCAGCCCTCTAGCCGGCCTGCCCCCGGCTGGCCCCTGTGCCAGGAACTCGCGGAGAAGGCGGCATGGCCTGCGTCCTCCTGCTCGACGCACGTTGACCTGCCACCGAGGAAGCATCGGCCGAGTCCCCGCCGAGGGCTGGCGGCCGGCCGGCTCCCCCAGGCGGCTCCAGCTGGGGCAGCGCCGTCTGTGGGGCCTTGCGCAGGGCGGACACGCCTTCCAGACTATGGGTTACCAGCGGCCAAGTCTAATTACTGGGTCTGGGAACTGGGCGCATCAAGCAAAATGACAGAGCTCTGAGACTTCTAGGGGGAACCGGAATGTCACCGGGATCTGACAGCTGCAAGTGTCTTATGAAAATGTTTCCCCATTCCCAGTCGCAACAGTGGCTCTTGCCTGCTTTTGGCGCCACGCACCTGTGGCTCAGGACACCTGCCTCTCGGGGGGGGTGGGTCTGTGGCTGCCCCCCAGCCTGCTGTCCCCGGTAATCACAGTATTTCAGCCGAGGACTGGTTTCCTTTAATTCCTATCATTGCCGCGGCTGTGGGACTGTCTGTCTCCTGTGCCCACGACTTTGACCTTCCTAAGAGAGGGTCCGGAGGAAACCCCTCTCCCCTCTGGGGAGTTGAGAACTGCAGCGCCAACCTCCTGGCAGGAGACACCCTTCCAGCACCATCTCCCCGGGACGACCCGTGCCCCCCCCCGCCCCCGGTGTGGACAGGGGCATGCGCGCACCAGGCTCGAGAGTCCGTTCCGGGCAGCCTGGTCAGACCCCATGGCGGGACCTGCGGGCCCAGAGATGTCCGTCCTCGGGCCCCTCAGCTCAGCCTGTCCGGGGCTCCTGGCCAGAGACCTGGACCAGGAGATACAGGCAGGCACTGGGTGACACCGCCGACACTGTCGTCTGGCTCTTCTCGGGAGCAGAGATTTCTTCTCTGTGAGCAGCCCCCCTGGGATGCCCTCCCCTGGCCGAGCCCACACCCAGCCCTGCCCAGCTCTCAGGGCCCAGCACAGGCCAGGAGCGCGGAGCCTCCCCGGGGACTGCTGCAGGGAGCCACCTTCCTGTCGCCCCCACTGGCCTGTCTCCTCCTCATCCTCCTCCTTCTCCTCCTCCAATGCCACACAGACGGATGGACAGACTGACGGGCAGGACGGTGTGAGCAGGGGAAGTGCTCAGGTAAGAGACCGGCCAATAAGGGTCACAGCATTTCTGGCACAAGGACTTTTCCTAATTTCCCGCTTCCAGAAGGAACTGCAGGCGCCCCTCGTTCTAGCGCACGTTGCTTGCTTGTCCTTCAAGGACACATGGTTCCCAAACGGAAGGTCTGGGGAGACCCTGCGGCGAGCAAGTCTCCTGGCGCCATTTCTCCAACAGCGCTCGCTCATTTTCTGGGTCCGTAATCGCATTTTGGCAATTCTTGCAACATTTCAAACTTTTCATTACTCTTCTGTTAGAGGGACCTGTGATCCATGATTAAGATTCACCGAGAGCTCAGACGATGGCTAGCATTTTTTTAGCAACAAAGTATTTTTTTAAGTTTGTTTATTTTGAGAGGGGAGGGGCAGAGAGAGAGAAGGAGACAGAGAATCCCAAGCAGGCTCCGCACGGTAGAGCCCAACGCGGGGCTGGAACTCACAAACCAGGAGATCGTGACCTGAGCCAAAATCAAGAGACGGATGCTTAACTGAGCCACCCAGGCGTCCCGCAACAAAGTATTCTTTAAATAAAGTATGTGCATTGTTCTTCAGACACGATGTCCGCGCACACTTAATACAGGACAGCATAGTGCGAACCTAACGTTTATATGTGCCGGAAACTGAGGCATTCCCCCGCCCGTCTTCCCCTCCCGTGCCGTGGTGTGGACCCGAGCCCGCCGCGTCTCCAAGGTGGGCCTGTGTTCACAGCAGGGCCACACGGTGTCTGAGCCACAGCCGACGACACTGAACAGTCCGCCTGCCTCCAGACATGGACGCACGAAACTCTAAACAGAACACGCGCAGAAGGAGACGCTGAGTCGTCCGCTGACTACCCAGCCTAAGCTCATAAAAATAACGCAGTGAAATTAATTTTTCAGGAACCTGAGTTTAAATGTTTCTGTTTTAAATGATCGCAATCTGAAACTACCATGCACAGGGATTTTAATTTGTATTTTGCCTTTTCGGGGTCATTTGAACTATTTCAGGAACCGCGGTCCTTTTTGGAACCTTACCAAAAACTGCTTTTATTTATTTTCCTGTTTTGATGAAAAATCCATCCACATTCTGTGCACGTTGATAAATTAAGTTTTTAATTATTTAGATTATGTTTGCAACGGAACATAAATTGTGTGAAAACCTGTATTAGTACGAACACACGTAGTGATTTTGGGATACAGAAGGCATGGCAGATACGTTTGATGGAATATGTAAAAATTAACAAATGATGTTTATTACTTTCCAGACGTAGCTGGGCATCAATACGATGCCCACGTGTGTGACATGACAATGAGACTCAGTCATATTTGGAGTAATTCCAGCTTTCACTCACATGAAATGATAAATCTCCAAACACTTTTAAAATTTTGTCTTTATGACAGTTTATCTGCGAAAACATGTTTTATCTAACAGCTTGCTAGCTGGGTGTATCTTTTTATTTTTTATTTTTTTATGTTTGTTTATATTTGAGACAGACAGAGCACGAGCAGGGGAGGGGCAGAGACAGAGGGAGACACAGAATCCGAAGCAGCTCCAGGCTCCGAGCTGTCAGCACAGAGCCCGACGCGGGGCTCGAACTCATGAATCGTGAGATCGTGACCTGAGCTGAAGTCGGACACTTCACCGACTGAGCCGCCCAGGCGCCCCTGGATGTATCATTTTAAATAGGAAGCACGTGCCTTCCTGCCCAGCCCCGAACATCAGGACAGGCGTGCAGAGAGGGGGGCATGACGGCGCCCCACACCGAGCACTCACGGCAAGACGCAGAGAGGCCCCTCCAGATGGTGGTCCCGACCTTCATCGTGCCTACGGTCTGCCACAGCCCTGGCCCCCGTGCAAAGGGAGGTCACGGTGCGTGCAACACACTCAGGATCCTTCCCAGACGCTCCTCAGGGCGCATCTCCAGACGCCACAGCCCCTCAGGGACGGAGGCTGGGAAGGGAGCGTCCCGTCCAGCCCCCGACGCCCCTCGCTGTCACCTCTGAGCAGAGAGGCATCATCACATGTCTGACGGGCTTTGTGAATCTACCGCACGCACTTTTCAAGCAGCTGGACTTTGGGAGAGCTCAGGACCAGCAAAAGGAAACCCCTTCTCACCCGGCACGCGAGAACATGAAAAGCAAGGAGAAATCAGGGCTGGAACAGGTCCTCCTCCTCACGGGGACCGGCAGTGACACCGCCGGCTCTGAGCGGGTGGAAGGAGGAAGTTCCCAAGTGCCTCCCCGCGGCCCAGCCCTAAGCCGCCCCGCAGTGTTTGCACCGTGTCGTGTGTCCCAGAGGTGAGCTCCGTCTCCTGGAAATACCCGGGCTGCCCAGACAAGGAAGTAACGCCGTGTCGAAGCCTCTTCCCAGTCCGGGGCCAGGCAAACGTCACCCCCCAGAAATGCTCCTTCCCACCCATGAGCTCAGGGCGGCCCCCACGAAAACAGTGTTAACCGCTGCCCAAAGAGTTTACGCTTCTCAAAACATAAACGACACCTGTGCGCCCATATTATTGACGCAGCCACATACCCAAATGTGCTGGATAGATTTCTTCCCAAAATTCTCACTCACCTGCCACCTGAGAACGGGACCTTATTCGGAAACAGGGTCCCTGCAGATGTAGTTAGTAACATGGGGTCATAGTGGGTAGGGTGGCCCTGACTAGTGACGAGTCCTTCTGAGAAAGCACGAGGAGCTGCAGGCAGTGGCGGGAAGGCCACGTGAGGCCGGAGCTGGAGGCTGGAGGGAGGCCCCGACCAGGCGAGACGTGCCATGGGCTGCCAGCCATTGCCGCGAGCTGGAAGAGGCAGAAAGGACCCTGCCCTGGAGGCCTCAGAGGGAGGACGGCCCTGCAAGTGCCACCACTGTGGACGTCCAGGCTTCCGAGCAACGAGAGAACACATTTCTGTCGCTTTGAGCCGCCAGCTCTTGGTAACGTTCTCTGACAGCCACGGGGCGCGAGCGCACCGAGAATTTACACTCAAGGGAGTAGCGTCTGCAGTACCGATCTTAGCTCAGGTCTCTGTGGGCGGCACGCGCACCTACAGTAGGTCCTGGCGTCCTTCAGAATAAGGAAACAACTGTCAGACACGGAATCACCAACGACAGTTATAAAAGGCCCTGAGCAGCAACTGGCTAAGTGGGTGGCAGAGACCAGACCAAGGAACGGGGGGATACGGGCTTTGGGGGGAACCAGACAGAAAGGTTTCAGGGCTGGAGCCCCGGAGCAGTGGATGCTGAGTGCCCCCACCCGCACCCGCTGTTCCCTCTGCCTGCTATCCCTCCCCTCCTCCCTCCTCTTCCCGGACCACCCTTTCTTCTTTGTTGTTTTTAATATTTTTTAATGTTTATTTTTGAGAGACAGAAAGAGCACAAGTGGAGGAGGGGCAGAGAGGGAGGGAGACACAGAATCTGAAGCAGCTCCAGGCTCCGAGCTGTCAGCACAGAGCCCGACGCGGGGCTTGAACCCACAAACTGCAAGATCATGACCTGAGCCGAAGTTGGATGCTCAACCACCTGAGCCCCCCAGGCATCCCTCTTTTTTTTTTTAAGTTTATGTATTTATTTTGAGAGCGATGGAGACAGTGTGAGTGGGGGAGTGACAGAGCAACAGAGAGGGGGACAGAGAATCCCAAGCAAGCTCCGAGCTGTCAGCACAGAGCCCGATGCGGGGCCTGAACTCACGAAGCCATGGGATCATGACCTGAGCTGAAGTCAGACGCTCCACTGACCGAGCCCCCAGGCGCCCTGACCTTCCGTTCTTAGCCCAAAACCGCACGTGCAGAGCGCGTGCTTCTTCAGCCGCAACCACCACCTCGGTTTTCATAAATTTCACTAACTTTGTACAGTGCTTACTCTTTACGTCACTACAGAACTGGTGCGAAACCCGCTGTACGTACTGCGACTTCCTGAGCCCCTCATCTGAGTCCACACTCGAGGAAGAGCACACAAACGGGCCCAGGTTAGTGGAGGGGTGGGGGGCGGGGGGTCCCGTGTGGGCGGAACGGGGCAAGACAGTTCTCTCCAGAAAATACAGAACTGATGGTGCTTGGACCACAGAGGTCGTGAAGGGGAAGCCACGGCTGCCAACGGTGGTCATGGGGACAGTGAGGCAGAGAGAGGGACCTAGAGAGAGCACAGGGGGAGGCGAACAGAGAGAGGCAAGAGCAGGAGAGGGACGGACTGGAAGCAGGTGGAGAGAGGCAGAGACAATATTCAGAGATGAGAGAGAGAGAGAGAGGCACCTCTGCGATGTCCAGGTGAGACATCGTGACAGTGCCGGGTGCAGCCTCCTGCCCGGAACCACCAGAACAGGCTACAATATATGAAAAAATTGCATTTCAAAAGGCAGGACAGGAATACAGGAGGGACAGGAGACAATCGAGGTGGGCCCTCGGGGTGTTCCAGGGCACGGGACCAACGCATGCCTGTGACAAACCCACCAGGGGCTGGGCACAGAGGCGCCTGAAGGGTTAGCGGTGACAACACAGATCAACCACACAGGTCCTGGAACAGTGCCGTCCCCACCAGTCAGCCTGGAGCACCTCGCGACTCAGAGGCACTGAGCACACAGAGGGTTTTGCCTCCAGACTGGGAAACACCCAGGCCAAGGCTAAGTGCTTGCACAGCCCCACTGAACACACACTGAAGGCAAGGCTGGAAAGGAGCAAACAAACATTTTAAGGTCAGAACAAAGGTCAAGAATATTCATACACATTCAAAAATAAACAGACTCGGGGTAAAAATTCACAATTCACAAAGCTTAGCAATAAAAAATATTAATAAGCTAATCCAACAATGAAAGGTTACCAGACACACAGAGAAACAGGGAAATAAGACCCATGATGAGGGAATATCAACCAATGAAAACTAACCCAAAACTGATACAGATGTTAGTATTAGCAGGCAAGGCACTAAAATGTATATGACCTACATTCTTTTTTTTGAAAAAATTTTAATGTTTATTTTTGAGAAAGAGAGAGAGAGAGAGCATGAGCAGGGGCAGAGAGGGAGACTCAGGATCCGAAGCAGCTCCAGGCTCTGAGCTGTCAGCATAGAGCCCAATGTGGGGCTTGAACTCATGAACCGCAAGATCATGTCCTGAGCTGAAGTCGGACGCTTAACCGACTGAGCCACCCAGGCGCCCCTGACCTACATTCTCTATGTTCATCCCCTGACCTACATTCTCTATGTTCATGAAAGACAAAAACTAAATAAATCAAACTTCCAAAGATGAAAACTGTAATATCTGAAACGAAAAAGACACAAGATGGGATTAGTGGCAAATTAGATATCAGATAAAAAAAAAAAGGTTTGCAAGATTGAAGATACAGCAAAATGAAACACGCAGAGAAAATAACAACAAATTATGATAACAAAACAGGTTAGCAGTGAGCTATGAAACAACTTCGAGCAGCATAATGGACATATCACCGAAGTCCCTGACAAAATGGGGAGGGGGTACAGAAAACTTGTTTGAAAATGTATAGAACACAAATTTGATGAAAGCTATACACCCATAAACTCAAGAATCTCAATGAAATCCATGCACAAGAATCATAAAGAAAAATACACCAAACCACATCGTAATAAATCAAAACTAACGATAAAGAGAAAAAAGCTTAAAAGCAGACAAGGAGTTAAAACCATAAAGCCTTTTACATCTGAAAAAAATCACACTTAAGAATGACAGCAGATTTCTGGTTGGAAACAATACAAGTGAGCGGACAATGGAAGAACACCTTGGCCGCGCTAAAAGGGAAAAAGGCAAAACTAGAATTTTGTGACCAGTGAAAACATCTTTCGAAGATGAAGAATTTCCACCCATGTCGAAGCTGCAAGATTTCATGACCAGCAAGCCTCCAGGTAGCACACGCTCAAGGGGAGACTTCGGGCAGAAGGAAATGATAACCAGATAAAAATACGAAATGACACAAGAGAATGAGGACAATTGGACATGACAATCATGGGGGGGGCTTTTTCTCATGTAAACCTCTTTAAAAGACAACTGACTCTTTAAACAAACAAAAAAAAATGTAGTGGGGGGCTTATAAGAAGAAGAAAAATACGTCACACAGAACTGAGACAGAAACTGGACGTATGTGGATTGCAAGGGTCTCACCCCTCAGCCGGCATGATGGGACTCGAAGCCAGGCTGGAAGAAGATAAAAGTCTTTACTAGAAGTTCTTAAGCAACCACCAAACTAACAAAACAAAGGGGAATAGCTATCAAGTCAGGAAAGGAGAGAAAATGAATCACAAAATTCTATTTATCTAAACAAAGGCAGAAAAAGGTGAACAGAGACCAGAGGAGACAAGCAGAAAGCCCTTAACAAGGTGACAGAATTAAACCAAACCAGCACCACTTTCACATTAAATACGACCTAACTCTGAGCTTTCTATAAGAAATGCACGTTAAAAATAAAGGCAAAAGTAGCCGAGGGGCACCTGGCTGACTCTGTTGGTAGAGCATGTGACTCTAGATCTCGGGGTCGTGAGTTCGAGCCCCACATTGGGAAATTACTAAAAAAAAAAAATTAAATAAAATAAATAAACTTTATGAAAACAAAGGGGGTGTTTTAAAAAATACCCTAAAAGGATAGGACAAGGCATAACACATTAATATGGATCAAAGGAAAGCAGAATAGTTATACTAATTTTATCAAAAAACTGAAGAGAAACGAAGTTCTCAATTCTAAGAAGTCAATGTCCCCGAGTTACTAGAAAAAGAAAAACAAATCAATATCTTTCATGAACATAGAAGCAAGAATTCTAAACAAAACTTTAGAAAATCAAATCCAACAGGATATATTTCACAACCAAGGGTCATTTCTATCAGGAATGCAGGCGGATTAAACATTTGAAAATTAATGTAGTTCACCATATAAACAAACTTAAAATTAAAGAAAACCAACCATCTCAATAGTTGCAAAATTAAAAAAAATATTTAAATAAAGCTTTTGGCAAAATGCGACATTGATCCATGACAAAACCGCTCAGCAAAGTAGGACGAGAGAGAAACTTTCTCAGCCTGATAAAGGGCATCTCTGAAAAGTACACACTTACGGTGAAAGCCAGAAAATGTTCCCCCAAGAACAGGGACAAGACCGGGACGTTTATTCCCACAGTTTACGTTCAACAAGGCAACAAAAAAGAAAACACCTGCTGATTGGAAAGGAAGAAATAAATCTGTCTCTGTTTGCAGATGATGTGATTGTCCGTGTGGGAAAGTCACTGCAATCCCCAAATAGGCCAAGATAACTAGAAGCGATTTCCAGCAAGATTAGTGGATGCAAGATGATAAAAATAATCCACTGAGTGTGAGTACCGCTGTGATGAACCTCTGGAAATTGGGATTTAAAAGCAATAGCATTTAGAATATAGAACAAAAATACAATAGGCTTAGGGGTATCTGACGAAAGATGTAGTTACCCACACCGCGAACGTAGCAAAACACTGCGGAGGGAAATAAAGGCATCAGTAAAGAGAGACCACCTTCCAGCGAGAGCCCCAAAGTCCAAGTTCACAGAAGCCTCTGCTGGCCGATCAGGGAGCCAGTGGCCCAGGGCTTCCCCAGAGCCGAGAACCCACGTCCACGCTGACAGCGGCCGACTACCTGGGAACGAAGAGGTTCTGCCAACCTTCCTGGGGACAAATATTATGATTTCCAGTTTGCACTTGCAGGGAAAAGAAAAAGAAGTTACCCAGAAGCAAACAGCTCTGGGCATCCCTTTTCCAGACGTACCCGTGACCGGGTGTCCTCCCCGTCCCACCTCACCAACACCTTGTCACTTACAAGAGCGAGCCCAGGACACGGAATGTGTGCTTTTCTGTATTAAATGGACTCTCCCTGCTGGTGAACTTTATCAACAGGCACAGGATGGAAGTAAAGAGAACAGAGGAAGCAGTTTCCATGCAAAAATGTGGAGGAGATGACAAGCATTGCTAATTTATGGTCTGGGCAGTTAAAATAGGTTTTCCTACCAGGGTAGGAGCAGAAGAAATGCAAGAAAACACCAAGCTCCTTACCTAAACCCACCTAACAATGCCTCACACAGAAAGCTCAAGTCCAAGTTGCAAAAACTAACCACAACAACAACAAAAAAACAATGCTCATTCCTAATTAAAACAGACACACCTACAGCATGTTTGAGAAAGCTTGTCAGTCCACACAAATAAGCCACACCACACGAGCCACACGCCAACGTGGATCAGATTTCAGTCCAGGGGCTCCTGGGGGGCTCAGTCGGTGAAAGCGGCCGACTTCGGCTCAGGTCATGATCTCGCGGTCCGTGGGTTCGAGCCCCGCGTCGGGCTCTGTGCTGACGGCGCGGAGCCTGGAGCTGCTTCGGATTCTGTGTCTCCCTCTCTCTCTGCCCCTCCCCTGCTCACACTCTGTCTCTCTCTCTTCTCTCTCTCTCAAAATAAATACATCAACTTAAAAAAAAATCAGAGGGAAAGTCAACATTCTGGAGTGATGCCCCGGAAGTGGGGACGTGGGACCACTCAGATGACAGGACTGAATGACAGTCTGTAAACTGACCAAGGGGATTTCCGCCCCTGCCCCGGCCGCTCCCCCTCGCTCGGATCCCAGCACTCAAGACGTCCCTTGGGAACTCGATGAGCCCAAGAGAAGAGAGGCACAGACCCCACGAGCCAGGTTCCCCAGTCACATGACCAAGCCCCCCTTCGAGCCCGTATGCGATGCCCAGCAGCCCGCGAGGCCTGACCATGCCCACCTCCATCGAGTGCCCAGCGGCTTCTCGTAAAGAGAAAACCAGCCAGAGATCCCAACACGGAGCAAATTCAAAGTATGATCAAAGAAGGCCAGGGCGATACAGTGGAGGGAATCTTCCAGAAATCACAACCAAAAGGCAAAGAGATGGAAAAACAGGAGCAAGAGGTAACAATGTACAAACAGGACCAGTGCAACCACGCTTAGGGCAGAGTTAGACGGTTCTAGAAGGAAGAACATGAAACGGAAGGCGGATTCGTCCGTAAGCATTTCTCGGTGCCGCCGAGGAACAGCGCGTTACGGCGAAACAGCACGTTTGCCTGAAAGCGAGCAAAGGTTCCAACTGTTCGTGTGAAACATGGTGCCGGCTTTTTTCAGCGCGTGGTCCACACTCACGTGCAGAGAGGCCATTGGCTGACACGCGGCATGTGGCCCTGAAGAACGGCAACCGCGAAGACACGCTCTCTCGAGAATCACGTCGGTGGGGAGGCCCCAGGGGCCACCCTGCAGACCGGCCCGCCTGTGGGCGAGAAGCGGTGCCGGCATCAGACAAAAGTGGCCGGGTGGGCGCAGGAGCAGGGAGGCACTAGCAAAGGGGCCACACGAGGCGTCCACTAGAGGTGACACGCTGGGAGGCTCCGTGTCCAGGGCCCCTTCTGACACCTTCCAGATTCATGGAATTAATTTCATAATTTCCGTTCCGTCGGTCCTCAGGTCTGGGCCCCGTCAACGCCTCCTGGGGGCCTTTAAACGGTCCAGGACCCGGGCTGCCCGGTTGGCTCCCTCGGTTAAGCGTCCGACTTTGGCTCAGGTCACGATCTCGCAGTTTGTGAGTTCGAGGCCTGCGTCAGGCTCGGCGCTCACCAGGCGGAGCCTCCTTGGTATTCTCTCTCTCTCTCTCTCTCTCTCTCTCTCTCTCTCTGTCCCTCCCTCTCAAAATAAATAAATATTTAGAAAAAAGGTTCGGATCCCCAGGCCCACCAGATCCGGATCTGCTGAATCAGAATCTCCGGTGGCGTGAGGGTGAGGAAGACCTGGAATTTTAGGAAGAAATCGACCGCATGAGCCCCAGGGAGGCGTGGACCCTGCCACGTGGATCGGGGACCCCCTGCGGCAAGCCTGACAGGGGCCCCTCGCGGCCACCCCCGCCCCCTTACAGGGGCTGCCTGCGAGGGTAGAAAGGGTTTTGTCTTCGTGAAGGAAAAACAAAAATCCACTTTCCTGCAATTTCCAGGTACTGATGCCACTTCTGCAGCCTTCTGGAAGGCTGAGGCCTCTTCCGCCCGGAGACCACTTCCTTCAGGGACGAGGAAGCTTGTTTCCTGCGCAGTCTGGTCCTATCACGGGTCCCCGCGTCTGCCAGGGGCTCCTGTATTTCTGCACACCTGCTGAGGAGAGGCCCGGGCTCTCTTCGCTGCCGACGTCCACATAGTGAACGGCCTCAGAGACGTCCCAGAGCCCTGGGGCTGCGGGACACAGGCCCACACAGCAGGTGGCTGAGAACCGCCGGCGTTCATTGTCCCGCACAGCTCGGGAGGCCAGAAGTCCAAAATCAGGGTGCGAGCAGTTCCTCCCGGGAGGCCTAACGGGAGCACCCGTTCCGGGCCTTTCTCCCAGCTTCCGCAGGCAGCCTCCGGTGTCGGCTGGGTCTCCTCCCTGGGTCTTCCCCGCATCCTCCCTCTGTGTCGGCCCCAAATTTGCTCTTTTCATAAGGACGCTGGTCATGCTGGGTCAGGGCCACCCTAATGACCTCATCTTAACGTGATCGTCCGCAAAGACCCGACTTCCAAGTATGGTCACGTTCACAGCACTGGGGGTTAGGGGTCCAACGTCTCCTGGGGACACGAACCCAGGACAGAAGAGCCCGGAGCCAGGGCAGGCGTCCCCTGCCGCATGACGCAGCCCACCGCGCGCAGTACCTTGCGGCCCGTGCGCATCTCCGTGTGGGAATCTGGGCTCAGGGAATCAAAGTACTGAGCCTCTGCCTCCCGCCGCTGCAGGGAGTGATGAGCTGATCTGATCTCTGACCCAGGGCTGTGCGTCCTCCCCCAGCATCGAACTGCGGCAGGCGGACGCGTACGGGAAAATCTCAAGCCATTAGTTCTTGACGCCATCCGTTTGCCCCAGTTACAAACTAAGGCGCCGTCCTTAGTATCTCGAACACCATCTCCCAGCCACCCTGAGACGCCTTCACCTCCTCAATTTCTCTCGAAACCTGCCCGCTGCCTCTTACCTTCCCTGCTGCCAGCGTGCCGCGTGCACCGTCCTGTCCCCATCCGCCCGGTCGCCTCCCCATCACACACCTGACAATAGCCTCGACCGCCCTCCGCCGCCATCCCCGATCGCAGCGTAAATCTCAGTGCACCGCCAACCAAGTCAGGTCAGGCTCCTTCGCTCCATGCCATCAATAGGTGACGGCTTCCCATCAAAGTAGCGGATGTCAACCATCGCTAACAGTAATTGAGATCCTTATGCTTTACATGCGTTATCTCATTTAATCTAGGCAAGTATCCAGCGGGCGCAAGATCGCCCCAGCTTACACACCTCGCATGGAAATAAAGGCACAGCAAGGTTTCATTGCTTCCCAAGATCACACAGCTACCGGCTGATGGTGCCAGGATTCAAAACCGCTGGCTGATTTCAGAGACCACGAGGTTAAATCGCAGAGCCCGCTGCCACCCCATGACAGTTTGTATTAAGCAGAGGTTAGGGGAGGTGTCCTGCACTGGGTTCAAAGTGGCCACAGAGTCTGCGAGCTCTTCCCATCAAGAAGGAGCTTCACTTCCCACCTCCTTGAATCTGGGCCCAAGTGGCAGAACGTGGCAGAAACAAAGCCACGAAACACGCGCAGCTCAGCCTTCAGAGTGTTGGCTTCTGTCCTCCCTGCTCGGAAGGCAGCTCCCACGTGAGGAGTCCCTCAGGTTCTGACGAGGCCCCGGGCAGCCGCACAGACGGAGGGACCGCGTGGAGGAGCACGAGCCTGGACTTCCGGAACCAGGTACCGCCGGCTGGCCCCCGCCCACAAGCCCGACCCGCGGAATCACGAGCAAGTGAAAGGGCGGTTGTTTCCAGTCCCTGACCTGTGCTGTCCTTTCTCAAGCAACGGCAGGCGACAGTCTAAGTCTGCTTCTTGGCGAGACCGTGTTCGCTGCAAGAGACAAGGGGCCGGTGTGTCTCTGCTCACCGCTGAGCAGAGCTGGGCCCCGAGCGCGCCTCCAACCAATATGCCCTTGGAGAACAGAGCACGGCTTTGACGCACATCCCCCCACCTCTGGGAGCCCCCACGGGGACCGCCAGCTCCTGGGCTGAGGGACCCCTCCGTGCATGTCAAGAACAGGACGAAAGCAGCCCCCAGCCCGCATCCGGGCCCTTACACTCCCTCCCGTGTCCCACCCCGGCAGGAAGCCCAGGAACGCCCATGCAGCTCTCCGCCCCCCAGAACACACGGTCCCTCTGCGGGAGGAGGACTTCCCACCAGGACCTGCGTGGGTCCTTCCAGAAACAGAATTCTCTCCCTCGGGGAGGGGACTTCTGTGCAAGGTAACCGAACATAGCTGGTATTTATAGCTGACGTCCGGGAAGGCACAGGTACGTGAATAATTGGAAGACAGAAATAACTGAGACCACACGAATTGCCCGGGCAACCAGGTAGAGCAGTAGAGACGATGAAATTAACGGCACCCCAGGTCAAGACCGAATGGGGCGTGAGTGCACCCTGCGGGGGCCCGGGGCCACCACCCATCCATCCACCGTCCATCCGCCCACCCCCAGATCTCAGTGGCCGAGGGCCCACCACGTTTCCGTGCCCTGCGTGACACTGGGGTCACTGAGGAGAGGACCAGCCTTCTGGCAGAGCTCGGGTCCCTGCAGTCTCCCAGGAGCCCGACATTTCTGCTCTCGAGGTAGGGGGACACCCAGGGCGCACAGACCACAGATGGAAAGAGGGGACAGACAAGACTTCTGACAGCAAGGTGGACGCGTCCAACATTCTGGCCCGAAACCACCAACTGCTCGTTTTCCCTGACACCTTTGTTCTACATCCTTGTTCCCGAGCCTCTTTCTTGAACATTCCATGGCTTCCCCCAGTCTACCAGCAGGTGCCCCGATGCCTCCACGGGCTCCCCGGGCACCGTCCACCTCCCGCGGCTCCGTGACAGGCTCCCATCCCCGACTGAGTGGCGTTACCCCAGTCCGTGGCGCGTCACAGGTGAGCAATCAGTGCGTGTGTAACTGGTGAGCCCCGCGTTCCTCAGAGTGAATCACCCCATCTTCACACACAAGCCCACTGATGCCCAGAGAGGGCGAATTACGTGTCCAACGTCACACAGCTGGGGGGCGGGGGGAGGCTCAGGGGCAGACTCCCCCCGAGGCCTTGCCTGCTGGGCCCGCGGCTTCTCTGGGGCCCACCTGGAGGGCCGCCTGCCCACTGAGAGAGCCACCACCAGCAAGCCCGGGTACCGCCGCCCGGGCCGTCCGGAAGCCCCACGCCCGGCAGCGCCAGGCGCCGTGGCCCTGGTACACGCTCTCGTCCAGGCCGGAGAGAAGAGCTTCACAAACTCCGAGGAAGGCGCTGCTGGCCGCGGCTTCAGAAGGCTGCGTTCTCCCCACACTTAGTCCACAAGCGGGCCCTGGAGATGCAGGGTCAGAAGTCAGTGCTCCTGAGGCTCTGGGAACCAGGCCCCCCATGAGGACATCTGTGCCACTTCTCAGAGGAAGGGAGAACGGGTGGCTGCTGTCCACAAGCTGAAATGCTGGGACCAGCGTGTCATCAGTGGTTATGAGGCAAAGAGCTGATAATGAAGGCAGAGGGAACATCTTGAGGGGAGGGTAGTAGTCTCTACGTTGGCTCTATGGAGTTTGAGGAGTGTATCAGTCAGCTCCGGCCGCGTAACAAACACCACAGACGGGGCTCACACAGCAGACATGTACTGTCACCCGGTCCTGGAGGCCGGAGCCCGAAGTCCAGGCGGGGGCAGGGCCAGGCCTCCCGAGGCCTCTCTCCTTGTGTATGGATGGCCGTCCTCCCCCTGTGTCCTCACAGGGTCGTCCCTCTGTCCGTGTCTGTGCCCTGATCCCCTCTTTTTTAAAAAAAAAGTTTTAACATTTATTTATTTATTGAGAGACAGAGAGAGACAGAGCATGAGCAGGGGAGGAGCAGAGAGAGGGAGACGCAGAATCCAGAACAGATTCCAGGCTCTGAGCTGTCAGCACAGAGCCCAACATGGGGCTCGAACCCACAAACCGGGAGACCATGACCTGAGCTGAAGTCGGATGACTAACCTACTGAGCCCCCCAGGCGCCCCAATGATCCCCTCTTCTTACAAGGACCCTGTTCACACAGGATCAGGACCCACTCCAGTGACTTCATGTTTACCTCAGTCACCTCTGTAAAGACCACCCCCCATACAGTCATGTTCTGGGGTGCTGGAGGTCACGGCTTCACCATGCACATTTCAGGGGACACAGTCAGTCCCCAACAACGCTCTCCTCCGGCATTGCACACGGGGCCCCTGTAAACGACCGGGCCTCATCGATGAGCCCGGGTCTAACGCGTCACACAGAACCGCCACTCCTGCCACAGCTCCCGCACGTGACGCCCCCACGGTAGGCGGGGACCCGGTCTCCCTGAATGGAACAAGAGGACACCGCGGCCCCCCAGCTGTCCCCACGGCTAACAGAAGGGCCAGAACCCAAACCTGCACAAGGACGTCTTCACCAGCACGAACCGCACAGCACAGGTTAACGGAAGCGTGTGCCAACCACCCTCAGCAGAAGCATCGGGAAAATTACTTAATCAATTCAATTTTATACTTTCTGCCTTCAGTCATTACCAGAATTTTCACTTATAAATGCAAATTGCAAGGAAATCTGTATTCATTAAGGGTTTCTTTTTCCTGGAGATTTTATCAAGCCATTAGGAGGATCGGCTCGTGAAGGTGACAGGAAATCAAGCCCGAGGAAATAATGATGTGCCTTTTATAAAGCACGAGAGCTTTACCGGGGGCGCGATCCTCACCCAGCGTAAACATGCAATCCAAACAAAAGCACACTTTTCCTTACTACCTTAATAAAGTCTGGAAAGTACTAGAAAAAAAGGGGGGGGAGTAAAACCCCTCCCCCCGGGCTCCCAGAGAGACAGACGCGCCAAGAGACGCAGCATCGAGCAAAGTCAGACCCTCCGCCAGATCCCGCTCACCTCCCTTGCAGCGCCGGGGCCCCTGGTGACAGTGGCTCCCGCAGGAGCAAGCCCGGAGGGCTTCCCGGCTGGCATCCCAGCGTATGAGTTCTGTGGCCGCCTCTCCATAGCCTTGCAGCGATGCCAAGTGAAAAGGGGGTCAATTTTTTTTACCAGAAAGCCAAACCCGTTTCCCAGGTCACCGGCCGTCAGCAGAACTGCATTCCGGAGCTGGGCGCCCAGCAGCACGTCTAATCCCTCCTGACTCCGCGCAGAGGTGGCCTCGGAACTGCCGGCCGCGTCTCCGCGTCTCCCGGGGCCCCGGCGTGGCGGCCCGGGCGGGGGTCTGGCTGGAGGGCTGTCAGCACAGCCTCCTGCTCTGAGCTCCCAGCCTGCAGGCCTCCGTCCTGGCTTTGGGCCCACAGCCCCTCATTCCTTTGCCAGAGACACTGTGACAAAGCGCCACAGACAGGTGACAACAGATACTTATTGTCTCTCAGGCCTGGAGGCTGGACGTCCAAAATGGATGTGTTGAGGGTGCCAGTTCCGGTTAGATCTGCAAAAAAAGGCCCCTCTCCACCTGCTCCGGCCTCTCTCCTCAGCTTGGAGACCCTCCTCCTCATCACATGGTGGTCTTCTGGGTGCACGTCTGTCCCCAAACGTCTCCCCTTTGTGAGGACGCCAGTCACACGGGGTCAGGGCTCACCCTAGTGACCTCCGTTTACCTTAATCACCTCCATAAAGGTCCCATCTCCGCATACGGTCCCGCTCTGAGCCTCTAGGGACGCCAACACGTGAAATCTGGGGGACAGGACTCAGCCCAGGATGGCGCCATTGGCTGGAGCGCGGGGCCAAGAGCAGGGAAAAGCAGGGCACAGAGGGCAGCCCCAGCCTCGCCAGCTCCGAGCACACCTCCCCGAGACCAGGACCGGGTGAGCAGATGGGACCGGACCGACCCTGGGCCCGGAGAGCTCCAGGGAGAGGCTTTGCTCCAGGTGGTCACCAAGACTGCGTCGGGCCAGGTGTGTCCACGGGTGGCTGAGCCCCAGGCACGACGAGGCGGCAGGCGCCTGTGGAGTCAGCGTGGCATCAGCACTGGGGGCGGGGCTGGCACGGGGCCCCGCGGGGTGCGCAGGTGGCCGCACGCCCGCTCCGCTCGGGCCCTCGCCCTCTACCCTCGGCTACTCACAAACCACCTTAACTGACGACACCTCACACCTGGAGGTGACTTACCTGCCACTCTTAAGTTTAAACTTGAGTTTTATTTGAAGAGGGAAAGCAGAAGCCGGCCAGGCCGAGATGGAGGGACGCGGCTGATCTCAAGGCAAGGCCCCGAGAGAGGGGCCTCAGAACACAGGACCCCAGGACCAGACACGTCAGGAAGCCACAGTCCCCGGCGCAAGGGATCCGACACGCCGGCCCTACAGTGTCTTCAGACCAGCGGGGGAGGGTATTTCAAAGTCTCAGGAGAGCCGAAGAAATGCAAAATCCGAACCAAGCGATGGAGGAACTTGACACTTCCTTGCGAACGACAACTGCGGGTTCAAGGCGGGAAGGACATTCAAGGCTCCTGCGACGTGAGCAGGACCCCGGGCTGCGTGAGCCAGGACGACAGAGAACGCCGTGGGCAGGCGGGAAAAGGCAAACCCCGCCGGCTGGGCTGGTCTCTTCCCTTCGAGGGTCAGGGTTCTGTGACCCCAAGAAGCCTTCAGCCAACGAACAGACGCGAAGGAAGAAGCCAGAGGCATCTAACGTGTTTTGTACAGGAAATCGAGCAACGAGGTCTTGTTTTCCACGCCGCACCTGTTTATGAAGACGGCCTGGCGAGCCAGCGGTGTTTTTTTCCCACCAGAATACACAACAGAACAGCAGCAGGGTAAGATTTTACACTGAATGCGTTAAGGACACTTTAAGAAAATGGAAAACACTTCTAGAATGTTTCAGAGAACTTAAGACTCCCCCTGTCTTCAGTATAATGAAGCTAAGAATCACTTACCTATTTGAAACAGAATTTTTGTTAGAATTGAAAGGAATTCGAGTCTATGAGATCCCACAAAGGCTCACCCTTTTCTTTTTCTTTTTTTAATTATTTATTTATTTATTTTTGAGGCAGAGAGAGAGAGAGAGCGCGCGCGCATAAGCAGGGTAGGGACAGAGAGAGAAGGAGACAGAGAGAGAGAAGCAGCTCCAGGCTCCGAGCTGTCAGCACAGAGTCCGACGCGGGGCTCGAACTCATGAACTGTGAGATCATGACCTGAGCCGAAGCCAGACGCTCAACCGACCGAGCCACCCAGGCGTCCCCAAAGGCTCACTCACTCTTAAGGGACTAAAAAATCAACTAGATTCATAAATAGTTGTAAATCACATTCTTGAGCTTTCAGGAAGTTTAAGGGGATTTGTACCTCTAATAACTTAAATATCCATCCTAAAATCATAAGTAACCAGAAATTCTCTTTGCTGGTGTGGTGTGGGTGGGGGGGAACCCCGCTCGGGGACCAATAGGACACTGGCGTGGGCATGCTCCTTGCCATTAAGGAAAGTCGGCCATAAACAGAGATCGAGGCCCTCATAGCCCAGCTCAGTAGGGGGTGTAGACGGCCTCTGGCTCTTTCTGCTGAAAAGAAAGGTCTGGCTGGAGCCGGAAGTGTGCAGGGCCCCCAGGCAGGCCAAAGCAGGACTCCCCACCCATGTCTCAGAAGGATCTGCACTTCCGTGTCGCAGGTTCTCGCTGTGAGTGAGCCCGCAGCTCACCTCCCTCCCTCCCTAGGTGCTTGGACACGCGTTTGGGCAAAACTAACAAAACTCCCCGGAGAGCTCCCATCTCCTGGGAATTATAACAGACTCGAAGGAAGAACACGTTTTAGTCCCAGAGTCCGTCTTACCCCACACTGTGGGCTTGAACCCCCAAAGCCTCTCGCTCTCCTGAGCCAAGTGCCCGACCTTCCCAGGATGGGGAGCGAGGGGCGGGGACAGGTTCCAAGTCCGAGGATTCGGAACACACAGCCCAGCCTCCGACGGGCTGCACGAGCCGGGTCTAGGAGGCGCTGTGCTCACGGACCGTCGGGCTCTCTGTCCGTCCATCCGGCAAACCTTGCCTCGATTGCACAGTAAATCCCGAGGCCAGGAACCCCGCCCCTCTGAGACAGGGCCCCCCCCCCCGTAAAGTCACCCCCGCAGGCATCCCGTAAATAACCTCACGACCCAGAATGGAATTTCTGAGCCGCGTCTCCCACCCAGGCTCAGCCCAAGGAAAAGGCATTTAAAGCAAAGCCCAGCTGCGGAAGGTGGGCGTCGGGCCCCTGCTCTGCGGAGTGCGCTCAGGGGAAGCCCGTGTTGGAACACAGGGAAATGACCTTGAATGACGTCCAGAGCTACAGCTGACAGAGCGACAGTACCAGCCCCACCAGAAGAGCACGTTTTTTTACCGCCTGTGAGCCCACATGACACGTCACCATCACCTCGAGTCCACGGTGGACTCCGGGGGTCCCTCCCGGTGCTGTATGCCTGGTGGTGTAGACAAATGCGTGAGGACGTGTATCCACCAGGGTGGAGTCACACGGAACGGTTTCCCTGCCCTGAATTCCTCTGTCCACGCTCCAAGCCCTGGCAGCGCAGACTCGGCCTTTTCCAGAATGTCACAGACCGGCTTCTTTCACTTAGCACGACGCATCCACGTTTTCTCCGTGACTTTTCACGGCTTCGCAGCTCATTCCGTTTTAGCGCTGAACACGACACCACGGTCTGGAGGGACCACGGCTTGTGTGTCCGTCCACTGCTGAAGGGGTCCGTCCACCTGCGTCTTGGCTGCCTCCAGACTCTGGCAATTGTGAAGAAAGCTGTTATAAACATCGGCGAGCAGGTTTTCGTGTGGACTTGGTTTCAACTCCTGAGCGTAAATGCCAAGGACTGTGACTGCAGGACCCCACGGTGAGGCTATGTCTCGTTTCATAAGAAACCGCCAAACCGTCTCCCAGAGGGGCGGCACCGTCCTGCGTCCCTGCCCGCCGTGAGCAAGGGTTCCCGTGGTGGCATCTGTTCTGCGGGTTTTTCTAATGGACAGTTGAGCGGTTTCTAGCCATGTAGGGCAGCCGCCAGCGCTAGCGCGGACTTCCGTCACCGCGAAGGGAAACCCCACACCCGCTCGCCGTCCCCACCCATCCTGCCCTCCTCCAAGAGCCCCGGCCTCCCCAGACTGTCCCCATGGACCCGCCTGTCCCGTGCACTTCAGATCACGTGTGCGTTTCGTTTCACGCAACGTGTGACCTCGTGTCTGGTTCCTTTCGGCACCCGTGACACTCGTCCACGCTGCAGCTGGTGTTCGCGCTTCACTCTAACACGTGGATGGAAGGACCCCACCTGTCGGTCCCTTCATGTCGATGCACATTGGGGCTATTTCCACTTTGCGGCTATTGCGAATAACGCTGCCGTGAGCGTTCACACGGTATGTTAGCAATTCCCCTGCAAACACGTATGTGACATGCTCTCCTTCTCTTGGGAACATGCCTAGGGGTGGCCCTCCCAGGGCACACCGGGGCTCTGTGCTTGACCCTGAGGAGCTGCCAGACTGCTCTCCTGGAGGGCGGCCACGCTTTAGCCACCGGCGTCCGTGCGGCCGGGACAGCGATTCCCCCTCACTGGCTGCCACGTGTGCCCACGCTGCGCTCAGCTGCATTCGCCCGCAGCCAGACCACACCAGGGCATCATGGCTCAACCACTCAATTGCTTTTAGATCTTTGTTTTAGCAACTGTGATACAGTGGAGAACCTGTGTGCTCAACGTTTTGATCACCCCTCACCTAACAAATATTTACCGAGCATCTACGACGCGGCAGGGCCCCTTACGGGCACTGAGGACATGTCAGTGGACAAAACAGATCCCTGCCCAGAGCCGCCCCACAGGAAGGAGCAATGGCGACAGCTTCGGAAAATTAATGGTCCTTAGAAGTTTCTTCCAAGACTAAAAGCTCATTCCCAGATCTCTCCAAGGACAGCCTGTAGGCTCACGTGCGTGACTCCTCCCCGCACCAGCCCCAGGACACCCACAAAACCACGGCATTCCCAGGCACCACACAGAAAGAAGCATCACAAGTGCAAAGTCACGGTCCCAGGAAGGGGTGCGTCCCCGCTGCGTTTGAAGTCCGCACACCCTGTGACCACAGCTTTACGGTAAGTCCAGTGACCATGACCATCCCTGTTTTTATTTATTTATTTTGAGAGAGAAAGAGGGAGGACAAGTGGGGGAGGGGCGGAGAGAAGGAGACAGAATCCCAAGCAGGCTTTGTGCCGTCAGCACAGAGCCCGACGTGGGGCTCGAACTCACGAACTGTGAGATCGTGACCTGAGCCGAGATCAAGAGTCGGAGGTTTAACTGACCGAGCCACCCAGGCGCCCCAGCGGCCCGCCCGTTTCACAGATGAGAAGCGGCTTGGGGACATCTGGGTGGTGAGTGGTGAGTGGCTACCGTGTGGGTACCGAGCACCGACCATCCCCACGCCGTAGACGGACTCCAGGAGGAAAGCCCTCCCTCCGTTAGTCCGAAGGAAAGAGTCATCGCCCAATGGGTAGAAATGAATTGGGGGATGGGCTGAGGCTGCAACTAGAAACGCCTTCCGGTCACCCTGCACTGAGGAACCTTCTGGAAGCTGCTGAGTGCCTTCTCCGATGCCACATCTCCGGGGGGCTTCCCTGAAGGGAATGGGACGCTGAGCACAATTAGGATTATTTGTCCCAGCACCGGTTTATCTGCCTGTCTGACCTCGCCGCTATGTGAGGGGGCCCACAGCTGGTGCTGAACCACGAGTGCCGCGTGAACGAACGGCGACCCGCGGGCACCCACAACTCCCTGCACGGACGGTGTCCGCACGCGGCCTGGCCGACGCATCGTCCCACTGCTACCAGCCTGGGCTGCAGCCTCTGTGCTGGGGACCCCGCCCCTCACCTCAGGAGGGTGCTGGTTCCCAGCCTGGCCCCTCGTCTCTCTCCGCCCCCCGGGGCTCCAGGCAGGTAAGGGAACAACAGCTCAGAGGGTGGACGGAACCACAAAGTGCACAGCCGGCCCCTTCAGGGGCTCAAACCCAGGAAGCAGCAGCCCGGGTGGGGGATGGGCAGGGCTCAGTGGTCCCATTTCAGAGACCAGCAGACAGAGGCCAGAGAGGTGAGGGTATTCCAGGCCCACAGCCAGGCAGGAGCAGAGCCAGAAGCCGGGTCCCCAACTCCAGGCTCCACATACTCCCCAGCTCAGGAGCCCCTCCAGGCGCCTACAGCCAGGTGGCCCCACACAGGTGTCCAAGCAGGCCACACCAGCCAGTGGCACCACCTAGAGAAGACCTGGCAGAAGATGACCTTGGGCAAGTGCCCGAGTCACAGGTGGACCCCCAGGGCGGCCCCACGGGCACCGCCACCCTGCCAAGTGCGTTTGATGCCCACCTTTTCAGGTTAGGGCAGAAAGAGCAGAAGGCGAAAAAGGAACACGGTGCTGACCCGAGTGTGGAAGCCACGGCCCAGAAGGCCAGGGAGCCAGACGGCCCCGGGACGGCCTGCACCACCGTAGGGTGACTGTGGCCCTATTTCCTGTTTTCCAAATTTTCTATGGGGTAGCAAAATACGTGAATTTTTATACAGAAAACAGGTGAAAACACCCAGGTCTAAGTGACCCCAGACAGCCGCACAGGGAGGGGGTGGCCTTTGGAATCGGTTGGGCCTGGCGTGAGGCCCCTGGGGCACTGACGTGCTATGTGCCATCGCTGCCCCCCACCTACGGGACTGGGGGACGATCCTGCTCGCTGAGGATGGGCTCAGTGAGTTATTCATCACTTTGCTCTTTAATCAGCCAACACAGTGGCCGCGTCGGACGTTTTGTACTGAATGGTCTCCGTGGCCCCAAACCAAACGCTCTGTCCTCCATCCAAATCACTCCCGCTCTTGCCAACTGCCTCCTGGCTCTCGGAGGCTCTGTCAACGGAGGAATCACAGACCAGGGAGACTTGGGTCACCCTCTGTTCCAAGGTCCTCTGTCTAATGGGTCGGCGGGGGCTGCACTGGGGTGGTGTCTCTGCAGACACCAGGCCAACAAGGAGCC
This sequence comes from Cryptoprocta ferox, assembly GCA_028646485.1. Taxonomy (NCBI): domain Eukaryota; kingdom Metazoa; phylum Chordata; class Mammalia; order Carnivora; family Eupleridae; genus Cryptoprocta; species Cryptoprocta ferox. The sequence continues at coordinate 2,407,693 of CM053575.1, read as the reverse complement.
CATCCCTGTGTTTCAGTAACAGCAGAGGGGCGCCTGGGTGGCGCAGCTGGTTGAGCGTCTGACTTCCGCTCAGGTCATGATCAAACGGTTCATAGGTTCGAGCCCCGCATCCAGGCTCTGTGCTGACAGCCTCCAGCCTGCTTCGGATTCTGTGTCTCTCTCCCTCTCCGCCCCTCCCCCGCTCACGCTGTCTCTCAAAAATAAACAAACATTAAAAAAGTAAAAAAATTTAAAAAGTAACAGGAGAAAGCAGGCCCCGCCCCCGGGCAGGCCCTGCCCTGCGCTCTGTGTCTGGGCCCTTCCTCCACAGGCAGCCCAGCCTCCCGCTCTGGGTAGAATCCTCGGCCTCTGCAGCATTGGCTCCATGGGATTGTCAGGGCTGGTACCTGTCACCCCGCGGGCTCCGGTGGGGGATCTCTCCCATCTCACTGAGTGATTCGTCTGTCGGGGTCTCCATGGGTGCCTGGACGTGGCCAGAGCCTCCGGACCCACAGCCCCAGGATCAGGCAGGTCCTGAGAGGGGCCTGGGTCCCCCGGAAGCTGAGCTGGTTGGAGACCCTCCAGGAGGAGGCGGTATGAGTGTTCTAAAATAAGAAACTAAATCCCAGTAGACCAGCTCCCTGCACTCACCTTAGCGACTCTCCATTCAGTGCCCTCCCCAGGCTCCATGCTGGGGGCAAGGAGGAGGCCACACCGCCCCTGCTTCAGGACAAACCTCCAGAAGGGATTTGGGGGAGGACAGAGGAAGCAGGGCTCTCGTTTCCATCGGCACCACGTGGGCACCCAGTGGATCCTTCTTCCCACGCCGGCGACTCCACAGAATACGGGAAACGGGGCAGTGCGCGAGGTGGGGAGAGTGCGGAAGGCAAACCCAACTGTCCCCACAATGAGACAGAGACAGCAAACCTCCCTGAGTCCAGCAATGGCTCACAGCCAGTCTCCCAAGACCCCTGCCAGGCGGGAACCGAGACCGCCCCTTGTCACCAACAAGGAAATAAAAACTACGTAAACCAGGGGCTATAGGTGGTGGAGCCAGGACGTGGTCCTGCGTGGCCTGGACATGGCGCCCACGCTCTTCGAGGCTGTCGTGAGGCAGGGGGCGACCTCAGCAGGCCCCAGTCGCCAAACCCTGCCCCTTGCAAAGGCAGGCGTGACCCCTGCCTGGCTCCTGGGACGGCACCTCTGAGCTCAGGGAATGATCTGCCCGATCCGCTGTCTCCGCTCACGTGAGGCCTTGGGCCACATCACGCAGTTTATGTTAACACTGTGATCGGGGCTGGGGGCCCTCAGCCCACTGGTGTCAGCCTAACCTCCGGAAGGGCTGGACGCCAAGGTCAGCCGCGCCTAGGTGACCGACCCCCCAATAAACTCCCGGACTCAAGGCTGAGGAGCCTCCCTCATTGGCGACAGTTCACACGCGTTGTCACACGTGGCTGCCGGCAGAAGTAAAGACTGCCCGCGAGACCCCACGGGGAGGACGGCTGGACGCCGGCGCCTCGTCTCTCCGGGACCGCCCTGTCCCCCTGCTGCTTCTAACCTGGGTCCTTTCACTGTGACGAACCGTAACCATGTTCCACTGAGTTCCGTGGCCCCTTCTAGAGAATCGGTGACTCCAGAACGTAAGTGTCCAGTCTGTGGCTGTAATCCACGGGCAGGCTGCGTGGCGGGGTGCCGAAACTGATGCCGGCATTCAGTTACTTCTTATAACTGTCAAAAACGCAGACCCAGACACACCGCACAGAGGCGTTCCCGAGAGTGTTTGCTGACACGCGGCCAGAGCACCAGGGCCAGGTGCCCGGTGACTTCTCCCGGCGAACGGGGGCCACCCCCGCAGAGGGTCCCACGGGCAGGTAACAGGATCCCCTGCATCTCCCATCTGGGCGGCCCAGACAGCTGTGAGGCGAGGCCCTGTGGGAAGGGACCGCGTCCCCACAGGCAGACTCTCGGGTGACGGGCTCATCCCCTGAAGACGCATCACGAGGCGCACGGTCTCTTCCCGGTGGCAGGTGCCGCTGCTGCGGGACAGCAGACACGGGGTGCTTCACAGACACCCCGGGCGTCTGTCCCCAGCCGGCGGGCCTGCACCGTTAGGGAGAGCGGGACCCCCGCGGGGCCTCACCTGGGGTGCTCCCATGCAAGCCACATCGGACACACGAGGAGAGGCCAGCGGTGTGCTTCGTGTCACCACAGACAGCCCTTTGTCCTTCCACGCTGCCCACAGAGCCGTGCCGCCCGGGGTCCTGGGAAGGGGGCCGGGAGCAGACGCCCTAGAAACACCACCTCCCCACTCGCCCGTCCACGGGATGCCGGGCAGAGGAATGGATGCCTGGACCCGGGGCTGGGGGCACGTGGCCCAGTCCCTCTGAGGACAGAGCTGAGCACTGGCAGGGGACAGCCAGCCCTAAGTGCTGTCAGCCCGACATCTGCACCTGGCTCTGCCTCCCCTTTTCCGTGAATGGAGCCCCCGTGAGGTGCAAGAGGAAGAAGCCGGAAGAGGGCAGACCCTGTGTCCCCACGGTGCCACCGTGCACCCAGGGCTCTTGGGAACCCCATTCCAGGATCAGGAGTCCCTGGCGGTGTGGCCACAAGGACCCCAGGCCCTGGCCTCTCGCTGGTGCGGCCCAGCCTGCCAGGTTCTCGCCTCACCTTCCAGACCGGCCTGGACCACAGGTTTCCCTCTCAGAAGCCTTGGGCTGTCCGGCATCCACAATCACGGCCTCTCTCTGTCACAGGGCGCTGACCCGGCGTCCCCAGGCCAGCCTCCCCGGCCCCAACCGGGACACAGCGGCCCTGCCCAGACTCGGCCCGGCCACAGCCCACACTCCTGACAGGGTCTCCGTCTTCCAGCCCCTTTACTCCCTCCCAGGACCCAGCCCACGGTCCTGCGGGAGGGAGAGCTCGGCCGCAGCGTCCCCAAGGCACTGATGTCCCACTGGACTAGGACAGAATCCTCCCTCGCGGTCCTCCCACACCTGTTTGCTGGAATTAAATATAAGGAGGCCCAAGTCAGCAGCCCACAGGTTCCTGATTATCTCTAAATTCTACCAGGAGGAGTGTTCCAGAAAGGGGCAGGTCTGCCGAGGCTCCATCCCGGACTTACCCGGTCACCCCAACACGTACGTGGAAGGCTGGACCAGGGAGGGTGATTCCTGAGCTGGCTGGTGGCCGGGCCGGGGCAGAGTGTGAGGGGGCCACGGGGCCGAATCCAGGGTCACCTTCGGTGGTTGCAGAGATCCGAGTGAGGGGGGACCAGAGAGCTGGCCCTGGGCTGCGGCGGGGGGAGGGGCCCCCGTCACCCCGAGGGTCTCCCCAGCCCCATCCCAGGGGACCCACGTCTGACTTCGGTCCCTGAGCCCCAGGCTGGCCCGTGCGGGGCTCTCAAGTACTCGCTCCATGAACACAAGAGGGAAAATGAACAAATGAACTCTGCAAACCAGCTCAGGACACCTGCACCGCGAGGCGTTTGCTACGACGGAGGCGGGAGGCGTGGACGGACCCGTCAGTGCGGCGTCCTCTGTGCCTTCCTCAGCACGCTGGGGGGGGGGGGCATTCACGGGTGCTCCTGCCAGTTCCGATCCCGTCTTTTTTTTGTAATGTTTATTTATTTTGAGAGAGAGCGTGCGGCTGCAAGCGTGAGCAGGGGAGGGGCAGAGAGAGAGAATCCCCAGCAGGCTCCGTGTTGTCAGCGCAGAGCCTGATGCAGGTCTCGAACCTACGAACCGCGAGATCATGCCCTGAGCCAAAATCAAGAGTCGGAACGCTCTCAGATTCCGTCTTTGAAAGACTCGGCGCAGACAGGTGCGCTCAGGAGAAAACCCCTGATGGGCCTGAACTACACCCCAACGTCTGGCATTTCCTGTGCCTTTCATTAAACGGGACAGTGAATCTATTCCAGGAACGCTCCTGTGTGAACTGTCCCCTCTGAGAACACCCAGGGACAACTGCACGGAAGGTGAACGTACCCACACGTGGGCGGAGGGCCCCAGAGTGGAAGGACTAAACAGAAAAGAAACAGAAGCATCGATATTCAGAGACAGCGGGAACCCGCAGCCGATCCTCTCATCCCTGCCCACGCTTCTGACGGACGTCAAACTGCATGACTTGCATGTCCACAGCCACGGAGCCACGGCAATACCACGCAGCTTCTCTCCGTGTGCTTCCCAAAGACCAGCTTGCTACCTAGGCAATCGAGTGACAGCTGTGATATGATAAAAACATCGCCAGTCAGAAGGAAGGAAGGAGGGGAGGGAGAGAGGAAAAAGGGGACAATCTGGATTCCACCAAACAAAGTTAGAGAGAAAGGACCTTCCCAGAGGCCAGGACCAGCCCCCCGCCCCGACCCCGCGAGCCTGATTCCTCCCCATCCAGGTCTGCTCGTCCTCAGCCTCCACATCTGAACAGCTCTGACCAATCCCCGAGGTGGCATTTACCAGGAAGCCAGCCCCGAGCCGGCCTTTCGGGGAGGCAGGCGGGGAGGGGGGCCCACAGGAACTGCTCATCTCCGGGCTCAAGAGCTGAACAGAGTAAGGAATTCCTCTGCATCCCTCCCTGCTGGCTTCTGGGCTGCCCTTCCCTGAATTTCAATCCCCTCTAGTAACAAACCGGAGACAGAGCCGGAGATTAGAGCTCCAGGGATGTGCCGGGTTTGGCCGCCTGAAGCCTGCTCCCCAGAAAAATTTCTAAAGGCCTTAAAAAGTCTAAGACGGAACCACGAAGAAAGCCCTCCTAGAGTTCCGGCTGTTCCAATATCGCTGCATTCTAACCCGGAGGGGCATGGAAAGTGAACGTGGCAGGGCTCGGTGGCAAGGCGTGGGCAAGGCGTGGCTGGGAAGGCACCCTGGATGGGCCAGGGCTTCAAGCAGGAGTCACTGGGTGGCGGGACTTGCCACCAGGGCAGGGAGCAGCCATCCGGGGAGGGGGAGCCCCGGTGGAGGTGAGAGCAGAGGATGTCGGGATGGACTAGGAGAGGCTCAAGTCCAAGGACGGGAATGGAATCCTCGCCCCATAAACTCTACCCCGTCCGTCCGGTGCTGCGTTCCAAATTCAAGGCCTCATCCAGCTGCCGGTGCAGGGTTTGCACACGAGCGCCCCACCCCCGCCCCTTGTGGAGTCCTGGGTCAGTGCTGCGGACACCACGGCTGGGTATAACACGGCCCTGAAGGGGCTCACGCGGGAGCCAAGTCGGCAGAGGGGCCAAAGGGCGTCTCAGGGAGGAGAAAGGCTGACTCTGTTTCTCCCTGCATGTGACCTTCAGGGGGATATTTAATCTCAAGCCTCAGTTTCTTATCTGTCAGATGGGCTTAAGGCCACCCACCCAGAAAGGCACTCAGCATGAACCCTGGACATACGCGCTCAACAAACAGCGCCTGCGACAATGACCACAACACAGTAACGCGAAACAGCCAGAGCCCAACGATGCACGCGCACACGCACACGCGCACACCCCTTATGATTCAGACAAGGATCTACTAAATGGTGGCGTATCAGAGACCAGGGAGGTTAAGAAAAAGAAATTCCACGGTGCAGCTGGGACTCCCAACGTTTTATTTCCCCAGATAAAGATATTTGAGGAAGCGAAATGTACCATCAGCACTGCCCCTACCAGGAAGGACATTCGCCCCCACTGTCTCGGGAAAAAGTCAACACAAGACACAACCTGTCCTTCAAATCCGATCCCCAAGCTCTGTGTAAAACTGTCAGGTGCCGAGTGTCTGCGTGTCACCCAGGACTGGGGCAGGCTGGGCACGAACGGGCGGACACGGGCGGAGCCTGGATGCCAGAGGCCAAGCCCACGGCTGGGGCACGGGGCTGGTCCCCACACGGAGTGGGCAAAGTGGGTGGAGCATGGGGTGGAGCTGCCAAGGGCCGTCCTCATCCAGAACCACACCCCCCCCCAGGTAGCCAGGAGCCACCCAGCCAGGCCGCCCAGGGCACACATCTCACTCCCAGCCCCAAGGAGACCCGCACGGCCCAGATGCCCCACGCTGTGTGGACAGCCCCTCCGACGCCGATCTGCTTTGGAATGACCTGGAGAGGGAGCCCCGGCTTGGGGACCCGGCCAAGCTTCCCAGGTCACATGGCGCCTCCCGCGTGCTTGGCCTTCACGGGGTCACGGCGCCCCTCCCGTGGAGAGCGTGTTCACGGGACCACAGCGTGTGGCGGGCGTGCACGCACCAGCTCACACGGGCACACACGCGGACCCAGCTCCTAAACCTTGGACACACATTCCTGGAATTCCTGACTCCCTGCAGCGCTGCCAAGCCCCGAAGCAGCCCCCCTCGTGGCAGAGGGGGCTCTGAACCTCGTCCAGCCTCAGCTCTCCGGCGGCATCCCTGCGCTCTCACGCCGCAGACGTTCTAGATGCGAGGTCCTCACTCGGGGGCCCCCAACAGAGCCCCGGGCTTCTGCTGCTCGGGAAGACAGGCTGGGGGGCGCCGCCACCCCGGCATTAGGTCCCGTTGTGTGGACTCCCAAGGGGGAACAGGAGAACGGCGATAACCTGCCAGAGACCATACGCGGGAGCCCGGGTGCCTCAGACACACGTTCTCCCAAGAGACTCATCAGATGCTCAGATAAGTCTGCGACCCCCAGATGGGGAAAAGCGCTGCCTTAGATACCTTCCACGGGCCCTTTGGGGGGTGCACCTCAGTCCAGGGTGCTCCCAGGGGCTGTTCTGTAAATCTGCCCTTGGTAATTTGTGGTTAACGCCCAGGGTCACCCTCCCCGGCAAGAAAGTCCCCGGTTCGGCTAAGTGGCTCTTCTCACTTGAAAGAGACACAGACACGTCTGTATTCCCGCGAATACGCCTTTATTTACACCCAGCCTCACCTGACGTCTTCCCCACGGCCGGCTGTATGGGCGAACTCAGAAAATCCGGCCGCGCGCGGAGAAGACCAGGTCGCAACTCACCCCACCGGCTTCCTGCCGCCCACACGGCGCTGGCGTCCGGAGGAGCCGCGTTCCACACCTGGGCCGGGCCCTCCCTGCTCCAGAGAACTCGCTCAGCAGCACCAGCTCGGTGGCTGGAGGTAAAACATCTCAGGGAACAGACACGGGACATGCGGCGGGGCGCCCTCCCCTCCCGCCCGGGGTCCTCAGACATAGGACCCTGGGAGCCGGCAGCCAGCCTGTCCCCTGACTCCTCGGGGCCACTGCAGCCCTAGTGCCCCCCTACCCCTGCTCAGGGGAACAGCCCTGAAACTTCAGGCCGAGAGGGCTCGCCGGGACCCCCTGGCGCGCCTGTCTGACACCCGCCCGCGGGGACGCGTCACAGAAATGGAATCACACAGCATGTGCTCAGTCGATTCTCTTTTTTTCCTCCATTCACTTTTGAGGAAAGCTTTGTCCTTGGCCAGAGTCACCTGTGCCCGTGGCTCCTTAAGGTCCACACCTGAATCACTTCAAAAGATGTGAAGGCAACACACCTGACCCGGCCTGGCTTCGTGCCCACCTCAAAGCGGCTCAGCAGGATTTGAAAACCACATTGTTTTTGTTTTTGTTTAGCCAAACCCCTACTGAAAACGCCACGTCACACGAAAAACACTCCTTAGACTGGAGTGCCGCGAGAGAGACACCAGACAACTGAACTTTGTTAGCCCATCTTTCCCTTTTCACCCTGGCTGCCAGGAAGCTCAGGGACCCTACGTAACTGTAAAAATGCTCTCTTATCCCAGAGGTTGGGATAAAGACCCCTAGGGGTTAACGCGGAGTTTTACCGACAGGGCCTGCAGCGGAATCCTTTCGAAGGAGGCGACAGAGGCGGAGTCCTGCTGAACTGGATTCCTTGTGGACTCAGTCTTAGAATCTGCAAGATGCCCAGGAATCCTTGGTCCTCGCATCAGGCTGGGCCATCAGCGTGAAACGCCGCGGCCCGTTCCCTAGGACGGAGAAGAACTTTCTGCAGGAACCGATCGGGCTCTTCCTTTTCCTCCTGCCGTCTTCCACCCCAGGGAGCAGCATCCATGCGGCCCGGCTCTCTGCAGGGGCCGCGGCACACATGCAGATTCGGCGCGGAGGGGCCGGTCCCGCTGTGCGGCGAGGAAGCAGCCAGTCCCGGGCGGAGGTATCCAGGGGGAGTCACACAGGAGCACGGCGAACGCCATCCTGTCCCCGGACCTCATTTCCCCGGTCCTGGCCATTGGCAGCTCCGTGAACAGCCCGGTCCACCGTGGAACCGCGGGGTCTCCCGACTCAGACACCCAGCCCGGGGCTCCCCACCCCAACGGGGACGGGAGATGTCTCTTTCCCCAGGGGCCTCACTGGCACCCACGTCTACACTGGCAGGTGGAGGCGAGGGGAAGCCCGGGATGGAAACCCGGGGGACAGTGGGCTTGTTCCCACTACAGCCCTGAGGCCCGAGGCTGCGGCTGCCGTCCACGCGGGCCCAGGGTGCATGGTGGCCACGGGCGTCACAGAGAACCCTCGCGGGAGGGCAGAGCCCCCACAGCTGAACTGGGAGGGGCGGCGGACAGAGCGGGGGCAAAAGCCCTAGGGCGGGGACGGAACCATCAGGGACGTGTCACGCTTCTGGAGCCCCCCGCGCTGACCGTGCTGTGAGGTGCCCGTCAGGATCCCGAAGCAACAATGGGAGAGAAGCTGGCAGACCAGAACGACAGAGGCGGGAGGCGGGGGCTCCGGGGGGCTCCCTGCCCGGGAGGAGGCTGGGACCAAGCCCTGTAAAGCGGCTGGGCCACCACAGGCAGCTGGGGAAGGAACCTTGAAACGCACAGAAGGAGCATTTCGGGCGGCGTGTCCGGCCCGGCATGGACTCGGAGCCACGTGTGCCCAGGTGTGTGGGGGGCGGGGGTGCTCGGTGCCCACCGGTGGTGCCCGGGGGGCCTCACAGGATCCAGCTTGCACACGCTGGGCCCTCTGTCCTCAGCCTACTCCCTCCCTCAGAGGGGAGGACCCTTCCCACCTCTTCCAGCTCCCGGGGGACCAGGCGTCCAGGGCTGGTGGCCAAGCTCCTCCGTCTCTGCCTCTGACCCCGCGGGGCCCCTCCTCTCCTGTGTTCAGTCCTCCCTGCGCCTCCCTCTCGGAAGGACCCCTGCGATGGTTTAATTAGGGACCCAACTAGACAACCCAGGGCAATCTCGCACTGAATCACACCTGCAAAACCGTTCCTTAGAAGGTGATGCGTCCAGGTCCCCGGGGTTGGGACTTGTTTGGTCTGGGCGTCATTTTCTTTTTTGTTGTTTTATTTATTTATTTTTTTTTAATTTACATCCAAGTTAGTTAGCATACAGTGCACCGATGATCTCAGGAGCAGATTTTTTAATGCCCCTCACCCGTTTAGCCCAGCCCCCCCACAACGCCTTTTTTTTTTTTTTAATTTTTTAATGTTTATGTTTGAGAGAGAGACAGAGCACCAATCAGGGAGGAGCAGAGAGAGGGAGACACAGAATCCGAAGCAGGCTCAGAGCCCGACGCGGGGCTCGAATCCATGAGCTGTGAGATCACGACCTGAGCCGAGGTCGGTTGCTCAACCAAGTGAGCCACCCAGGTGCCACTGCTGGCTGGCCTCCGGCTCTCCGGGGGCTCAGATGCAGGGGGGCGAGCGGAGACCCCTCTGGAAGCAGTCTGTGTGCACGGCATCAGGGGAAGGAAGGAGGGAGAGAGGGGGGAAGGAGGGAGGGAGGGAGGGGGGATGGAGGGAGGGAGGATGGGAGGGAGGGGACAAGGAAGGATAGAGGGAAGGGGGAAGGAGGGATGGAGGCAAGGGGGAAGGAAGGGGGAGGGAGGGGGAAGGGAAAGAGGGAGGAAGGGAAAGAGGGAGGGAGGGGAGATGGGAGAGAGGGAGGGAAGAGAGAAGGGCCCTCCCTCGCTCTCACCCATTGGGCAAGGGCTGCCAGCCCGCTCCCCCGGGGGGACCCACGGCAGCTTCTGCTCCCTGCACCTGCTGGTCCTCACGCGCTGCGGAAGCTGCCAGATGCTCTGCACAACCGTTCATTCTGATTACATTTTGTTCTGTTCCCTTATGACACCAAGACCCCCTATTCTTGCCTCCTCTTTCCCGGAAATCACAGTTTGTTCCGATTTTTCACTGCCGTGAATTGTGCCAAGTTGAACATCCTTAGGTTTGCGAACGCACGTCTGTCTTCCCTCCGGCTAATTCCCAGGGCAGGGGGTGCGGGACGGGGCAGGGCGACCGTCCTCTTGGTAAACAAAGACGCCAACCCCGCGCGCGCACAGGCAGGCGCTGCACTTTGCCGGGCGCATTTTCATCATCTCGTGTGCCATTTGGGGCATCAGACCCACACAGCGCTTCCGAAATGCGAGACGCTCCTCCCGGTGGGGGGACGTTCCCCGCCATGTGTGATGCGGGGACGGCGCCGGGGGGCACCCAAGCGCTTTTCACATTCACCACGTTTCTGTTTTCTGTACCTTCGGATGTTTTGACATCTTTGGGGGGGGGGTGCTTACAGACCTGGGGGGAGACTCCCCATCCCCCCGCCCAGGCCATCACTGCCCTGGGCACGCGGCTGCTGATCAAAAGGGACTTTTCCAAAACCACGGACGAGACCCCGCTGGACACACACCAGGACGGCCAGAATCAGACAGACGGTAACCGGCGCTGGCAGACCCGTGGAGGAATCAGAGCCCTGGCACCGGCACCTGCGGAAAGGGAAACGGTTTCCCTGCTTGGGAGAAGGGTCCGGCGGCTCCTGGAGAGGCGGACCCAGAGCCGCCTCGTGAGGCGACAGTCCCACCCCCAGGTCCGTCCTCGGTCGCGACGAAAACGCTTCCACGTGAAACCCGGACGGGCACGTTCGCAGCTTTCCTCACAACACACAGGACACGGGACAGCCCAGATGTCTGTTCCCGTGAACACACACGTGACACGAGACCCGTCCGTCAACAATAAAGAGGAACAAAGCCCTAACACCTGCTGCAACGTGGGCAATCCCTGAAAACACGCGAGGTGGGAGGAACGGGACACAAAAAGCCACACACCGTGACCCCGCGTAGGTGAGGGGACAAATCCACACGGACAGAAGACAGACTGGCGGCTGCTGGGGGCGGGGGCTGGAGGGGAGGTGGCTGGTAATGGGCTCAGGGACTTGGGGGAGGGGTGTGAAAACATATGAAAATTGATTGTGGTGATGATCACACAGCCCCCTAAATATGCAAAAAAGAAATGAAGGGTACTGTTATGTAAATTATATCTCAATAGTGCTAGTTTTGTAATTTTTTTAAAAACGTTTATTTATTTTGAGAGAAAGGGTGTGAGTGTGCAGACAGAGGAGGGAGGGAGGGAGAGAGAGAATCCCAAGCGGGCTCTGCACCGTCCGCACAGAGCCCTACGCGGGGCTCGATCTCACCAGCCGTGAGACCATGGCCTGAGCCGAAATCAAGAGTCAGATGCTTCACCGACGGAGCCAATCAGGCGCCCCATCTTTTAAAATTTTGTGAATTGAATCCATGGTGCCGGAGATGAGCGGGTGGCCTAGAAACTTCCCATTCCGGGAGCGCTGTACCGCTCAGCACAGGGCACCCCTGTTGCTGAGCTCCATGACCTCCACGGCCTCTCGGTGACCAAGACTCTCGTGAAAAGCCAATGACCCCGGGAGCAGAGATAAGTGACGTCCAGGTACAAACATAGCGGGGGGCGTAACTAGGCGGGAGGGAGGCGCTGAGCCAGCTGTGCTTCACCACCAACCGAGCACTGGGTCGTGAGCCTAGCTCCTCCGGCATCGCCGGACACTGTGCCGGGATGCCCCCTGCCCCTCCATCTGGGGTCAGCACCCTACGCAGGCAGAAGGGAGCCACATACTCGAGCAAGACGCCGCGGGCTCCAGGCCAGGAGAACGCCAGAGGCCACCGTGCCAGGCGCCCCTAGGACTTGCGGAGGGTGAGCTGGACGCCCCATCCCCTCGGGACACGGCGCTGGCTCTCAGACCCCATGTGCCGAGATCATCTAAGACAGCTGTCGTGGGGCGCGGCGGGGGGGCTGTCGGTGAAGCGTCCGGCTGCGGCTCAGGGCACGATCTCACGGTCCGTGGGTTCGAGCCCCGCGGCGGGCTCTGTGCTGACAGCTCGGAGCCTGGAGCTGCTTCGGGTTCTGGGTCTCCCTCGCTCTCTGCCCCTCCCCCGCTCACGCTCTGTCTCTGTCTCTCAAAAATAAATAAAACATTAAAAAAAAAAAACGTTGCCATAAAGGGGCGGCAGCAGCTATTTTGTCCTCTGCAGTCGCGCGGTCTGTCACACCTGCCCAACGACCCTGCTGGCACGGGTTTGTGTGACAGTAAAACTTCGTTGACAAAAGGCAGCGTGTGGACCCGGGGGAGGATTCGCAGGTCGCGGACCCCGCCAGGGACTGATACCGCTGGTCCATGAAGGCCGCCTGTGACTTAACAAAAATCAAACCAGCGAATTCACAAACGGGCGAAGGACGTGAATGGACACTGATCCAAAGAAGATACCGAAGCCCCGCTCGGCACCAGGTGGGGAGCGAAACGCAAACCAAAACCGCCGTGAGACGCACCGCCCGCCCGCGCCGCAACGAGCCAAGCCCCGGCGGCGCCTCTCCGAAACGACGCAAGGCAGGGACCCGCCGGCCGAGAGGTGGCGCGTCACCCCCGCCGGCCGAGAGGTGCCGCGTCACCCCCGCCGGCCG
>CM053575.1:2335507-2394577 GCA_028646485.1 Cryptoprocta ferox | reverse complement strand
TGGACAGAGGGCGCCGGGGGCCGGGGCCAGGGGGAGGGGCGGGGCTGAGGCGGGGCTGGGAGGGGCTGGGAGGGACTGGGGAGGGGCCAGGGAGGGACTGGGGGAGGGGCTGGGGGCGGGGCGGGGCGGGACTGGGGGCAGGGGAGGGGCGGGGAGGGACTGGGGGCGGGGCCGGAGCGGGGCAGTGGGCGGGGCCGGGGCGGGGCCGGGGGCGGGGCCGGGGAGGGAACAGGGTCTGTGTTTCATAGGAACAGCTTCCTTTCGGTTCGGGAGGATGGAAAGTTCTGGGGACGGAGGGTGGGGACGGCCGCACACCAGTGTGAATTCACTTAATGCCCCTGAGCCGCGCACTTACGCGTGGCTAAGGCATGTTTATGTGACGTGTAATCCACCACAATACAAAAACTTAACAAAAAAAGCAGATGATGGGCAGGACGGGCATGGGAGCCACGCCCTGACTCGGAACCGCACTCTAGGAGCCCAGTTTTGGAGCATCACCGCGGAAGACAGGACTCTTCCCGCGCCTGCCGTGTCCGTGTCCCAACACCACCCAGGACGATCACCTGGGGCACCAGAAACCCTCTCTGCCATCCGACTAATCACCAGGGTTGCCCGATGACGCCCACAAGCGGGAAGGACACTTGGAAGCAGTAACAAAGACACTGGAGGCGAACCCAATCCTTGAATTCAGTTTAAGGCCTTCGGATCGTCCGTGGGAATTCGCATCAGAACGTAAATTGTCATTGGAAAGTGGAACCCTTCTGCCGCTAATTATGTGACATCCTGACTACTAACTAAATTGCCACTCGAGGGTAATTTCTCGTTTTTTTCTGAGAGGCAGCAGGAGGTGATGGCTGCAAAAAGTCTGAAACGCAGAATCCATGCAGGTTTATTGTGTGACAAATGTCTCCCCACAGGTGCCGGGACGTGGAGGGCATGAAGGGCTGTACATGATGAATAGAGGACACCAGGAGGCCACTGAGGAGCAGGGTCCCTTTGTGGCCTCCAATGAGGCAGAACCGGGGCATGTGAGGATGCAGGATGGGCAGCGGAGGAGGAAAAGGAGCCCAGATAAACCTTGGCCTCACCGAGAATCCTGCCTCGGCTCTGCCACCAGCCTGGGTCCCGGCACCGCCTGGCCCGCAGAACAGCTGTGTCCCAGTGAAGGAAAGCCCTCCCCATCTACAACACAAGGGCCTCCCCCCTTCCTCCAGCTCAGGGGCCGGGGAAGCTCTTTTTGGGCTAGTCTCCCCGGGAACAGCCACCCCCGTATCCTACATCCTACTAGATAGAATAAAATCTGTCCTACTAGATTCACTCCTAGCCTTCATGTGGGGCCCAGACCGGCTCCTCCTTTCTCCCTTCCCCTTGTTTGGCAATGCCCACCATCTCAGGGGGGTGGCAGCTCTGAGATCGAGTGTTCCCCACCATCTGGGAGCCAACAGAAGTTCCCTAAGAACAGCCTCGAGGCCCAACCCTGATCGAGGATCTCCAGAGAAATTGCCACAGCCCCATCACGGCCCCCGGGATGGTGACAGGCCAGAGCTCCAGTCAAGCGGCCACGTGTCCTCCTGTCGTGAAGAAGCCCAGAAGTAAGAGGGTCTTGGTACAAGAAGCTCAGGGACGTTCGGCCCCGTCACGACGGACGTGCCCGGTCGGCCTGAGGCAGATGCCCCCGAAGGCAACAAGGAATGAGCAGGTGCTGTGTCGGGCCGGGGTTCGAAGCCAGGTGGATGCTGACAAGGGAACAGCATCTGGCTGGAGACAGAGGAAGGAGGGTCCCGGCCCCGCCCACTCAGCCAGGGCAGCTGGGGCTGGCGCCATCCTCCACGGTGGGGGGACCCCCCACCATCCTCCTGCCAGGGGATTCCCGTCTTCGCCGGGGGAGGGGTGGGACGCAGCTCGAGCAGGCGGAGGGACGCCGTCGAGGGGCCTGGACAGGGAAAGGGTCCAACGGATTTCAGACAGGGCTGGGAGGAAGAGAGCTGGGGGCGTCCCCCCAAAGGGGGGGTGATGGTGAGCAGGACCAGGGCGGGACAGTGGCCCCTAAGCTCCGCCCTTCCTGCCCTATTTATCTCCCCAGGACACACACTCTCACCAGGGTCCCAGAGGGCAAAACGGATCTTCGTGTTTTTAAGTATAAGGTGCATATACAGAAGAGACACACGAGGAGATACACAGCGTTTCACAGTATGAACATTTCATTGCGGTGGACCATTGGGGAAAAAATATCGAAAACATCTTCTTGGACAGATAACTAAAAACGGTAAGTTTGAGGGGCTCCTGGGTGGCTCAGTCGGGTAAGCAACCAACTCTTGATTTAAGCTCAGGTCATGACCTAGAGGTTTGTGGGATTGAGCCCCGCATCGGGCTCCTTGCCGACCACGTGGAGCCTGCTGGGCACTCTCTGCCTCTCTCGGCCCCTCCCCTGCTCATGCTCTCTATCTCTCTCTCAAATAAGTAAGTAAACATTAAAAAAAAAAAAAGATAAGTTTGAGAAACATTGTTCAAAGGGGTTTGGACCTCCATACCTTCCGTGATGGTCCCCAGCGACAGGGCCATGTGAGAGGACCCAGCGTGTGCTCAGCCTGAGCTGAGTTAAGCCACTCAATACCCATGTGGCTGTGAGTGAGGTGTGCTGGGTGCCCACATCCTCCCCTGAGAATGGCAATAACCTCACTTTGTGAAGTCGGTCAAGGTAAGAGCCACACTCAGGCAGCGCTCGGCAAATGCCCATTCTTTAACCACATGTTACACATGAGACAATGCCAACAGCACACAGCAGGTGCTCAGTAAAACGGGCACTGGGCTCTAGGAAGTGAGTTCAGTGCAATTCTTAACTCTACAGACCCAAGGTCATGGGCTTCCCTCCATCATTCCCTGCCCCCAGGCACAAACAGGTATCCCCGTGGCCATGCAAAATACGGGACAATCATAGCACCTCCCTTGTCCACCATCAGCCCTTAGCCACATTGGCAGGGTCTGGTATGGGCACGGCAGCTAGGCCATCGCAGAGCAGAGAAGAAAAGGCAGAGCTGGGCCCTCAAGCGATGGTCCTGTTAAGTCACCTCTAGGTCACATCAGCTGGGGACCAGGAAGGAGCTTTGTTTTCCCAGAGTTGAGGACAACTCCAGTCACCCTCTCCCCAACCTAACACAAAACTAGGGGCCTGACCACAAGGAACTGACCATCCTCCGGCCACAGTGCCAAAGGGGAGAGGCAGACCACATCAGGACAGTGGCGACTGGCTTGCAGGTGAAGAACACAAGGAGAAAATGCTCTCACTCACCAGAGGTGTCGGCAGACCGGGCCCTGCAGAAAAGCTTCTTAGAACAGGAACTGTCTGGGCTCCGCTGGGCCGAGGCACGGAGACTGGAGGGACGTTCAGAGCTGGGAGAGGCAAGAACAGGACATGGTCAGGCAGATGCTGTCAAGAGGCAGAATGTTAAATCTCTGAGTGGATCCTGGTATCTCTGAGCTAAAAACCCGGGGCTACACTTTTACTTCGGGAAAGATGGTCTAGATGTGCCTTTCCCTAGCTCTCCCACACAGTGCAATGAAAACACCAGGATGTTGTACAGAAGACAAACACAAGACTCCGAAAGGGGGAGAGAAGGAAGAAGACTGGCAAGGGACTAGGGGGCCCGAGGGTGGCACAGTGGTCAGTTCTCTAGGTTGGGTTTTTGCCTCATTCATCCCAGGTGTGCAGCTAAAGAAGTCGGAAACCCAGACATACAGAAGAAGCAGACAAAAAGCCACCATGAATGACTGTTCTTTGTAGCCAAGGGACCAGGAAAGTGGCAGCCTAATGAGACAAGGTGTTTACACAATGACCACTCTACCACAGCCAGATGCCACAGAAAAAATGGCACCCACCCAGACCCACCACAAAGTCTGAGTAGGGAGCTGAAACTTCCAGCCTGTGTAGATGTAATAGGCACCCTAAACCCCCACTGGGTTGGGTCAAATAAGCCTAAATAAGAGCTGGGACTTTTTTCCCCACCTGGTGGTAATGAATCCTCCTCTCATTCCACGGTATTAGCGTGGGCAACATGGGAAGCTTGGGTTTCCACACCCACTCGGCAGTAAAGCTCCCCACCCACTCGGCAGTAACAAGGCACCCCTCCCTCACCCCACTGGGCTGGTAACAGGAAAGAGCTAATAGAGAGTGAGGACTTTCTCCATCACCACCAGAAATGAGGTCACCCCACCACGGTACTGGGGGGACCACACAGGAAGCAGGAGCCCCCAACCCCACCAGCACTAACAAGGAGCTTCCCTACTGGAGTATCGACAGAGGCCGACTGTTGACCAGACTTCTACCTCCACCTGGCACAATGGGACAGCACCCCCTCCTCCCTTACAAGAGTGGTATCAAAGAACGCCAGCTGAAACAGGGGTTTATGGAGACCCAGAGTCTCACCAGATGATATGAAAATGTACACATTTCCACTGAAAATAACTCATCATCCCAAGAACCAGGAAGATCTCAAATGGAAGAAGGACAACCCACAGCTGCTGACATTGGGGTAACAGATATTAGACTTATCTGACAAAGAGTTTAAAGCAGTCACAGTAAGAATAAACAATTATGAACATGCTGGAAACATAAAAAAAAAAAAAAACCTGGAAGTTTCATTAAAAAAAACATAAAATCTCAACAAAGAAACAGAGATAAAGAAGAATCAAGTAGAAATGTTAGAACTGAAAAATGTGGTCATTGAAATAAGCAGCTCAGTGGATGGACTCGACAGCAGAATGGAGGGGACAGAACAGACCAACAGAAATTACCTAAACTGCACGGCAAAGAGGAAACAGATTAAGAATTAAAAATAATCAGAGCCTCAGGGACCAGTGTGCCTCTAACCTCATCAGAGACCCAGAAGGAGAAGAAGGGAGAGGTCCAAAAAAGTACTCAAAAAGATAACAGTAGAAAACATCCCAAATTTGGCAAGAGACATAAACCTACAGATTCAAGAAGCTGAATGAATCCCAAATAGGATAAACCCAAGCAAATTCACACCAAGATGCATCATAATTAAACTCCTGAAAACTAATAACAGAGAAAAATCTTGAAAGCAGGCAGAGAAAACTGATACCTTATTTATAGTAGGGAAACAACTAGAGTAAAAGTGTATTTCTCATCAGAAATCATGGATGCCACACACAAATATTTGGAGTAGTGAATGAAAAGAACTATTAATCTAGAATTCTATATCCAGCAAAAATATCCTGTAAGAATAAAGAGAAAATCAATACATTATTGGATGAAAGGACACCAAGAGAATTCAAGAGAATTTTCCATCAGTAGACCTATCCTAAAAGAATGGCTAAAGAAAGCTCTTTAAACAGAAAGACAACAATTAAAGAACACTGGGAAGGAATAAAGAACATGGTAAGCAGAAATATGGGTAAATAAAATTGGTTCACCTTTTCCCCTCAAGTTTTCTAAATGATGTTTAACAATTGAAGCAAAAATTATAATGCAATCTGATTTGGTTCTAAATGTATGTAGAGAAAATATTCAAGACATTTATATTATTATAAGTGGGGAGAGGGTAAAGAGACATAAAAGGAAGTAAGATGTGTATATTTCACTCAAACTGGTATCACAGTAGATGGTGGTAAAATTATACATACAAAATTACATACAAAATATAATGCCTAGAGTAATCACTTAGGAAGCTAAAACAATTACAGACAAATCCAAGTGGAATTCTAAAAATATTCAAATAACCCACATGAAGGCAGAAATATGATAACTGATATGAAAAACAGAACATAAAAAAAATGGTAGATGTAAACCTTAACATAGCAATAACTGCATTAAAGGTAAATGGTAAAAATATACCAGTTAAATGACAGAGAGCTGGCCAAATGTACTAAAGATATTTTATATTTTATTTTATTTATTTAACTTAAAAGATTTTAAAAGACCCAATCATATGAGGTCTACAAAAATTCACTTCAAATAGTGACATAATCAGAATGAAAAAAAGATATACAAACTTTAAGCACAGGAAGGTAGACATAGCTATATTAACATTAGATAAAGTAGACTTCAGAACAAAGAAAATTACCAAAGAGGACTATTATAATTGGCAAATGGTCAATCCACCAAAAAGAATAGCGACCTTAAATGTATATGCACCAAACAGAGGAGAAAAATACGTAAAGCAAAAACATAGAACTGAAAAGAAAAAGGGACAGTTTCAGTTGGAGACTTCAATACCCCCATCTCAGCAACTGATAGAATTTAACTAGACAGAAAAGTCAGCAAGGATGTGGAAGAGCTCAACCAACAGATTCTAAGTGATATTCATGGAACATGCCATTCAACAACAACAGAATATGCACTCTTTCAAGTGCTCATGGAATATATACCAAGATAGACCATATCTAGGGCCACAAAACAACCACAAGAAATTTAAAAGTGAAATCATACGTATGTGTTCTCTGACCCAACAGATTCAAATTAGAAATCCATAACTGAAAGGTGACAGAAATCTCCAAATACTTTTAAACTAAAACAGCACACTTCTAAATAACCCATGCATCAAAGAAAGTTTCAAAAGAAATGTTTTTAATACATGGAACTGAATGAAAACAAAGAAAATAAATAAAATATTCCAAATTTTGTGAGACACAGCTAAAGCAGTAATAAGACAAATTTAAAGCACTAAATGCATACATTAGGAAAAAAGAATAATCTCAAATCAAATTCTAAGTTCCCATCTCAAGAAGTGAGCAAAAGGAGGGGAAAATAAATCCAAAGCAAGCAAAAGGAAGGAAATAATAATCTTAAGAGTAGGGGGGGAATAAAACAGAAAACAGGAAAACAATAGAGAAAATCAATAAAACAATGAGCTAGTTCTTTGTAAAAGTCAATAAAATTCACAAAATTAGCAAGACTGACAAATTAAAAAACAGAGACACAAATGACCAGTACCAGAAATAAAATGTAAAATATCATTATGGACCCTGCAGCAGTCTTTATTATCAAAAAGATAATAAAGGAGTATATAAATAGCTCCACACACTAAATTTGACAATGCAGACAAAATAAACCAATTCTTCAAGAAATACAACCTATCTCAACTCATCCAAAATGAAATAGATAATTTGAATAGCCCTTATAACTATTAAGAAAATCAAATTCATAATTTTAAAGCTCCCAGTTGTGGAAGAAACAATGAATCTTCAAATGGTCTCACTGGAGAATTCTGTGAATGTTTAGAGAAAAATTAATACCAATTCTACACACTCTCTTGCAGAAAATAGAATAGGAAGGAATAATTCCCAATATATTTTATGGAACAAGTATTACCCTGATACTAAAACCATATAAAGAGAGTACAAAAAAGGAAACCATAGGTTAATATCCCTCATGAATATCGATGTAAAAATCCCTAACAAAATTGTATCAAACAGAATTCAGCAATGTAGGAAAAGAATTATATCCCATGACCAATTGGGGTTTATTGCAGGAATGCAAGGCTGGTTCAAATTTTTTTTAATCAGTCTGTATAATACACTATATATCAACAAGCTAAAGAAGAAAAATGATAGACTCACATCAATAAATGCAGAAAAAAACATTTGACAAAATTCAATATTCATCTATGACAAAAACTGTCCCCAAAATAGGAGGGGTACTTCCTCAACTTAATAACGCACAATCTGCAGAAGTCCACCAACTGACATTATTCCAAATAAAGACTAAATGCTTTCCCTCCATGCTCAGGAACAAGACAAGGAAGTCTGCTCTCATTACTCTTATTGAACTTAGATAAAGTACAATAAGGCAAGAAAAGAAAATGAAAACCGAACAGATTGAGAAGGAAGAATTAAAATTGTCCCCATTTGCAGATGACAGGATTGTAGAAAATCCCACAGAATCTACAAAGAAAAACCTCCTAGAAGTAATAAGTGAGTTCAATAAAGTCATAAGATAGAAAATCAACATATAAAAGACAATTGTATTCCCATATGCTAGCTGTGGACACCAAAATTTAAAATACGACACTGTCTATAATTGCTCAAAACTTATGAAACACTGAGGTGTAAAGTCTAGCAAAACATGTACAAGACTTGCGTGCTGAAATCTACACAACACTGGGGAAAGAAATCAGAGATCTGCAGAAGTGGAGAGACATACCATGTTCATGGATTGGAAGACTCAACAAAGTCAAGATGTCACTCTTCCCAAATCAACATACAGGTTGAATGCAATTCCAACCAAAAACTCAGCATGTTTTTCTGTAGCAATAGACAGTATTATCCTAAAATACATGGAAAGGCAAAGGAACTAGAATAACTAAAACAAACTTGAAAAGGAATAAGTGAAGAGAAGTCCATCTGCCCAATTTCAAGACTTACTCTGCAGACAGCAACCAGGCAGTGTGGTTCTGATGGAGGGATGGGCACATCCTGGAACTCAACGGAGGGCCCAGAAACAGACCCACAAACATGCCCAGCTGGTTCGGGACAAAGGTCTAATAGCAATTCAGTGGAGGAAGGACAACTTCACACAAATGGTGGTGAAGCGACTGGACATCAATAAGCAAAATAATCACCATAACCTTCGTTATACAAAAACAAATTCAAAATGGACCATGGACATAAATGCAAAACATAAAACTATCTAGCTTTCAGAAATACAACATTTTCTCATAGGAGAAAAATCTTCAGGATCTAGGACCAGGCAACAAGTGCTCAGACGGGATGTCGGAAGCACAAGCCACACACAGAAAAATGGATGAACTGGACAAGCTTCTATCTGTGAAAGACCCATTATGCAGATGAAAGTACAAATCACCGACTGGGAGAAAATGCTCACAACCTGCGTAGCTAACAAAGAACTAGAGTCTTTACTAGAAGGAACTCCCAAAATGTAATGGTCAAAAGCTAAACAATTCATTTGAAACATAAACAAAAGACATAAAGAGACACTGCAAGAGGGACAAGAGCTAGATGGTGGATCATCACAGGGAAAGACGCTTCAACATCATCACCACCAACGGGACGCGTGTCACAGCAGTGAGGCATCACTATGCACCTGCTGAAACAGCCGAAATGAAAACCAGTAACACCAAATGCAGGTGAGGTTGAAGAAATGGGGTGACTCGCACATTGCTGATGGGGATGTCACACAGTGCGGTCTTTCAGGGAACATGTGATGGTTTCTCAAAAATCTAACCGTGCAATGACCAAATGACCCAGAGTTTGCACTCAGGGCACGTATCCTACAGAAACGAAACACAAAACCCACACCCTAAGGTTTACAGCACCTTTATTCACAACAGCCAAACACTGCCAACAGCGCAGGCGTCCCTCGAAGGGCGAACGGTCACCACACTGATGCGTCCATACCGTGGACCCCACTCAGCAAGAGGAGGCATGTGGACACACATGACCACCTCTACAGTCACACTCAGAGAGGAAAGCCAATCCCGAAAGGTGTGTGCTGGATGACTCCGCTCTGCACACCTGTCAAAATGACAAAATGGCAGAGATGGAGAGCAGAGCAGGGGTTGCCCGGGTGAGGAAGCTGGGGCAGGGAGGGCTCTGTGCTGACAGCTCAGAGCCTGGAGCCTGCTTTGGATTCTGTGTCTCCTTCTATCTCTCTGCCCCTCCCCCGCTTGTGCTGTCTCTCTTTCTCTCTCAAAAATAAACATTAAAATAAGTAAATAAATTAGATTAAATAAATAAAAATTAAAAAGGTTTCTTATTTTTAAAAGTACACGTGTAAAACAAAACAAATAAAAAAGCAGTCAAAGAGCATTACCATGTGACCCAGAACACATAATTTCACTCCCCAGGCTATACCTAACACTGACAAAAACCGTATGTCCACACAAAAACTTGCACACCCGTGTTCACAGCAGTGCTGTTTGTAATAGGCAAAACATGGAAATAGCACAGTGCCCACTAGCTGATGAATGGATGAATACAGTGTGGTCCATGCATGCACTGGGACACGGTTCAGCCGGGATAAGGCAGGAAGCCCGAGCCCCCACGACAGCATGGACGGACCCTGAACATGTGATGCTCAGCAAAAGCGGCCAGTCACAAATGACCCCGAGTCACAAGGTTCCAGTTATAGGAAGCGCTCAGAACAGGCAAATCCACTGAGACGGAAAGAAGCTTAGCAGTTTCGAGGGCTGGGGAGAGGAGGAGGAGGATGTGGGCTTTCTTTCAGGGGGATGAAAACGTCACAGAGTAGATTTTGGTGATGGCTGCACAATCCTGTGACTGTACCAACCCCCCCCCAACTGTACTGCACACTTTCAATGGGAATTGTACACTCTACGAAATGCGTCCCAATAAACTGTTGGAAAAAAGAAAGCACTGACTGGGTTCCAGGAAATTTTAAAAGCCTTCATTTCAGAGCGATCTTCCCTGTGCCCCACAGAGTGAGTAAATTATTGAACTATTTAAAAATGTTAGCCTTCTGCTGTCTGCGTCTATTTTTAGAAGTGCTCATCATTTCTAGGGAGATTGAAATCGTAATTGCAGGGTGATGTGAAGGAGCTGCAGCCCTGCCGGAACGCCCTGGGCACAGAGCAGTCCCAGCATCCTGGACTGGGGGGATGTGGGGGGGGGGGGGGACGGGGATGGGGGGCAGCTTGGACAGACGCCCTGGACAGACCCAGCCTGGCCCCAACCATCCCTTCTGCCTCTTGCTGCCCTACCTCCTCTGCCCCCTCCAAGGGAAATCGCCTGTGCGAAAAGCAGGATGGGGCAGGAAAGTCGCCATGGGCCGGGTGTCACACAATCACACACACGCACGCACACACGCACTGCTGGGCTCCCCCACGTCCACAAAACGCTCCTAAATCTCCTGAGCCCCCAGCTCAGTCACCAGACAACAGTGCAGGTCACACCAGCTTAGTAACAGTTACCGGGTAAAACTATTCAGGTGCAAAGTTAAAATATGATTTACACGTGCACGGCGACCAGTCAAAGCACGAAACCCAACCTGGCAGCCCGGTGGGGTGCGCGTGCTCCTCCGTGACCCACGGGCAACAGTAACGGAGCGGCGGGAAGGATAACACAGACGGGCTCCCACAAACCCACACGGGGTTCCCGAACCACAAATCTACACGGGGTCCCTAACCACAAACCCACACGAGGGTCCCCGAACCACAAACCCGTACACGGCGGTCCCCGAACCACAAACCCACACACAGGGGTCCCCGAACCACAGACCCACACGGGGATCCCCGAACCACAAACCCACAGGGGGGTTCCTTCTCGGATAACCAGCCCCTCCTCACTGGAATTTCCACCGGCAAAGTCCTCTCCCACGGACCCTGGACTTGGTCATTGCGCTCACTTTTGGCCAAATCGGCAAGCACAAAGGACGCCAGAAATGCGATTCAGGAAGACATCACATCAGGGGACGCATGTGTCCCGGACGCTGAAGATGAGGCGTCACCCTGGACGGACCGAGCACCGGGTCCGGTGCACGCGAGTCAAACCCGCTCTGCCGCACGAGCCCTGGGCTGACCAGTCCTCACGGCTGGTCCCTTCTCCCCACCACAAAGTGACTAACTTGCAGCCTGGCTACCTGGGTTCTAAAAGAGAGACTAGAGCCAAATAGCAGAGCTGCTTTTAAAGCAAGTCCAGGGTGGACTTGGGGCCCGATCAACAGACCAACAGGAGCAAAGAGAGAGCCCGAAACCAGTCCCCAAACAAGCTTGGGAGCCTCGCCCTTGACGACGGGGAGGGACAAAGCAATCAGGGGCTGGGGCAGATGTTTTCTGGAGAAAGAGACAGATGGGGTCAAAACAAGAAAAACAGGGGCGCCTGGGTGGCTCAGTCGGTTGAGCATCTGAATTCAGCTCAGGTCTGATCTCAGGGTTCAAGAGTTCGAGCCCCACGTCAGGCTCTGTTCTGACACCTCAAATCCTGAAGCCGGCTTCAGATTCTGTGTCTCCTTCTCTCTCTCTGCCCCTCCCCCACTCACGCTCTGTCTCTCTGTCTCTCTCTCTCTCTGTCTCTTGAAAATGAAGAAACATTTAAAAAAAGAAAAGAAAAGAAAAAAAGAAAATGGAATTCAAGAAATTCAAGTTCAGAAAGCTGAGTGGCCAGTGAAGGGGGTGGGGGGATACTCAGTGGGTCCAAAGAAATGCAAATGAACTGGATGCCTGGTGCCGCCCATGGGTGGGGGCCACCAAGGAGACAGCACCAAGTGTCAAGTCTGCGTGAGGACGGGATGGCTCTCACACTGTGATGACGGGACTGCAGCTCTGCACAGGCCCCTGGGAGAGCAATCGGTTGGGAGGAGCAGATCTGAGAACGCGGGACCATGTCCCCCAGGGCTGTAGAGGCCAACACTTGTCCCCTAAGGACAGACCCTAAGAAAGAGCCGCCCTAGACAAGGACTTTCCCTGCAGCACAGGCTGAAAGGGAGACAGTGAACAGCCTCAGAGTCGCCAGGAGAGGAACGGAGAACTGGGGTTGGCCATTCCGTGAAATACGACACAGCCGCTAAAATGTACAGACTAGAGCGACATGATGAGGTGGGATTTTTTCAAGTAGCTATTAATCACGATGCCACCCAGACAAAGCTTCTAGGGAGCAGGTGGTGCCTTGGCCCACCTCCCCCTCCCCTCCCCCTCCTCCCTGCCCCCTCTCCCCATCCCCACACGGGTGCCTGGGTCCCCCTGGACGAGCAAACAGGCTCCAATGTTGGCGGCTCTCGAGGTGGGTAAATAACACGTTGCTCAACCAACCCGTATTTCGGGTCATGAGGCAATCAGAGCAGCCGGTTAGTTAATGAGCTACGTTCTGCAAGAGGCGTTCTCTCCTCCTTCTCTGCCTGACGCAGCACCATCCTTGGTCCTGCCCTAAACTGCACTGAACAAAATGGAGACACCAGGTTCCCAGGAAGACGCACCTTTCCATCTCAGCGAACGGAACACCGGCAAGCGTACTGCACAATTTCTCTAACATACAGGTCACGCCTGCTTTGTCCCCAGACCTGAGAAGGAAGGGGGCTCTCGTGCCACTGGGTGGGGCAAGTGGGCAGGAGAGTCTCAGCTTTGGAATCCCAAGACCATGTGGGCCTTCGGTTGGTCACTGCTTTAAAACGTGCTTTATGAGAACAGGGATTTAAACTTAAGGACTTGCACACCTGTGGTCACAGCAGCGTGATTCAAGACGGCCAAAGGGTGGGCGCACCCGAATGTCCATCCACCGAGAAACGGATAAACAGGACGTGGTCCATCTACACAATGGAGTATTATTCAGCCCTGACAAGGGGACCCTCTGACACCTGCCACAATGTGGATGGACCCGGGGATGTGATGCTCAGTGAAACAGGACAGACCCCGCATGATCCACTCACACGAGGCCCCTGAAGTCCCCAGATTCCCGGAGATAGAGAGTGGATGGTGGGCGCCAGGGCTGGGGGAGGGGGAGGGATGGAAGGTCCGTCTTTCACAGGGACAAAGGTTCCATTTGGGAAGATGGAAAGTTCTAGAGACATATGGTGGGGACGGCTGCACAACGGTGCTAATGTGCTTAAAGCCACTGAGCCGCACACTTAAAAAAGTAGTTAAGATGGTAAAACTTATGTTATGCATATTTTAACACAACTTATAAAGTGCTAAGTGCAAAGTAGTGTTTTCACATCAATTTCCATTAAATTCTTCAGTTACCATGTACGGCTTCCCCCGTCTCCCTCAAGTCTTTGGCCAAGTGCCACCTTCTCCCTGAGGCCCACCCTGACTGCCCAACTGAAAGCTGCAGTCATCCCTCTCTCAGCCCCCCTGAGCAAGCTCTCCCTTTCTCCTGGGCAGCATCGAGGCTCCTGTATTATCTCCCTTACTCAGCGTTTGTTTCCACTGGCTCAAATGCCAGCCGTCCAGGGCAGGAATATTTGTGTCTCTGGTTTACTGTTTTCTCCCAAAAGTCTAGCTACAACAAGCAAACAGACACCCACCCAGGATGGCAGAACCCACGTTCTTCTCAAGTGCACACAGAATGCCGTCCAGGACAGGTCACATGTAAGCCATAAAAGAGCCTCCACAAATGTAAAAAGGATTCAGTCATGCCGAGAATGTTCTCTGACCACAACAGAATGAAATTATTAGGAAATAAGAGAAAAAATTTTTAAAAATTTATGAATACGTGGAAGTTGAACAACACCTGTCCAAATGGCCATGGGTCAGAGAAAAAATCCAAGAGAAACTGGAAAATACTAAGAAGAAAGAAAAAGTAGCTAGAAAATATTTGAAATGAGTGAAAAGGACCAAATATATCAAAATTTGTGAGATACAGCAAAAACGGTCCCTAGAAGGAGATTTTCAGTTGTAAATGTCTATAATAAAAAGAACAAAGATCCCAACTCAATAACCTCTCCTCCCACTTGATAAAACTAGAAAAACCACATAAACTAAAGCCAAGTGAGCTGAGGGAGGAAAGAATAAAAGTTAGGCCAAGCAAGATGAATGTAAAAGAGAAGAGAAAAATCAATGAAACCACAAGTTGGCTCTTTGAAAAGACAGATACAATTGGCAAACTGTTAGCTAGACTGATCAAGAAAAAAGGGGGAGGGGAGGAAACACTCAAATCAGCAAACTCGGAAAAGAAAGAGAGGACATTTCTGCCAACCCCAACAGAAATAAAAAGGACGAGAAGGTAACACTATGGACAACGGCGCACAGAAATGGACAGATTTCAGTGAGACACAAAGTAACCAACGTGACTCAGGAAGAAACGGAAGACTTGAAACATACCTATAACAAGTAGAGACTGAATTAAAACCTCACACACACACACACAAGAAAAAGCACCAGGCCCAGATGGCTTCACTGGTGAATTCTACCAAACATTGAAGGAAGAATTAAATACCAGTTCATCACAAATGCTTCCAAAAAGTAGGAAAGAACACTTTACAATTCATTTTATAAGGCCAATATTACCATGACACCATCACAAGAAAATGACGGTCCAATATCTCTCAGACATATATACGCAAAATGCTGAAAATACTAGCAAACTGAATCCAGCAGCAGATGAAAAGGATTATGAATTATGAGTAAGTGGGATTGATCCCAAGAATGCCAAGTTGGTATAACACCCAAAAATCAATTAATGCAATGCACCATATTAGCCGAATAAAGGACAAAAAGGAGCTAATCGTCTCAACAGATGCAGAAAAGGCACTTGGCAAAATCCAGCACTGCTCCGTGACAAAGACACTCAACAAACTACGGATACAAGTGACTTTCCTCAACCTGATAAAGGGCATCGACAGACGTGCACAGCTGACACCACAAGTAATGGTGAAAGCCTAGGTGCTTCCCCTCAAATCAGGAGCAAGGCACCGACGTCCTTTCTGGCCATTTCTACTCAACCTTATGCTGGGGCTTCCAGATAGGGTGATTAGACAAGACAATGAAATAAAGGCACCCAGGTTGGAGAGGAAGAAATAAAATTTTGCTATTGATAGATGACATAATCTTACACATAGAAAATTCTAAAGAATCCACTAAAAAAGGAACACGACAGGGATGTCCACTCTCACCACTGTTCTTCAACATAGTATTGGAAGTCTAAGCTTTGGCAATCAGACAACATGAATGAATAAAAGGCATCCAAATCAGCCAGGAGGAGGTCAAATTTTCACTCTTTGCAGATACAATGATAGTCTATATGGAACACCCAAAAAATTCTAACAAAAACCTGCTAGAACCTATCCATGACTTCAGCAAAATGGCAGGATATAAAATCAATGCCGGTTGCATTCCTATACACCAATAATGAAGCAACAGAAAGAGAAATTAAGGAATCGACCCATTTACAATTGCACCAAAAACCATAAAATACCTAGGAATAAACCTAATCAAAGACGTGAAAGATCTATACACTGAAAACTATAGAAAACTTATGAAAGAAATTGAAGAAGACACAAAAAAATGGAAAATAATGGAAAATATTCCATGCTCCTGGATAGGAAGAACAAATATTGTTAAAATGTCGATACTACCCAAAGCAATCTACATATTCAATGCAATCCCTATCAAAATAATACCCGCATTCTTCACGGAGCTAAAACAAACAATCCTAATTTGTATGGAACCAGAAAAGACCCCGAATAGCCAAAGTAATGTTGAAAAAGAAAACCAAAGCTGGAGGCATCACAATCCCGGACTTCAAGCTGCATTACAAAGCTGCCATCATCAAGACAGTATGGCACTGGCACAAAACCAGACACTCCGATCAATGGAACAGACTAGAGAACCCAGAAATGGACCCACAAACGTATGGCCAACTAATCTTTGACAAAGCAGGACAGAATATCCAGTGGAATAAAGACAGTCTCCTCAGCAAGTGGTGCTGGGAGAACTGGACGGCGCCCCGCAGAAAAATGAACCTGGACCACTTTCTTACACCACACACGAAAATAAACTCAAAATGGATGAAAGACCTAAATGTGAGACAGGAAGCCATCAACATCCTCGAGGAGAAAGCAGGCAAGAACCTCTTTAACCTCAGCCTCAGCAACTTCTTACTTGACACGTCTCCTGAGGCAAGGGAAACAAAAGCAAAAGTGAACTATTGGAACCTCATCAAGATAAAAACTTCTGCAGAGCGAAGGAAACAATCAGCAAAACTAAAAGGCAACTGATGGAATGGGAGTAGATATTTGCAAATGACTAAGGGTTAGTATCCAAAATCTATAGAGACTTATCAAACTCAACACCCAAAAAACAAACAACCCAGTGAAGAAATGGGCAAAAGACATGAATAGACACTTCTCCAAAAAAAAATCCAGATGACTAACAGACACATGAAAAAATGCTCAACATCATTCCTCATCAGGAAAATACAAATTAAAACCACACTGAGATACTACCTCATACCTGTCTGAATGGTTAAAATGAACAACTCAGGCAACAACGAATGTTGGTGAGGGTGAGGAGAAAGAGGATCTCCTTTGCGCTGCTGGTGGGAATGCAAACTGGTGCAGCCCCTCTGGAAAACAGTGTGGAATTTCCTCAAAAAGTTAAAAATAGAACTACCCTACGACCCAGCAATTGCATTACTAGGTATTTATCCAAGGGATACAGGTGTGCTGTTTTGATGGGGTCCATGCACCCCAATGTTTATAGCAGCGCTATCAACAATAGCCAAAGCATAGAAAGAGCCCAAATGCCCATTGATGGATAAATGGATAAAGAAGATGTGGTATACACACACACACACACACACACACACACACACACACACACACAATGGAGTATTACTCAGCAATCAAAAAGGATGAAATCTTGCCATTTGCAACTACGCGGATGGAACTAGAGGGTATTATGCTGACCGAAATTAGTCAGAGAAAGACAAATATCATATGACTTCACTTATATGAGGAAGTTAAGATACAAAACAGATGAACATAAGGGAAGAGAAGCAAAAACAATATAAAAGCAGGGAGGGGGGACAAAACATAAGAGACTCTTAAACAAAGGGTTGCTGGAGGATTTGTGGGAGGGGGGATGGGCCGAGTAAGGGGCATTAAGGAAGACACTTGCTGGGATGAGCACTGGGTGTTACACACAAGGGATGTGTAGAATCACTGGATTCTACTCCTGAAATCATTGGTGCACTATATGCTAACTAACTAGGATGTACATTAAAAAATGAATTTTTAAAATTATACATGTTTAATACAATAAAAAAAGAACCCACTAAAAAATGATTAGAACAAACATGATCAGCAAGATTATAGACTATATGATCAATATACAAAAAATGAATAGTATCTCTACAAACTAAGAATGAACCATTTGAAAATAAAATTAAGAAAACAATTTCACTTACAATAATATTAAAAAGGATTCAAGTTGTAGGCGTAAATGTAACAAAAGAAATGGAAAATGTTTAGTCTGGAAACTAGAAAACATTTCTGAAAGAAATAAAAAGACCTAACTGAATAGAAAAACATCTAATGCTCCTGGGTCAGAAGACTTCATCTCGTTAAAGTGGCAATACTTTCCGAAATGAGTTACAGACTCAACACGATGCCTGTCAAATCTCAGCGGGCTTCTTGGCAGAAGTTGATAAGCTGATCCTAAATTCATATAAAAATTCAAGAGACCCAGAATAGCCAGAACACTGTTGAAAAAGAAAAAAAAAAAAACACAAGGTTGGAGGACTCACGCTTCCTGATTTTAAAACTTACTACAAAGCAACAGTAAGCAACACGGTGTGGTTCTGGCGTAAGCATGGACACGGATCAAAAAGAGAGACTTGAAAGTCCAGACATGACGCCATGTTTTTCCGGCCAACTGACTTCCAACCAGAGCGCCCAGCGAATTCAGTTGGAAAGAATCATCTTTTCAACAAATGGTCCTGGGACAGCTAGACGTCCACATGCGACAGAATGAAGTTGGACCCCTTCCTCACACCATACACAAAAATTAATCAAAATGAATCACACACCTAAATGTAAGAGTTAATAGTATAAAACTCTTAGAAGGAAACACCAGCATAAACCTGCAGGACCTCAGGTTCAGCAAATCCTTCCTAGCTGCGACACTAAAAGCACACGTAGTAAAATAAAAAACAGAATGTCTTCATCGAAATGCAAAATTTTCATACTTTTTTTTTAAAGTTTATTTCAAGAGAGAGAGAATGAGCAAGAATGGGGAGCGGCAGAAAGAGAGAGGAAGAAGAGAGAGAATCCTAAGCAGGCTCCGTGCGGTCAGCGCAGAGCCCCACACGGGGCTCGAACTCACGAACTGCAAGATCATGACCTGAGCCGATACCAACACTAAGCCGCTTAACCGACGGAGCCACCCAGGTGCCCCAAATTTCCGTACTTTGAAGAGCACCGTCAACAAAGTGAAAATGACAACGCAGAGAATGGGACAAACGACCCTCAAGATGGCACTCGTACAACTTAATAATAAAAGGACCAAAAAAAAAAAAAACAACAACTAAAAAATGAGCAAAGGTTCGGAATAGACATTTCACCGAGCAAGGTATACAAACGGCCACCAAGCACATGACAAGGCACGCACATCATCAGTCAGGAGAGAAATGCAAATTAAAAGAGCAGCCAGACGCCACCTCACACCCTCCGGGACAGCCGGGACCAGGACGTCGGGGGACAACAGGTACCAGTGATGGGGGGTGGCGGGGGGAACCCCCACACTCTGATTGGAACGTGGACAGTCTGGCAGGTCCTCGGCCGGTTGAGCATCAGGGTATCACGTGACCTAGCGTTCCCAGTTCTGGTTAAACACCAAGAGCAATGCACCCACGCGCCCGCAGGACTCTGCTGATTCGAAACGGCCAAGCCACCGACCCGTCCATCACCTGCTCTGCGGGGGACACGTCCATCCCGGCTGTGAGGGAATAAGCAGGAAACACCTGTTCAAGACGTGTTCACACACCATCAGCAATTCAGCTGGAAAATTCCGCTGTTATTTAGAGCCTAAAGGGGCTACTGAAATTTGCGAACGAGGCACGAGGCCTCCGACATCCCGGCCTGGCCAAGGCCTGTTGCGCAGCAAAGCATCGTAGGGTTGAAGCAGAAACCAACGGAAAACCAAAGCCAGAACTGAGACGACACTTAACCACAACACACACGGGCCCCAGGCCCCAGTGCGCCTCCT
Source organism: Cryptoprocta ferox (assembly GCA_028646485.1). Lineage (NCBI taxonomy): Eukaryota > Metazoa > Chordata > Mammalia > Carnivora > Eupleridae > Cryptoprocta > Cryptoprocta ferox. The sequence continues at coordinate 2,374,946 of CM053575.1, read as the reverse complement.
CGAATGCCATAAATACGGGCCGGGGGCGCAGACTATCAGAGCCCTACTGCCCACAGAGGGGCCAGGGGCAAAGGAGGGACAAAACATAAATGGAGGTGGGCGCTCAGTTACGCACTCGGCGACAAACGCCCACCTCAGGGACTTCCTTGGTCAGCAAGCATCTATCCAAGCCTGGGAGGAGGGGGCGCAGGATGTGGGGATGCGGGCAGGGGCCGTGGGTGCATGTGTTTAATCTCACTTTAAAAAGCTGCCTTTGCTGGCCCCGCCTCAGCCGTCCCAACACTACGCAGAGCTGAGTAGAGAAGCCAAGACCCCCAGACCCAGGGGAAAGCACCCCCAGCTACCATCGCCAGGGCACACTCGTCCCCCTGTGCCTGGGCTGCCCCTGAAAACCTGAGCGTCTGGTCAACAGGCCAACAGACCTCTATTGCATGGTCCCTGGGGCTCAGGCGGCCCTCGGGCCACAGGGGCACTCCACTAGCTCCTCCTCTAGGGAGGTCCCCAGGAGGGTCCCAGGGAAGGGAGAGGCCAGACGGGTGCCCGCGGCCCCTCCCATGCAGGGGGTGACGGGCACTGCTTCTCCAGGCCCCAGGGACAATCTGCTCCCCAAAACAGTTGTCAGGGCCGCCTTGGCCCCGACCCCGCTCGCCTCCCAGCAGATAGGGGAGCAAACCAGCAGGCCGGGAGGGCAGAAAATTGGATGCCTGGCAGATTGCACGCCCCCTGTCCACGGCATGGGAGGTCACACTGTGGGGGCCTGTCCATGGCCCCCTTTCCAAAGACGCCCACCCCATCACTGCTTCGAGAGCCACGGAAAGTTCTCTCTTCCATCAGGTAAACGCCGCATCCTTCCGGGGGCTCTGTCTGCCGGGTGGTCGCACATGCGGACCCAAAAACAGCCTTCTGGCCTGACCGATGTCATCAAAGGACCTGCCTGGGTCCCCAACTGTCATCCCTGCACAGTTGAGCTCTAGGTGACCTCAGGTGCCCACTACAGGTTACACCTTTAATAGTAAACGGTCTAGGAGTACCTGGGGGGCTCCGTTGATTAAGCGTCCGACTTCGCTCAGGTCATGATCTCACGGTTTGTGGGTTCAAGCCCTGCATCAGGCTCCGTGCTGACAGCTAGGAGCCTGGAGCTGCTTCAGATTCTGTGTCTCCTTCTGTCTGCCCCTCCCCTGCTCACTTACTTGCTCTCTCTCTCTCTCAAAAATAAACTTAAAAAATGTTTTTTAAACAGTAAAGAGCCTCATCCCTATCAGACCCCAGCGGTGGATGGAGCCAGCTGCCTGCCTCTCCTGAGCCTGTGTCCCACTGCCCTAAACTCTGCGTCCGCAGGCCTGTCCCTCAGGGGTGGGGACCCCCTGGTGGCCCTCTGCAGCCCCCAAGGAAACCTCACAGATGCATCCTAAACGACAAGAAAAGGGACAAGTGTTGCTGAAAACATCCACCTGACTATAGGGCAAGGCCAGCGTTCAAACCCACACCCTGTCCAAGTTGCTGGTCCCAGGCTTCTCCCAGGGGTCCTCAGTGTGTGGTCCAGGGAACCCTGGGGGGTTCCCTGCAGCCCTGCAGGCCTCTGTGAAGTCAACCCGCGCTCACAGCAACACTGAGGCATTCGCTGCTTTTCCCCTCACGCTCCCCCCGTGTCCAGCGGGGTTTTCCAGAAGCGGCGCACACGTGGCACGGCAGCGGGCTCAGTGGAGGCAGACACAAGAACCCCGCTGTCCTTCTAAACCACACACTAAGGGGACTTTGCAAACACGTGGCAAACACGCCACGCTTCTCACTAAAGTTTCTCATGTTTTGGAAATAGCCGTTTTTCAGAAAAACATTAATGACATTAACATATATGGGTTTATTATTGACTTTTTAAAGGCATTTTTTTTAATGTTTATTCATTTTTTGACAGAGACCGAGCACGAGCAGGGGAGGGGCAGAGAGAGAGGGAGACACAGAATCCGAAGCAGGTTTCCAGGATCTGAGCTGCCAGCACAGAGCCCGACACACGGGGCTTGAATCCACAAACCATGAGATCATGACCCAATCGGAAGTTGGACTAAGCCACCCAGGTGCCCCTAAAGTCATTCTTATGTAAGTATTTCTACTTCTCTTTTTAAGTTTCTAATGGAGACACAATGCGCATGAGCAAAAAGCTTCCTCGGTCCTTTAAAACCCCTTCAAAGAGGGTAAAAGGGGTCCTTGTGATGAGGGAGGAGCGTGGGGCAGGCTGAGGGCAAAGGACAGGCTGCCCCCCCTGCCCCCCCGTGGAGGATGTGTGATATTCCTCGGACACCCCTGGCCGCCCAGGAACAAAGGAAGGGGGTTCAAGCGCAGGCCATGCTGACGTGGGAAACGAAGGCAGATAAAAAATTAAATTCCCCTACTGCCTGCAGCCCACTGCCAAGTCCGTGACACCGGCAGAGTGGCAGAGTGGCCTCCCTCCGGGAGCTCAGCTGCCTCTGAGGATGACACTCCGCTGGGGGCAAAAGGGAACGTTAGCTTAACATTATCCCAACCTCAAGGATCCTGTACGTCTACTTCCTTTATCCCAACTGCCCCAAGATCTAGGCTGGCCCCCACACTCCAAGCTTGCGCCCCCCCCATATACATCTGAAGGGTCTCATGACTGGGATTTTATTCACGGTAATAAATGGCATTTCCCTAGCAACAACTAGCCCCTCAAGGTCCTGGAAACCTTGCTTCCAAAATTCCTTAGAGATTTATTCTATCCCTGACCCCCTGCCCACCTGAGGGTATGTAACCAGTTTACCCGTCAGGACCCCAGGCAGCTCTTTCTGCCCACGGGTCCTATCCCGGTGCTTTAATAAAATCACTCTTTGCACCAAAGATGTCTTCAAGATTTCTTTCTCGGCCGCCGGCTGCGGACCCCGTGAACCCCCCGCCACGCCAAAACCTCATCACTTGGACCAGACATGTGAGAACCCCAGTGCCCTGGCCCACTTGTAGCCCCACCCCCCGCCCAGGGCGCAGGGACAGGTGCACTGAAGCACAGCAGAGCACGTATCTGCCTGGCGCAGGGTCCTGGCCCGGCCACGTGACCTCCCAGGGCTAGCTACACGCCATCCACCTTGGGGGACTCACCGGGGCGGGGGGGGGGGGGGGTTACGCGTGCCCATTCCACAGGGCTGTGGTGATGATGATATCTGCACCCGGAGCCGCACTTAAGGACAAAGGTGCCCCCAACACTCGCTACTGCCGCTGTTTCCGTGAGAGTCTTTGTCCACCAACAAAGAAACCGAGGATCCAGAGCTGACCCCGGTGCCCTCACAACATACCCCCGTAACCTCGTCCCTCTGGGCGTCCATCCTCTGAAACCCCAAGAAACAGGCAGATCGAGAGACAGAAGAGCATCTGTCCTGCAGGATGCTGTCCCCGAGGCCAGGCCTGGGTGCAGCCAGTGGGCTGGCCCAAGTCTGCCGACCTCAGGGGGAGCCAAGAGAGAAGAGGCCGGGGCCTGCCGGGGCCGTGGCTGCGTGGAGCCAAGTGCACACGCAGCAGGGAGAGTCTGGAGCCACCACGGGCGGGTGATGCCATGGTGACGCCTTCCAGCCAGTCCGTTCTTTTCAGCAAATCCCAGGGGGACTCACTCCACACCCAGGGCCCCTGCAGGACGCCGAGACCCAGGTCCCGTCATGGGGACCGGTCTGCCTGGGGTGCTGCGCAAAGTAGGGGCAAATGCCCGCAGCTGGCCAGGCCCCTGGCACCTGACGGAGCACAGAACACCATCGAAATCAAGGAGAAAGATTGGGGGGCAGGGGGGCAGGAAAAACCCTGGGCGGTGGCAGCTGTGCCCAAGTGACACAGCAGCATGCCTCTGTGCCCCCCCAGGGCTTTCCTGCCCCCCCCCAGGGCCCCAGGCAGCTTCAGCCCTACTCCGACAGACGGACGTGCAACCCTCTCCCTCCAGGACCCACCAGGCATGCGCTTCCCGATCTCAGGCGCCACCACAGGGCCCCGAGCGCCCCCGGAAAGCACATGGACAGCCCCTCGGTGCCGGCTCCCTGCCTCTCCGCACCCCACCCAGGGATCTGGGCAGTTTTGGGATCTCTCAGCCCAGGCAAGAAGGGGGTCTTACGGGCCGGAACCCCAAGTAGGGACCCTCTGGGGCGGGACACCCAGGCTGCAGGACGTGGCTCACGTGGACCATCAGGTGGCTTCTGTCACTACTGTCACCTAGGGGTCTGCACTGCCCCCAGGGTGGGAGTCACTTGCAGGAACCCTGGGGGGGGAGGGTCTTGCCCACTTCTCTCTCCCCCAGGGGGCTCTACACAGAGTGTGGACCCTTGGCAAGGGGCCAGTGTGAAGGGAACCAGTCTCCCGAGCTGCTCAGGGTAGCAAGGCCTTGGGGGTCCCCTTCCCCAGAGCCTGTCCCACTTTTCACAGGGGAGAAGGCCTTCAGCCCCTCTGAACCCCGGGGGAGAGGAAGGAGGTGGGGGAGGGAGGGCGCCCAATACCAGACAAAGGAAGGTAATTCAACCAAGTCTTTAAAACACCAAAAACACCCACTGCCCGCTGGCTAACCGGTGCGCGTCCTGTAACCCTTTCCTTGCTACCATTTCTGAAATCCAGACCGCATTTAGTGTTCAAGTTTACTGCTTCCTCCACCCGGACCTGATTTTTCTCAGTGTTGGCGACTTGAGGTCACAGGAAAAATTTTTAAGTCCATTTATGTACCTTTTCCTTGCAGAGAAATATCTAGAGCGATTAATAAGAGACCAACAAGCATGAACGTCTCTACCGTTAGGATAATGCCCTTGGGGCGAGGGGCAGTAGCGCTTCGAGAAGGCAAAGGAAGGCTGAACTGTCCCCGAAGCCCCGTCACCCATGTGACAGAGTAAGGAGGTGTCACGTCACAGGGGGTTTCAACAGCAAAGGACACCGCTCGAGTTGGCAAAGAGTTACTTTTTCAATGTCAATATTTTCCTCCCAGGCAAGGTTCTCGGTCCCTGGCAAATTCTAGAATCCACGAAGAACAGCTTTAAGACGTTGACTGAAAAATGCACGAGGCGCCTAGCTGAACGGTTCCGGTCAGAACCAGGAGTGGATATGAAGGGGCCCGGGTGCAATGCTTTCAGCTTTGCTGCATATTTGAATTTTTCACCCGAAAACGGCGCAGGAAACATCAGAGGGCAACATGGTTTTTAAAAACAATGCTTTCAGGGAGCTGAGAGGCCAAAAAAAAAAAAAAATCCTTTAAAGAAACTTGCCCAGCCGGGCTCAGCCACGGCAGGTGTGCAATGATTATCCACCTAATGGATGCCTCCTGGTGAGTCTCCCAGGTCACCAGCCCACAACGTGCCCACAATCCTGCCCACCAGAACCCTGAGCATCACCCAAAGTGTGCTCAGAGGACCCCTGAGGGTGCAGACCCTCCGGGAGCTCGGAGCTCCTGCATCTCTGGCCTCAGCCAGAATTTCGGGCGGCGGGGGGCAGCCAGGAGCACCCCCCGCCCCCGAGATCCAGCGTTTGAGATCTGCAGCTTTCACATTAGGAGCTCCTGGCCTAATTCAAGGCACACACCCCCCATCGAGCCACCCTGAGTCCTTGGCAAACCACACAAGGACAATTTTCCAACACTGTCCCTGGTCGGTCACCAGGCGCAGGCCCCACCCCCTCCCTGCACTGCCATCTGGCAGCCAATCACCAGGAGCCCAGCTCTCCACTGCGGCTGGGCTGGCCACAAACTCCTCGCAGCCCCACAGGCTGTTATAGGCTTAATCTCCCAGAAAGGAACACGTGCCTCTGCTGGCCCACCCGTGGGCACACCCAGGGCCCCGACTGAGCCCCCGGCAGGCTCTCGGATCCTCCCCAGGACTGGGCTCACCTTCCCCCAGCCCATTAAGACTGGAAACCCCTTGGGGCGCCTGGGTGGCTCAGTCAGTTAAGCCTCCGACTTCAGCTCAAGTCATGATCTCACATTCAAGGGTTCGAGCCCCGCGTCGGGCTCTGTCCTGACAGCTAGGAGCCTGGAACTGCTTCGGATTCTGTGTCTCCCTCTCTCTCTGCCCCTCCCCCCTCATGCTCTATGTCTCAAAAATAAATAAAACATTAAAAAAAATTTTAAGACTGGAAACCCCTTGAGGGGTAGGAAGACTCAAACCAGGTGCATCCTTGTCCCCCAAAGACCAGCCTCAATATTCCCACTGGAGCCAATGACACGAACATTCACTAGCCACTTCAAAACATTTCTGGAATTGGGGCGCCTGGGCGGCTCAGTCAGTTAAGCGTCTGACTTCAGATCAGGTCATGATCTCGCTGTTTGTGGGTTTGAGCCCCGCGTCAGGCTCTGTGCTGACAGCTCAGAGCCTGGAGCCTCCTTTGGATTCTGTGTCTCCCTCTCTCTGGCTGCCCCCGCTCACACTCTGTCTCTCTAAAATAAATAAAAATGTTTAAAAAAACACACGTCTAGAATCTGCTTCCAAAGAAAATAAAAGCGCCGATCACATCAAGATCGCTGATCAGAAGATCAGAAGATTCTCGTTCTGTAGCTCTTTTTCTCACACCGCAGTTACAGGAAGAGTAATTGTCTAACCAGATGAATTTTCCCCTCGCCGTGGGTGGCGTGGGGGCCTGAGGGCCAGGCTCTCTCTCCCAGGCAGTTTGCAGTCCCGGCTGCCCCGCCACCTAGCTGTGTGGCCCAGGGCTAGCGACTTCCTCCTCTGAGCTTCAGGCTCCGGACGCATGGAGTGAGAACAATCAACCGCACATCTCTCTCTCTGAAGTTTCCTGAGACCTGAATGAGGTAATCCATAGCAAGAGTGCAAAGCAACACGTGCCAGAAGGAAAGCACGAGCAGATGGGAACACTGGCTGTCGCTGGAGCAGCTGCGGGCACTGTCCGGTTGCCCCCACTCCGGGAGCAAGAACGTGACCATTTCTGCCCCCATCCCAGGGCGGTGCAGGCAGAGAAACGGCCAGACCTCCTCCAGGGTTTTAATCTCCCCCCTCCCCCTCCTCCCCCAGACTGGGCTGGGGACCCTCTCTGGGCCCTACAGCACCTAAAGGTCATTTCTATCACAACCCCTGTCCCCATGTGCATTAACTGTCCCACCCCTGGTCTTCCCCCTCCCCAGCCTGGAAGCCCCCAAGGGTGGGGTAGGGGCAGCCGCTGTGCCCAGCCCCCCACCTGGTGCTCAGCAGCTGTTTGAGCTCATTCACTGCAACCAGCAGAGAAAATCTGATCTACACTAGACCACCCGGGACCATCCAGAGTGGCAGGCCCCTCACGGGGTGTGACAAGGGTCACGAGGTCGGGGGCATCCAGGCTGCAAGCCGTCACCCAGTCGGTCCACAGTCTCCCAACAAACACCCAGGCGAAGGGCTGGGGACGCCAAACATCTTTTTTTTTAACTGGCTTTTGTTGGGGGCGCTTTCCTGCCCACCTCTCCCCCAAACTCCCCTCTGTCAAAGCGGAGAATCAGTCCACTTGCAGAGGTCACTTTGAGGCAGGAAGATCACACACGTTCCCCCCCTCCGGCTCGGGACAATTGCGGGCTCGGAGGCGGTCCCTGCACGTTTCCGGGAGCACCTCTTCCAGCCACGCCCCCCCCCCGCCTGCGAGGGAGGGGCTCTCAGCCCCACCCACCTCCCCGGGAGGCTGGGCTGGTGGTTTACACAACAGGAGGGGGGAATTCCTGAGAACGGAGTCCGGGGGTCAGAGGGCAGAGCGCAAACCCGAGCCTCACCCTCAGGATTTCTTTGGAGCAGGAGGCACACCTTGGCCTCCGGAGCAGCTCAGGTCCCGGACTGAGCCCCCTTTTGGAAAACCCCCGTTACTCACCAGAGATGACAAGGACGCCAGAACTCTCTAAACTAGGACTCTGACACATTTGCGAATAAAGCCAGTAAGGTAAAGAATTACTTTTCCATAAAAATCGGTTTTTACTGGTGTTTTCCTGCCTATTGGGAGACTCCGGGCATGTTTTTCTGTTTCTTAGCTTCTTCTTCCACCTTTCTCCCCCATCACAGAGGCGAGTAAAATGTGATGCTGTCTCAGAACTGCTTTATCTTCCCCAGACGCGTTCTTCACATCTGACCCTTGACCCTGGATGGCCAAGGCTCCCTCTAGCTAGCCCCTCCCCCCAGGCCTGGACCAAGTCAAGTGCACAAGGTGACCCCCTGGACGTCAGCTGGGGGCCCTGAATGAAAGCCCCTTGGACACTCTCCTGAAGATGAATAGGGCTTTTTATCAAGCAAATTACACTTGCAGGCAGAGGCCAGGAAGATCCTTTCCCAAAGGACAGCGGATTTGTTCAAAGCAGCCAACCGCCCGACAACAGTGCCCACTGGGACCTGCCTTTAGAGGCAAAATCACCGTGTTCATCGAGCATTCCTGTTGATATCGAACAGTTCCAGCTCCTTCCGTGGGGGCCCAAATGTGCACCCGGCTTTCCATCCAATTTCTCCTTCTTGGAAAACCAGAAATTTCTCGGCATGGGAAGGGCATCTGTGTTCTTTAGAGCACTGCCTCCCAGCAGCCTTCCAGCCTGTGCTTAAGACCCCCGAATGCCTAGGGTCTCCCTCCGCCTCCTTAAGGGTCCTGGCGCTCCCAGGGCTGAACTCCACTTTCCCCCCTTAATCACCCTGGAACCCCCAGTGGGCACAAATCTCCAGGCAAGTGCAGCCTTGTGATCCCCCAGAGTGGCATGGAAATGCAGGGTCTGCAAACCCATTGCCCACCCCAGGGAGGGGGGTGCCGTTCTGGACATTCCGAACCCCCAGCACCCGAAGGTCCTAATTATCACGTAACAGCAGGACACCTGGATCGAGGCTGAATCCGGAGTAGCCACTCCTGGGGCCGGGTCAGCAAAGTCGAGGGGCAAGTCCCAGGTAGAGATCGAGGCGCCGTCCCCCAACGGAGGGCTTCCGAAATTACCTCTCTGCTTCTTGAAACTTAATTTAATTAATTTAATTAGAGGACTGACCTCATTAATTCGAACTTGAGTTTCAAACAAAAAAAGAGGTCAGTAATTATCCAATTTACTACCTCCAATTTCCACGTGGAAACCACTTCATTTCTGGAAGGCCTCTGAGGACCCCGAGGACCGTGCCCACAGCCGCCGGCCCACCAGGCCCCCAAGTACCGCGACCTAAGCGGCCCAAGCGCCTTCCGGCCGCCCAGGGTCGCTTTAAAAGCTCCTCCCTACGAACTCCGTGGCCAGGAGCACCGGCCTCACCCCATATGGACGCCCCCAGCCCCATGGAAACACAAACCTGCCTGCGTGCACGCCCCTGGCACCCCGCACCGAGCGGTGGAACCCGGGCGGCGAGGTCCACCGTGGGGCCACACCCTCCGAACCCGGGATAAGGGGTGAGGTCCCCACCCCGGCCCCCTGCTCCCTCCGAACCCAGGCGGCGAGGTCTGCCGAGGGGCCGCAGCCTCCGAACCCAGGGCGTGAGGTCCACCCCGGCCCCCGCGCCCTCCGAACCCGGGCGGCGAGGTCTACCGAGGGGCCGCACCCTCCGAACGCGGGCGGCAAGGGCCACCCAGATCCCCGAACCTTCCGAACCCGGGCGAGGTCCTCCACGGGGGTCGCACCTGTTCGCGCAATCCAGCGGCCGCGGCTCGGGCGGCGAGTGAGCAGTCGCTGTCTCCTGGCGCGCCCCGCGCCCCGGCAGCCCTGCGGAGGCGCCTGGGCCGCGGGCTGCGCGGGCGGAGCTGCCCGGCCGCCGGGAGGAGGGATGCCCGGGCGAAAGTTGCCAGGGAAACTTGAGCAACTCGAGCGCGCCAGTGCCAGCCTCCTGCATAATTCACGGGCGGCGGCGGCGGCGGCGGGCCGCTGGGGCCCCTCACCCACCCCAGCCCGGTGCCCCCCCACCGTATCCCGGCCGGGGCGCGCGGCGGGCAGAGGCTGGACAGAAGGCATGGGCCCTGCGCGACCCCGGGACCGGGGGGCCCAACCCGAGACCACCGGGGCCTGCGTGGGCCCCGGCCTCCCCGAGCCCGCAGCTCCAGCCGCGCGTATCTGGATGGGGGCTCTGTGCGCTGGCTCGGGGCTGGGTGACCGCTGGAGGGTCTCTGGGGACCCTGCCACCGCGGCGTGGGTCCCCGCCCCCCGCGCGCCCCCTGGCGGCCCCGAGCCCGCTCCTCCGCCAAGCCTACGGACTCAAGTCCCCGGGCCGGCGGGTGGCGACCGAGGGCAACCAGACCCCGGGCAGGCGGTGGAGGTAGGTCTATGCTGCCCCGGCGGGAGGCTCCGGGCGCGCTAGGGGTGAGGGGGTTCGTGCGCCCGGGGGACAAAGGAGTCGCTCCTGCTCTCTGCGCCCATGCCTCTTCCACAGCTTTTTAAACCTGCCCCTACTCCGAAGGAAGCCGGGGGTGGCGGCGGCGGGGAGGTGTATTTACAGAGAAGCGACCCCCACCAGGCCGCGCGGAACCCCCTTCCCAACCGCCCCCCACACCATCCCCAGCTCCGAAGCGTTCAGTACTGCGCTTACCCGGCAGTTGGTGAGACGCACCCAAATGCAGCCGGTGATCGGGGTCCGGCGCCCGGGCACCCCCCCCCCGCGCCCGCAGCGCCCCGTGCCCTTCCCCCCGCCGCCGCCTTACCTGGCCCCGGCGAGAGCCCCGGGGGAGGGCCGGCGTCCGCGCGCACCTGGCTCCGCCGCGGGGACCCGAGCGGCGCCGCGCCCAAGCCCCGGACGGAGCCGCCGCCGCCGCCGCCGCTCAGGTGTCGGGGGCGGGGTGGGGTGGGGGGCGCCGCGGCCCCGCCCCGCGCTGCGGCCCGGGCAGGGGGGCGCCAGGCGGGGACGCTCGGCGGCCCCTCCCCTCGGCCCCGGCGCCGGGGAGGGTGGGGGAGGGGTCCTCTCGCCGCCCAAGGGCGCGCGCGGCCCGCCCGGGACCTCTCCCGCGCCGGGCCCCGCCGCCCCTCCGCACCTGCCCCGGCGGCGCGCGGGGTCTGTTGTGGCAACCCCGGGGGAGACGGCGGGCGCCCGGGGCCGCCTCCGCCCGCCGCCCCGCCCCGCCCCGCCCCGGGCTGCGCGCCTCGCCGCCCCCCTTCGCCGAGAAAGCCCCGGGACCGGAAAGTCCTCTAATTTTGTAAAGCGCGGTGCGCTCGGCGCGACCATCCCGCACGCAGCCGGCTCCCGCCCCGGGGTATTTTTGTTAATAGGATTCGGCAACACGGAGGCCGACCGCACAGCTCGGCGTTTGCAGAGCGGGTGAAAACTTTGTGCCTGGGCGAGACGCCGCCATCTGCCTCGCAGGCCGCCTTCCACCGGGGCGCCCTCCTTCCAGGGGCCAACCGCCCCCCCCCCGGCGGAGGAGAGATTGGGGGTGAGGGTAGGGGGTACACACCAGCCGCTCAGATGAAGGCGAGGGGCGAAAGGCACCGTCCGGGGACGCCCGGGAATCCTGCTATTACCCCGGGCTCCCGGATTGCCAGGTTTGACCAAACCCAAAGGGGGTTGTCCCGAGCCCTGGCCCCCGGCTCCTGGCTGTGACACACGAACTTACTCCCCCGCACCTGATGCGGGAGCAATCGGCTAACAACTTCTCAAGACCCTAAAAATCCACTGGTAATTACACCAGCTGTGGAGGCGTCTGTGCCCTGAGTTCTCCAGTGTTCTGGAAGGGAGAGCCGTTCCTGCCCAAGGGTGCTGTGGGAGCTGGGGAGCAGGAGGGGGGCTGGGGGCACAAACCCCAGCTTGCAGGCCGTCTGTGACGGACAGCGGACTTCCAAGAGCAAGCCTTCCATTCTACAAAACCCCACCGGTGTCTCCCCAGGAGGAATAATATAGACTCTACATTTATTTATGTTGCGATACGTGTACTTTTTAAAGTCGATCTTCTAGAACACGCCTGAGAGAGTTGCATGGGCCAGTGACTTCAACACACCAAAGGCAAAGTTAAATATTTGCTCTAGATACTTTTTTTTCCCCTGCTTGCATAATTGTCCCACATTTCAAAGAAGTCTTTAAAAGCACTTAGGTATAAAAAAAAAAAAAGTTGTATTTGGGGCCTAAATATTTCAGGGCACACGTGGAGTAAATACTGTAAGGCCTCCAGGACACCTGGCAGATGTGTCTTTCTCTGCGCTGTTTCCTTAAGCGGGAGACTTAATAAAATGTTTGTTGAGTGAATAAAGGAGGCAATCAATCAAATAATAATCCTCAAACAGGAAGAATGAGGCCCCGGCAGGATCCGACAGGCATCATTTCTTTGGGAAGCAGGGGTAGAGGGTGGGTCACAGAATGTCCCCGTGTTCTTTGGGTTTGTCAGTGGCAGATCCAAGATGTGGCTTATAGGAAGGGGGCGAGGGGGGTTACGGTCCCACAACTCACGGCAGACCCCTTGACCCCAAACAAAGCGTATCATCCAAACAAAGCAGTGCGTTCGCCCACAATTCCAACTCAGAGAAGTCCCCAACATGTCACCACCTCCAAGCAGATTCCCAACCCCCTCCCAATGCTCCGCCCCAGATTTCTAGGACCACCCTGGGGAGGGCAGAGGAAGCAGCTGGCCATCATTCAGCTGTGAACACATCTCTGTTGTCCCCACAGAGGGCTCCAGCACCAAAGCCATTCTGCCACCTTCAAGAGACGCTTCCCCGGGGATCCAGGCGTCTGCCAGCCTGTCCGCCCAAGGGGACACCCTCAGCCACCCCTCCAGTGGGACCTGTTTGTTGCCTGGCAACATTCCTCAAGTCTCCAAGAGCCTCTGAGGAAAGGCTCAGGACCCGAGGACACTGCGACAGCGCCTTTTCAAACGCCCTCCCGCTCACTGGGAGGGATTTCGGGTTTCAGGGCCCACCTTCACCCTGACAGTCTGTCCCTGTTGTGTGCTGGGCCTTTGCACGGCACTGAGCCTTTCTGCCGTCTTGCGTATGGGGGTGCCCAGGGCAGCACATGTCACAGGGCACCCTGTTTTGGTTTCCGTGTAGGGAAAGGGAAATCATCCCTTTACTTCTCGATAGGGGAACTCGCTGTTTTGGTTTCTGTAAGCTGCCTTTCCCTGGGTCCCCCCTGCACCCCAACATGTCTGATGATGCTGGAATGAGCTTGCGGAAAGACACACTGTTTTCCATCTGACGAGCTCTTCTTTCCTGTAAAACCTGAAGCAATCAGCCGTCAGTCACAGTATTTATGGGCTGTCCGCTGAGCACAGAGCACCCCGGGACTTCCCAGAACGAGGAGCTGTTTTACAGAGCGCTAGAAACTGGGACACGGTACCGCTCCCACATGCGGAACACGACCAGCTTCTCTGTCCTGGGAAACACATGATAAATATTTAGTGGCTTAGATGGACCCAGGCAGATGCTCGGTGCTCTCCGCAGCAGGCCTGCCTGCCTCCAGAGCCCTCCTGGGCCTGGGACCTAGACCAGCACCTCCCAGTGCAGGGTTCGCTGGCTGCCGGTAACCCCGCCCTCCAGCTTACAGGCCGGAAAGCTGAGGTGCAAGGAGGCATGGGGCTTGCCCGAGGACACGGGGCCGGAGCCAGGTGTGCGCAGGTGTGCACAGGTGAGAGCAGGTGTGCGCAGGTGTGCGCAGGTGAAGGCAGGTGCTCGAGCCAACAAGTCTGCCTCATTGCCCCGTCCCCGCCAGATCCCCACGCTTCTGCAGTGGTTTTCGACACGTTTTCCACTCCAGCAAGAGCTCTACTTCCCTCACGTGAGCCCGCGCATCCAATATCGGACAATGTCTCCATAGTTTTATGACAGCTTCCAGCTCAGTCACAAACCTGATCCTATAAATACTCCCAGATCTTGCAACTCCCTCCGCTCCCCTGCAGACGTGCCTCCCACGTTGCCCCCCTGTACCTCCACAAGGCGTTTTACTACTCCGTTAATTCCCGTGGATTTGTTTCCCGCGGGTTGGTTGCAAGGGCTTCCTGAGACTTAACGTCTGATCTTAAGAGACGGGGCTGCTAACCAGGGAGAGGGGAAGGCGAGGTTGCTCCTCCTGGACTCTGAGGCCACAAGAGGGGCTGGTCAGGAGCTTTTCCTGCTGGGCCGGAAAAGGGCAGGAGGAGAGGGGCTGGGCTCCTGGGGCTCCTGTCGGTGCCATTGCAGTGGGAAGAGGGCAGGCAGCAAGTCCCCGGTGGCTCTGAGTCCCCTGGGTGCTGCGTGGGGGGCTGGGAGGGGTGGCGCTCGGGGCCACCAACCATGCAGAGACCTCCACGAAACACTTTTATTCGGGAGCGGCCTCCTCTGGGACCCCTCTCCCTCCTCCCTCGCTCCTGCTTCCCGGGTCACCTCTCAAATACCACGGGCTGCACCCAAGTCCTTGTTTCGGGCAAAGCTTCACAGGGGAACCCCAAAATAAAGTGTGACTTGGTGTATCTTTGAAGAAGAAGGCGCGGCCAAATGGGGACCTGGAGGTGAGCGGGACCGAGGCCAGTGTGAAGTCAGGCTCAGGAGGGAGAGGATTTCCCGACATGAGCAACCCCAGCGACCCGACGCTGTGATCAGGAAACCGAGCCCATCAGATCTCATTATAACCAGACTCTGGGAGTTTGTTTGGCAAGCAAGCCAGTGAGCAAACCTTTAGCAGACGATACAGGAGAGCTTTGAAAAACCACATGCATCCCAACAACGCGCACATGCTTCCGTATAAGCCAATCTGTCAGGAGACATGCCCGTCCAAAAACACTTCCTATTTAAAAAAAAAAAAAAGGGAGTAGTTTCGGAACATTTTAATATGATTAGTATCCAACCAAAGCCACCATCACGTCCCATGTGAAACACTAAATCCCTCTCACTCAATCCAGACACAAGATATGGGAGCCTGCTGACATTCCCAGTACTGAATATTTCCCCGAAAGTGCCAGCCAATGCAATCGAATAAGAAAACTCAGTAAGAAAGGTTAAACTTTTTTTTTTTTAAGGTTATTTACTTGGAGAGAGAGCGAGAGACGGGGAGGGGCAGACAGAGGGAGAGAGAGAGACTCCCAAGCTGACTTCGGGCCGTCAGCACAGAGCCCGACTTGGGACTCACACTCACCAACCGTGAGATCACGACCTGAGCCGAAACTCTACGACCCAGACGCTTAACCGACTGAGCCACCCAGGCGCCCCAAGGTTAAGTATTTTTACAAAGAAGGCAAACTTATCATTTGGGGAGGCGCTATGATTTTCTAACTGGCTGGACGTAGGCAATCTCCTGTCCTATCTTTTTCCCAGTTTCCATACCTGTAATTTCCATTCCCGTAAAATGGGAAGGGAAGCCGTGCAGAGCTGCTGTAAGAGGTTAAGTTCGTGAACCTATAATCTACGCAGGAGCACGCCTTGCAAGCAGTAAGCACAGCTCGCTATCTCCAGAGCCTGTCCATACCAGAAAGCTGCGATTCTCCTGCTCAACGGCATTAAAGTCGGCGCGGCCCCGTGTTGGCACACAGTCTAGCTGAAGGAATAAACGTGCAAAAAAAAAAAAAAAATAGCAAAGCTACATATATCTAGAATGTGGAAAAGACTAAATTAAAAAGGCAATCCAATAAAAGCATGGGTAGACCTCCCCCAAGAGGCCATCAAAATGGACTGGAAGTATATGAAAACATGCCCAGTTTTATTAGTCGACAGAGAGGAAATAAGCCCATGATGAGATTGCTTCCCATCGGCTCAGCTGAAAACAGCAGGCGGTTTCCGACGTGGGTTGTCACACGCCAGGCACGGCGGGCGGGAGACGTGTGGGTACAGCCGCCTGGGCAAACGGTTCCGCAGTATCTGCTCGGACCCAAGCCCTAGAGCAATAAAGACGTGCCCTAGACGCTCCATGCACTCGACAGAGATGGGAATGAACCAACGGCGCCTCGTTCGTGCAAGGAAAGCCCGTCCCTGGCAACCACGGGTGAACCGTCGCTGCGTGCAAAAGCACAGACTGATCTCATAATGAGCACGTTAAGTGAAAGAGGCACATACTGTGTAATTCCGTTTGTATAAGATTGGAAAACGGGCAGACGCGAGCTGTGGTGTTGGAGGTTGGCACTTGGAGGGAGCAGGCGAACTCCTGGGTGCTGGGAGCGCTCTGTCCCTCAGGCTGGGAGCTGCTTGTGTGGCAGGTTCGCTCCGGGAAAGTTCTCCGGCCCTGCAGCTATTAATTACCCCTTTTCTATAGATCTGCTGGTCTGCAATCAAATTCGACTCCAGAATAGCACGAAACACCTCCAGAAGGCAAACAAGCCAAGGAGGCCCCAAGTTACATATCCTGAAAAGATAACGGTCATTGCCAGCAGCACGGTGATGGGACCGTCGGCCGGTGCAGACCTAAGCCAACCTAGCAATGGCCTCCTGTCCAGTTCTGACTCAGATGCTTTCTCCTTCCTCTGTATTTCCATTGCCACCGCACCTCGTCGACCGCCCGCTCACCTCGAAGCTAGGGAGGGAGCCCAGGGTGGAATTCAGTCTGTCGTAAATGTGCTTTGTAAAATGGATAAAAAAGAAAAGAACCGGACACAAATGGTAACACAGGCCTGGTGATCTCTGAGAAATACAGCTGAATCTGTAACCCACTCCTCACGACAAAGACAAATGACAGAGGGATTCAAGATTCAACCGTTAAATGCAAAGTAGTGAAACGTCAGGGAAAGCCACACATGATTATTCTCCGAATCTCAAGGTCGAGACGGCTGGAAGGCCTCTCTAAAGGTTTCAGATATTCTAACAGGAGAGCTGAAACCAGACCACGTGGGAGTCAGGGCCTCTCAGGGGACGACAGCCCGAGAAACAAAACCAAGCAAAATGAAGGGTGAACGGCCAGAGAACATATGTAACGCTACGCATTGAAAAGTTAACGGATTGGGGAGCCCGGGGGGCTCAGTCGGTTAAGCGTCCGACTTCGGCTCAGGTCATGATCTCACGGTTCGTGGGTTCGAGCCCCGCGTCGGGCTCTGTGCTGACAGCTCGGAGCCTGGAGCTGCTTCGGATTCTGTCTCCCTCTCTCTCTGCCCCACCCCCGCTCATGCTCGGTCTCTCTCTGCCTCTCTCTAAAATAAATACATATTTGTTTAAAAAAGAAAGTAATAGAAGTCATCAGACAGGATAATTAAAGAAAGGACACATGAGAGAAAAGTAAAAGTTACTTTAAAATAGTAAAAGGTGGTGATCTTCAACAAATGCTGCTGGAATCATTGGATTCCACATGGGATGCAAAAGAACCCTCCCACTTTAGTAAAAAAAAACGACCTCAGCACAGACCATCGCTCCGTGTAACGGGTCAAAACTACACAACTCTCAGAGGAAAAGGTAGGAGAAAACCGTTTGGGTTTGGGGTTAGGCACAGGGGTCTTAGCAACAACAGCAAAGGTTTCTATGTGAGCCGTAAAAGGAAATAGGTGAACCGGATCTCCCCAAAGTTTAAAGCTTTCGCTCTTTGAAAGACACACTATAAAGAGAACGAAAAGTCACGTCTCGGAAAATCCTTGCAAATCACAAATCTGACAACGGACTTGCATCCGGAACATTCCGAACACCAGTTCTCAGACTCAGCAGTGATGGAAACGGCGGTCCAGGGAAAACACGGCAATGGGCAGCCCCTCCCCCAAGGAAGGGGCACCGGACGCCAGCACTCACGGAACGGTGCTCCACGCCATTAATCATCAGAGAAGCGACAGGACATGGGGGAACAGAGGGCCGGCCAAGGAGGGGACAGACCAGGACAGGATTCACGCACCCGCTGGGGACGGACCCTCACTGGTCCATGCAGGCACACGGCTGTTCGTAATGTACCCTTTTCCATAAAGACATGTTTGACCCAGGTGTTCCTCCAAAAGAAATCATGTGCTGGTTTTCACACCACAACCTGTGCAACTGTTTATGGCTCTAGGCCAGGGACCCCAGGGGTGTCCAGGATCCAGCTCCTGAGCCCCTCACATCCCCCAGCCCCTCACCCATCTTGCACCCACCCCATCCCGTGCCCAGCGGGTACGGGAGTCCCGTCCTCCGTCCATCCCCAGCGGGTGCGGGAGTCCTGTCCACCGTCTGTCCCCTGCGGGTGTGTGAGTCCTGTCCACCATCCGTCCCCTGCGGTGCGGGAGTCCTGTCCACCATCTGTCCCCTGCAGGTGTGTGAGTCCTGTCCTCCGTCCATCCCCTCCAGCCTTTGCACTTGCTGCCTTGCTCACAGTCCACAGGGCTGATCCTCCCCTTCCGTAACTCTTCTTTGGCTCCCAGCCTCCCCTGACAGGCTCCAAACCCCTCAGGGGTGCTGCCTTCTCACCCCACCCCCACTGTCCTCAGCCTTCTAGGGAGTGTCTCCTCCGGGCCCTCCCTGAAGGGAGACTTCCTGTCCTGCTTCTGTCTCCTCTCCATCCCTGTCTCGGTGGGTGGGGCCTCCAATCCTCCCTGCGCCCCCACCCACGGGGCTGGAAATCCTGAAGGTCTGTCTTGACCGGCTTGCGCTCCCTTTTCCAAGCACCCCCCCCCCCCCCCCGCCATCTGCAGCAAATGGATGCTGGAGCCCGGGGCGGTGTTGGGTCACAAACAGGCCTGAAGGTGGAGGGCAGGCAGAGACCTCAGGCGGGGGGGGGGGGGGGGGACAGGTATAAGAAGCAAGTCCCCTTCCAAGGACTCCGCGGAGAGGCCTTGCCAGCCTGTGGCCGCTGCACCGCCCAGGGGGCCTCAACCCTGGTCTCTCTCTCAGGGCTGAGTCCTCCAACGGCTCCCACGTTGGCACTTTCCGAGGACTGGAGGGCGTGAGGAGCCTCCGACTGCCCGGGGCCAGCCTGAGGGTCACGTCCTCTCCGTGACCTCCTCTAAACCGGGTCTCGGAATTAATTTAATGGAAGAAACGCAGCCACGTGGGAGCACGGTGGGCCGAGGGGTGAATCCCACCCGCGTTCTGGCAGGGACGGCTCAGAATCAAACACAGAGAGGAGGCGGGCGTTCGCCACCTTCCCACCCAGAGAAGACAGTCCTTAAACATGCGGGAGGGTCACGCGGCACCCGGGAGAGAGATGCCTGTGGACCACACGGATGGGGCCACAACCCACTAGCCGCACACCCCACGGCGATTTAATGTGACAATAGCGAGAGTTGATTTTTGCCGGGAGAATCGACTTCTAGGCATCCACGGCTCTGCAGGCAATATTCTCAGAGAGAGAAACGTTCTGTCGTGTTAAACGAGGAAGTGATCGATATGGCAGCGCATCGGGCCCATGACCGCCGTCTGGGAAGGCCGCCTGGGGGGTTTCCCACTTGGAAAAGAGACTTCTCGCTCTGTCCTTCGCTAGGTCAGGCTTAAGGAGATTAATTCTGGCCAGAACAGGTAATAGAAAAGTCAAAAGAAAATGTCAAGCAGTAAATTATTTGGCCGGAGTCTGCATGGCTTCTCTGCCTGGGGCCCAGGGTTCTGCGCACGCTGGTCCCACAGGGGAGGTTGCTGTAATGGGGGAGCTGGGCCACCGCAGAGCTAACGGCTGGGGGGTCAGGGACAGCCAGGCAGGCCGACACTGACCAGCCCGCAGCGCACTGAGTAGTGTCGCATGCCTGTCCTCTCTGCCTGACCCTGCCGTCGCACGGCACTCCATCTGCCACCTGCTATGGTCAAGGTGGCCTGGGCTCCCCAGGGAACCAGCCTGTGCACCCCAAGGCAGCCAGGCGCTGGGATCGCTGCCCTGCAGTCTCAGAGACCTCGTCTGTTCATTTGTGAAATTCCTCCTACAAATGGACCTCGGCGGTGGGAACGGCCATTAGCATCTCAATGGGGGCAGAAGCTTGGAGCCTGAAGGGCCATCACCCCCAGCGCCCCCCCATTATCCCGCTGCATTGTTCCAACAGCCACCCGATGCCCCACGGGGAGAGGCGGTGTGGGAGGAGAGTAGGGTGCGAGCAGGGATGCTATACTGTCAGACCTCTTGTGTGCGTGACTATCATGTAGTTATTATGACGATCACATTATCGTGTGCGGGTGCTGTGTTCTTGTGACATTGCTGTTAACGCGGGGACGATATTATTTATTATGATTATCAAATTAATAGAGTAAAAGGATACCGAACCTTTGTCAAGGTGGACAGTAGATCCTCTCGGGGAAAACCACCTGCGCCTGGTCCGTGTACACGTGTCGCATGCCTGTCCTCTCTGCCTGACATCCCCCCCCCACCACGACCAGTCTCATTCCAGGCACACCTCTGAGGAGGAGGGAGGCCTGAGTTTGCTAGGAGCCGATGGAGGGAGGGTCGGGGGAGGGGGACTGAGCCAAGCTTCTCTGATTCCAGATTTGCGGTGATTTGTGTTATGGACCATGTATGTTGGTTGATGCTAATCGGGTCCCTGCAAGTTTCGGGACCCCAAAACCACTGCGCCCACACCCCCTCCACAAACAAACACGGGATGGTGTTGCTGTCGTAGATTTGGCAAGACGGGCCAGTGGAGGGATGCATTTCAAGTGTGGAACATGGACAACAGGGCGCCGTCCAAGCCTGGCGGGTGGGTCCAGCTCAGAGCTGGCGCCCGAGCCCCGGGCCCGTGTGTACGGGCAGTGCGGTGCTGGTGGGCTGGCTTGGGCACGCTGAGCCCCAGATTCCTCGTTTGTCAAATAGGGACAATGATAGTGTGTGCTTCGTTGGGTTTCATGAGGGTAAAAATGAAATGAAGCGTAGAAAGCGGCTCGGCGCAGCGCCCGCCGCAGGATAGACGCGCCGTGAGAGCTGGCGATTGCTGTGATGAAGACTGGCTGGGGAACCGGGTATTCAATCTAGAAATAGAAGCCGTGGGTTGGCACCCGGGGCTGCCACCAAGTCCCCGAAGAAACGGGGTGTGGAAGTGAGCGGGACGTGGCCCAGTTCCTGCGGGCCATGTG
Organism: Cryptoprocta ferox; assembly: GCA_028646485.1. NCBI lineage: Eukaryota > Metazoa > Chordata > Mammalia > Carnivora > Eupleridae > Cryptoprocta > Cryptoprocta ferox. The sequence goes on along the minus strand of CM053575.1, from coordinate 2,354,194 downwards.
CGGTCCCTGGAACGTTGAGGTGACAGTTTGGGCTCCATCCACGGACCTTTCAGCAACGTGAGGCCACACTGCATTCAGAGCACACTTTTGAATTCAAGGATTTGGGGGCAGCGCATGTGAAAGCGTGAAGGACTGATTTTCAAGCAAGTTTCAGAATTCTGAGAATACACATTTTTTTACAATAGTGAAACGAATTGATTTTTCACTTAAATCTTCAATTAAAGTTAATTGGATTTTTTTAAAACGATAGTAAAAGCCCTGACAGCGCCCCCGCCCCCACTTCTTGCTGATGTCTGCCAACCGGACCCGTTCTGCCCTGACCAGACGTCCGCATGTACTCAGGAAGCTGCCGTTTCACGTACAGGGAACGCAGGTCTTTCCGGACGCGTGTGCCTGCTGCCCTGGTCCTTCCCGTCCACAGCGACCTGCGTCTGCTCTCCACACGCGTGACCCTGTGAGCCGGGATGTCCCCCTGAAGGACAGGGCCACTCCTGTGCCCACTCTTGTGGCAAACATTCATTTCACTATTTGCTGGACAAAGGACAGGAGGGCTCCGTGGTGCCAGTGGGAGGTGTGTGGCCCATCCCCTGCGTGGGAAGGCTGGAGTGTGTCCTGGGGCAGTGCACTCGGCTGTAGAACACACTCGTGTGGGGCTGGGCTGGCTGCAGTGGGGTCCCTGTGCAGCTGGACATGAGCGAGAGGACCTAAGGTCAGGGCACCTGGGGGGCTCGGTCGGTTGAGCGCCCGACGCTGGCTCAGGTCATGATCTTGCAGTTCACGAGCTTGAGCCCCACATCAGGCTCTGGGCTGACAGCTCGGAGCCTGGAGCTGCTTCCGATTCTGGGTCTCCCTCTCTGTGCCCCTCCCCCCCTTGCACTCTGTCTCTCAAAAATAAACATTAAAAGAAAAAAGAGGAGGTAAAATCTTGTAACCGTTCAAGGGGGCCTAAACCCAACAAGGAGGAAAAAATGGGTTTCAGCTGGACCCTGGCTCCGCCCAGAGATCCTCCTAAGCCCCCTCGTTAGCCGTGATTAACACTCTTGCTGCACAAGTGTTTGTGTCATAGGCCCCGGCATTAAAGGTTAACTGGCGCAGTAATAACTTAATTATGAAATGTGCATTACAAGGAATTATGTAACCGGTCCTTCACTTCATGGCTCCTTCTCAGCCTCTCTCCGTGGATCCCCCAAGCACCTTTCAACCCTGACGCTGCTGCGAGTTTCCGCCAAGATCCCCGCAGGCCGAGAGGGGCCCGTATTTCGCCTCTGTAAAAGGCGCCATGGAAAAACGTGAATTGAGCTGTGATAACGATGGAATGGGAACACAAAGACAATTGTGGGGAATGCAGTTAATTATTTTAATAACAACTAAATATAGATTACTTCCAGACCTGATTTTTTTTTTCTTCTAATTCCATATTGAGAGCTGGGGAGTTTCAGAGGCTCGTGCAGGTATGAGTTCTGGCCGCCACACGTGTGGTTAAAAATAGCAAATTAAAAGCCGAACACACGGTTAAGAAAATAAGGGCAGCTGGGTGGAGTGACTTCTTGTGTATTTTAAGGATCCCCACGAGGAAGGGAGTGAGGGCTCCGTGATCGGGGTCCGGTCATGTGTGTGCCCAGGAGGGGGGCGTGTGTGGCCACTGGTGGCCTCGTGAGGTCAGGGCTAAAATGCTGTCCCACTCGGAACTCTGGGCTCGTTCCACGAGGCTCCATTCCAGCACTTTGGTGGCTTTATTTTCAACGTGACCTGTGTCTCCGAGTCCTGAGAGCAACTACTGTCGTTGCTACTGTAAAAATGCCTGCCCAGCAAACCGCCAAGAAGGTGCTGATGATCGTTGCACGGCGGCTACGGGCTCATGGGACTCACGGGCTCATCCCACGACAGCCCCCGAAGCTGGGCCATCGCCCCACACATTCTGGTGCAGAGCTGGGAGAGTGAGTCCAAAACACGTCAGCTGCACAAAGGGACCTGCTTGCAAGCCGTGAGCCCAGGCTGGGGGCAGCAACATCGTTGGGGGGCCCCCACTGCATTTCTTACAACAGTGACCCCATCCCACACCAGTGATGGAGGACATCTGGGCCGCCAACAGGGCGCAGGGCTGGTCATGGATCAGAGCATGAAGAATATTGCAGGCTAGGCTTGGATTTTCTTCCTTAATGTCAGAGATAAGGAAGCGTGTGTGTGTGTGTGTGTGTGTGTGTGTGTGTGTGCTTTAAAGACCTGGCTGGAAAGTAAACCTTCAAAAACGCAGAGAGGGGCGCCTGGGTGGCTCAGTCGGTTGAGCATCCAGCTTCGGCTCAGGTCATGGTACCACTGTTCGTGGGTTCGAGCCCCCCGTCGGGCTCTGTGCTGACAGCTAGCTCAGAGCCTGGAGCCTGTCTTCAGATTCTGTGTCTCCCTCTCTCTCTGACCCTCCCCTGCTCACACTGTCTCTCTCTCTGTCTCTCAAAAATAAATAAAAAACATTAAAAAAAAACACAGAGAGCCGTGGTTCCGGGGGGTGGGTGGGAGGGACCTGCATCGGCCAGCACCAGCCAAGTTACTCTGTGACAGCAAACATTTCCTGATTCCTGATGGCTCAGTGCTGTGATGGTCTGTTCCTCGCTCACCACTGTGGGTCTGGGGGACTCTCCGGAACAGCTGTCCTCCACATGCCTTCAAAAGCGTCACAACACAGGAAGAGGGAGCCAGGGAGACCCTCCACCAGCTCTGAAATGCCTTCACATTGTTTCCACTCAGGCCTTATTGACCAAGGAATGTCGTGTGGCCACGTCTGACCTCTAGGGGAAATGTAATATTCCTTCTGTGCTCAGGACAGTGCGAAGAACCAGAAGTGGGACTGACTGGTCCCCGTAAAGGTAGAGGGAGACAATGCAGGGTCAACTTTCCTCAAGACCGGGGCTCCCACCATGAATGGATTATCCTGTTATCAGCGATTTCTTCTCCCTGTGAGCACCCAGTCTACTCGCCTCCTAAATCAATAAGAGAGTGTTAAAATCACACGTGAGCACACACACACATACACACACACCCTGAAACTTCTACACGTGGAGGAGCTCGGTCTTAAGGTCACACAGACCTGAATTTGAGTCCTGCCTGGAACCCACCAGGAACTTCTAAACCTCAGTTCCGTCATCTCTCGAACGGGGATCATGATGACCACCTCGTCCGGTTGTGGTGACAAGTCAGCGAGATAATGTAAGTGAAATGCTCATAAGATGTGCTCAAAATATGAGATTTTATTAGCTATTACCGTTGCTGGTATTAATAGCATAGGTTACATTCCACTCATTAACACGCACACGTTTCAAGTCCGGAAAATGGTGTGGAGCAAGATTTCAAGAATGATTGCAACAACCACAAGATATCAGCTCAAGCGGTTGGTCTACCGCCCCTGAATGTGGCAGCTCTGAAGAACCCCAAGTCCTTTGCGACTTCTTTCCATGCGATGCGTAGATTATATTGTTGTTTTGCAAATAGCTCCTGGACTTCCCTGTCCCACTCCAGCCTGCCGCCCTCCGGGGCCCGAGCTCACTTCCCCACCCCGTTTCTCTGGTTTGCCTTGTTCAGTGGAGTCTGGACCATTCTGAGCTGACACAGGTGCTGCCCCCTCGCACCTCCTGATGCCCCAGATTCGGCTGCTCCGTCAGCTTAGTCCCAGAGTGAGAGACCCATCTGACCCTCAGCTTGGAATCGCACCCAAAGGAGTCCAGTGGAGCCCAGTAGGGCTGGCCCAGTAGGGCCAGCAGAGCCACGGCCAGCTCCCCACGTGTGAGTAAGAAACATGTGCATGGGGTGGGGGGAAGCCAGGATGATTTTGGGGGTGTTTGTTACCATAGCAAAAGCTGACTGATACACTGAGAACGTGAGGTGCCTGGGTGGTTCAGTCAGTTGAGTGTCCAGCTCTTGATATCGGCTCAGGTCTAACTTTGTGGGACCGAGCCCCACGTCATCTGCTTTGGATTCTCTCTCTCCCTCTCTGCCCCTCCCCCACTCGTGTTTTCTCTCTCTCTCTCTCTCTCTTTCTCTCAAAATAGATAAATAAATTTTAAAAAGAAATACACTTAGGGGCCACTGGGTGGATCAGTAGGTTAAGCATCCAACTTTGGCTCAGGTCATGATCTCATGGCTTTGGGCCCCGCGTCGGGCTCTGTGCTGACAGCTCAGAGCCTGGAACCTGCTTCAGATTCTGTGTCTCCCTCGCTCTCTTTGCCCCTCCCCCACTCTCTCTCTCTCTCTCTCTCTCTCTCTCTCAAAATGAATAAAAACTTCAAAAAAATATTTTAAAGAAATACACTTAGAATGTGACCAGGCCTCGGGCCTATGGTCCAATCCCAGACTTACACTCGACTTTAGCATCGAACGCGATAGATTTGTTAAGGCAGAGCAGTGTCTCCACAGTCGTAGATTGAAACATGGCCGGCTTGAAAATACTTTTGTTATTAATATACGTACCCCAAACCTCGCAAGCCGGCATACATCCATGAATACATGAACATGCATGAACACACATGCTGAACTTAATGATATTTGCCTCTTGATTTTGGGAATTAAGGGTGATTCTTCACAAATACTGTTTTGCATTCTTTCAAAATTATAACATTATTACATAGAAGGTAAAACCTGACAAACAGGATATCCTGTGAAAAAAAGCCTTTTTCCTCCTGTGACCCCAGTCCCACTTATCAGAGAACAATAGTTTCTTGCTGTCCTTCTAGAAATATTCCCCATATTTTCAAACGGCTCCAATTCAACAATGAGCCAGAAAACTACAGTTTAATATCAGTCTTTTAGTAAACAGACATAATGTTCTAACATAATATTACAGTTAGGACTAAATCCTAATGTCCTACATGGAACTAATCTGTTTCTCATTAAACTTATGGATTAAATTGTAATCCCCACATTTCTAGAAATAAGAAAAATAAAGTCTTTGTACCCTTATTTGTTTACCTAATCGTAAGGTTTGTATTTAGCTTTGAAAAAAGAAATCTCATTTAATGCAAGAATTCAGGATTATTTATTCTGTCATTAGATCAGTCTTTAAATCTTTATTAAAGGATTTTAAAGACAGGAAAACATTTTCTACAGGTCTGGTCGGTTCTCTGGCACTTCTGAGCCTGCCCTGCAGATTAAAAATTCTTCCGTTCTGGTGAGATTTGCAGTTAAGAGCTCAAGCCACGTGAGTGGAAAGAAAATAAATGGCCATATTAGGTTTTCTGGAAGTTTATTGTGTGTTCATTTCGATGACACAGATATGTTATTCGTGGAGGCAACCAAAGGAAAAATAGTTACATAGAATTTGTCACCTTCGATTTACGCACCAGGCGGGCGACCGCTGACATGAGTGTCTCTCCCGGTTTGAAAGAGTTAAGTCATTGAAATCGGCTCATTCGTCTGTGGAATGTGACCTGTCCTGGGTCAGGGGAGGCCCCGGGCTCCCCGGAAGGCTCTTGCACCAGCTGGGATGTAAAAGGTAAGGCCCCGGGGAGGAAGGTCTGGTGGCCCCGCTGGGGCGGCCGGGTCCTGGTGAGGGTCTAAACTCGTGGTTCCTGATGTCGTGCCTTCCGTGGCCTCTCTCTGGCACTTTCTAGATGATCCGTAATCTCCTGCTGGCCTCCCCTTCCCCGGGGACCCCACCCACCCAGCTCTGCCTCGTCCTGGATCTGGGAAAACGATGAGTGGGAAACAGAGAACAAAAATGAAATGAGTTGGAGCGGCGACCACTCCAGATCACGATGCGTCGTGAACGCGAGCTCAGAAACGAACAAAAGGAGCCCATACTGTACAATTCCATGTATTAAAAGTCTAGAAAATACCAGCAAGATCTATAGTGATGGGGAACAGGCAGTCACCTGGGGTCAGGGTTACGGGAGGGCACTTTGAGGGTGCGGGGCGAGCTCACGATCCTGACTGTCGTGACGGCTGCATGGACGTGTGCCCAGACTTCGCACGTGGGGACGATTTTGTGGCTCATGTGACACTATCTGGAGACATTTTCACTATCACAGCTGAGGGGCTGCTACTGACTGGCATCTAGCAGGTCGAGGCCAGGGATGCCTTACGATGTCCTGTAAGGCACAGGACAGCCCCTCTAACGAGAATTCTCCAGCCCAATCCCTGGTGGTGCTGAGGCTGAGACCCCAGTGTGTGGACATGTCGAACGTACCAGAGTTTACACTTTACAAACGGGCAGTTCAGGGGCGCCTGGGGGGTTCAGTCGGTTAAGCGTCCGACTTTGGCTCAGGTCATGACCTCGCAGTTCATGGGTTCGAGCCCCGCGTCGGGCTCTGTGCCGACAGCCTGGAGCCTGGAGCTGCTTGGGATTCTGTGTCTCCCCCTCTCTCTGCCCCTCCCCTGCTTGTGCTCTGTCTGTCTGTCTCTCTCAATAATAAATAAATATTTTTAATATTTTTAAATAAATTTTTAAAATGGGCAGTTCTTTGTAGCTCAATTCCACATCAATAAAGCTGTAAAATAATGAAATCGCAGCCTGGCCGCTTGCTAGCTGGGTAACAGTAGATTTGTCTCATCACCTCTCTGAGCCGGCCGCTGCCAGTAAATGACAACATTTACCTCCCAGGGCCGCCGAGCACGAACGGAGACCCTGAGATGCAAGCTGTCCCCCGTCTCAGGCACATGGTATGGACTTAGGCCGCCAGGTGAGGAACATGATAAATCACCCATGCAAATGACATTTCAGCTGGGCTCCGGGCCTTAGAAAATCAGTGGACCGAGTAAAAACAACCTCTGAGCGTTTAGGTGATGGTCCCAGGCCCGTGGGGCTGGGGGCGGTCGGGGCGGGGCGGGGCGGGGGGGGGGGGGACAGTCACGTCACCTGTAGGTAACAAGGACTTCGGAACGACCTTGAGGCCTGGCTGTCAGTCTGACCCCCGTAGGAAGTATGACCATGATATGATTTATGTAAAAGTACATACCCCGGGTTTTTCTTTTCTTATTTTGGCTACGGTTACCATTCACTGGGCTTGAGCCACAAAACCACTCAAGAAAATTGAAGAGGCCCGAAGGTCTAAGGAAGCCCACCCCTCCCCGGCCACCCCGAAATCTGGGCTTTGTGCCTGGCGGAGCCGTGTGAGGATTACTGATGCTCAGTCCTGCGATTTTGCCGGAGGCCGAGTCATCGCGGCATTGTCCCTGCCGGGGGGGGGGCCCCCCTCACTTCGAATCAATCGCACCTCGAGGAAGATAAACAGGAGAGCGGCTTAGGGGACAGGAGTGGGGAGCCCTCACCCGGCTCTTTGTTGGCGTGGGAGGTGGGTGAGCAAGAGAGACAGGCGCTGGCCGCCGGGACACATCGCCTTTGTCTGGTGCCGCCCGGGTTCCGGGACCCCCCCGGAATCCAGCGGTTGGGGAGGTGGGTTCCCTTCCCCGCTGTGATGCCCGGTGGCATCCACGGGCACCCTGAGCGTGCGAGGAGCTGTCTGTGCCCTGGACGTGGATGGGAGGGAAGCCGGGGAGGAGGCGCACATGCAGCCGCTGGGCTCCCCGGCGTGGTCCCCCCTCCCTACGAGACGGAGCCGGCTCTGAGCAAACCTGAAAGGAGGCAGCGACACGGGAGGGGGCCCGGAGGCCTCCAGGACCCCCCGGCTGTGCTCTTCGGGGAGCACGGAGCCGTTTCAGGTCCTCTGGCTGATGTCAGAGGCTGTCCCTGCTGGCCACGCCCTGCGCCGGCCTGGGAGACTTTGGGGGCCGCGGAATGAGGGAGGAGGCCGTCAGCCTGGCCCTATCCCCCGGGATGTCGACCCTCCAGGCGGACCCCCAACGCTCCGGGGCAGCCACATCCGCCCTGGAGCACCCTGTCTTTTTCCGTGGTGTTCCCTCTGCTAACAATGCCATTCCCATTTCTCCTGGGTGAGTCCCCCCTGTGGGACGGTATCCCCTCCAGGCAGACCTCCTTGATGCCGAGCCCGGGTGGCCTCCCTGGGCACCACACGTCCCCCGTTCTCCCAGCCATGGCGCTGACAACGGGGCTGGCCTAATCCAGCAGGGGCCCCTCTCCCCAGTGAGACTGAGGGAGAGGCCATATCTGGGTCACTCTGAGTCTTCAGTGCTGGGTTCAGGGCCCGGCCCACTAAAGTGCTGTGTGCTGAGTAAATGCGCTCAGTAAGGGTCGAGCGAATCTAGCTTCTTAAGGGGATTTGACAACCTCAAGTATCAGCTGGTGGACGGCCAGCTGCCCGGGGAGGGGCTGCCAGCTTCCCAGAGCTCCCCTCGGCCACTGGTGTCTCCGCGCCCTTTCAGGACAAGAGGTGCCATTGAAGCCGACGGGTGCCAGCTGCCTGGCTGGGAACAGGCCGGGCTGGTCGGGTGGGTTGTGTGGGGCAAGAACCAGGAAGAGGGGGTGCTCCTCATAGTCCAGCTTGTTTATCCAACAAACAATCAAACAGGGCACGATTGTTCGGAGATGCCGGACGGAGTCCGCGAGAGAGACCCCACTGGACCAAGAGGTCTGTTCAAGAATGCGCGGAGCCTGGGAAACACAGAGGGGGGCCCACTCCGAGGCCATGGGGACGGGGCTGGGCGTGCCTGAGCCACTGGCGCTGGCTCGGGAGAGTAGACTGCGCATGTTATCCCAGCTCTGGGGCCAATGATGTCAGCAGATTGAGTCAAGCATATTGTCCTCCCGTGAAACTGAGTGGGTGGGCCTCATCCAATCAGTTGAGGGGAGGGCCTGACTAGAAACAAAAGGCCGAGGAAGGGGAAATTCTTTCTCTCTGCCTGACTGTGTTTGGGCTGGGGCTTTGGGCCCCTGACTTTGAACTCAGATTCGGACTGGAACTTGCACCATTGGCTCTCTTGGGTCAGGACTTCCTAGTATCTGCAGGGGCTAATTCCCCCTTCACACACACACCCCCCCACGTACACACACGCCCTGTTGGTCCTGCCTCTGCCGGGTGCTGACTAACACCCCATAGCACCTGAACTTGCCCACGGTGGGAGTATTTACACCACGGGAGGCAGCAAGTGCAGCAGAGAAGCCCCCAACGCCCCACTCCTGCCACCGCTGATGGTCAGACATTTACCAGCAGTACGCCGTGGCCCCCGCCGTGGCCCCCGCCGTGGCCCAGGGAGCGTCCCTGCCTCCTAGAGCCTTCCTCAGGACAAACAAGGCCACAAGCCCCTCTCTAGGCTCCCACCTGTGCTCCCGACTGCTGAAATAGACCCCAGCTGTCACCTGGCGGCACACAGCACAGACGGGAGGTGTCCTCTCCTCTGGGGCAAAGGTGCCCCTTGCCCGCGTCCGCCACTGTGCGCGTATATGCTCTGCTCTGTCCGTGCTGGTGTCTTACCCGGCCCCGTAGCCTCTCAAGGCCCCTAACCGCATGACTACGTCATACTCTTTCTTCCCTCTGTCCCCAGTGCCAGGGACAGAGCTGGATACGCGGCAGGTGCTCGGGGCATGATGAGCGAGGGAGGGGGCCCTTCCGTCGAGGACGGTCTGAGCCAAAAAGCGTCTCCCACCGAAATAAAGTGAAAGCCCACGCTCTGCCCTTGCTTCACGAGAAAGATCTGCGAAACCCTTCGCGTTAGCTAAGACCCTGCTCGTTTCAGGTTCCCGGGGCCAGAGAGCTCACCACGGCTGGTTTAAGGAAAAAAAACATGAGTTATTTATTGATTCGTGAATCTGGAAAAGTCAGAGATGCCCCAGGACAGCGGGTCCCCAGGGCTCGGTTGTGTCCATTGTGTCTCGTCTCGGTGTCTCGTCTCGCTGCCCGGATGAGCTGCCTGCTCGGGCATGCCTCCCGGCGTTCCGTCCGGGGGGCTGCCAACAGAGGTGGGCTCGTATCAGATAGATCATGTCAGTGTCAGATACCATAATCCCTGCTGGGGGGGGGTCACCCCCACCCCGTGACGCTGGGCTTGGTCAAGGGAATGTGAGTGCAGGTAACATGGGGGCCGCCGCTCGGTTCTGCCACGTCTAGTTGCCCCTTGTCATGAGCCCCCTGTGCCACAGCCCGGCACACGGCGGTGCCTGCAGCCTCAGACCTAAGACAAAGGAGATGTGGCCGCTCGGCACGTGGCTGTGAGTGAGACGCCTCTGATGCCGCTAAGGCGAGGACGTTGGGGTCACGAGCTCCTGTCCCAGTCAGCTCGGGCGGCCGCAACTAAGCGCCCAGACACTCGTTTCTCGAAGCTCTGGAGGCTGGGAGGCCCAAGATGCCCGTGACCTGGCGAGGAATCTGCTCCTGGCGCGTGGACGGCCGCCCCCTCTCCGTGTCCTGACGTGGTGGAGACAGACAGAGATCTCTCTTTGACCTCATTTAACTGAAGTTACCCCCAACAGGCCATCTCTCCAAACAGTCCCACGGGGAGATTCGGGGCTGAACGTGTCCGCGCGAGGAGCACGGTCGGTCCCTGGCAGGCACACGACATAACCTCCTGTGCGCTGACCACCCCCCGCCCTCCGTGGAATGAGTGTCTCTCTCCGCCAAGACTTCCGACGAGATCCCTGGACCCGAGGCCCCCTTGCACACGTGACCACAATCAGATGCCTGCACATCTCTGAACCAGTCGCCGTTTGGATGCTCAGCCACCGGCCAGGCCGAGCGGGGACCCCTCCTACCTATGCTGCTGGGGAGAGGTCCCCTCGTGGGGACCGGACACGGAGGGTCCGGCCAGGCTGTCCTCAGGCCAGGAGGACCTGAGGTGCCCTTTCGGGGAAGAAGACTGGATTCGGGGCAGTCTAAGCCCTCACACGTCTGTCACGCATTTACGTTTTCCAAGCCCTGAGGAGGAACTCCAGGGCTCCTGAGAATGGATGAGACGACGGGGGGGGGGGGGGTCCGCGGGACCCCCTGTGGGGCTGTAAAAATAAGACTCGGAAACAGACAAGGCGGTCGAAGCCTGGAGCCTGAGCTCCGGTGGAGACGGCGCTGCCCAGGGAAGGGCATGCTCAGCCGGGGTCGTCTGCGTCCCTCCCCGCCTCCTTCCGACGGCGGGCTGGTCCCCCATTTTGCCCTTATCTTGGGGGCTCCGGGAGCAGGGACTGTGTGAATTACCCACCCCTATACTCAGTTTGATTCGAAGAGCCCTGCTCTCCACCCCCACCCCGTTCCCGGTATCAGGTACGCATGTGTGATACACATGCTTTTCTCACTCGATGCTGTTTTTGTTGTGGGTGGTGGGTTTTTTTTAGAAAATTACGGTAAAGTGGCGCCTGGGGGGCTCGGTCGGTTGTGCATCTGACTTCGGCTCAGGTCATGATCTCACAGACCGTGGGTTCAAGCCCCGCATCGGGCTCTGCGCTGACTGTGGGGAGCCTGCTTGGGATTCTTTCTCCCTCTCTCTGCTCCTCCCCACTTGGGCTCTCTCTCTGAAAATAAATAAATAAACTTTAAAAAACTTTTAAAAATTGTGGTAAAATACACATAGCACACAATCTCCCGTCTTCACCAGTTTTAAGTGTCCGGTTCCGCATAATTACATACTGTTATGCGCTCACGTTGCACGGCCGTCACCCCGTCCGTCTGCAGGACTTTGTCATCTTCCCAGACTGAAGCTCTGTCCCCATGACACACCGACCCCCATTCCCCTCCCCCAGCCCCTGGCAGCCACCGTCCACTCTCGGTCTCTGGGATGCTGATTCCTCCAGGGACCTCATGTAACTGGGATCGGACAGTATTCGTCCTTTCGCGTCTGGCTGTTTTTCACTCAGCCTCATGTCCCCACGGTCCGCGCCTGCCCGAGCAGGTGTCAGAATTTCATTTCGTTTTGAGGCTGAGTAATATTTCAGGGTGCGGACGGACCACATTTATCCATCAGTGGGTACTTGGGCTGCTTGTACATTTTAGCTGTTGTGAATGGCGCTGCTGACTGCGGGCGTGCAAATATCTCTTCACTGCGGCCACTGCGGGAAAGGGTAGGGAGCTCCCTCAACCCACAGACAGATCTGCCCTACGACCCAGCAATCACGCTACTGGGCATTTGCCCAAAGGATACAAAGACCCTGACTCAGAGGGATACATGCACCCCAGTGTTTATCCCAGCATTACTTACGGTAGCCAAAGTATGGAAGCAGCCCTTCCAGCCGCCGACGAATGGATAAAGATGTGGAAAACACACACACACACACACACACACACACACACACTGGAATATTATTCAGCTGTGAAAAATAATGAAATCTGGGGGCGCCTGGGTGGCTCAATCTGTCGAATGTCCAACGTCGGCTCAGGTCATGATCTCACGGTTCGTGGGTTCGAGCCCCGCGTCGGGCTCTGTGCTGACAGCTCGGAGCCTGGAGCTGCTTCGGAGTCTGTGTCTCCCTCTCTCTCTGCCCCTCCCCTGCTCAGGCTCTGTCTCTGTGTCTCTCTCTCAAAAATAAATAAACATTCAAAAATTTTAAAGCCTCTCCCCCACTCACCCTCTGTCTCTCTCCCTCTCAAAAAATAAACATTTAAAAAAAATTTTTTTAAAGAATGCAATCTTGCCATGTGCAGCAACACGGATGCAGCTAGTGAGAATAACGCGAAGTGAAATAAGTCTGTCAGAGAAAGACAAATACTGTATGATTTCACTCATACGTGGAATTTAAGAAACAAAACAATCAGGCAAAGGGAAAAAAAGAAAGAGAGAGAGAGACAAACCAAGAAACAGACTCTTTTTTAATAGCTTTTAATTTTTTTCATTTTTTAAAATTTTATTTAAATCCAAGTGAATTAACACACAGCATAATCATGGTTTCAGAAGGAAACAGACTCTTAACTACAGAGACCAAACTGATGGTTACCAGAGGGGAGGGGTAAAAAATGTAAAAATTTTTTTAATTAAAAAAAAAATAGCAAATAAGAAATAAAATCAACCAAAGAGGGAAAAAAGACAAACCACAAATATCTCTTCAAGACCCTCCCTGCTTTCAATTCTTTTAAGCAGGTAATCCCCCAGAGGTGGGATTGCTGGATCACATGGTAATTGTATTTTTTATTTTTATTTATTTTTTATCTTTTAATGTTTATTTATTATTGACAGACAGACAGGGACAGAGCATGAGCAGGGGAGGGGCAGAGAGAGAGGGAGACACAGAATCCGAAGATAGGCTCCAGGCTCCGAGCTGTCAGCACAGAGCCCGACGCGGGGCTCGAACCCATGAACCGCGAGATCATGACCTGAGCCCAAGTCGGACGCTTAACCGACTGAGCCACCCGGGCGCCCCCAAGTCATCTTTTTGTAAGTAGTTTAGGCTCACAGCAAAACTGAGCAGAGAGTAGAGAGAATGCCCATATGCCATATACCCTCTGCCCCCGACACGCACAGCCTCCTCCACTGCCCACGCCCCCACCGGGTGGCACGTCTGTTACGGTCCGGGAATTGTCTCTGACCCAGAGTCGATAGTGGGCATCGGGGTTCATGCTTGGTGCGCGCGCTGTGGTTTGGACAGACACGTCGTGACATGCGTCCACCTGGATGAGCATGGGCCCGAGCTCCAGCGACCAGGGTCCTTATAAGAAAGGAGAAGGCACAGAGGAGCAGGACAGGAAGATGGGCCCGAGGCTGGAGGCACGGGACGCTGCCGCCAGCGCCCAGGAGCCAGGCCTGGAGCAGACGCCCCCTCGGAGCGTCCAGAGCGCACCAGCCGCACCGACACGTCGGTCTCAGACTTTTGGCCCCCAGCACCGGGAGAGAGTCCGTTTCTGTTCTTTTAGGCCACACAGTTTGCTGTTGTTTGTCACGGTGGCCCCAGGACACTGGCACAGCCTGTGACGAGGGACAGGAAGTCCACACGTCAAGTGTGGGACAGTGGGGGGCCCTCCTGACAAGCTCGCCTCCGCTGGGACCAGCCCCAAACCTCCTCCCGGGTGTAGGCCCTGGAATGAAACGTGCGTGCTGTTTCTCACAACAGGAAGACCAAAGAACGAGGAGGAAGAGGTGGCCACACGGCACCCATAAAAATATGAAAAATGTTATGTTTCGCAATTTTGCCTGCCCTGCCAGCCAGACTCTGTGATCGATGAAGCCTTTTTTTCTTTTTTCTACCCAAAAAGAACACGTTGTATAAGCTCAGGTTCCCAGGGACCCGAGGAAGGCAGAACAGTGTCACGTCCCGCTCTCCCCCGCCAGCCAGGCAAGTGGCCCCAGCATCCCAGAGCCGAACTGGTGTCTGCTCTCCCCGGGAGGGCTGCCGGGCACGTGGAAGACACAGGGACTCACACGGCCAGCTCAATGAAGGTTCTGGAGAAAATGCTGGCCGGAGGTGTGAGCAAAGGCACAGAGTTTATCTGCATCGGTGGCGTCCCCTGGGGATAAATAAGCCTTTCTGGAACCTGCATTTTCTTAAGGAGCATTAGGAATGGTTCAGCATCTGGCGGGGCGTCCCCCCAGGCTGGGGCGGGGCAGGGGAGGGAGGGAGGGGCGTTAGGGACCCTGGGAGTGACTGAGCCTCCGCCCTGCCCTGGACACCTGGTTCGGACTGCCATCCCGCTTTGCTCCGGCAGCCGCAGGACAGCCTTACCCGCGGTGAGCCCCGTCGAGAAGGTTCCAGGGCGCTGCTGGCCTGAGGGGCCGCGTCAGGATGGGCTCCCCCACCCGAACCGGCCCTCCATCCCTGCTGTGTCCTGGAGCCCACTTCCTCCATCGCTCCCCCTGAAGGTGGGTTGTGACCGTGACGTGACAAGTCCGGTCAGGAGACAGAAACCGCGAGAAGGAGAGCGCACTAGAGGGGGTGTCCCTGGGAACCACGCCCCACGCCCGGTGTTAGGAGGGGCAGAGAGCGCCCGAGGCATCGCAGGGCAGCCGCTGCGGGGACAGCCACTCCCGCCAAGAGAAGTGCTGGGGGCCACAGCTCGGACTCTGACCTCCGAGCTGGAAACACGGGGGCGGGGGTGGGTGCGCAGGGTGGGCGCCTCTGGGGGCCCCAGTGTCTCTGGCTCTCTGCCAGCGGTGGGAACTCTGCAGACGAGCCGCTGAGCGACGGGCAGGAGCGGAGCGTGGAGGTGCTGGGAGCCCCCCGCTTGAGGACTGGCACACCCCGCCTTGGGCCACCCAGCCCCCACACACACCCTCCGGTGTCTACATGGATTTGAACTTCGCTACAAAAACACCCCCTCTTGTGTCTGTCCAGCAAGCGTCTTGCAGCTCATATCCTTGCTACAAATGAAGGCTTGCTCACGTTCTCCCCAAAAAGAGGCGCTGCGGGACCCCCGCTCAGTGCATCACCTCTGGCCACGCCAGGCCTTCCTCAGACGCTGTCACAGTCTGCGTCCTTCCCTACGGCTGCCGTAGGAGGTTGCAAACTTAGGGGCTTCAATCTTCAGACAAGACGGATTTACGTGTGCAGCTTGGGTGCTCAGATCCCACAGGGGCGAAAACCGGCTGGGCGGGCTCCCTCCGGAGGCTTTAAGGGGAACTGTTTCTCCTTGCTCTTCCGGCTTCTAGAAGCTGCCCCCTTTCTAGGCCCCTGGGCCCTTCCTCCATCCTCTCTATTCTCCTTTCTGAATCCCCAAGGTCTTGTCCGACGTCTGACCCAGCATGATGTTCAGTAAATACAAGGCGATGAATTGCCAATGCAGGTGCGCACGGGTCTGTCTTCCCCAGAAGATTGGACGCACACAAGGAGCAGCGGCCCCTAGAGAGCTGCCCGGCCAACCCCCAGCACGATCAGACCGACGTGCCCAGAAACCGGCCTGTCGAAGGTGAATACGTGTTTTCCAATCGGATTAAACCTCTTTGACAAAGAGTCAGAATGTTAACACCTGACGTCGTCAAGCGACGACCGAGAACGCAAACCCAGTGTGGACCAGCCCATAAGTCATCAGAGTAGAACAGGAAGGAGGGGTTGTGTGCAAGTGGAAAACACATTGCAGGAGGCTCACGGGGCCCCCCCAGTGTACCCGCAGCCCGAACCCCAGCGCCTGTGAGTGTAACCTTATTTGGAAGTAGTATCTTTGCGGAGGTAATTAAGTTCAAGATTGAAAGGCGACCGGTGTCCGTGTGGGCACTGAGGCAGATGCAGACACACGGACGGAGGGCAGTGGGGGGACAGGCAGAGCCTGGAGGGAGGGGTCTGTGAGCCAGGGCCCCTCCCCCACAGCTTCCAGAAGGAGCACGGCCCCATCGACACCTTAGTTTGGACTTCTACTCAGAACTTTGAAAGAATCAACTTCCGATGTTTTTATGCCACGGGCCCAGGTCCGGAAGGGAAGAGCCCAGGGCTGCAGGGGCCCCAGTTTGGGCAGAGACGCTGTGCCTACAAGCAGGGCACAGTTGAACCCCCGGTCAAGCCGAAACCCGCCTCCAAGAGCAAGGATTTTCGGGCGAATTCAGCAGGCAGGAGGGCCTGGGTCCTCACAGCCCCCACAAGCGGACATGGAGGGGACAGTGGGCGAAACCCAGATGTTGTCGCACCAGGAGGAGCCTGGAGTCAGTGAGCCGACAGCCCCACACAGAGGAGCAGCACCGAGAATCGTCCAGAACATTTTTTTCTGATGGAGGAAAAGGAGAAAACAATGGCCGTGACCTCAGTGTTGGGGAGAAGGGGAGAATTGCCATGGGGACAGTGGGGAGCACTCCTGTGAGCGGCGAGCACTCCTGTGAGCCTGGGAGCACTCCTGTGAGCGGCGAGCACTCCTGTGAGCCTGGGAGCACTCCTGTGAGCGGCGAGCACTCCTGTGAGCCGGGGAGCACTCCTGTGAGCAACAAGCACTCCAGCACGGAATGGAGGTGGGGCCTGCGTGGGGGCTGCGCACCCTCGTGAGACAATGCAGTCGCCCGATCGCCCCCAGGCAGACGCGCCCACCAGTCCCCTGGCAGCCGGGAGTGGTCACAGCCGTGTCTGGGCAGCGGCAGGAACCGACGCCTGAGAAACGACCTCCCTGGGCGTGCTGGTGGCAGATGTGCTGGGAAGGGGTCTCTCCCACAGGGGCCCCGCCGCCAGCCAGCCCCCGCCCGGCCCCCGTTGGGCGGCAAGCCTATTTTTTTAACGTGACAACCTTTTCAACAAAACGTTTAAGGTCACGTGTTGGCAAGGTGCCCTGAAAAGCTGTCACGGGGTGAGTGGGAGAGCCGAGGGCGGCCTTCCCACGTGTCATTCCGCATCGCCGCCCCTCACTGTTAAGAGCCACGGACAAGACCAACAAACCGTGGCCCCCTTCGCCATGGGTCTGCCCCTCTCTGTCTCCAAGGGCTGCAGGATCTTTAAATTTTTCTTAATGCTTATTTACTTTTGAGACAGAGAGAGACAGAGCACAAGCAGGGGAGGGGCAGAGAGGGGGGGAGACACAGAATCGGAAGCAGCTCCAGGCTCTGAGCCGTCGGCACAGAGCCCGACGCAGGGCTCGAACCCACGAACCGTGAGATCATGACCTGAGCCGAAGTCAGACCCTCAACTGACTGAGCCCCTCAGGCCTAAGGGCTGCAGGGTCTTGACTCTCGCCCTAGAATCCTGCTCTGCGCCCCCCTCATCCGTTGCTGGGTAGGAAACCACCCCAGAAGGTAGCAGCTTAAAACAGCGCCGTTTACTTTTCTCGCTCACGCGTGACTGGGGGGACTGGCTTCGTTCGGCTCCCTCGCATGTCCGCGGCCAGCTGGTGGCCACGCAGGGGCCCCTCCCAGGGCTGAACTCCAGCCCGCCCGCCTCCGGGTGCCCTGGGCTCCCCCAAGCTCTGCGGCCGGCTTCCAGGGGGTGGCAGGGGTGAGGTACGGGGAGCCCGCAGAGGCTCCGTGCGGCGTCTGATCTGGCCTTGGAGTTGGAGTCCTGCAGATCACATTGGCCACATTCTTTCCTCAATAAGCCAGTCACTCAGACGACCGTTATTTGGATGGAGATGAGGCTCCAACTCCCGAAGGCATAAGAATGTTGAAGAATGTGCAGGCACGATCGAGGCCACCCCCCCTTCCTGTTCCGATGCAGCAGGAGGAAGAGAGGTGGACAGGCTCCCGGCTATGCAGCCCTGACCGTGACACACGGAACCCTGAAAACAGCCACGTGGGACAGGAGAGCCCACGGGTCAGCGATGGCCTGGGACCTGGTCCCGAGCCTCGGTCTCCCCATCTGTGGGGTGGGCTGAGCTGGCAAGCAGCTGTCCTCCAGCAAGCCTCGCCGTCTCTGCCGGGGGCCCCGCCCACACCACGGCGACAATCTTCCGCAACTTGATCGTGGTCCCGTGTTCCAGAGGTTCGAACATACGCACCAGAGAGTTTCATTCACGTTTAGATTTTTATTTCCTGAAACTTGCAGGGCTCTGTGCGGGGCGCTGAGGGGCAGAGTCGGGCCCGGCCATTCCTCTCCGGAGTCCTTGCCCCCCAGGAATGTCCCCAAGAAGGCCACAGCAGCGCGGAGGTGGGGGGCTCTCTGCCCCACCGCCCCAGCAGGCGGGAGCTGCTCGCTAAGAGGCCCTTGAGGTGCCGGGGGTGCTGGGGCCCAGAGCAGGGCGGCGTGGGGAGGGGGCCCTCCCCGCATGCCCTGCACCTGCGGGTAGCTGGGATTGAGGGGACCTCACGCTCTTATCTCTTGCTCCGGTTACCCAGCAGTTTGCTGCGCGTCAGCTCCTTCCCTCCTCGCACTGCCCGTCAGGCGGCAAAGGAGTGACCTTGGCTCGTCAGGGACTGACTCTGAGGCAGCCTGTTCGGGGCTGGATTGTTCCACGCTGATCCAAGACATCGGCCTCTGACCCCATGGCTTTTGTACAAACCCAACTTTGACCTTCAGAGCCCCTGCCAGGGGACGGC
>CM053575.1:2297891-2335407 GCA_028646485.1 Cryptoprocta ferox | reverse complement strand
CACCGGCCGCCCACCCAGCGCCTCCTCCCCACTTCCTGACCTGGACTGCGATTTCCCCGGGGCGGCCCTGGGGCGGTCACTGTGATCGGCAGCGGCGGGCACGCCACCACCGAAGGCCAGCAGCTCGGAGCCTCTCCGCTGTGGCAGTCGGTGTGGGGGTGGCCCGACCAGGACGGAGACGGGGACGTGGCTCGGGGGCCGCGAGCCGGCGCGTTTGTGCACCGGAAGGCCGGCAGCAGAATCCCGCCCGGTACGGAATGAAAGTGCAGGCCCCTTGTTCAAAAGCAGGAATAAAGTGGCGCAAAGGTGCCAAAATATCAGGTTTTCCCTTATTCCCACACTCCCTCTCTTGACGTGTCTCCTGATGGTATTTTTTAAATCACAATTTAATACTGTTGTAAGTAAAAAAAAAAAATTTATAGTTAAATTTTTGGCATGGATTTTAACATTCACCTTTTCATTGTGTGATGCCAGTTTTTAAAAATTTTTTGTGATGTTTATTTATTTTTGAGAGAGAGAGAGGAGGGAGGGGCAGAGAGAGACGGAGACACAGAATCCGAAGACAGGCTCCAGGCTCTGAGCTGTCAGCACGGAGCCCGACGCGGGGCTCAAACCCACGAACCGTGAGATCATGACCTGAGCCGAAGCTGGACACTCGACCACTGAGCCCCCCGGGTGCTCCCCACAAGACGCCCGTTTTAAATGCACATATAAGAGCCTTTAACTTGAGCACGGAGTCACAGAATTCCCGGTTCAAGTTTTGCAGCTCACGCTTGCGTCTGTGTTTCGTTCTTACAAAAGAGACGAACTCGACCGTCTTTATTTCACCCCTTGCTCCGCACGTTCTGTCGACACTCTGCCCGCAGCCGATCGACGAGCCAAGGGGATTGGAAGACTGACGCCTCCTTTGCCTTCTGTGGCCCCGGCGCCCGTGGCGAACGAACGCAGGGAAGTCGTGTGAGCAGGGGAGAGAGGATAGGGGGTCAAGGACTGAGCTGTGGCCCCTACATTCATGTGTCGAAGCCCTAATAACCAGTGTGGCCGTACGTACCGGGAGATCCAGCCTTAAAGGGGTGACTGAGGGAACACGGGGTCACCGGGGTGGGGCTCTGATCCCGTGGGACCGGGGTCCTTGCAAGAAGAGGGATCAGGACACAGACACGCACGGAGGGACGACCCCGTGAGGACACAGGGGCAAGAAGGCCGTCCACACACAAGGAGAGAGGCCTCGGGGGGGGGGGGCCCCCGGCCCTGCCCCCACCTGGCCCTCGGGCTCCGGCCCCAGGACGGGGCCGGTGAGTCTCTGCCGGGTGAGGCCCCCAGGCTGCGGGGGCTGTTGTGACGGCCACAGGAGAGTCCCACAGATCCCTGGGTCGCCAGTGTTAGAATGCCACGTCTTCTGCATGCGAAGCGAGCTCCGGCTTCAACGGAAAGCGTGGCCTCTCAGGGCGGTGCCACGCTTGCTCGTCTGCGGACGTGACACACCTACCTTGTGCTCGTGGTGAGTCTACTTCACGCCCAGGCGTTGCTCGGGCCCCACGAGGCCCGGGAAGGTGGGCGTCACCTGCCCGCACGTCTGTTGTGACGCTTGCCCCCCGCCGTCTCCGCGGATGTCAGCTGCAAACACGGCCCAAAGACAAATCATGAAGAAGTTCAAGACGGTGACAGCAGCCACTGCCGGATCCGGGTAGAAGACGGGAGGCACCGAAACCCGTCCCGGGGGGGTGGGGTGGGGGAGGTCACAGCTCCGGGACCAGGCTGAGCAGTGGGGCAGGTCGGGGGTGGGACGGGGTGGGGTCTCTGCTCTGTGTCTCCAGCCAGGAGGGCCACTTGCTCTGAAACGCCCTGTTCCTGCAGCATGAAGTGATCGAAGGACTGGCCCCCGCGCCTCTGTCTCCCCATCTGTGGAGTGGGATGCCCGCTCCCCACCCCACCTGACCGCGTAAGGCCAAAGCCAAAATGTGGCGAGGAGAGCAGGACTCTGCACGCACACAGCGAACGACACCTCAGACCACCACGGAGGCCGTTCCCTCAAAGAGCCGGGGAGGGCGCCCATTAAACAGCCCTTCTGTCACCTTGTCACCTTGTGACCACGTGCCCAGCCCCACCATGCCTTCCAGTGCCCGCCGACTTGGAACACTGACCGCCTTCCTGTGTTAGGAGAGGGACCCCAGGCAGCCCCCAGTACCGCCCCGCGTCATTCTGGGGGCTGCTCGGACCACCGGCAAGGTGACCGCGGAGACCTCGGACTTCGGACCCCAGCTCAACATTCTCAGGAGCGCGTCTGAATTTCGTGCCGCCCTGGGCGGGTTCCTTGAAAGGATTTGAAACCAAAAGACAGGACGATTTTCCTCATTTTCTGGAGCTGACCGCACGCTGGGGGCCAGAAGTCTGAAATCCAGGGGTCCGCAGGGCGCGCCCTCGGGAGGCTCTGTGGGCGGGGTCCTTCCTGCCTCTTCCAGCTTCTGGGGGCTCCAGGCGTCCCTGGGCTTGTGGCCACGTCCCTCGGTCTCTGCCTCCGTGATCACGTGGCCGCTCCTTTGTGTCTGAGTTTTCCTCTTCTGTCTCTTGTAAAGACACCAGGCGTTGGATGCAGGGCCCAGCCAGGTGACGCAAGATAGTGTCATAATGAGATCCTTAACGTGAGGACAGCTGCGGAGCCGCTTTCCCCAAATAAGGCTGCGTTCACGGGTGCCGGGGTCAACACCCAGACGTGAGTTTTGAGGGCGCCCTGACTCACCAGTGACACACGCAGAAGCCCGGGGAGGACTCGCCTCCACTCCCGAAACCCGCCCCGGCGAGGCCGCTGGTCTCCGCCTCTCGGACAACGTCAGAAACACCTGCTCCGAGGCTCCCCGGCCCGTGCAGCTGGGCGACTCGGGGACAGGGCTTCCCAAGAGCGGCAGCCCGCGGGCTGCAGAGTCGTTTCTCCACTCAGCCCTCTTGTCATTTGGGACCGGGCCATTCTCTGCCGGCGGGGGTGGGGGGGCATCCTCGGTGGCCTCCCGGCCCCGCTAGATGCCAGCAGCGCCTCCCAAGCGTGACCATCAGTGTCTTCAGATACTGCCACGCGTCCCCTGCGGGGCCAGAGTCACACCCACTGGCTGTGGAAGGAATGGTGGAAACAGGCTGACGTCCCCGAGTCCGAAGGAGGGCCCTGCACTGACCAGCCGTGGGACCTTGTGCATGTTCTGGAATGTTCTGAGCCTTGGGTTTCCATCAGAGGGCTATGCATACTCAGAGCGCTTATTGTGAGAGCCTCAGGCACGGCGTGCGATAGGCTGTCGTGAAAACAGTAGACACTCAACAAATGGTACCATACGCTTTGAGTTTGCGTAGTTTCCGTGTGCCCCACACCGCGCACAATGACGGGCACGCAGGAGGGGCTCGCTGGGACGCATCGCCCCCTGTTAAGATCCTCTTGCTGACTTGCTGGCCCGGCCTTCTGGAGGCCTGGCCGCTCGCACCAGCCGCTGTGATTGACGCACCCCTTTCTCCATGCCGGGGCGCCTGAAAGAGACTGAGCCCAAAGCTGAGGACACCCCTCCCCCGGGGAGTGGGGGCTGCCTTACAATCCTCGGGCTGCCTGGGGGCCCCTCCCCAAACTTGCCCTCCGTCTGCATTTTGAGAAGATGCTTCTGCAGTGCCATGGCTGGCTGGGAGCCACCGTCGCCAGCACAAATAACCAAAGCGGTCCTGGGAACTGGCCTCTCCCCAGCCGGCCCCCCAGCCGGGCAGAAGCCCTCTGAGCAGGCCATTCAAGACGACGCTGGACCAGGGCCACACTCATCTTAAATGTCCTCACGCCAGCCAGGACGCGTGGGGTAGCGTGGGCTCCACGTCTCCGGTTTTTCACTTTGTGGCGGTGTCAAGAAAGGAGAAAACAGTCGCAGAGGATTTAAGGATTCCTTAAAAAAACATCCATTGCGTTCTCGAATCATGGGTATTTCCTCTCTTCTTGTCCTTGAATAGATAGCCCAGGGTCTATCCTCTTGACAGAATTTTAAGCGCACGATGCAGTGTCGTCTCCGGGCACAGTTTCTCAGGGCAGGTCTCCAGAGCGGATCCATCACGTGTCACGGGGACTGCGTGTCCCCTGAACCACAGCTCGCATTTGCCCCTCCCCCTGCCCCTCGTGACACCCACCCACTCTCGGTCTCTAGGAGTTTCACTCTTTTAGGTAATTCATAGAAGCAGAATCATGCGGTATTTGTCCTTCTGTGACTAACGTACTTTACTTTAGCGTGTTCTCAAAGCTCATCCATGGTGTCGCAAACGTCAGGGTCTCCGTTTTATGGCTCAGTAGTATTCCATTGTGTGTATCAACCACTTTTTTTACATGCTTATTTATTTTAGAGAGGGAGAGACAGAATGCAGAGTGAAAGCAGAGACAGGGAGACACAGCATCCAAAGCAGCTCCAGGCTCCGAGCTGTCAACACAGAGCCCGAAGCAGCACCCGAACCCACGAATCGCGAGATCATGACCTGAGCCGAAGTCGGACGCTCAGCCTACTGAGCTTCCCAGGCCCCCCATCCACTTTTTTTTTAATCCATTCACCCGTCGATGGACATTTAGGTTGTTTCTACACCTTGGCTGTTGTCAAACATGCTGCTTTGAACATGGGGATGTGAATGTCTCTTCATGATCCCGATTTTAATTTTTTTGGATAAATGCCCGGAAGTGGGATTCCTGGGTCATACAGTAATTTCGTTTTTAATTTCTGGAGGAATCTCCATACTGTTTTCCACCAGGGCTGCGTCCGTTTGCGTTCCCACCAACAGGTTCCCAATTTCTCCACGTCCTCACCAACACCCTTGCATAATGGCCATCCCCCCAGGTGGGACGTGGTGTCTCCCTGTGCTTTTGATTTGCATTTCCCTGAGAATTAGCGGTGTCGAACGTGCCTGCTGGCCATCTGCGAGCCTTCTTTGGAGAGATGTCTGTTCAAGTTTAATCAGGTTATTTGGGTCTTTTGGTTATCGAGTGGTAGACGTTTTTTAATATATTTGGGATATTAACTTCTTACCAGGCGTATGGTTTGCAGACATTTTCTCCCACGTTGCAGGTTGTCCTTCACTTTGTTGATGGTTTCCTTTGTTGTGCAGGTGTTTTCTTCCTTCTTCCGAGTTCTGTCTTTCACTCACCAATATGCACTTAGGACTCCTCTGTGTCTGTTCATGGCTTGACAGATTATTCCTTCTTATTGCTGGAAAATATTCTTTTGTAGTGATGTGTTCCAGCTTGCTTATTTATCCATCACCTATTGAGAAAAGTCTTGGTTGTTTCCACCTCGTTCACGATTATGAATGGAGCTGCTATAAATATCCGTGTGCAGGGGTTTTGTGTGTAGACAGAAGTGTCTTGATCATTTGGGGAAATGCAAGGAGCATAACTGCAGGATTGCATGGGAAGTCCGTGTTTAGCCGCGTGAGCAACTGCCAAGCTGTCCCCCGACGCGTCTGCACCATTTACACTCCCTGCAACAAAGAATGAAACGTCCTCCCCTCCCACATCCTCACCAGCATTTGGATATTGTCAGTGCTCTGGATTTAGCCATTCCGAAAAGTGAGAAGTGCTGTGTCGTTCTTCTCATTTGCATCTCCCTACTGAAGAGTGACACCGAGCATCCCTTCACTTGCTTTGATGTGGACTGAATGTGGGTGTTCCATAACATTTGATAAGTTGAAACCCTACTCCCATTGCAAGGGAATCAGATAAGGGCATGAGGGTGGGGCCCTCGCGTCGGGATTAGTGCCCTTACGAGAAAGACGTAGAGAGAGAGAGAGATCTTACTTCCTCTCACCATGGAGGAAAAGCCCCCTGAGGACACAGCCAGAAGGCGGCCATCTACAAGCCTGGAAGATAGGTCTCGCCAGAACCCAGTCGCACTGACACCCTGACCTTGGACTTCCAGCCTCCAGAACTGTGAGAAATAATCTCCTACTGTTGAAGCCCCCCCACCTCCGGTATTTTGTTCTGGCAACCTGCACTGACAGGAGTTCATTTGCCATCTACACATCTTTTTTGATGAGATGCCTTATCGGATCTTTTGCCCATTTTTAAATAAGGTTATCTTTTTTTTCTTATTGTTATAGTTTTTTTTAACTCTTTGTATATTTTGGCTACCAGTCCTTTATCAGGTGTGTGTTTTGCAAATATTTTCCTCCAATCTGTGGCTTGTCTTTTCATTCTTCAGCAGGGCAAGCCTTTTTAATTTTAAGAAAATTCAACTTACGTATTTTTTGCTCCCATGAATTGTGCTTTTGGTGCTGCATCTAAAAACTCATCTCCAAATATAAGATCATGTAGATTTTACCGATGCATTGTTCTAGAAGTTTCATAGCGTATTTTATATTTGGGTCATAACCCATTTTGAGTTAATTTTGCATAAGGATTTGTATCTGGAATCTTTTTTTTTTCTTTTGCCTTCTGATGTCTAAGTGTTCCAGCACAATTTGCTTTCTGAAAAGACTATCCTTTCTCCATGAGTTGCCTTTGTACCACTGTCAAAAATCAGTGGAATGGGTCTATTTACGTCCTCTTAGTTTTGTTTCATTGACCTAAGCATTTATCCTTTTACTGAAGCCATCGTGTCATATTTTCTATCCCTTTTACTTAGTACGAGCCCTCTCGTGTTGCTCTTCTTCAGACTTGTGTTGGCGATTCCAAGTTCTTTCTCTTTCCATATAAATTTTTGAATTGGTTTGTTGACATTTACAGGATAGTTTTCCAGGATTTTGACTGGGACTGCATTGAATCTACAGATCAAGTCGAAAAGAGTCACTGTCTTCATGGTATTAAGTCTTTCAATCCATTAACACAAAATCTCTCTCCATTTATTTATCTCTCCATCATCGTTTTGCAGCTTTCTGCAAACAGAATCTGAACAGAGTCTGTTAGATTTATATCCAAGCATTTAATTTTTGGAGTGCTGTATTAAATGGTATTTTTAAAGTTTTTTTATTTATTTTGAGAGAGAGAGAGAGAGAGAGAGAGACAGAAAGCAAGCACAAGTGGGGGAGGAGCAGAGAGAAAGAGAGAGAGAATTCCAAGCAGGCTCAGAGCTGTCAGTGTGGAGCTGGACTCAGGGCCCAATCTCACAAACTGTGAGATCATGATCTGAGCCGAAATTAGGCGTCAGACATTGAACTGTGCCACTCAGGCGCCCCTAAATCATATCACTTTTTATATGTCAAATTTCAATCACTTATTATCATTATAAAAGAAATCAGTTGACTTTTGTATATTGACCTTGTATCCTGCGATTTTGCATATCAGTTCTAGGAATTATTTTTGCAGATTCTTTGGAGATTTTCTACATAGACAATCGTATCATCTGAAAATAAACAGTTTTATTTTTTCTTTCCAATCTGTATGCCTTTTTACTTCTTCTTGTTGTCTTATTCCTTAGGTAGGACTTCCCGTATGATGCTAGGGTGGTAACAGAGAACGTCCTTGCTTTATTCCCAGCTGTACAGGAAGCGCATTCAGGCTCACATTGTTAAAAGTGATACCAGTGTGGTTAGTGTAGGTTTTCTGCCATATATTTCCTTTATGAGGTTAAGGAAGTTCTCCACTATTCTTGTTGTGGGTTTTTTTTTTTTGTTTGGTTGGTTTTGGTTTTTTTGTTTTGTTTTGTTTTGGGAGACTTTGTATCATGAATGAGACTTGAATTTTGTTGAAGGTTTTTTCAGCATCTATTAATGTGAGCATATGTTTTTTTTTTATTTAGTCTGTTAATATGATAGATTGCACTGACTGACTTTTGGGTGTTGAAATGGCCTTCCATTCCTAAAATTAATCTCACTTATCTGTGACCTATTATCCTTTCTACCATTTGATGGATTCAGGCCGCTAATATTTTTCCTAAGGATTTCTGTGTCTATGAGAGATATTGGTTTCTAGTTTAAAAAATTTTTTTAATGTTTTATTTATTTTTGAGAGATATGCAGCGTGAGCAGGGGAGGGTCAGAGAGAGAGGGAGACACAGAATCTGAAGACAGACTCTGAGCTCTAGCCGTCAGCACAGAGCCTGATGAGGGGCTCAAACCCACAAACCGTGAGATCATGGCCTGAGCCGAAAAGGGACACTCAACCGACTGAGCCACCCAGGCGCCCCTCTAGTTTTCTTTTCTTGCGATGACTTTATCTGGTTTGGGCATCAGAGTAATGCTGTCTTCATAGAATGAGTTGGGAAGTGTTCCCTCTGCTTTTATTTCCTGGAAAAACTTGTGGAGAATTGGCACTATTACCTCCCTTACCTATTTTGTGGAATTCACCAATAAAATTATCTGGGCTTTGTGCTTTCTTTCTTGGAAGGTGTTAAAATATTGATTCTATTTCTGTAATAGATATAGGTCTGTTCAGGTGATGTAGTTCCCACAAGTTTTGGTAGCTTGTGTCTTTCGAGGAAACAGCCCATTTCGTCTCAGGCATCAGATTCAGGGGAATCGAGTATGTACAGGATTCCTCGACTATTTCTTTTCATATCTATGAGATCAAGAGTAATGATTCCCTTTTCATTTCTGATACTAGTAACTTAGTCTTCTCTCTTTTCTCTTGGTTTAGCCTGGCTGGGGGGTTATCCGTTTTACTGATACCTTCAAAGCACCAGATTTTTGTTTCATTGCCTTTTCTCTATTATTTTCCTATTTTCAACCTCATTGATTTCCGCTCTGATGTTTACTAGAGTTTGTTAATAAGTCTTCTTTAGGCTTATTTTGCTCTTTTTCCTCTAGTTTCTTCAGGTGGACACCAAGATTATTGGTGTTTTATCTTTCTTCCTTTTAATAGGTGCATTTAATTTCCCTCTAAGCACTGCTTTTGTGTCTCCAACAAATTCTGATAAGTTGCTTTTTCATTTTCATTTAGTTCACAATATTTTAAAAGACTATTGATGCTTTTTTTTTTATTTTTTTAAATAGGTTATTGTCAAGTTGGTTTCCATATAACACCCAGTGCTCTTCCCCACAAGTGCCCTCCTCCACCACCATCACTCCCCTTCCTCCTCTCCCCCTCCCCCTTCAGCCCTCAGTTTTCAGTATTCAAGAGTCTCTCATGATTTGCCTTCCTCCCTCTCCCTTACTCTTTTCCCCCCTTCCCCTCCCCATGGTCCTCTGTTAAGTTTCTCCTGTTAGACCTATGAGTGAAAACTATTGATGTTCTTTTGACCCACAGGTTATTTAGGAGTGTGTTGTTTAATTACCAAATATCTGAGAGTCTTCCAGCTATCGTTTTGCTATTCGTAGCTAGATTCATTCCACTGTGGTCTGATACGACTTCTATTATTTTAAATATGTTAACGTGTGTTTTATGGCCCAGAATATTGTCTACCTTGGTGAATGTTCCATGTAAACGTGTATTCCGCTGTCGCTGAATGGAGTATTCCATAAATTTCCATGTGATTAAGGTGACCGATAATACTATTCAGACCACCACTATCCTTACTGATTCCCTTCCTGCTTTATCTATCAGTTACTGACCGGGGGACATTAAAGTCTCCAACTATAACAGTATGTTTGTCTATTTTCTCTTTTAGTGCCATCAGGTTTTGCCTTACTTTTAAAGCTCTTCTTTTAGGTAAGTACACAAGTAGGATTGGTATGTTTCTTGGGAAATCAATCCCCTTATCATTATTCAGGGCCCGTCTTTATCCCTGATCAATATCCATGTTCTGAAGTCTGCTTTGTCAGAAATTAAGATAGCTACTTCAGCCTTCTCCTGATTGCTGCCGTTGTGGTATTTCTTTCTCTATCGCCTCACTTTTTCCCTATCTGAATCTTTATATTTAAAGGGCATTTCTTGTGGACCACATAGAGTTGTGTCCTTTTTTTTTTTTTTATTAATCTAATCAGGAAAATCTCTTTTATTTATTCTTTTTAATTTTTTTAATTTTAATTTTTGAGGGAGAGAGAGAGACAGACAGAGAGCGAGTGGGGGAGGGGCAGAGAGAAAGGGAGACACAGAATCTGAAGCAGGCTCCAGGCCCGGAGCTGTCAGCACAGAGCCTGACGCGGGGCTCGAACCCACGAACTGTGAGATCATGACCTGAGCCGAAGTCCAGTGCTTAACTGATTGAATCACCCAGATGCCTCAGGGACAATCTCTTTTAACTGGTGCATTTTAACCATTCACGTTTAAGTGATTATTGATATATTTGGATTCATATCTATTATGTTTATATTTGTTGGATTTGTTTCTTGTTTTTTCCCTCCTCTTTCTGCATTTTCTGGTTTTTTCAACTGTACTTCTTTTATAAAAAATTTTTGGCAGTTGCCATAGAGTCTATAATATTAATTTACAATTTTTTTAAGTTTATTTTTGAGCGACAGAGAGAGACAGAGTATGAGCAGGGGAGGAGCAGAGAGAGAGGGAGACACAGAACCCAAAGCAGCTCCAGGCTCTGAGCTGTCAGCACAGAGCCCAACGCAGAGCTTGAACCCACAAACCGCGAGATCAAGACCTGAGCTGAAGTCACGCTTAACCGACCAAGCCACCCAGGCGTCCCTAATTTAAAATTTTTTAAGGTTTTTTTTTTTTTTTTGAGAGAGAGAGAGAGACAGAGAGACAGAGCACAAATGGGGGAGGGGCAGAGAGACAGGGAGACACAGGATCTGAAGCATCTCCAGGCTCCGAGCTGTCAGCACAGAGCCCGACGTGGGGCTCGAACTCATAAACCATGAGATCATGACCTGAGCCAAAGTCCGATGCTCGACCAGGTGTTTCTATAATATTAATTTTAAACTAATCTAAGTTCATCTTCAAATGTACTCTAGTACGTTGTGTCTAGTCTAGACACCTCATATTATTACTTTAAACAGTTATCTTTTAGAACAATTAAAAACAAGAGCAAAAATTTTATTGTATTTTCACATATTCCTTCTCCTCTGCTCTTCCTTTCTCTGTGAAGATCCATGTTTGTGACCAACATCATTTCCTTTTTGCCTGAAGAACTTCTGCAAACACTTCTCGCAGGACAGGTCTGCCGATGATAAGCACCCCCAGAGGTTTTTTTCCCCCTTAGAAAATCTTTACTTCGTCTTCACTTTTTTTTCCCCCAGGAAACAATGTTTCTTCTTCTTCTTGTTTAGTTTTTATTTTGTGGCGCAGTCTTACATGTGCAACAAAATTGAAAGTACGGGGATTTCTGCACGTGTGCGTGAGTGTCAACACCACTCACAGAGGGTGCATTTGCTACCAGTGAAGAAGCTGCACAGACACGGAATCGACTCAAAATCCGGTTTACGGGGAGGGGGGGGGTTTCCCTCTTGGTGTTGTACATTCTACAAGCGTGGACAAAAGTGTTAGGACATGTATCCACCATGCAGGGAACGCTCACCGCCCTAAAACTGCCCTGCGTCACTGCTCATCTCCCCTCCCTACCCCTGCCAACCCTGCCAACCACTGATCTCCTGACTGTCTCCACAGTTCTGCCTTTTCCAGAACATCTTACAACTGGAATCCTACAGTACGTGGCCTTTGCTCATTGACTTCTTTAATTAGCAGGATTCATTCACGTTTCCTCCAAGTCTTTTCATGGCTTGATGGGTCATTTATTTTCAGTGCTGAGTAATATTCCGTGGTCTGGACGGAGCGCATTGATTCATCCACCTGCAGAGGAGCTCTTGGCTGCTTCCAGGTTTGGGCAATTATGGATAAATCTTCCGTAAACACCCAGGTGCTGGTTTTGGTGTAGACGGAAGTGTTTAACTCCTTCGGGTAAACCTCAAGGAGCACAATGGCTGGATCATGCAGTAAAATTGCGTCTGGCTTCGAGGGACGCCGCCAAACTGTCTTCCAGAGGGGCTGCACCGCTCCGTGTTCCCGCCCGCGGTCAATGAGCGTTCCCAGGGCTCCCCGGCCTCACCAGCATTAGGAGTTGTCGCTGTTGTCAACCTTTGGCCATTCCAATAGGCGTGTAATGGTGCCGTATTGCCGGGAGTTGCGTTTCCCTGACCACGTAGGGTGGGGAGCGTCTTTTCATGGGTTTATTTACCATCTGAGGCTCTTCTTCAGTGAGGTGACTGTTAAGGTCTTTGGCCCGTGTTCGAATCCAGTTCTTTGGTTTTCTTATTGCTGTTTTAAGAGGTTTAAGAGTTCTTTTTATATGTTGGATGACAGTCCTTGCCGGATGTGTCTTTGGCAAATATTGTCTCCCAGTCTGTGGCTTGTCTTCTCATTCTCTTTTTTCTTAATTTTTTAAATGTTTATTTATTTTTGAGAGAGAAAGAGACAGAGCATGAGCAGGGGAGGGACAGAGAGAGGGAGACACAGAATCCGAAGGAGACACAGAATCCGAAGCAGCTCCAGGTTCCGAGCTGTCAGCACAGAGCCCGACGAGGGGCTCCAACTCACGGACCACGAGATCATGACCTGAGCCGAAGTCGGACGCTTAACTGACTGAGCCACCCAGGTGCCCACTCTCATTCTTTTGATATCGTTTTTCACAGATTTTAATTTTAACAAAGTCCTGCTTATCCCTTATATCGGTCATGGATCGCGTCTTTGGTGCCGTGTGTAAGAAGGCCTCCCCACACCCACGGTCATGTACGCTTTCTCCTATGTGATCTTTCTGCAGTTTTGCGGGTTTGTATTTTACATTTAAGTCTGTGATCCATTTTGAATACATGTTTTAAGTTTATTTATTTTGAGAGAGAGAGAGAGAGCGGGCACGAGTGGGGGAGGGGCAGAGAGAGAGAGAGAGAGAATGAGAATATCAAGCAGGCTCCGCACTGTCAGCCCCGACACGGGGCTCAAACCCACAAACCATGAGATCATGACCTGAACCGAAATCAAGAGTCAGATGCTTAGCCAACGGAGCCACCCAAGTGTCCCCTGAATCATTTGTTTTAAAGATAAGAGGTCTGTGTCTAGGCTCGTGCTCTCAAACACGGACGCCCACACTCTGGCACCGTGTGTCGGAAACACTGGCGTCGCTCCACTGTTTGTTCCCTTTGCTCGTTCCCTTGATCCATTTGTCAACTCTTTCGAGACCACGCTGTCCGCGTCACCCCAGCTCTGCAGCGAGTCTGGAAGACTCCGTTCCTCTACCTCTGTTCCCCTCAGTGTTGGGTTGGCCCTTCTGGGTCTCACGCCTCCGTATAAACTCTAGAATCATCTTGTCGATATCCACACGATAACTTGCTGGCATTTTGCTTGGCATCGCGTTGACTCTGTAGATCAGTTTGGAAAGAACTGACATCTGGACAACATTGAGCCTTCCTTCCCGTGAACGTGGAACGCGTCTCTGTCTATTTCGTCTTTTATTTTCTTTGTCAGAGTTTGGGTGGTTTTCCTTGTATAGATCTTGTACATATTTTGTTGGATT
This sequence comes from Cryptoprocta ferox, assembly GCA_028646485.1. Lineage (NCBI taxonomy): Eukaryota > Metazoa > Chordata > Mammalia > Carnivora > Eupleridae > Cryptoprocta > Cryptoprocta ferox. Next base: position 2,322,079 of record CM053575.1, on the reverse strand, counting down.
TATACCTAAGGATCTCTTTTCTTTTTTGATGCGAATGTAATGGGATTACGGTTTTTTTATTTCAAATTCTGCTCACCCGTTGCTGCTGTCTAGCAGAGCAATTGACTTTTCATGGTTTGTATCTTATAATTGTGCTATAATCACTTCTTAGTTCCAGGAGGGTTTTTTTTGGTTAATTCTTTCGAATTTTCTCTCCTTTACTTGTAGAGGATAATTTTGCTGGATAACCTTTTGCCGGCATTCCTTTTAAAAATTCCAACATGCTAAATATTTCACGACACTCTCTGCTTGCTCGCATGGTTATTAATGAGAATTTCACTGTCATTTTTATCCTTGTTCCTCTGTAGATACAGGGTTTTATTCCTCTGGCTTCTTTCAAGAATTGCTCTGTGCCCTTGGATTTCTGCAGTTTGAATATGATACGGTTAAGGGTGTGTGTGTGTGTGTGTGTGTGTGTGGTGTCTCATTAATTTTGGAAAGTTCTCTGCCCTTATGAGTTCAATTATTTCTCCGCTCTGTTTTCTCCTCTTTCTCAATACTGCATCCTATAGTTCTTACATGTTCTGTTCTTTTTACATTAATTTTTTCTCTTTGCTTTCATTTCGGCAGGTTTGTACTGCCCGATCTCCACGTTCGGATCCTTCCCCGGACCTCGCCACATCTCCTGACGAGCCCTCAGAAGGCATTCTTCATTTTTACCCCTGTGGTTTTCACTCCCAGAACTTCCTTTCGATTGGTTCTTAGAGTTCTCAGCTCTGTTGTTAACGACAACACGTCTGCTCTTATAGGTCGCCGACTAACCACAGTTAAATTCCCTGCCAGGTGAGGGGCGCCTGGGGGGCTCAGTCGGTTAAGCCTCCGACTTCGGCTCAGGTCATGATCTCACGTTCGTGGGTTTGAGCCCAGTGTCGGGCTCTGTGCTGACAGCTCGGAGCCTGGAGCTGCTTCAGATTCTGTGTCTCTCTGTCTCTCTGCCCCTTCCCCTCTCATGCTCTGTCTCTCTCTGTCTCAAAAATAAATAAAACATTAAAGAAAAATTTTAATTCCCTGTCAGGTGAGTCTAACCCCTGCATCCTCTCTGAGTCTTGCTCTGATTGTGGCTTCGTCTTTTCAGACTGTGCCTTTTCTGACTTCTGGCCCAATGCAACTCCTCTGCTCTTCTCTGTCAGACCTGGCTTACCGGCCCCCACGCCCCTGAGACCTTCTGCCGCCCCAGACCCCCGGCCCGACACAGCGCTGACAAGGTTTACTTTGTTTTCTTCTCTAGTAAATCCGGAAAACATCCAACACCTAAAAATCTCCAGCCCCTTCTGTCTTAAGGAGAATGGGTCTGATGTCACTTCTTTTGTCTCTGCAGCATGTGCAAAGGGCCCACGGTCGGCATGCGACGTGCAGGAAGTGCTAACTGTGCGCCAGGCACCTGCATCCGTAGTTCACCCCCACAGCAATCCCAACACGATTCGCCTTGTCGCTCCCTTTCTCCCAAACCAGAGCACGGCACGGGCCACGTTGACAGTCTCTCCCAAGTGCCAGCGCCGGGGCCGCGGAGGGCTTCGCCCAGAGCCCCGCACCCTCACCTACGGGCAGGGAAGGACGCCCATTCCTCTGGGGGGGGGGGAATGTGGCGGACACAGCATCCTGTCCGTCACATGATAGGCAGTCAGCGCACGGGGGCTCTTGAGCCCTGATCACCGGCGGGCCGGTGGCTGGAAGGTGGTCTTGTCCCTGCAGAGCTCAAGGTTCAAGGCAGCACCAGGAGAACGGGCTTGGAAATCAGAATCTTCCTCGCTCCCCTTGATTTGGGGAAAGTCACGTAACCACCCTCTCGCCCCACCCCTGCAGGGCACACCGGGCTTTATCTCATTATCTCAAAAACAGCTTCCCGCCGACGCTCACCGACACTCAGCGGTTCCTGATTCCTGCCCGGGCTTGAGAACGCAGAGGCTCTGGGCCTTCAGGGCCGAAGGGAGGACAGACGGGCACGAACGGAGACAGACAGACGCCGAGGCGCGGCCCCTGAGGACACCAGGCGAGCGCGCGCCGTTGCTCTGGGTGTCCCACCTCTAGCCATCCTTCCGTCTAACGTCTAACGGCCCACAACGTCCTAGGAGAGCGCCCCACCGTCAGCCCCGCCGGCCCGGACTCCGCCTGCGGCGTCCACTAAAGTGGTCAGTGGGCGGTGGCGCCCACCCTGCACCCCCTGCTCCTCCCTGCTCCCCCCTGCTCACCCCTGGTCCCCCCTGCGCCCCTGCTCCCCCCTGCTCCCCCCCGTGCCCCTGCTCCCCCTGCACCTCCCCCTGCTCCCCACCCTGCATCCCCTGCTCCCCCCTGGTCCCCCCTGCTCTCCCCTGTGCCCCTGCTCCCCCCTGCTCCCCCCCTGTGCCCCTGCTCCCCCTGCACCTCCCCCTGCTCCCCACCCTGCACCCGTGCTCCCTCTGCACCTCCCCCTGCTCCACACCCTGCACCCGTGCTCCCTCTGCACCTCCCTCTGCTCCACACCCTGCACCCCCCTGCTCCCCCGTCCCACGTGGTGCGTCCAGGTGTGCCCACGTCCGTGTACCTGATTTTCCCCAAATGCAGCTCTGGGCTCAGCCAGTGGCCTTGCCCCCTGCCTCCCCCCCCCCCATCAAGGGCCACCTCCTTCCATTTGTCGTCCTCCTCAGTCCCCACCAAGTCCCACATGGACCCTCGAGGGACCTTTCCCTCCGTTTCGGCAGCTGTACAATGTCCCCTGCAGACGGCTACCGCGATCTGCCGAATACCCAGTTTACATTCACTGCATTCCCTTCTTAAAATCTTCACGAAGCTTCCGGCCTCTCTGGGAACATAGTCCAAATTCCTTACTGTGCCCATCAGGCCCTGCAGGACCCCCCCCCCATTGTATGAGAGTCTCACCTTCCTCCCAGCGCTGCCGCTCCTGCCTCCTGGCAGTGCCTCACACGGGCCAACCTCAGGGCCTTTGCACAGACGTTCTGCCTGAAGAGCCGCACTCCCACCTCTGCTGGCTCCTGGCTCTTTGAGGCCCCCTCAGCACCATTAAATGACAGACTGGAGGTGACAGCCAGCCTGAAGGCCAGTTGGTGAGGTGGACAGGGAGGAGATGGGCTGACCTCCCGGTGACTTGCCTCTTGGGGTATTAAAGGCCCTGGGGTGCCCGCAGACATGGCTGCTCCTCCGTCCGGCCCCTCCATCGATGCGTGACCAGTGGGCGTGGTCTGAGAGGCCATGGGAGGGGAGGGTCTGAGAGCTGCATCCTGCACACCCGCCTCCGCCACCCAGAGACCCGCTCCTGAGCCCTTCTTGCACAGCCTGGTGACATCAGTGTTGCCCCTTAAGTGGTGAGCCTCCCAGCAGGAGAGGGATGCAAGCCTGGAGGCTTGGAAAACTGGGTTGCAGGTGTGGTGACCTCTTGAGTCCTGCACAGGTTGAGGAGTCAGGGGGAGGGACATGGACATGGAGGAGGGGACACGTGCGCAGGCTGCGGCACTTGGGGGCTGGGAGGGAGGGGGTAGGGCCCTGAGGCCAGGGGCAGGGACCCTCTGCCATCCAGACCCTTCGGTTTGGCCGCTGGCTTGTGCCCTGCAGAGAAACACATATATCAGCTGAGGTACATCTGTAAAATGGGTTTGCTCTGTTCTCCTGGCTTCTGACTGCCAAGCTCAGCGCGTGGGGGTCGCGGGTCCCTTGTCGTCGGCCGGCTCAGCCTGCCCACCTCCCAGAGGGTGGCAGGAGTGGGCAGGGGGCCCAAGCAGCCCCTGAGACCGCCTCTCTGCCACTGGTACAGGAGACAGGTCACAGAAGTGCACAGACGCCCCCGTGTCCCCACCTGCAGGCTGTTTCTGCCCCCTCCCCCCCCCCCCGGCTTAACGGAACAGGCTCCGCGTGCGCTGACCCTGTATTTTCAGCCGAGCCGTCCAGGCCCTGCTCCGAGCAGCACGTGCCAAGAAGCATCGCCGAGTCTTTCCGCTGCCTTCCTTGGCCGCCACCCGCGTGTGACTTCGGTCTGGCCCGGCCCCTGCTGGCTCCTCGCCCTTGGCCGGCCCGTCTTCAGAGCCGCACGGTGAGCTCTGTGTCCAGGCTGTGAGGCCGGGGCCCCGCTGGGACCCGCCGTCCGCCCTGACCACCGCGAACGGACGCCTAGCACCCACTCCTGTGCTCCGGGAGCCACAGCCCGGGACCCTCTCCTGCCCCACAAGCTGCCTCAGCCTCGGGGCCCCCGGCACCCGGACTGTGGGTCTGCCCTGTCTGCGGGGGCCCCGCTCGCCTGGACTCCTGGCAGGCCCTTGGCTGGGTTTCTGAGCCTCTGTCTGCCCGGCCGGAAGGGGCTGAGTGACCTTTCCTGGCTTGCACGGGGCGGGGGGTGTGGGTGAGGACCAGAGACGCCCATGAAAAGTGCTTTTCCTGAGACCGTCAGGTGGCCCCCGTGGCCAGATGCCAGGCAGCCCTCCACGGCGCGGGCCCCTGCAGCCTGTGGTGGGCCACCCCCCCCCCCGGCCTCCTTTCCCGAGCGGCCTCTTCTTTCCTTCCTCTTAACCCTGTCCTTCCCTCTGTCATGTCCGTGGTGCCGACAGCCAGGCACAGCTTCCAACACCGTCCGTGGGTCTACACCGCCTCCAGCCCAGGCCTCCCTCCTGACCTCCGGAAGTGTGGACCCACCTGCCCGTCTCCACCAGGATGTCCACCCACGCGTCCCGCTTGGCGCGACCCCCGCTCGGCTCCTGACCCCTCCATCCAGGCTTTCGGTCCGCTCGGGGCCGACCTTGAGTGTGTCCGTGAGTTCCGTGCACTCTGGCTTCAGGATGCGTCCCGGATGGAGCCCTTGGTTAGGGGCCAGCGTGGCGGATGCCTTGCTGTCCGGCCGCCGCGGCTCCTGCGCCCTTAGAGGCTTCTGGCGACACGGCTGCCGGCGTGGTCCTTTCGCAGGTAGGTCACTTCTCGTGACTGCTCCGAACCCCGCAGGGCTCCTCTTCTCTCCCTGAGTTAAAACCAACGTGCCTACAAAGGCCCACAGGCCCCCGTCCCCCGGGGTGCCCTCCCTGATCTCATCTCCTTGTGCGCCCCGACTCGCTCAGCCCGGCCCCCCCACCCCCGCCCTTCCCCAGACTTCCCAGACATGGCTGAGAGTCTTCACAGGGGCTGTTCCTTCTGCCTGGAATGCTCTTCCCCACACCACCTCACAGCCTGTGCTCACATGACACCTTCTCTGTGAAGCCTTCCCTGACCACTCCGTTTAAATGTGCACCTGCACCCCAACACACACTTGAGGTCCCCCGATTCTGCTCTCCTGTCTTGGCCTGGGCTGCCGCGGCAGCGCCATGGACCGGGTGGCTTATTTGTGTCAGTGCCTGAGGCTGGAGGTCTGAGCTCAGGGTGTGGTCGTGGGCTGGTTCCGGGTTGGTTCCGGGTTGGTTCCGGGTTGCAGCTGGCTGCCTTCCTGCTGTGTCCTCAAGGGGGCAGCAGAGAGCGGGGCGGGGGAAGGAAGTGATTCCATCTCGGGGCCCCACCCTCTCGACCTCTTGTGACCCAACCACCCCCAGAGGCCCCACCTCCAGACACCGTCCCACTGAGGGCAGGGCTTTGGCGTATGAACTCTGGGGGGACACAGACATCCACCCCTGTCCTGTGCTGTTCCGTGCTTATCGCTGTTGGACAGTTAGCCTATTTCTTAGGTACCTTACCTACAGGTTGATTTTTAGAGAAGGGGTCCCCATCCCTTTGAACCCCAGCTTCTCCAGACTGCTAGGAAAGTGCGGGACACCTGGTAAGGAGTGTGTGTGGCGGGGACACAGGTCACGCACGACCAGGGGTGTGGCCTGCATGCCGCAGAGCGCGGGCTCCGTGAGCGCCCCGGCAGCAAGCCGACACTCGACGCCTGTTCCGGGGGCTCGTCCCCCACCCTCGTGGGTGCTGGAGGGCTGACCCACTTCTGGGCCGTTTCCCCGCGGCCCATCAGCAGGAGGAGGTGAAGGCGGAAGGGGGACCCCCCAAAGGACAAAGTGCTGGCGCCTCATCACAACGCACATGCATTTAGACTCCACGCGCACTCCCCTCCGTAAGGAAATGCTTTTTAAAATCATGAAATGCTGATGAGAAATCTAATTGCCAAAACAGCCACAAATGGCCAAAGGAATATCCGGGTTGCGAACAAAATGGGCTAATTGCATATGCGAGGGCAGGTGCTCTTTCGCAGGAAGTCAGAGCACACGGAGTTCTGGGGATTCGGACAAGGAGCGGTGTGGGCAGGTGGATAGCGCGACACCCCCAAGGCGGGGCTGTCCTCCCCACGCGGCCCTGAGAGCACCTGTTGACGGCGTGCCGGGAGCACCTGGTGACGGCCCTGGGAGCACCTGGTGACGGCGTGCCAGGAGCATCTGGTGACGGCCCTGGGAGCACCTGGTGACGGCCCTGGGAGCACCTGGTGACAGCGTGCCGGGAGCACCTGGTGACGGCCCTGGGAGCACCTGGTGACGGCCCTGGGAGCACCTGGTGACAGCGTGCCGGGAGCACCTGGTGACAGCCCTGGGAGCATCTCGTGACGGCGTGCCAGGCGCCAGGTGGAGTTCTCACCTGGGAGGGCGCTGGGGCAGGTGAGGCCGACTGCGGGCTCTGGCCGTCCACCCCAGGCTCGAGCTCTGGCCTCGGCCACATGGGGGTCAGAGCCACGAGCCGCACACCAGAGCCCGGGGTCTCCGCCGCAGGGCTGCCTGGGTCCTCGCTCCCCAAGCAAAGATGCTGGGATCCCTGAGCCGAGACCTGATTTTATGCCAAATGCACACTTTCTTTTTCTGGGAAAGAGAGTTAAGTTCCTTCCACCAAGTTTCCCATCACCCCTCGGGGGCTCCAACCACTGAGTCGAGGGCAGAGACAGGCTGTCCCCAGCCCCTCGTGAGCATCTGCTGTCCGCCCGCTGGGAGCGGCGAGCTTTCCCCAGCGGCGTCTCCGTTTCTTACGTTTCACTGTTTTGACGTACGGAAAGCTGTGCGTAGTTCACGTACACAAGTTGATGCATTTAGGGCTAAGTGTACACCTTCGAGAACTACCACCACCATCTACTCCACAGCCCCATCCGGCACCTCATTTCCTCGAGCCTTCTTATTTACTATCATCGCTATGATGATGATTGTCTTGTGATAAGAACACTTAACATGAGAGAACGCTCTTCGCCGCTTCAGGAGGACAGAAGTCCATGTTGTTGACTGTGGGCCCTGCACCGGGCAGCACGTCCAGGGCTGAGTGACCCTGCAGAGCTGACACTTTCTGCCTTTTGGCTACTTCTTCCTGGTTCCCCTCCAGTATCACCTCTTGGGCTCAGGGACTGGCCTGTCAGTGGTCAGGATGAAGGGATGGACGGGGGCCAGCGGATGCTCAGGGGCAGACCCGGGGCCGGCAGGCTGGCACGACGGAAGAGAGTGCCCAGCTCGGGGGCTAGCACGGGTTCCCTGGGACCCCGGGGCCCTGCGAGCTTTCTCCCGCAGAGCCCGGCTGGGAGGCCGGCAAAGGGCTTGGAGGGGGTGAGCAGAGGTGAAGAGAAACAGCAAGCGTGCCCGGCCAGCCTCCTGGCTTCAGGGAGAGCAGGTGGGCTTTACTGCTCGAGCCCCAGAAGTTGGGGGCGGGGGTGGTGACAAGGTGACAAGAGAGACTGGGTGAAGGAACAGGCAGGCAGCGTGGTGAGCCAGACTCGGGCCCTGCACCCCTTGGCGGGCCGGCCCTCCCTGACCTGGCCCCCCACAGAAGGAGCAGCCAGGAGCCCTCACCATGCTGAGTCCTGAAATCCGTCCTGAAATCCTTTTTCTGAAAACGGATATTAGGCGGGGCTCCAGGGCTGCCCTCGAGACCTGGGTGCCCGCCCCGTGGCCGGACCATCAGTTCCCTCCGCCACTGAGTCAGGCCCCGCATGGGCCCGGGGAGCAGAGAGCTATTGGCCACCCGGGTCCTGGGAGGGGCTGGCAGGCTCCAGACGCAGTGCAAATCCTGGGGCTCCCCTGCGGCCGAAATGCCAGGCAGCCCCATCCTGCCCCTGCCCCCCACACTGGAGACGCCCTGAAGCAATGGGGCAGAAGAGGCTCCCTGCTCTGCGGGGGCCCCGTGCAGGAGCTGGTCTGATGGCCCTGACCGGGGCCACAGCAGCAAATGGGACCATCTAGCGCTTTCCTGGACTCTCAGGCCGCATTAAGGACATTAAAAGCATTGCGGCTTGATCCTGAAGATAGAGCCACAAAATTGCAGCTGAAATGAGATGGGAAAAGATGGGCCAGCACTTCCCTTTTCTCTAATCTCCTTATTCAAGCTCAATTTGGTGTCCAAACACAGCCGAGGCAAACGCGGCATTTTCCCCGGAGAGATTTAGAGGGACAAGGTACGAGAGGATGCAATTTCACATTCGGAAGCATCTGCACAAATCTGCATATCATATGCATTCTTACAATGGATCATAAGTTGTATAATCAACTCACGACAATCGGGTTTTGTCTTGCTGTGGTTTTTATTCATCTCCTACAAATGACTCGAATCCCATTACCTGGGGGCTCACAATGGGGTTGCTCTGATGACGAGCTCTCAAAGCTCCTTCTGGAAAGAAACAGTCCCTGGAAAATACACATCAAAACCACACCGAGACACCACCTCACGCCGCTCAGAGCGGCTAAAATGAACAATTCAGGAGACTACAGATGTTGGCGAGGGTGTGGAGAAACGGGCCCCGTCCTGCACTGTCGGTGGGAATGTACACTGGTGCAGCCGCTCTGGAAAACAGCGTGGAGGTTCCTCAAAAAATATCCCCTAGGACCCAGCAATAGCACTGCTGGGGATTGACCCAAGGGACACAGAAGTGCTGATGCACAGGGGCACATGGACCCCAATGTTCACGGCGGCACTTCCAACAATAGCCAAATCATGGCAAGAGCCCAAATGTCCATCAACTGACGAATGGATCAAGAAGATGTGGTTCATCTACACAATGGAACACTACACGGCCATGAGAAAGAATGAAATCTGGCCATTCGTGGCAACGTGGATGGACCTCGAGGGTGTCGTGCTGAGCGAAATAAGTCAGGCGGAGGACAGATACCATATGTTTTCACTCATAAGTGGAACAGAAGAAACCTAACAGAGGACCATGGGGGAGGGGAAGGGGGTAAAATAGTAGTTGGGGAGAGGGAGGGAGGCAAACCATGAGAGACTCTTGAATACTGAGAACAAACTGAGGGCTGAGGGGGGAGGGGGAAGGGGAAGGGGGGTGATGGTCGTGGAGGAGGGCACTTGTGGGGAAGAGCACTGGGTGTTATATAGGAACCAACTTGACAATAAACGATATTAAAAAAAAAAAGAAGAAGAAGAAGAAGAAGGAAAAAGAAACAGTCCCTGGAATCCAAGATTCAAGGTGGGCAGGGGTCCCTTTGCTGACACAGGACCTTTCACTAGAGTCCACGCCGCGCCCCTTCCTTCCCCGGAGTGAAGGGCTGGGTGAGCAGTCTTAGCCCCGTGAGGGATACTGGCTTCGTCCTCCCCTTGGTGCCCGGTCCCCGAATCTGTTAAATGGGCACAATGTCAACACGCGCTTCCCTTCCCTCGGGTTGCTGGGCAAATTACCAGGCTCATCAGTCAAGATCCCGTGGCTGGAAATAAAGCCCATTCTAGATTTAGACGTTAACACAAGGGATTTGGGACCAGCTACAGCCGCAAGGCCCGGCCTCGGCCTCGAGGAGAGGCTGTCAGAGCCAGGAGGCGCCTGGGCAGGAGGCTGTCCTTGGAAGCGCTGACTTCCAGAACGTTCAGCGACGGCCAGCTACGCAGCCACCCGTCGACACCAAGGACGCCAGTGGCCAAGAGACACGGGCACCCACGGCTCACACTGGTGTATGATTGGAGAACGCCACTTTGCACAGTGTCTGATTTGCATTCAGAACCCCAGCCGCAGGGCCACCTGGGAAATGTAGTTTTTAGCTCTCTGGCCTCTGCGGACTCAGGAATCCTCCCCAGCAAGCAGCAGGAAGAGCACATGAGCGTTCACGAGGGCCACCCACACCTGGGGAGCTGGGCACTGCCTGGACCGTGCAGGGGTCACGGCAATCGTGCTCCCTGAGCGCTTTGAGCTTTGAGCAGGCCGTGCCTGCTGTCCGCTACGGGAGCAAACCCCGTGCAGGGTGATGGGCAAGCCGGGCTCCGCGGCCAGACCTGGGCTCACGATTGGACCCCGCATTTGCTGTTACCCCCAGACCCTCCGCTCTGCCGGGCAGGGCCCCGGAATGTCAGGCCTGGAGGAACCAAAGCTAAAGTCACCTCCCCCGGTGCCGGTGTGCAGCGAGTGTCCAGTATAGGCGAGCAATGGTGGACGGAGGGAAACAAGGACCTGGGGTCAGTGTGTGGCACCGGACAAAGGGCTGGTCTGGAATCGGAAGCCTGGGGTTGGGGCCCTTTCAGAGGTGTCCAGAAAGAAGTTTCTTCCCCGCTGAGACACAGCCACTGGATCCCAGGCTAAAAGCCCTCCCAGCAGGACGGCCTTGGCACTGGACGGAGGGGGCGGAGCACCGGGCAGCCCTGGGAGCATCTCACCCATCTCGGCCAGGCTGCCCACGCTGAGCCGGGCCCCGGGAGTCCCCTCCTGCAGGCCCATTAGCCAGCCCCCCTCACGGCCCTGCTCCCTCCCCACCTCACCGTCACTGCCCTGGAGGACTAGCCCACTCGGGTCCCGGGCAGGGGCAGCGGCGCTGAACTCCCACCAGGGGCTTGTCCTCGGCCGGGGGTCGGGAGCCCTTTGCGGTTCCCCAGAAGCTTGTGGGAGGGTCCCCACGTGGAAGGAAGCCACTGTGAGAGTCCCTGAGCCCTGCCCGTCACCTGCAGCCCCAGGAACACCACCCCGGTGGGGGACTCGCTGCTTCCCTCGGCCCCTCATCCTGTGGCAACCGGGACACCATGAGGCGGGGACAGGGCCACCCCCTCAGTCGTAAGGACCACGGACCCGCAGTGGGTGAGCGGCACAGACCTGTCCGCTGCCTCCACGAGTTATATAGGCCACTTGGGTACCAGAAGTTTCTTCACTCAGAGAGGGGCTGGTGGTCCTGAGCAGGGCCGGAGCCGGAGCCAGATTGTATGACAGGTGCCGGCTGCAGGATGTGGACAGGTCGCTGGGGGCGGTGGGGGGGAGGGCAGCGGTGCAGGCAGGTCACCAGCCTCCCCAAGGTCAGGTGAGCACAGTGGTCCTCAGAGCCGGCACCCGGTGGGTGCTCACTGCCATCCTCCCGGACAGAATACTGCCATGACCGCAGCCCGAGTCTGGGGCAGACCCATGCCGCAGCTGACGGCGCAGAGCCTGCAGTGGGTCTCGCACAGAGCAGGTGACGGCCCAGCCTCCGCAGTGGGACAGATGCAGCTTCACTCTGTGCAGCGCCCACGCTTGGTCCTTGGGAGCAGGGCCTCCGCAGCCCGCCACCCCGGCCGGCTGGCTCTCCTGCGTGTCCTGGGCAGAGCTCAGGCGGAGTGGGGGGACGGAGGGGGAGATGAGGCGGGACGGGGGGTGCACCTGGCATTGTGGCTGCCCTCTGGGGTGGGTGCAGGGAGCAGGGGGACGGTTCATCTGCTGAGCCGCCAGCCCAGCCCTCTGGGAGTCGGGGGCTCTGTTGATTTTAACAGAGGAGACCCTGCAAACCCTGGCTGTTCCAGAACCTAATAGAATGTGGGCGTTGGAGGACAGGCCTGGAAGCTTCTGCTCCGTGGCCCGGGACGCCGCCGGCAGCTCCAGGGAGAACATTACCCCCCGTTCTGAAGACCCAGCTGCGTGTACCGAGTGCAGGGGACAGAGGGGCCCCCAGCCCGTGCTGAGCCACAAGTGACAACGTGAGGTCCTTCTCGCTAAGGTCCATTTCTGTCCCTGGGGAGAGAAGAGGAAAATAGGGGACGTACAGACGGCACAGAGCGCCGCCCAACGTGCGCATCCGGGAACGCAGCGGCGAAACGGCCGCGCTCGGGGCCGAACCCCTTCTTTGGGGTTTCCCTGAGGGGCCTCCAGCTGTGGCGCATTCGTCGTCCAGACGGGACGGTCTGGGGGCTGCGGGCGGTGTCGTCCACAGCGAGGCCCGGGAACAGGTGTCAGGCGGGACGGCCCCGGCACACGGGACGCGCGGCCGCCGCGTCACCGACTTGCAGGGAGGAGCGGACCTCAGGCGAGAAGGGGGGACCTCGCGAGTCCTTGTGGGCCGACGCCTCCCGGCTGCCGACTCGGAGGCAGCGTCGCTGCAGACGCGCTCTGCAGTTTGAGCTCTGGCTGAGCGGCTCCCGGAGGTTAGAGGGAGGAGACCCCGTGGCCCCCCAGCCCCAGGTCTGCAGGGGGGCAGCAGGTGAAACGGAGGAAAGGGGGGTTCCGACCCGGGGCCGCCCGGGTTCACTCCAGTTTTCCACCCCGCGGTGCACAGCGGAGCACACACGACGGTTGCCGGCGGTGTAGTTTTCCTCGGTTCCTGCGCTTGCGCTGCGGGAACGGAAAGCCCCCGACCCTCGGCGGCCCGCCTTCCCGGGAGCTGGGCCTGGGAGTGTGGCCGGATCCAGCCAGTCCGGTGTCCTCGGCCTGAGCCACCGGCCAATCGGACGCACCTGTCCAGAATCACTTGGGCCAATCAGATGCGACTGTCCCGACCTTTTCCGCCAACCTGATGCACCGCCCCGGGACGTCCCAGCCAATCAGATGCATCTGCCCTGAATGACTTGGCCAATCAGTGTGCCCTGCCCTGGGCCCGCCGGCAGGTGTCCTGGCTGGCGCTCCTCCCGCGGCCAGTTCGGCCGCTCTGGCTACACAGCTTTGGGGCAGCGCCCTCCTGCCCTCTGACACTGCTGCGTGCAAGCCTTTACTTTGCTAATACATTTCTATTCTACTCCCGCGAGTCAGAATCCGTTTTTCTCTTGCTTACAACTAAAGAAGCTTGGGGGACCTGCTGTTTGAGCTTGAGTAATTCTGGCCACTCTCAGAGCCTTACTGGGCGATCTTCAAAGCGGGACCAGAAGCCCCAGCCTGCAGGGTTTGGTGAAGAGGTGTGCGCCCTATGCGGAGCGGGGTGCCTGCGGGGCCCCGGGAAGCGGTGGGTGCCGCCGGCGGGAGCTAAACACTAGCGCGTCAGACCGCTTAGAAACTGGTCTCCTCTTTTTGTGAAGAGCGTCACATTTGCAGAAACAAAAAGCCAACCTTGAAACGACATGTCAGATGCGGTTAAGCTCCCCCATGAGGAGCGCGCTCCCCAGGTGGGGTTGTCTGATAAGGCACAGGACAGCCGGTTACACTGGGATCGTTTTCTTAACGGCATAAGTACGTCCCTCGCAAAGTTCAGGAGACGCTTATACTAAAAAAGTATTGGTTGTTTTTCTGAGATTGCAGGGTGCCTTGTGGGCGGTCCCCCCCCCCCAGCACCTTGGCGCCCCCAGGACTCTGCGCCCTGAATCCTCATCAGGAAATGTTGCCTTCACTTTGCAGGGAGAGCTGATGACAGCCAAATGGCTTTTATGCGAGGCGTCCCCGAAAGCCGGTTGCTTCGCTCCAGAGCTCATTAAGACCAGCGGTTTGTTCCGCGGCGAAGACACGCACCCGCGGTCGTGTTCCAGGATCCATGCCGTCTCAATCACGAAATTACAAGCGCCGTCACGGAACTCCACCGGCGGGAGTCCAGGATGCGGCATCGACAGCCTTCTGGGTCATTATGGTTCATGGTCATGTTCCGAAGCGGCTGTTTCTGGCGCCCGTGAGCCGCCCTGCCCTGTGACCCAGCCCCGCTCAGCCCAGACCCATTACGCGCTTACGTGCCGTGCTCTGTCCACACGGGCTGCTGCCTCGAGCATTTTCCAAAGAGGACGCACATTTGGGTGATAAGCGTCCGCATCCTGCATGCGTCACCGGAGAGGGGGAGGGGGAGACCGTTTCCCCATCTGTGTCGCCCTGGGAGGTGCGGCACTTGGAGGGTACAGCCCCGGGGGCCGCCGTGTGGGTAACCTGGAGCCAAGGGGAGTCAGAAAATCCCCCCAGCCTGTGCTTCCCCCCGACTCACAGGAGGATTCCCAGTTGTGACTCACACGTTTCTGGAGCACACACTGGGAGCTTTTAAGGAGTCTACGCGCTCGTCCTCGGGATCTCTGGGGAGCATTTCGGAACTTGGCGGCTGCCTAAAAGGGCAATGCCTGGGCCAGAGGCTGTCCCAGAGCGCATTTTGGGTTCATTGCTGTCCTTGCTCACTGGGCTCTGTGAATAAGTCCTAAAATACGTAGTTGGTCATTTCCAAACACGAGTCCCCACTTTAAAGTGGTGGCTTCCCAGGGGCACCTGCGTGGCTCAGTACGTTAAGCGTCCGGCTCTTGGGTTTTGCTCAGGTCATGATCTCACGGTTCTTGACTTCGAGCCCCCATCAGGCTCCGCCCCTCCCCCACTCACACTGTCTCCGTCGGTGACGGGCTTTCCAGTGTGAACCTGGCCTGGAGGCCCCTTGGTGCCCCGCCCCTCCGTCCTCTCACTGATCCACTGAAGGGACGCTTGCTGTGCACCTGCCGAGCCTTCTGTGCCGGGAGCCGGGGCTGCCGCCGTGACTGAGCGTGGGACGGAGAGGGGTCCACGCCGAGCAGCTGGCGGTGCGCTGGAGGACAGCGCGCCAGACAGGACGTGACGTGACCCGCGGCGGGTACGGTCACTGCTAGAAACAAGAAGCACCGGGTGTAGCCCCGAAGTGGCTCAGGTACGTTCCCTCCTCCCGCCCCCTTCATGCAGCTGCAACAGGGCCTCCTGAGTCTCTCCTTCAGACACAGACGTGGCCTGTCCACGTTTCTGCATCTGTACTGTCGGGTCTCTCCTGGGCACCCACAGCAGCCTCCGACAGGTCTCCCTGGCTCCTCTCAACTCTACTCTCTCCCTACAATGACCTGAGTGATCTTTTACCATATGACCCAGACCGCAGCCCGTCTCTACTTAAAACTCACCAGTGGCTTCCTATTTCACACAGATAACATCCAGACTCCTTGCCTGAGTTTGCAAACCCTACGGGCTTCAGCCTGGCCTCGCCTCCCCCCCACCCCCACCCAAGGGTACTTTTCTCACCGTGTCTCCATGGGCTCCAGCCAATTGCATGTTCTTCTGTTCCGCAAACAAACCACACTCACTTCTACCTCAGGGCCTTTGCACAAGCTGTCCCACCCCATTTCCCCGTGGTGCTCTTTCCTGGCCTTCAAATGCCTGGCTCCCTTGTCTTGCAGATCTCAGCCAAAAGACCACTTCCTCCAAGAGGTGGGCTGTGCCCTACAAATCACCACCTGATGTTGGTGTGTCTGTTGTGCCCACCTGCTTGTCATCCGTCCTCCGCTGCTGCACGTCCTGTCCCGTTCTGTCCCACCCGCTACAACACTGTCTGGCACGCCGCAGGTGCTCCGTAAATAGGTTCCCCCAGTGGCTGGAAGACAGAGCGAGGAAGTACCTGGAGGAAGTGGTGTCTAGGCCACCAGCCCGTGGGAAGTACGTTCCAGGAAGAAGGAACAGGGTGTGCCCGGTCACTGGGGAGGGACATGACTTTGGGACATTCCAGAAGATGACTGACGTGGCTGAGCACAGGATTCCCATCAGTCATTGAAACGGGGCTGAGAGGCAGATGGGCCCCACCAGGCAGGGCCTGAACGTGGCACCCGGAATCTTCGTCTTTGTCCAAAAAGCAATGGAGAAGCACCGAAGGCTTCATGATAGAAGCCACCGGGCACGGCGTGGGGGGCTCGGAGGGGAGGCCGGCAGACCAGCAGGGGGCCCTGCGACCTCCAGGCGAGACCAGGGGTTGCACAGGACGCGCTGGACTCAAGGTCTGCACCGGCGGGGGGCAGCGGCCAGGCTGGGGGGACCTGGGGACGGCGATGAGTCAAGGACAGCTCCCAGCTTGGTCATCCACAGCTGAGCAGAGTGTGTTTTTACTTCTACTGGGAACGGGGGACCGCAGAGGCTAAGTGTACCGTGAGCACCGGGGGAGGCCCCAGGGTGAACGCGGGGGGTGGGGAGGTCCTGGGGTGCCCATGGGGGGGGGGTTCTGGGCTTAGTTTGGGACTTGGTAACTTGGAGGTGCCCGTGAGAAATCCCAGTGGGGAATTTGAGGGTTTGGTTGAATACCGCGAAAACCGCACAAGGGATCGCAGGGCTGGAGGAGTCGGGAGTATTCAGGCTGACGGCCACGTTAGAGCTCAAGGTCAAGCTGCTGCTGACCCTTCCGGGCGAGCTGTGTCCTCCCCCCAAATTCCTATGTTGAAGTCCAAACCCTCAGGACCTCAGGACGTGGCTGTATCTGGAGCCAGGACTTTACATACGTGATTGAGGTAACCAAGGGGTCACTGGTGGGGCCTGATCCCGTGGGACCAGGGTCCTTGTAAGAAGAGGGGATCAGGACACAGATACGCACAGAGGGACAATCCCGTGAGGACACAGGGGGAGGACGGCCGTCCACACACAAGGAGAGAGGCCTCGGAGGCCCCTGGCCCTGCCCCCGCCTGGACCTCGGGCTCCGGCCACCAGGACCAGCGACAGTGACTGTGTGCAGTGTGAGCCCCCATCTGTGGGACTGAGTCACGACCGCCCACCTACTGATACACTGATCCTGAACCAGAAGGAGACAGAGAGAGACAGAGAGACAGAGAGACAGAGAACCCACCACCCTCTCACAGCCGAGCCTCTGGAAGACTGACCCCATTCCGGTTTCCCACGACCCCCCTTCCTAGTCCTTTGGCTTTTCCGTTGGATTCTGTCCGTGGCACTCCTAGCCCTGTGTGCTCACCATTCTGTGCGTGTGTCCTGTCCTCAGGCTCTGCTGAGCCTCTGGCCCCCATCGGCTGTCACCCCACGGCCGTTCCTGGTGCCTCCCTCCCGCCCTGGACCTCCCTCAGGCAGGGACCACACACCCGCGGAGGCTCGCAGAGCCCGACCCCAGACTGGTTCTCTCTTCAAATGCCAGGGACCAGTTCCCCCATATCCCTAAACCAAAATGCTTGTGCCCAAACCTGGCATGTCCTCCCCCCCAGCATCCTGCACCGTTCCCTGCTTCAAGGACAGTGTCTCTGTCCCGCTGAGGCTGCACGACGGGACCCAGGGGGGCTCCTTCTGCTCTCTCCACCCAGCCCCTGCAGCTGGCCTGAGCGCTTCGATCCGTGCGCTCCTTCTGCAGTACTGGGATTGGCCTCCCGTGTCCTGAGTGGAGCCAGAGCCCGTGTCTCAGCCGTCGCCGCACCCTGTGCCCGAGCCCCAGCCCTGGACCCGCACCGCAGCCAGCGCCTGCTGCACCCCATCGCCTTCCTCCCCGGGGGCTTCTGCTTGGGGTCCGGGGGCACCAGGAGTCTGAACTCTGCCAGGCGGGGTAATGTGGCGTTGGGCGGGCCCCTCCACCCAGCCTGTTCTGTAGGACACGCGGCAAATACTGCCGCCTCATGGAACACAGCCCAGGCCCTGCGGGAGCTGCTCCATCGGGAGCTGCTCCCCCGCTTCCTTCTCCCCCCCCCCACCATGTCCAGGTAGCAGAGAGCACCCAGCAGCCCCTGACGCACAGCAGGGTGGCCACCCTCCCTCGCAGCCCCCCAGTCAGGGCGCCCACAAAGGACACAGGGATGCTGTGACTTGAAGAAAGGACCAGGTGGCCCTGAGCTGTTGGCTTTGAGAAATTAATGCAGGAAACCACCAAGAGCCATCACAGCAGAGTGGACAGACGTCGTCTGCTGTGGCCGGAGAAGGAGCCGGGGCTACGGGGGGCGTTTCCCCAGAGCTCCCCCTTGGCCGGCAGAGAGGGCCACGCGCCGGCCTCGGCCCCACGTGCATACTGAGATCTGGGGACGGGACCCTTGCTCTCTGCGACTCCGGGTGTGGTCTGTGGACCAGCGCTCGGCGTCCCCTGGGAGCTGGCCCCGAAGGACAAATGCCAGGCCCGGCCCGGGGAGCGCCGCACAGCGCCCGGCCAGTGTGGCATCCGAAAATGAATGGCAGAGCGAATGACGCCATTTCACTCATCCAACAGCGAGTATTCGGACGGACAGGAACGCAGGCGGGATACGGGGGCCAGAGGGAAGGAAGGGTCGGACGGTGAGCGTGTCGATGAATAGGACACGGTCCCTGCCACGGGAGGGCTCGTGGGTTAATGGGCTTATATCCGTGACTGCCACGATTCTCCGAGTGTGCTGCCTCCCTCTCCTTCCCACAGCCCTGTCCTTGCTCCCTCCCCCGCACCAGTTTGCTGCTCACAGTGTGTCACCTGGGAGCTTGTTAGGGAAGAAAATTCATGGACGCAGCAGCAGACCCGTGAATCAGAATCTCTGGGCGTGGAGTCCAGGGACCTGGGTTTTCACAGGCTTTCCAGGCGATCCTTACGCACACTGGTTTCCGGAGCACCGCACGGCGGCACCCGGGGACAGTGTGGCGATCCACGACACCTTCTAGCGCTCCCGCCAGCCATCCGAGGTGCTCGTGGTGCCCTTGTGCCGGCCACAGGGTGTCTTCAGGATGGCCACGTCCTTGCAGCGCTGACGTGTGTTTCCGGCAGAGACGGGGGAGATGCCAGCTGCCCTGCGCCTCGCAGCCCCAGGGACTCCATCCCGCACACCCACCCTCGTGCAGCTCACTGCCCCGGTCACGTGGCTCCACCTAGTAGGGGTGGCAGCTGGGAAACCATCGTGGGTGGGGGAGAAAGAGGATTAGGGGCTGCTCCAAGATTTACGCCTTGAGCCACTGACTGAGCCGGGGAGCCCAGGGAAGAACAGGTCTGAGGGGTGGGGAGTGTGGACCCCACGCTCTCTTGGGTGGCCCCGTGGCCACGTCGAGGAGCCGGATTTACCAGTCTGGGGCCCCCGGCAGAGGGTGGGGCTGGGGACAAGGTTAGTCTTGGACACCTGCAGTCATGAGGCTGGTGGCTGGGCTGGGTGGAGGAAGGCTGGTGGGCAGAAAGGCTCGGGGACCAGAGGACACGTCCGGGGGCACACTGACGTGGAACAGATAGCAGCAGAAGACAAAGGAATGACCGGAAGAGCAGGAGCGAGCACGAGTGCTGAAGAATAAAGCTTTAAAAAGGCAAAATCGTGACTCTCACGAATGTAAAGTGAAGACCGAGGGCTGTGTTTAACTCATTAATGGCTGAGGGGACCAATCGGATGTCACAAGCAGCTCCGAAGAGCTCAGGCGCCGTGAGGAGTCTGGAGACATGCTTCTGAACGCTCCTGGCTGTTCCATCCACGGACAGGAGCCGCTCCCCTCCCGCCACCAGCATGAGTTTGCATTTCCGTGGACAAGGATCATTTGCGTTGTTGTTTCCCACAAGGATTATGACAAGGGGTTGGGCGCACGGGTGGGGAAGAAGGGCTGCTATGGGCGGCAAAGGAGCCTTCGGGGGGCTGAGTCCGCGTCCTCCATCTGCGTCTGCGGCAGGAGCCGAGGAAAGCTCAGAAGGAATGAGCCTCAGGGCTCCAGGGTGCTCCAGGGTGCTCCAGGGTGCTCCGGAGGCGCTTGTCAGGGCCCAGGGGCACCTCTGGGGACTCCCTCCATCTCAGAAAACTCTGATCCAAGAAGCCATAGGCCACCTGCCCGGAGGGAGAGAGGGAGAGCCTGGCATCAAAGCAAAACCTGGTCATCAGAGAGAACGGATCCCACGCAGGACGAAGGACGTAGCTGCCGTCCTTTCCCGGTGCGCGTCCTGAGCGGGGGTTTTGGCGCCCACTCCCAGAGGCTGGCACGGCTCTGCAGTCCCCGGGCCAGGGTGTCCCCTCTCCCACCCGCTGCCCTGGCTTCCAGGCCCAGGTCCCCTCCCTGCCCTGTCCCCTCCGCCTGCGTCCCCCCACCCCATCCCAGGGCTGTCGAGTCACTGCTCCACACTGGCTCAGAACGAGGACCCTGGGGCTCACAGCTATTAAGAGGCTTGGCAGGATTTCTCTCTGTGGTCTCAGCTCCAAACTCACCTCTTTTAGCTGCTCTGGGCTACACTGCTCTGCCAAGAGGAAAACGTGCTAGAACACTCTGCCACGCTTCCCCAGGTGAAACACGGTGTTTTGTAAATGTGTGATTGTGTCTGCACTCACCTCGGAGAATCCGCTGTCACACGGAGGGTTGGCCTGGACAGAAGGAAAGAGGCCAAGAGAAAATGCCAGGGGATGGGAGTCAGAACAAGGACTTTGGGAGCTGGATTTTTCTCCCCACTTCTCGAGGGAAACTGAGGCCGGGGGATTGGAAACTGGATCCATGTCTGGCTGGGTGCACGACCCCGGCGCCCGGCCCGTCGTGGGCTCCCACGGAAGCTGTGGTTCGGCTGGGGTCACCCGGAGCCCAGAGCAGGGTTAGACTGTCAGGGAAAGTGACATGACAGGGAAGTGGGGAACAGGTGTTGTTTTGCTTGGAAAGAAGGCGCGGCCTGGGTGGTGGCTGCGTTCCCCCCCACCCCCATGGGTGTCTTGCAGCAGGGGCTGCAGCCCACCACCCGTGTCTGAGCGTGACAGTGCACAGGTGCGGCCCCAGCTGAGGCTAGGTCCCCAATCCAGCGGGTCTTGTGGCCCCGGTTCCTGCCACAGCGGACCCAAGGCCCAGCCAACGCCATCACCGACTCCCAGCCACGAATCGGCAGCGTCCTCGCAGCGGGCAGCCTTGTCCAGGCGAGTCCCTGCCTCAGGATGACAGGCCCCGGGCCCAGGAGGGGCTAAGGGACCTCAGAGGCATGGGAGGGGCCAGCCGCCAGGTCTCTGTCTCCTGCACGGGGCCCAGAGTCCCCCTGTGCCCAGGGCGTGGACGACAGCCAGCGGCTGCAGGTGAAGAGGGCCCACGCGGGCACGACTCCGGAGGACCAGATGCGAGTCCGAGGGAGGCTCGGTGCCCCCAGGGCAAGCGCAGGACCGGCTGGAGCGCAGTCAGCCTGCTCACCCATGCGCCCCTCTCCTGTGGGGACGTGTGGCCAGCCCCAGTGGCCGCAGGGCAGCAGCGGCGTCCGTGGGCAAAGGGGCTGGACCCTGGCTTCCCCGCTAAGAAGGCAACATGTGGGCAGAAATGTGAGCCCAGACCCCCCAGCAGCTCGCGGCTCCACTTCCTGCCCGGGGCCTCAGGGGTGTCTTCATGGCTCTTCGGCGTTTAAAGGAAAAGCGAGGGTTTAACACGCACGTTCCCCGGACAATGGGACGGCCTGGGCTGCCCCTGCCAGCACCTGCATTCCTTGTCACCCCTCATCACCCGTGTCCCCCTCGGGGGAGGCGAGGGCCACTTCCTTTCTTTCCTTCCCTTTTATGCTTTTGTGGAGGACGTGTGTGTGCGTGTCGCGTGCATGCGTGTCATGGGTGAACATGTGTGTGTCATGTGTGCATGCGTATCATGCATGCACACACAAGAACATGCATGAGGACCGTGTAGACAGACAGTGACCCCCACCCCCCACTCCTCAGAAAGGTCTGCTTTCACTGCTTACTCACGTCTTCAGCATTCGTGTCATCTATACTTTTTTCTTTAATTTTTTAACGTTTATGTATTTTTGAGAGACAGAGACAGAGAGAGACAGAGCACGAGCAGGGGAGGGGCAGAGAGAGAGAAGGAGACACAGAATCGGAAGCAGCTCCAGGCTCCGAGCTGTCAGCACAGAGCCCGACGCGGGGCCCGAACCCACGAACCGTGAGATCATGACCTGAGCTGACGTCGGCCGCTTACCCGACTGAGCCCCCAGGCGCCCCGTTGTCTATACCTCTGGACAGACACCGCTTTCTGTGCAGCCCTTGACCTGCTGGTGTTAGGTGATATCCCTGGAACGGTTATGCGTCTCCCTCCCCTTCGGCCAGCAATTCCTCTTCAAGTTGTTGGTTACCAGATTCTGGACAAATCATTATTCAGGATTTGCGTTATTTATTTTATTTTTTTTTTATTTATTTTAGGGGGAGGGGACAGAGGGAGAGAGAGAGAGAATCCCAAGCAGGCTCTGCACTGTCAGTGCCCAATGTGGGGCTCAAACTCACGAACCGTCAGATCGTGACCCGAGCCAAAATCAAGACTTGCAGGCTCAACCCACCGAGGCACGCAGGCGCCCAATATTGTTTTCTTTTGGGTCAGGCGTGATTTTCTTTTATTTTTCCGTCCAGGCCCCTGACGTCCAAGCCCCCTCGCTGGGGAGGTGGAGGCCGCCGCTTCCTCTTGTCTGTTTCGGGGCCGGCTTTGCCTTCTCGCTTTTCCGCCTTGAGCGCCCGCTGTGTCCCTCCCGGAACGCACCGTCGGAAACCCAGGTAGCATCCGCCGCAGGTCTTCGCCCAAGCCCGGGTTTGATCCATTTTCGTGAGTGATGATGGACGTGCCTCTGCTAATTCTCGTAGGTTTGGGCCACCATCTGTGTGCACGTGGCCTTGCCCAAACCCCGGCTCCCGGGAAGGGTCTGAGGTGAGGACGAACAGTCACCTAAACACCCCGAGTTCTCGAACTCACCAACCCTCTGCTATTTGGGATATTTATGGCTTGTCTGAAGCAAGACCCTCTTCCCGGGTTTGGGGCATCACTGGCCGAGCATGATAATGTGTGATTTCACTCGTTTCTGCCAGAATTTCCCCAGACCGCCTTCTCTCCTGCTGGCAGACGTGATGCCGCATCACATCAGGGCGTAAGACCCCGTTGGCCGGTCGGTCCCGGCGTCCCGTGGAAGAGCAAACGGGGCCATCCTCGATGACTCCCGGATTATCCTGCCCCAACGCTGCTGGTAACTTCTGTTCTGTCTTTAAAAACCAGTTAGCCAATTTTTTTTTTGTCAAAGAGTTTGAAGTACTTAAAAAAAGGTTCCATTGTGAAACTGTCACAGGATTGGGAGTTACTGTCTTAGCTTATTACCAGCTCTCTAGATGAGAGTTTCAGGCTATGGAATTAGGGCCTTGCTATTTTTGATGTCCCCGTTTCTCAAAATAGGTGGTGTGTGAGCAGATTTGCTGGCCCAGATCGCCCACCGGGCCCTTGGGTCTGAGAGCACCTGCCGCGACTTCCACCCCCTGCTCGGCCCGAGTCTGCGTGAGGGCGAGGGGCGCCCCAGCTTTCACCTGAACCCCGTGGGGCCAGACGCAGGGGGAGCACTCCTCCCGGGATCTTAGAAGAAAGAAACTGCTTGACTTTTTGACGAGTCCGTAGAATGACACGAAAACACAGGGTTTTCTGATAAATGTGTAGGCAGGCTTAGAAAGATTTAACGTGCTAGCGTCGGATTTGCAACAAGGACTCTCTATCCCAAAACACTGGGCTTCCGTCACGCCACCTCCCAAGGTGATGAGGCTGCCCTGGGAATCAGAGAGTGGCCTGTTGACAGAGGTAATCAAGTGGCACCGGCCTGGCCGCATGGAGGGTATGACAAAAGGGTCCCAAGTCTCGGCTGAGCCCTCAGAGCGAGCGGCCGCTGTCTTCCTGTCCAGTCCTGAAGGCCCTGAACGCTGAAGGGGTGGAGGGCAAAGTTTACTCAACCTCGGCCACCCTCGTCTGTGCCCCAAGTCCCCAATCCCTGCAGGGCCACTAAGGGCAGGTGCTCTGTACAGCCCTTCTCTCAGGTGACCGGGGCCCAAGGGAGGGGGACTCGGTTCAGTGACATTAGGGTGTCCCAAGCATCTACCCAGAACTAGCCTGTGTGCAAGGGGCATATAATCTAAAGCGGAAATAGGACAAGCAGGTGGCCCTGAGGGTCCCCTGTGTCCTGGGCAGGTGTCGAGGCATCCCTGCCTCCCAGCAGTTCTCTGTGGCCCCTGAACTATCCGGCGGAGGGAGGGGCCAAGGGTTTTTATAAGATCAGCCAAACGCCTAGGGGAACGTTTGCTGGTCGTCCTCTGCTCCCCGACTTCTAAGAGCCCCTTACTTCCTGGACAGAGCACACACGCCTCTAGTTATTTTCTGTATCTGCTGAGATGCTTTTGTCTGAGTCCCCCACCCAGGGGCCCCACGGGAGCAAGGACTGTGGTGGTTTCGCTTCCCCGTGGCCTGGGGGAAGCTAAACATGCATTGAGTGGAGGGCTGAGTGCACGAGGGCCGTTTTAAACAGAGGACTTTAAGAGAAGGTCAAGTTTGACCTCAGATGTTTCTCTAGAGTATCAGCCTCTCCAGGACAGCACCGGTTCTGTGAGTCTTGCTGTGTGTTCTGGGGGGCATGGGGCTGGCCTCTCTGTCAAGGAGACTCCAGAGAGGAGATGGGGAGTTAGGGATGAGGGTGGGGATGGGGGGTTGGGGTGGGGTGGTCAGGGGT
>CM053575.1:2241220-2297391 GCA_028646485.1 Cryptoprocta ferox | reverse complement strand
CCATCCATCCATCCATCCATCCATCCATCTATTCATCCAACCATCCATCCATCCATCCATCTATTCATCCAACCATCCATCCATCCATCCATCTATTCATCCAACCATCCATCCCCCCAAATCTATCCCTCCATCCCAGGTGCCTCTACATGGGTTTGGGGAAGAGGTTGAAGAGCCAAGGTGGGGCCATCCGTGCAGGGGTTAAGAGACCTAGGACATGACCCCTCAACCTGAGGAGGGGGGTGACGTCAACAAAGAAGAAATCGACACCTGAGCTGCTCACGTTGCAGGGACATGTGACCAGAGAGCTTGGAGGTGTGGCTCTCACAGGGTTCCTTCTGGGGAACTAAGCTAAACCTGGAGCCTGGAAAGGAGAAGCCTGGATTTCTTGGGCAGATTTGACCCTCACCCTCCGCGGGCTGGGCAAGCTTGCAGAGACCATTCTCTGCCTCAGATTTCCTCGGCCTTCCCACATCCTTGGTAGCCGAGTGACCCTGGGGGCCCTGAGCTCTGCGTCTCCGTGGGGCTGAAGGGGTCCCTGTGTCTGAAAAGCACTTGGTGCCTTTCCTGGCAGAGAGCAGGCCCTCGGGAACTGTCGCTTCCTGCTCTGGCTCAGGTGTGAGTGGACAGGTGGCTGAGCCCTGGCGCGGGCAGGGGGCTTCCGGGGTCCTCCAGACCAGCTGGCCGAGCCCAGGGGGGCCGCAGTTGGGAGAAAGCCAGGGGGCTGTCAAATCCCGGGGCTTTCCTACAACTGCAATGAGAGAGGCCGCTGGCCGAGTGTCACCGTGGCACACGTCATATGCGTCCTTCATTCTCAACAGCACTGCAAAGTCCGCCCGTTGTCCCTGGTTCCCCGACGAGGTCGTGGGTCCAGGAGCTCAGTCCCAGGCCGGCCGTGCTGCTCGGAAGTGGCCAAGCCGAGTGCTGGCTCTGAGCTGACGCCCGCCCCCCCTCCATCCCCACCCACGTGCTGCCTGCCTGCTTCTCCTGAGCTCTGCTCCTCTCCTTTCCTGGGACCCTACTGTCTCCAGCCCTCTGATCCCCGGAGGCCCACACCCCTTCATGGCGGCACTGTCCCAGTCAGGCCACCAGGGGCTGGGACAGGCCACCTCAGGGCCTGGGTCTGGCCGTCTGCCCCAGAGGGGCGAGCCTAGCAGTCAGCCCCAGGGAACCAGCAAGGACGCTCGGTTCTGATGTCCCCACTGAGGCCAGACGCACAGCTGCCCCACATCAGGCAGGCCCTGGCCCGCCCAAGCCACGTGCCCCTAGTCCGTCCCTCCTTGGTGCCCTGCCCCCACCTCGTCCAGCCCTTTTTCCAAAGGGCAGGACTGGGAAGATGAGAACAGCTGCAGGAGGAAGGGCAGTCCTGGAAGGTGACCCGGCAGCGCACACCTTGCACCGTGGGGTACGTCCCCGTCCCCTTGACGCTGTGCATCACTCAGGACACTTAGCTGGCAGGTGGCCTTCCTCAGGGCTCCGCTCTCTGATCCCTGCAATGGCAGCGTGCGGGTGAGTGGCCGTGTGCAGCCCTGCCTGGCCGTCCCCTCACTCCAGAACTGCCTTCCTGCAGAGGGGCATGCGGGGGCCGCTGTCTTGGGCCAGACCAGGAAATCCAGGGAGAGCGGAGCCCCCCGGCCATGGGGCCGCTGACAGCGAGGTGGGCTCCGGGGTATGTTACTCCCCCACGGCAGCATGGCCCTCCTCGGATGCCTCCCGACAGCTTCCTGTGACTACATGCTGTCCCCAGGAGCCTCGGGCTCTGCTCCTGCTCTCCGCAGGGGTGGGACTGGAAAGCTGGCGCCATGCATGCAGCGGGAGAGGGCTCACCCCTGCCTGCCAAGTGCAGCCGGCAGCTGAATCCGAAATCTCACAGAGATGCCCTAAAAGCAGAACTAGGTCTGAGATAAGGCCTGTCAGCCTCTCGCACAGGGGAAACTGAGTCTAAGGGAAGCCCAGGGATTCTGCAGCGGGGCGGGACTTGTGGGGTATCTGCACTGCAGACCACAGGTGTGTGCCCAGCCTTGGCACTGGGATGGCCTGTGATGGATGGCACGCTGCCGCCTGGGCAGGGCTGAGCCCTCCCGCCCACAGCATCCGGGCCCCTGGCTCGGTGACCGGCCCGCCGAGCCCAGGGCTGCTCCCCAGGGGTGTGGGCAACGGGGTCTGCCGCTCAGCCAGGGTCCGGCAGGGGCTGGGCAAAGCAGGGGGCCCTGGCTGCCTTGGAATTTCCCGTCAGGAAATGAGTCGGGCCCAGCGCTCAGTGACCATCCTCGCTGCTCTGTTTCAGAGAAAGTTTCGAAGCTACAGGAATATTCCGGGCGGCAGTGTTTGCCTCAGTCTTAAATGTTTACCGGGCCCCCGCGGGGGACGCACCCCTGCTGGCCCACGCCCGGGCCCCACCCTCCGTCTCTGGACGCCCTGTCCTGCATTGGCCTCGCCCAGAGCACCCTCCACGCTGCCGGGAAGTTGCCCTGAAATCTCACCGTTTCACTGGCCGCCTTGTCAGGGTCCTCGCGGGATTTTACCCTGAAATGGTTGAAGGGCGGAGACGTTAATGAAAGTGTGGGCCATGGGACTCGGGCAGGGCCAACGGGACAAGCTGGGAGGCACCTGCCGGGGGGGCCGCTGTCACCACACTGGGGGCCGGCGGGCGCCCCTCGGAAGGAGCTCCATCCTCACTGACCGGTCTTCCCCGAGACTCAAGCTGCATGATGGGAAGCGGCCCCCCCAGCACCCCCAGCTCGGTGCCTGGCCCCTGCTGGGCTCGGAAAGTTGGCCGAATGCGGGATGCCATACAGCACACCAAGAGTGACAACTGACGTGCGCCGAGGGACAGGTGTCCCCGTCCCACACCTTGTCTGGTGGTCCCCACCCTGCACTGTGTTGGGGCCACCGCCCTTGATGACAGCTGGGGGAAACCGCGTCCTGGCAGGGCTGTGCCTCCCTGGGGAGGGTCCTGGCCCGAGGCAACCCTGGCGCTCTGCCCTCAGGACGTTTGCTGGGAACGTGCTTGTGCAGCCCACCCCCCTCTTTAAATGTGCAGAGACACCGACGCACACGCCCCCACGGGCACATGGGCACCTCCCCCAGGGGTCCTGCTATCCCTTGCGCACACGCTGGCCAAAAACGCACCACCGACCTTCACTGCTGTGCAAAGTCAGGCTGGAATGTCACCTGCCAACCTTGTGTCAGGGCGACACCTACCGGCGGGCCAGCCGTGGGGACCCGGCCGACTTCCCACTTGTGCGGAGCCCCGGAGGCTCCAAACCTCACAGATCCACGTCCTGCCCGAGGCGCCTGAATTGCGGGCCTGGGGCGGCCTGAGTGTGCACTCCCACGTGCCCTGAGAGTGTGGCCCGCGGGGCACCGGGCTGGGCGGAAATCTCCCAGCACCGAGCATCTCCTGAGAGGGCGAGACAGAGTCCGCGGGCTCCGGACCTGCCACCTTGAGTGAGGCCGGGAGGGAGCTGGCGGAGGGCGACAGACCCAGGTAGCTCTTCCAGGGTGCAGGCCTCATCGCCTTGCTTTGCTCTTTGGACCCGGTTTGGGAAGAGTCCGTCCCATGTCTTGGTCCCACGGGGAGGGGGCGGCAGCCCAGAATCGGAACAGGGGACGCCCGGGCCGTGCTCTGTGGACCCGGCCTACGGCCTCCCGGGGACAGGGGCTTGGAGAGCGCCGTGCGGTGTGAGTTCCTGGGGCAGCCCCTGATGACAGATGACAGATGGACGGGCCGGCGTCCCCAGACACGACCAGGGCCCCTGGGGCGGTGCCTGGGCCCCCCTGAGGTGAGAGAATTGGCAAGCGGGATGGACCGATCGCGGAGGCTCGCGGCTGCGGGACTGGATGTCCTGCTAGGGTGCCGGTGCCCAAAACACTCCTGGATGATGTCACAGCCTCCCGAGGCCGGAGCCCGTGTGGGCCCTGCCCCCGAAGCCTGTGGCCTCCGTGCTGCGCAGATAGCAACGCACAGCTCCCAGCCGTCACCTGAGCCCTGAGGGCGGGAGGGCCCCCGACGGCCACGCCCGTCTCACAGATGCAGGTCACA
Organism: Cryptoprocta ferox; assembly: GCA_028646485.1. NCBI lineage: Eukaryota > Metazoa > Chordata > Mammalia > Carnivora > Eupleridae > Cryptoprocta > Cryptoprocta ferox. The sequence goes on along the minus strand of CM053575.1, from coordinate 2,293,346 downwards.
GACACGAGACAGAGCCGGACCCCAACCCAGGCCTTCAGATGCCGGGTCACCGGCTTGTTTCTAGCCTGCACCACAGCTGTCCCCAGGGAGAGGCCGCCAGGAGTCCCCTGCTGGGCAGTGACCACCCGGTGCCCGCCGAGGGGGCGGGGCCTGAGTTGGGGGCAGGGGTGAAGCAGGCAGGCTCACTGCTGCAAAGAGCAGCCCCCAAATCTCAAAGCCCAGAGCCGTCCCTCTCTCTCAGGCTGCCTCCTGTGCTGAATCAGCCTCTGGGCAGATTGCTGGACCTCCTTCAGCACCGTCAGCCCCTCGCCAAAGGAACCGACTTCTGCTGGGCCCGGGGGCCCTCCCCCCTCCTGCCTGCCAGCCCTTGCCTCCTGTCTGCCCTCGTCCCTCTCCAGCCCTGGCCCCCCTCCCGCCCCTGCCCCCTCCCGCCCTCACCCCTCTGTGGCCATCGCCTCCCGCCAGCCCTCAAACCCCATCTGCCCTTGCCCCCCGCCAACCCTCGCACCCCCAGCCTGGGCAGCAGCTGGCACTCAGGTAGTAGCGTGAGTGGCTTTTGTCTCTGCGAGGAGGGCTGCGGCTCCATGAGGGTCATTGCAGGCTCTGAGCAGGTGACCGTGCCACCCGCCCGCCCCTGCCCCGTCCCCGCCGCCCCGGCAGCGGCGCGGGCAGGGAGCAGCCAGGCCCTGCGATGGGGAGGGAAGTGGGAAGACATACGGTGGCCCGACACTCCAGGCCTCCAGAGTCCCCCTAAACTCCCAAAAGGTCCCTGCGATTCCCTCCGGCACCTGCCGCTGCCGCCACACTCGCGCCCTGGTCTGGGGTTTGGGAAGCGTTCCATCATCACCGTCAGGTGCTCAGAGGCATCTCGGCTGCGCTCGGACGGGGGGCACGTTTGTCTGGGGGGCGGGGGGGCGGGGACCGGGACTCGTGGAATGACAGGCGCCGTTCCCTCCGTTGGGTGACTTAATTGGTAAGCAGTTTCGATGGTTCACTTTAACGCCGAGAGCTGCGTTACGGAGAGGACGTGCTCGTTCTAAAGACAAGACGCGAGGTTTTAAAGCCGCTTCTGAGTCGTCACAGCTGTTCGTGCTCCGCTCCCAGAGCCTGGGGGACGGGCTTGTCCTTCAAGCGTACAATACAGAATTGCTGTCACCTGCTGTCCCATAAGTCCTGCACCAGTGACACTCTGTGCCCTTTGACTGTCGCCTCCCCGCGCCCTCGCCCCGGCCCCGGCAGCCCCCGCCTACTCTCTCCTTCCACAAGCTGCACTGTCCACGCGTAAGTGAGGTGGTGGGGGCGTCTGTGCTTCCGTGTCTGGCTTTGTTGTCTCAGCGCGGTGCCCTCTAGGCCCATGCATGGTGTCCCCCGGCTTGTCGGAGTCATGGCCACTGCCGTTACTAAGGCTCAAGGTCGCCCCTCTGCCTGTTTTCTCTCAGCAAATGGGGGTTCTGACAGGTGACCTGACTTGCCCAAGGTCATGTCCACATGGAATGGCAGGGCTGGAACTCAAACTCGGGTCCGCCTAATGAAGAGCCAGTGCCCTTTCCGACCCACCAGCCTCTGAGCTGCAGCGGCAGGGCGCAGGGCAGCAGGGAAGCCTTGTTACTACACCTCTGCCTCATCCCGAGCCCTCCCCGCCCCCGCCCTTGACCGTGATGGACTGTCCATCTGACCAGGCAGCCTCTCAGCGTGGCTTTTTATGCCAAAGGACTCAATTTGCACAGCCCTGGGACCATCAGCCACTGTTAACCTCTTTTAGACCAGGAAGAAGGTTCCAGAAGACTAATACCACACAGGTGGTCGGAGCCCCACTCCCAATGCAAACGCCATTTCAGGTGCGATGTCTTAGCTGAAAGCAGAGAATATTCTTCCCGTTGCCATTGCAATTCTGCCTGGTAGCAATCTGGGCGCAGAGTGGGAGTAACGGCCCCACTACGTGGTGGTTTGAAAAAACCGCCATTTATTAGCTCGTGAATACGTGCCCCAACCACGGGCTGGGCCCCACCGGCTTCACTCCCTGTCCGTGGCCAGCTGCTGGCCGGGGGGTCCACGCCCACGTCCGGCAGCTGGCTGCAGACTGGCCGACGGTCATTAACAGGGTGACGGGTCCCTGTGTCTCCAACCGTCCCGGGTGTGCCCACCGTCCACACTCTGACGCCCGCCTTTCAGAGGCGAGCTGGCACACAGGCGCTTTCGAGCCCTGGCTCGTGTCACGTTTTTTTTTTTTTTTTTTTAATGTTTTTATTTATTTTTGAGAGAAAGAGTGTGAGCAGGGGAGGGTCAGAGAGAGAGGGAGATACAGAATCCGAAGCAGCTCCAGGCTCTGAGCTGTCAGCCCAGAGCCCGACGCGGGGCTTGAACCCACGGACCGTGAGATCATGACCTGTTGTGTCACGTTTACTGTTGGCCCTGGCTCATCACAGGACCGACCCGTATTCAAGGGATGGAGAAGCAGACACTGTCTCCTGGGGGAGGGGCAGGATTTGTGGCCCTTTTTGCCACCCGCCACAGTGGGTGTTCACAGGCCTTTTCTGGGGTGCTTTCTCGTCCTCCGCGCTGGTGGCTGCACACGTCTCTGTGGCCATAATGGCCCCAGACAGCAATGGTTCGTTTTCTGGGGGTTTTCCGTGGCAGGTGCGTCTGCTGCCCCAGCTCCTAGCACAGGACCCGGTGACGCTTATGCTGTGTGTATTTATTAAACAAGTCCTTGAATCTTTTGAATTGAATTAAAGGTGAAATGGCTGCGGGCAAGTGCGTTAATTAGACCCAGGATCTGAAACTCCAGATGGGCAGAATACAAATTAGTAAAATTTTTTATTTATTTTATTTTTTTAATTTATTTTGAGAGAGAGACAGTGTGAGAAGGAGAGGGTCAGAGAGAGAGGGAGACACAGAATCTGAAGACAGGCTCCAGGCTCTGAGCTGTCAGCACAGAGCCCAACGCGGGGCTCGAACTCATGAACCACGAGATCGTGACCTGAGCCGAAGCCGGACGCTTGAGCCACTGAGCCCCATAGTAGAGTTTTTTAGAAGCAATCTCCTCAGACCTCCCCAGGCCCCTGCCGTGACCCCGCAGAACTCCCGCGGATCACAAGTGGGTGAGGCTCCCAGCCTTTCCTGGGTCATAGCCCCATGGAGAAGCTGATGAAAATGAGGGACCTTCTCCCCTAGGATGCGCCCCTGCGTTGTACCTGTCCGGGCTCAGTTGCGGAAAACAGGGTCCAGGCCAGTCGGTTAAAGCAGAAAGGAACACACCGTGGGTGACCACGGGGCAAGCGGAAGTGTTAGCAAGACAGAGGAAATGCGTTCCGAGGCTGCAGATTCGCGAGCAACTTTGAAAGCAAAACTGAGCCAACACGGCACTTTGCTCTTTGCTGACCCGAAGTCACCTGCTCAGCCGGGAAGCTGCAAGCTTTGTCCTCGGGTGAGAGGCCGGCCACCACCGCCACCAGCAGGGAGTCTAGAGACAGCTCCCAGAAGCCACCAGCTGGGGTGCTTGCCTGTGAGAACATTAGTGGTGATACGGCCCCTGCCTTCTATGCCTTTTTAATTAGAGGCCAGTGTGTCCATCACTAGCACCTGAATCCCAATTGGACCACTTGCTGCAAGGCCTTCTGGGACATGCAGACCAGGAAGACGGCAGAGGAGGTTGGAATGGGGGCCCAACCTCTGTTCTCCCTCCGCTCCCCCTTCCTGCTCTCTTTTCCGAACAGCATCTGCTCCCCAAGGATCTACCGCAGCAGGTCAACCCCAAGTCAACAACTTTGGGACGCGACAGGTGTCAGTAAAAATCAGTGAGAAATCCTTCCTTAGGACAAAGGAGGCAGTGTGGTGAAGGTAAGATAAAGTAGGTCTGAATTTCTGAATTTGGGGGCGCCCTGTGGAGAGGGGGGGTCAGGGTTATAATTTATTTTGTTTGGAGAAACGAGTTCCTGTTACCCGTCTTTCCGTGGAGTGCTCCCTCCTGGACGCCCAGCCTCCTGCTCATCGCCGATTGGAACAGGTATGAGCTTTTGTCTAAATTTGCCTGGGAAGAGGGGGAGGGGAGGAAGCGAGGGCTGCGGCCCATTTTCAGACAACGCGCCAGTGACAGTCATCAGGGCCCAGACACGGGGCTTTGGCCAATGGGCACTTGCTAGGGCTTGAGCTGGCCAGGAACAGGGATCCTCCGCAGCCTCAAACAGCCAGGGAACAGGCTACCGAGGGGCCCCAATCTGGGCTCGCTTGGGGGAAGGGAAGTTCTAGAACTTTCTGCCCTCTGAGCACCTTACATACGCTTTCGGTCAATATACTAGGTCCATCTGTTAACTAAATATAGCAATATACTTTTTCTCTTGTATCATAATGATGCATTTACAAAGACACTTTTTAGAAATCTCTAAATCTTTACAAAACAGTTCCTACTTTGTGGTGGACACACGTAGGGAGTATAACCTGTAAAGACCAACTCAGGTCTCAGTAGGAAACGCCTGTGCCGGTGGCGCCCGAACGGTCCCGCACGTTCGGTTCCAGAGCCTGGAGCACCTAGTGCTGGCAGAGAGCGTTGCCGCTTACAAAATGTCTTGCACGTGCCGTTTCGTAGAGATGGGGACAGAGACAGGGACAGAGAGCGTAAGGAGAGAGAGACATACATACGGGGACACAGGTGCAGATGCAGACAGGGGCTGTGTGTGTGTGTGTGTGTGTGTGTGTGTGTGAGTGAGTGTGTGGCAGGAAGGGAGGGCTGTAGCCCAGGACCGATGAGCAGAGAGAACCTGACCCGGGGCTACCAGTTCCTCCTCCTCCATGATTCCATTTTCCTTCAGAAAGGACATTGATTGGAAGGAGGAGAAGCCAATGATGTCTCAGGTGCATTATGAGGACTTTTTCTTTAAAATTCAGGCTTGCTCCTCACTGGAGCACCCCACAGAGGCTGCCAGGTGCCTGAGATTGGGATCTTGCCCAACATGTTGCGCGAGGCACTCGGGGCTCCACGCCGTGCCGGGACAGACCAGTACCCCCTGCTCTCCCTCTCCTTCTCCTGACCGGGGAGCCGCTCACCCCCATAGCAGGCAGGGAGCAAACTGGAGGCTTCAGTAACACTGGCCAGGTCAGCTCGACTACTACATGGCATGGTTTTTATTTCTAAATCAGCTGTTTGCCTCCTAAGTTATGCCCTTGCCCTCAAGCGCTGCACACACAGCACCTTCTGTAAACAGGCAGCCTGGGAGGTGGGGTGGCCTGGACGCACACCGACTTCAGCCGGTGGCTGTGGCCTCTTGTGGAGACGTGGAAACTGAGGGTTGTTCTGTTCACCAAAATGCAGGAAATGAACTGGTTTTGGTTCAAAACGCCAAATCACTTTCGACACGTTAATCCAGGATCTGACGCGGGATCTCTTCAGCTTCCTGTGGTGTCATGCTTTGCGTAAAAAGGACCAGGCGAGCCGTGAGTTTAACAGATGACACATGGATCGTTGAGTGTTGTCCTTGTTTCCAAGTAGCATAAGACATGTAATTACCAGGTTTCTCCCTTTCTCCCCACGTCTGAGAAACTGGAGTATGACAAGGTCCCCGAGCACCCTGCCGCTCCGTGAAGCCGTCCCCAGCCCCCCTCTGCACCTCAGAGATTCTCTGCACCTCTCTCTAAAACCATAGCATCAGGCTCACAACAACTCTTGGTAAAGATTTGGTAATAATGATGGTTTCTTGAGCAGGTGTTACCCACAAGGTGATTTTCTAAGACCCCTTTTTTCCCCATTTTGTAGATGTAGACACTGCCACATAGGAAGCTAGGTAACTTGTTCAAGGTCACAGACCCTATTTGAACCAGGCATCAGATACACGTGGTTTGACCACAAACCTGTGTACTTACATAGCATGACCTCAGTATTTAACAGGTGAGGGAAGAATGTAGGAATAAGTAGGTGGATGATTGGTGGATGATTGATGGATGGATCGTTGGTTGGAGAGATAGATGGATGAATGGCTGGTTGAAGACATGGATGGATGGATGGATGGATGGAGATGGATGGAGGGATGGATGGATGGAGATGGATGGATGGATGGAGATGGATGGAGGGAGGGATGGATGGATGGAGATGGATAGAGGGATGGATGAATGGATGATGGATGGATGGATGGAGATTGATGGAGTGATGGATGGATGGATGGAGATGGATGGATGGATGGATGGATGGTGGATAGATGGTGGATGGATGATGGATGGCTGGATGATGGGTGGATGACGAATGGATGGAGTGATGGATGGATGATGGATGGAGATGGATAGAGTGATGGATGGATGGATGGATGGATAGAGATGGATAGAGTGATGGATGGATGGATAATGGATGGATGATGAATGGATGGATGGATGGATAGAGATGGAAAGAGTGATGGATGGATGGATGGATGGATGGAAGATGGATGAATGAATGAAAATAAAAACTAGGAAGCAGTACCCTTGGATCATCTCTAGCCCGGCCTCTATATTCCTGAACATTCAGCACTCAAGTACACAGACGCAGATTGGGCTGGGACCAGCGACTGCACCCAGAGCTGCGTGGCATCCTGCATCAGTTGGGGAGGGGTGCACCGCACTTGAAATTGCAATTGGGCCAGGAAACCCTGGGTGTAGCAGAATGGCTCCAGTTGAGCCTCCCTACAGTCTCCCTCACTGCTGCTGCCCAGGTCAGAGCATCATGAGACCTGAAGCCAGGCCTCCCCGGGGAATGACTGCCCTTGGGGCCCGAGCTGCCGGTACTGTGTTACACCTCAGGCTGGGACTGAAAACCCAGCCAAGGATGGGGACCAATTCTCCAGGAATAGGAAAGTCACTGGAGGCTGAGTCTATTGTTATTTACTCTAATCCCTCAACTGGCTTTTAACAAAGCAATTTTCAGCATCCAATTAAGTCGTAATGGACTATTAGGATCACTAATTGTTGTGTATTTAATAGGAGGAACGCACTCTTGAGTAGTTATTATTCATCACATGTTGGATGCCGATACTTACACTGCCGGGAGACCCCAGGCAGGCCGGATTTCTGGGTATGTGTGTATAGAACCTATTATTGAGGACTCTTGACTCATTGCGATATAAATATGGATCGTTTTCCCAGTAGTTGCTTCTGACTACGCTGTCAGACCCTGTCTCACCCCTGCTCTATCCCACTGAACAGCAGGTAGGGGTGAGAGCTCACCCTGATTCTATTGCTGTTTAGATACTTCTGGTTACTGTGGAGAGGATACTGGGGCCAGTCAACTGCCTGGGAGTGAGCCTTAGGCCTATGGCCCCAGGTGCTTCCGTGTGTGTCCTCTAAGTAGGGATAGCGGTAACTCCCTCCTTCTTCCGTGATTGTGGTACAGACTGAGGGGGTAACGTGTAGACAGTTCTCAGGACGGGGCTGGCACAAAGCAAGTTATGCCTTTATTAGGGACGAGGCGGCCTCGTTACTTTTTCTGCAACTTGGTCCTATTTGTGTTAGGTTGTTAAACAATTATTTTTTCTCCCTTAGTGCCCCCCTCCCACTATTTTATAGCCCTGACTTTTGCTCAGGCAAAGTAAGAAATGGGTAAATGGGTGTTTGGATGGGTGGGTGAAGGGAGAGAAGGGGGAGACGGTTGGATCGATGGATGGATAAATGGATGGATGGTGGATGGATGGACGGTGGTGGATGAGTGGGTGGATGAATGAGTGAGTGGATGAATGGATGAATGGGTTGTTGGATGGATGAATGGATGAATGGGTGGGTAGGTGGACAGTGGATGGGTGAGGGAGTGGGTGGATGGATGAATGGATTGATGGATGAATGGATGAGTGGGCAGATGGATGGGTGGATGGTGGATGGATGGGTGGGTGAGTGAATGTCATATTTTTATTCAAGGACTTTCTCCCTCTATGTCCCCCTCCCACTGCCCCAGCCCTGACTTTTGCCAGGGGAGCAGCTGAGTGAGGAGAGCGGAAGGGTTTGTTTATATCACGCCCCGTCCTCTTGGCTGCACTGGGAGCTCCAATGTGCGTAGGGCGGAGGGAGGGAGAAGAGAAGGCTCCTTACCTGACTGTCCAGGGTGAGGACACCATCCCATTCTTGGTCAGTGTCGCTGCTGTGGTCTGTGGTCTGGCTGTGGGCACTTGCTGTGTGACTTCCTCGAGCCCCCACCCCCACCCTTCAGGGATCCCTGCCAGCAGCTCCTCTGGGAAAGGAGGCCCCACATTCTATCACCCCTCATTCCTGGCTGTGAGGGGCTCCTTGATGCTCACCTTACTCTGTGGCACCCAGAAAGCCTGAGTTTCCTTCTCATCCGTCCTCTGAGCCCCTTGGGGCCCCAGGCTCAGGATCGCCCCTCCACCTGTACCGCTCGGGCCACCAAGGGCCATGCTCCCCTGACAGCTCTGGACACACAACACTCAGGGGCTCAGTGACACCCAACTGCATGACAATATGCCCATCTGCCCTTTCAGACATGTCCAGACCATGTGTGACTTCTGGGTGCCAGGGGAAGGGAAGTGTCCCCAGATCACGGAGGCCGTGGCAGGGGCAGGGGGAGGCGGGAGAGCAGGTGGACTTCCCTAAGCCTCACCCCCCCAGAGAACCCAGAGAGCTGCTTCTTCGCTACCCCCCGTTCGCTTGGGAGACCCTAACACCACTCGTCAGCATGTGTGGGAGCCACTGTCTGGACACACCTTCTGGAACAAAACTCCACTGCCCTGCTGGACCTCCTGGAAGACTTCAGTAGCACCATCTTGGATCACGCCAGGAGGCGCTCCCTGGAACCCCCGAGAGGAAAGGGAATGGGCAGTGTCTCCCTGGGCAGGGCTGGGAACTTCTCCAGGAGGCTCCCTGGGGCTGCCGCAGGCGACGTCACACCGTGCACACTCCCCCTTACGTCCCATGTACACGTTCTGTCCTGAGCAGGCAAACTCCGAGCAGCCTTTAGGGACGGGCTTGGAGGCTGTAAGCCCAGAAGAGCTGGGGGAGCTTGGCCGACCGGAGACCCCCCACGCGGAGAAGACCAGAATCAGAGCCCTCCTTGGAGATCCCACGTCCCCAGCCCCAGGACTGGGGCCCTTTCTGCCACCTGCAGGCCTAGGAAAAGGATGGCCGTCGGCCAATGAGACACCTGACAGATCGTCCCTTTCTGAGGCACAAGCGTTCTGAGGCACAGAGAAGGTCGGGAGACCTCGCGTCACGCTGATCTCTGGACGTGGGTGGCTCTCATCCGTTCTGAGCCCCAGCGACCCTGCCCCCGCCTGGATTCCGGTAGTGCTCTGTTCCTGGTTTAAGCCCCCCTCGCCTCTCGCTTCCCCAAGAGGACCCTTCACCAGTCAAGTGAGACGCGCCTTATAGTGGACACTTCGGCGGTGATTTGTTTCTCTCCCGCCGCATGGGACACGGGGTGGGCATCCGCTAACCTCTTGAGCCTCACGCCAGCACCCCCTGCACCCCAAAACCTCCCTCAGACATTCGCTGAGCCCAGGGGAGGCAGGGGCAGCGCTTTTTTATCTCTTCGTGCTGAGCACCAGCACGGCACCCGCCACCCGCCACCAGTCGGTGCCGCTAACCTCAGCCTGCGGCTCCGGAGAGCAGGTGCGGGAAGGGGACCCAGGGAGCACAGCCGCTCCTCCTGTCCGAGTGAGCTGTTCCGGGGGGCGGGTAGAGACGGCCGCTGGGAGCTCGCTCGGCCGGGCCGGCTTCCGGTCTGGGGAAGCTGCACGGGCTCGCGGCGCCGATGGTGAAGATGTGGAGGCGCCAGGGCCCTTCCGTAACAAAACCTTGCAAATCCCGAAGGCTGGGTCACAGCCCCTTTCACAGATGGCAGAACAAGAGACTCGAAGAAGAGACCGGGTTGTTCAAGGCTCACAACTAGGGTGCGCCCGAGGCAGGACTCAGACGCGGGTGCTCTGGACTTCGACCCTCCCCACCCCACGAGCCCTCACAGAATGGGGCTTCTGGAAAGAATGAGAACGAGGGAGCGGATGAAGGAATCCAATCCTCACGCTCTAAAGCTGGGGGTTTGGAAAAGAACATCGGAGACGAAGTCCAAGTGCAAAATTAGGGTTTCAATACACAGACAAGGAAAAGGTTAAATACCCCCCAACAAGTCATGTGATTGTGTCCCCAACCGTGGCTGCTCTCAAGAATCATTTTTAATTACAAACTAGATTAAATAAACGTGAGATTTATGGGCCTCCCAACTGAGTCCTCAGGTGGAGTTCAGGGTTAGCTGGTTCAGGCAGTGCTGTGGTGAATCTCGATCTCTCTCTCTTTTCCTTCCTCCCCTCCCCACCCCAGGTCCTTCTGTGATGGCTTCAGTCTCAAGCAGTCTCCCCTTCACCGCACCTCGATCATTGCCAGCAGCTCAGACTGTCATCTACGAGGCCAATGTCCTCACGCAGGGAGCAGCTACCCAACAGCCGTGACCCGGAAATGAGTCTCCCTGGCCTGGCTTGCTGAGCTTCCCCTCCTGGGGCTATTCAGTCAGCCTTTGGTCATACGTCCACCCCGAAAGGACAGGGTGGATATGAACCTCCCCCGAGCCACACCCAGAGGCGCATCCAGAAGGGAGAAGGCGTGCAGGATGATAAGGGTCCTGACCCCTGTCCAGACAAGCTGTACCCCAATCCTATGTCTGTGACGTGCCGGGACCATGCCGCTGGGCCATGCCGGGACGGGGGGAGGCCGGGGCGGGGGCGGGGCTTGCTGCTGGCTGTCAGCACAGGGTCTGCTGTCTGCACACCTCACGGAGGAGCCTGTGGGCAGGTGCGTGCTAGTCTGTGTATTTCTCTCTTCTAGAGGAAGCTTGTATCACCTTGTGAAATTCCATCCAACAATCTGCCTGGGACCTGATGGGGTGCATCGGATGACAAGCTGCAGCGGGGAGAGCGGACACCCCGCGCGTCGTCCTGTCGGCCTGGGGCTGTTCTGTCCCCACGTCCCCAACCTCTTCAGCGTGTCAAAGTTCACGGTCTTCTTCCCTGAGTCTCTCACGTCTCAGTAGCTTGCCTTTCCTCGCTGGGCATCGCGGTATCTTTCCCGAATGTCATTTTCTAATTGGCTACTGCAGACTGTACTGCGTAGGGTCATCTGGTTCCCAGGTGATAAAGAAAAGCTCGAAGAAAACATTTAGAACAAAAAAGGGCGTGCGATTTTTTATCTTACTAAGCTGGAGGACGGAGGTCCGGCTGCTTCAGGGCTCAAAGGATGAAACCGGGCTTCGGTGTGTCCGATGCCCCCAGTGTGTGTCTCCAGCCCAGTGTGTGTCCCCACATGCATCGGTCCATGGACCACCTGCGGTGTTAGCGGCCAGCCTGCAGTGTCCGCGGCTCACCCCGGCGCCAATGTGTTTACCCAGTGTCTAAGGGTCTCAGTGCTTGTCCGAGCACGGATTCTGGGACCCAGCCTCCAGCTTCAACCCATGGCACCCAAGGTCAGCCGAAGGTCGATCCAGTCTAACCTGCGGGGAGGGAGATTATACGTCTACACTGGAAGCAGTGAGCGTCGAAAGACGAAGTACTGATATTCGTTGCCACGCGGATGGACCTTGAAAACACACTTGGTGAAAGAAGCCAGTCACTAAAAGCCACCCACCGTGTGATTCTATTTATATAAAATGTCTGTGACAGGAGGATCCACGGAGACAGGAAGTAGATTTGTGGCTGCCAGGGGCTGGGGCGGGCGGCGGGCGTGAGTGCCCGCGGTGACCGGGTTCTTTCCCGGGTAATGAAGATGTTCTAAAATGGACAGTGGTGGCGGTCACAAGCTCCGTGGACACCAAAACCGCTGGGTCACGCACTTTAAGTGGGTGAATTTCATGGCATGTGGATTGTATCTTGATGAAGCTTTTTTTAAGTGTGGGCAAAATAGGGACATGATCAGATAGACACCAGCAGGCCCTTGCTGAAGGGTCTCATGCGGAAACAAAACCTCATCAAATTAAAACACAAACTATAATATGGGAGGAGGGATTGCAATTAAAGTGTCCTCCGGCTGGTGTGACAGGATATGACTTAGCCTCAGACGTCGTTAGGTTTAGCGAGTCTGTGAAGGTTTCACGGTGACCACAAGAGAAAAGGAGTGATGAGTGCACTCTGCAGTCACTAGAGGAAAGGAGGACGGTAAGTCGGCCCCGTAGAAGCAGGTGAAAAGGAGAGACATCCGGAAAGCAGTGTCAGTGGAAACCGAGGTGGAGGGTCAGAGCCAACTGCAGACACCCCCACGGCCACCATTAGCGGAAATGGGCTGATGTGCTGTCGCTGGACAGAGGCAGAGCTGAGCTGTCAGGACAGACCGGCAGCCACAAAGCCAAGGACAGTGACCACCTGGCGCTTTTCGGAAAGCTGGCAGACACCTCTCTGGAACGAGATGACTCCTTAAACTACGCGCGTACCTAGCGTTGATACAAACCGAGTGCGCAAATAGTCAAGGGCAGTCAGCAGAGACTCTGAAGGGCTGGCCACTCGTCTACGTGCGTCTACGTCATTGCTTTTAACTGTTGCACAGAATTAGAGGGTTTGCACGGGCCGAGCTTTACTGACGGACTGGCCGGGTCTGTCCCCATGTCCCTCTGGATCGCTCAGAGGTTGCACGGCACGTGAATGTCGCAGTGAGAACCAGCTGGGAATGTCCCTAGTGCCCCCCATGGGCGGGGGCGGGCGGGCAGGCGGGCGAGAGCCTGGCCGAGGGGGGGGTGGGGCCCCGCCTCCAGAGCCCTGCAAACGGGACGCACCCCCGGCAGTGAGCGAGGGCGCCCAGCTCCCCGCCGGCCACCCTAGAAACTCGGGGCGGCCCCTCTACTTCGCAGGTATCAAGCGTTAGCTCACTCTGGTTTTCCCTTGCTTCTCTTGGCCGGTAGGATCTACAAGTCACCCAATTCCGAAGAATTCTCTCCATGAGTTTGCGAACTGACCCACAATCTTACATCTACTTGCTTTTTTCCCTTCTGCGGATTGCCCGATCCTTCCTCGGCCCACTTCCTCTGAAACTTTCCACATTTCCTGTTCATCCCTTTCATTCATTCACTCATTCATTTGTTCAACAAGGACACACCGACCGTCTTGGGGGACAGTGTGCCGAGCGAGATTCAGCAGGGAGCGAAGTCCCCGCGCTGGCAGAGCCGGCGGTCCAGCTGGGGACAGAGGACTCATAGACAAATAGACACTAGGTGGGGGTGACAGGAGCTTGAGGGGTGAGAAGGGCAGGGCACGGACCGAGTGGTGGGGGGTAGGGCCGCACGTCAGGGACGGCCTCTGTACCAAAGAGAGTTTCAGCACAGACATGAGTGCAGTGAGGAAGCCAGTCAGCAAACAGCTGTTTGGGGCCCCCGTGTCCCGGGCAGCAGGACCGGCATGTGCAAAGGCCCTGGGCTGGGGGTGAGTCACAGCAGCGTGCAGGCCAGCGTGAACAGAGGACAGTGAGGGGGACAGTGCAGGAAGCATGACATCACAGAGGTGGCAGAAGAGCAGGTCAGCTGGGCAAAGACTCAGTTCCGACCGTAGGTCTCCTTCTGGGACGAGAGGCCAAAGAGGACTGTTTTCGTTTACTGTGATAAAAAAACACATGACGCAGAATTTACCGTCTTAACCATTTCTAAGCGCACAGCTCACCTGCGTGAGGTGTGTTCGCGTTATTCCACAAGCGTCACCAACATCCATCTCGGGAACGGCCCGTCGTCCCAAACTGACCCTCTGGTCCCACGGACCCCCAGCCCCTCCCCCAGCCCCGGCGCTCCAACTCACAAGCCACGAGATCATGACCCGGGCCGAAGTCGGGCGCTTAACCAACGAGCCCCCCGGACGCCCCTGAAGTGATTTTTTAAAGTTTGGTGCGTACGGTACAAAGCTCAGAATACGAAACAGGGCAGCGGCCCGTCTGCCTCACGTCGCTTTAGATTCTGTTGTCCACTCGCAAGTAAGAAAAGCGTTCCGTAAGCGCGAACTACCTGACAAGCGCCCCGATTTATACTTTCAACCACCCCCGCCCGGAGCGGAAGGGGGTTCTGTGTGGCTGTGGGCAGCGGTGGGGTGGGGGGGGGGGGGACAGCAGCTCCCAGGAGCAACACACGGGTGGTAAATTTTCTGAGTCTTTGCTGCCAGAGTATCTCCTTCCAACATTTCAAGCCCAGTTGGACGAGGAGGGACATTTCCTGCAGCTTCCTCTCTTCCGGCCCCCGCTTTGCAGGTCGGAGTTCTGATGCACTTGGACCCCGTTCTTCCCCGGTACACTGCCAGATTCAGCAAATGAAAACACACGCAGCGCTGGGACGTGCTTCTTCTAAAAGGTAGTTGCTGAACTTCTGAAATTCAAATGTAGCCGGCATTCTGGATTTCTCCTGGTAGCCGTAGTTTGGAGTTTACCTGCCTGCTTTTTTTTTTCCATTTTTTTAAATTTAAATCCACGTTGGTTAACCCATAGTGTAACAATGGTTTCAGGAATCGAATTTAGTGATTCATCACTTACATGTGACACCCAGTGCTCATCCCAACAAGTGCCCTCCTAATGCCTGTCACCCATTTAGCCCATCCCCCCAGCCAACACCCCACCACCACCCCTCAGTTTGTTCTCTATATTTAAGAGTCTCTCATGGTTTGCCTCCCTTTCCATCTTTATCTTATTTTCATGTTCATCTATGTTCATCTGTTTTGTTTCTTAAATTCCACACGCGAGTGAAATCATATGGTATTTGTCTTTCTTTGACTTATTTCGCTTCGCATAATACACTGAAGTTGCATCCACATTGTCACAAATGGAAAAATGTATATTCCTGTGTGTGTGTGTGTGTGTGTGTGTGTGTACAGACCATATCTTCTTTATCTCTCCATCAGTCAATAGACATTTGGGCTCCTTCCATACTTTGGCTATTGTTGATAGCGCTGCTATAAACATCGGGGTGCATGTGTCCCTTCGAATCAGCATTTTTGTATCCTTTGGATAAATTCCTAGCAGCGCTATCGCTGGGTCGTAGGGTGGTTCTATTTTTAGTTTTCTGAGGAACCGCCACACTGTTTTCCAGAGTGGCTGCACCAGTTTGCATCCCCACCAACAGTGCACAAGGATCTCCCCTTTCTCCGCCTCGTCGCCGACATCTGTCGTCTCCTGAGTTGTTCACGTCAGCCATTCTGACAGGTGTGGGTGGCATGTCATTGTGGTTTCGATTTGTATTTCCCTGATGATGAGGGATGTTGAGCACCTTTTCATGTGTCTGTTGGCCGTCTGGATGTCCTCTTTGGAAAAGGGTCCGTTCATGTTTCTTGCCCATTTCTTCACTGGATTCTTTGTTTCCTGCTGTTTTCTCTCTCTGCCTCTAGAATTTATTCATCACCTTCAATGCTTGGAAGTGTCATCAGGCTGTGTCTGTGTGTGGGGCTCTCCCAGGGCTCTGTCCACATGGAAACTTGTCCTCAGTGGGGGAACTTCTCCTGCACCGTCTGTGGTTCCTTCTCCCTTGTGCTGCTCACCCTCTGCACCCCTATGAGGTTTATCCACAGATTTGAACCCCTTGTCATTGTCTAAGTGACCTTCACTGAGTGAATTAGCCTCTGTTAGCTTCAGTTCCTGAATCATGAGATCAGCTTTAATAAACCAATCTCACAGCCGGGCATGAGGATTCAAGCCACCAGAAGGATGCCAGGCCCCTTGCCACCCCAACAGTGCTTTGTCCTTCCCATTTGGGACATCACATCTGCAACCGGATGGCACTTCCCAGCCCCTGTGGTGCTTTGGGGTCATGTGACTTGTTCCGGACAATTAACTGTGGGCAGATGTGCCCTGTGTGTGTCTGGCTGGAGCGTTCCGTTGCCAATGAAAGGCCCACCAGGGGACTCTAATGCTCACCGACAGTAAATGACAATGTTCCAGATGGTGTCTGCTCTGTCGGTCAGATTCTGCCGTGAGCGTGATGCAGGAAAGAGCCCCGTCGGCCTTCCACGGACGTGCAGCGTGAGCGGGAAGCAGACTTTGTTTATGGCACTGAGCCTGGGGCATGTTCCTTGCTGCCACACACTTCGCCATGCTGACCAGTCCACGGGGGTCAGCAGAAATCCCCGCCCCTTCGTCACCCTGCGTTAACAAAGTGACTGCCCTGTGAGCACTTCCCGAGACGTTGCAGGCCTTGCCGGGACAGATAGCGTCTGTCCTTTATTGACCAGGTTTATGGAAGTATGGGGAGGAAGGGGCACCCTCACATTCGAGCTGGTTCTCAGCTCCGATCAATGCAGCCAAGACGGAGTTGGCACTGATGGGCCAGGAGAAGCATCCACAAAGCCACCAATCAGAAGCTTCTCCTACTGATGACAGAGGAACCGATCTCCTTATATTCCTGGCTGGTGACCCACATGTTCTTGAAGGTGGAGAGCGAGCACAGGATGGAGCCGCCCACCCAGGCGCTGTGTGTGGAACAGGGGCAGGTGGATACCTGGATAGGGTGGAGGAGGCAGAGAGAGGGGAAAATGGGAGAAGGAGGGGGGGGTGCGGGAGGGGTGGAGGGGTCAGAGGAGAGAAGAAAGAAACCAGAATCAAAACACTACTCCAAATTTGAGACACAAACTATCAATCCCCGAACAAACCTCACGGACAGTCATTTCCTCCCTCCACACAAACGCAACTTATTCCAACCTTTGAGGATGCCTGTCGGTGCACGCGCCGACGGCCTGTAGCTTTAAACTATGGGATAAAAGTAGCAAGAGCAGGAAGGGCTCCCCATCGGCTCTTAGACTCACTCTGAAATACATGCCACATCTCCGAGTGGTGTACAGTCTATGTGGAAGGCGTGTGCGTTTTGTAGAAAACTTCGGAAACACGGATTCGCAGAACAAGAGTCACAGGCAATCCAACAACCTAGAGAAACCCCCTGAACGACACCTGCCCCCATGTACGTTCCCCCGGCCTTGGATTCAGGGAGGGGGCAGCTTCCAACCCAGGTCAGGGCACCCCTGGGCTGGGAGGAGCCAAACGTCAGTGAGCCCATCGCCAGGTGGGGCCACTGCGCTGCAAGGTTAACATCCCCAGCTCGAGGTCACACAGTTGTCATCCTTCGGCGCTCACTGGCTTTCCCTGAGGCACATGGAGATACCATGAGAGGACAGCCTGACGCTCTGAAACAGGAAGGCGAACGCACTGCTACAGGGGTCTGTGGGCAAAGGGGATTGGAGCGAGGACGTGAGAGGCCCGGGGGAGGCGCCATGAGGGAGTCCGTTACCGTCCCTCACGGGCTCTGTCACACCGCGGAACCCTGCCTGGTGTGAAATCACTGGCTGCTGTTGGGGAAGAGAAGAAACACTGCAGAAATTGTAAGTCAGAAGGGAGGAAAAGAGCACGTTCAGGGTCAGGCATCAGGCAGAGGAGAGAGAGCGGCCCCAGGCGCCCAGCCCCTCCACCTGTCTTTGCTGCCACCCACAGGCTGTCGCTGGGCGAGTCACCTGCATCTCTGAACACACACGCAAACAACAGCGTGCACAAAACTGGGAGTGGTCCACACATTCAGAAGAACGGAACGCAAAACTACCAACCGAGAAACGGCCAAGAAGCAAAAATACGTTAAAAAAGAAAATAAAAAGGCAAAACACCAGACATCCGGGAAACTCCTGCAGAACTACTCACCTTCAGCAGGAATTAAAGAAACGCAAATTCGAGCAACCGTTCGCTTTCCATGCGTCCAGCTGGGAAGAGTTTTAAAAACCTCGGCCTCGCGCAGAACAGGTGAAGGGGGGTGGGAGGCACGGGGAACACAGTCACTGTGACACCGTCATCGGGTCAGCACAACGTGCTCACTGGGTCTCAGCCCTGAAGCTAAAGTAACATCGTGTGTCAGCTACCCTTCAGTTCCCAAAAAGGCAAAAGCAAATAAACAAATACCTAACACAGAAAAGCAGGGGCGCCTGGGGGGCTCAGTCGGTTGAGCGTCCGGCTTCGGCTCAGGTCACGATCTCACGGTTCGTGGGTTCGGGCCCCGCGTCGGGCTCTGTGCTGACAGCTCGGAGCCTGGAGCCTGCTTCCGATTCCGTGTCTCCCTCTCTCTCTGCCCCTCCCCCGCTCGTGCTCTGTCTCTCTCTGTCTCTCAAAAATAAAAATAAATAAATAAATAAATAAATAAATAAATAAAAGAGAGAAAGAAAAGAAAAGCAATCAACGTCCCGCGCCCGAACGACAGACGGGCACGAGCCGCTGCCCCCCCTGTGCTGACCGGCCCGAAGCCGGCTGCTTCCGGGAGCAATTGGCCATCTGTTCAAAAAGCCTCACGCGGAGCACACATTTCTGGCTCAGGAAATCCACGTGTGGAAATGGATTCTAAGGGGGAAAAGAACTATTCTAAAGAAATAAAGGTAAATCATGACGAGAGTTTTATCCCAAAGATCTCGTCAGAGCAGGATTTGGGTTGTCGGGAGGAACGACTGTTTTCGAGGTTGGCCCGTGGGAACTAGCGGTTCTCAGAAGTGGGGGAAGCTCCGAGTCTTCCCTCCTTCAGAGGAAGGGTCTAAGGTCGCTGCGGGTGGTTAAATGCGCTCTACGTCCCCTCCCTTCCAGGGCGAGTCCAGACAGGAAGACGTCAGGCCGTGGCAGTCAAGGGAGACAGCTGTACCTTTAAGCTTCATACAGAGGAGTTTTGGGGGCCGGAGGGGTTCCCTGAGGACTCGGAAGAGGGGTGGATGGAAGAGCTTGGTCCACACCTCAGCTCAGCCGCTGTGGGGCCGGACGAAGCCGACGGCCGGACAGATTCCCGCCGCGGAAGTGGTCGGGACGCTGTGCCCGGAGGCAGGATGCCACACTCCCCTGCCTTCCCTTCTGATTTAGCGAACTCACTGCGGGCAACGGCGCGGAGTGCCCCCGAGAGCCGGCGCGTGACGGGCGCAGAGCCTGGCACCGAGAGCCCGAGGGGTGAACGTCTGGGACGTCGGGGGAGATGAAATAACGGGGCCGCAGGCACCCGCGGGGAGGAGGCAGGCCGCGGCGGCCTCCCAATCCCACGGACAGCTTTGTGGCACGCGATCGCGCGAGGGACACTGCCCTCCATGACGTCCGTACCAAGAGGGGCTCGGACGTGGGAGCGAGAGAGCGCGTGTGTGTCTCCGCGTTTGCCTTTCCGGGGAATTCGCGATTCTTCCCTGTTGTCCCAGTGACTGTCGGCCCCGGAGGAGACTGAAACCACGCCGCCCAGAGCACAGATGGTGGCCCTGTGCTCACTCTCAAGCATCGCCCGGGCCCACCAAGTCCGGCCACCAAGTCCGGCCACCAAGTCCAGCCGGGGAAGGAGGGAGGGAGGGAGGCCAGAGGGCAGGTGGGGCTCTGGGCAGGCGGCAGAAGACACTGAGAACTAAGCCAGAAAGTTCTCTCGGAGCCCTGCCTGCAAGGCATGAGGCGGCTGCTGGGGTGCTCAGGGACAGAGGGGCTCGGTCCGTCCACACTACCTGCCTCGGGGCCCCAGGCCGAGGCCCTGGCAGGTGTGCTGTGCTGGAGCTGGTGGCAGAGCCCGTGGGTCTGCAGGGACACAGCAGGGACACAGCAGGCACCCTCACCTGCCACCTGCAGCTGACAGTCCATGCCCCACCCCCAGGGTCCCCCTCCAGCCTGGCTCTGCTCAAACCTCTCTGGCCTCTGGGTACAAGCCTCACACAGCGTCTGACCTCACACTGCTCTCCTGTCTCTGCCCGGCTAACCCCTCCCGGCCCTTCCTTCTGGAAGCAGCCTCTGGGCCGCCACAGGGGCCGTCCTCTCTGACGGCTCTTCCTCAGATATGCCCGCGGCTCCCCTGCTCCCTCCCGAGGAGACCCACCCTGACCCCTCACCCCTCCTTCCCCCGAGACTTACAGCCTCTCCTAGCGCACTTGTCCTCTAGTATGTGAATTCGTGTTGTTTACGGCTACACCCCCTCCCCCCGGAATGTAAGCCCCGAGGGTCTCCCACACCTTCGCTCACGGATGCTTCCCAAGCACCTGACAACGTGAAACCCGGTCGTTCCAGAAATGTCTGCTCAATGAACGCAGGAAGCCCCCGGAGGGTGGGTCGGGGACCCTGTACCTTCACGTTAATCCTGGGGGAAACCAGGGTGGATAGTTCTCTCTGCATCCGGAACCGCAAGCCGGGACAGGAGCCGGTACCTCCAGACAATATGATGTGGCTGAAGAGAACCTCCCAGAAGGCGGGACTGCAGGAGCTGATGCTCTGAAAGGCCTTCATGTGGATGCCCAGGTCGTCTCTCCCTGTCGGGACGGGCGGAGGAAGACAGAAGTTTGGGGGCCAGAGACTCGGTGGGCTGCACCCTTGGGCTCCTTCCTCCCAGCTGCAGGCCCGGCGAGGGGGCGGGGGGCGCGGCTCCCCCCGGGTCTCAGCTCCGAGGGCACTGGGCAAGCATCAGCCCCACCGACCACAGGGCCCTTACGGATTTCAGCAGGATAATGTGTGTGAGCCGCCCGGCACGACCGTGGGACTCAAGGGCTAACGGCTGGAGAAACAAATATTAATACTCCCTCTCGTCTGAGATGATTTATATCCAAATGTCGCCGACAATTAATCGGCACTGCCACAGTATCTGGTACTTGATGAACACATTTCTGCGGAGGCAATGTCCTTGCTCGGGTGGCCTTTGAAAAATTATCCTGATGATTCCTTTTTTAAAAAGCTAATTTGTCTTTTCTCGAGGTGTAATTGGCGCACAACACTACACTCATTTCAGGTGTGCAACTTAATGATTCAGTATTTGCGTATTTGCACGACGGTCGCCACAATACGGCGAGCTGACATCTTCCCGACTGCTCATTAGTCCACAGGCAGAAACACAAATACGCCGAGAACATGGGACAGGGACCTCGTATTCCGGTCCGTTCAGCACTGTGAGCTCCTGGGAGGGGCGGGTGGGGCGTGACAGTGCCTCGCTCTCCTCACCTGGGACGGGACCTACCGCACGGCCTTGGCATAAAGAATGAAAGGCTGATTCGCCAGAGTCATTGAGAACGTGCTGGCCCAACGAACGCGAACAGGGGCCGCCAACACTCGGCTCTCGTCGCGGGGTTGGCTGCATTCGTGCTCCCTGACGCAGAGGACAACCGTCCCGCTGTGGGCGAGAAACTTCATCCCACGATGGTTGCCTTTATCCACTTACTATTTCGGGGGCGTGTGCCATGTTTGAAGCCTTTACCTCCCGCACCGTCCAATGGGGAAAGCAGAGGTAAACCCCGAGCGCTTGTGCCCCACGTAAAAGCCGTGTCCTCACGAGCTACTAATCCTGGGAAAGGGGTTCGGTCCCTCTTAGTCCCCTCCATCCCCCATTAATGTAACCAATTATTTTCACAAATTGATTCCGGGAAATAGTTGGTTTTCCGTGACGACCCGGAAACCTTCCCAATCAAGGGGAATTTTACAATCCATCGCGTTTTTCCTGTTTTGCCACGCCCGCCAGGGAGCTCAGCCAACTCCATACTTCTCTAAACCCTCGTGCTCACTGGGGCTGCTTCCGTAGTCTGGCTCAGTACACGATCCTGCAAAGAGCATGTGCTGTACACAGGCCGGAATACCACTCAGCCACAAAGAACGAAAGCTTGCCATCTGCAACGATGTGGATGGAGCTGGGGCTAGAGTACTAAGCAAAGCAGCCCCGAGAAGGACGTGTGCCGTACGATCCCACTCGTGGGTGAAATTGGGAAACAAAACAAATGAACAAAGGGAAATAAAAGGAGAGACAAACCAAGAAACAGAATCTTAACTCTACGGAACCCACTGAGGGTTCCCAGAGGGGAGGTGGGTCGGGGGAACGGGTGATGGGGCTTGAGGGCACACTGGTCGCGATGAGCACTGGGAGATGTACGGAATTGCTGAATCGCTAAATCGTACCCCTGAAACGAACACCACACTGCATGTTAACTATACTAGAACTTAAAAAAAAAATCTCTGCCTCGGCCAAAATCTTTAAAGTTCCCTCAGAATCAATGGTTTCAGCTCTTCCGCTTTGTCTCCGTCTGCATATTTCAAATTATTTCGTAAGCGGGTGGAGTATGAGCAACACGCAGCAGAAGCACAGGCGTGGGGCCCAGCGGAGTACTGAGTCACACCTGACAAGTACTTAGTGCTCTGCACTGGGTTTCTTCACCTGTAACATGAGCAACGTCAGATGAGGCAGGATTGAAGGCTGCAGCCCGCGTGCAATGGTCGGCAAAGTCACGGGCATACAGTAGGCGCTCAATAAGCGACAGTTGCTCCCACAGGAGTTAGAAATGGGCTCCTACTCCCTACTGAAGACAGCGCCCCCTCGTGGCTGCCGGGCTCCGTCCCCCCGTACAGTGGCCCCACGGCTGCCCCTGGCCTCACCCCTGGCCCCTTCCCGCCGCTCACCCATGAGGTCTGCCTGGAAAAGCACTTCAGGGCAGAAGAACTTCTCCTGCCCGAGGGTGACCTCCTGGCCATCGGGCAGCTGACATTTCTGTGCGTAGGAAGGTGACTCAGGTTTTGCTCTTTCCTCGTCAAAGTCCAAGGCCACGTAGCAGTACTTCTCTTTTATGCTCCGGACATACTCCCGGTCACCTGCGGGGGGAAAGGCGAAGGGCCAGGCAGAGAAGGACGCGACCTGAGACGGTTCTCAGAGGCCTCCTGTCCCCAGCGAGCACCTTCCTGACGCTTCAGCGCCTTGTGGGGGAGGGGGCGAGGCGGCACGATTGCAGCACCTGCTCCTGCTCTCATCTCAGACCCCGGCGCCCCTTGATGGCTGACGTATGCTGGGGGCCTGGGCTTGTGGGAGAGAACGGGAGGGCGGGGTGTCCTGAACTAAGAGGCAAACATTTGGAGACGGCCTGCGTGTTATGCATTGAGATCCTGCGATGTCCAGTGTGTGTTTTTAGGGGGCTGGAAAATCAAACACGATCTTACTATCTGTTGAACTTGGCCCTGCTGCTGGTGCCCCGAAACCCGCCTGCGGATGCGAACAGCTCAGAGCTGCCCCCTCCTTCTGGGCTGGCCCCAGCCCGCCAGGCCCCCTTACCCGGAAATGTCTGGAAGGTTGTGTCCCTCCCGCCTTCTGGTGGCTGACGACAGGTTTTAGACCCTGGTGTGTTACGGTTTTATATGTTGTCTACCATTGCTTTTGAATCTGGATTGGAGCTCCCAGCACCTGCTCACCTAGAAATCTCCCTGACTCTCCAGCCTGCTGACTTCTGCCCTCACCCGCACCACCTGACCTGCTGTGTCTGCGTCTGTTCCGTCTTCCTTGTTCCAGAACCTGCCGCACTCCTCGGTTCTTCTGCAGGTGCTTGCCCCCCAGAAATTGATGTCGTCAGCCCCTCCCTTCTCTCTCCTTGGCTTCTAAGATGTTGCACTTTCCTGACATTTTTCCCTTCCTCACCTAGTCTGGGCTGTGGTGAGACAAATCTAGGTGCAAATCCCGCCTCTGCTGTTTACCAAGTGCTTGGCTTTAGGCTAGTTCACTCTCTCTTAAACCTTCCCTTTCTTCATCTTCAAGAATGGGATTAATCCGCACTCCCAGGACTGTTGTGCAGATGGGATGAGCTAATGCACATTCGGTCTTCTTGCTATAACTGGGAGGCATCAGTGAAATGCTTCTCTTTGTCCTGGCTGATCCTTCTCACAGCCCCTGGTTTTCCTCTAATTGCTACTATTCTCTAGGGTTCCGGACGCGTTAACCTGTGGACACAGACCTCTTCCCTGGGAAGACCAGGAAGTATAATGCAGGACTGTCAGCTTGTTGGAAATGGGTGTCCTGTAGGTTGTGCAGGCTGGGAACCTGGTCCAGGAAGTGCGTGAAAAGTGGGACAGGCACATCCTCATCCGGACTCCTTGGGTTCACATCCCACGTGATCCACCTGCTAGTCATGTGATGCTGAAGTCACCTACTGTTCCTAGGCCTCTTTCCCTTGCAATGGAGATAACTCCTGCCCCTCATGGTGTTGTAGCATGAAGCAGTGACATAAAGTATGTGAAATGTTTCCTCAGCTAAGTGTTGTACACAGAGTATTCTGTGAAGCTTAACCTATCGTCATTGTCAGCATGTCACCATTACCATCACCACCATCATGACCACCATCATCGCCATCACCATCACCACCATCATCACCATCATCACCACCATCATCACCATCATCACCATCACCACCATCATGACCACCATCATCGCCATCACCACCATCACCACCATCATCACCACCATCATCGCCATCACCACCACCATCACCACCATCATCACCATCATCACCATCCTCATCACCATCATCACCACTATCACCACCACCATCATCACCATCACCACCATCACGCCATCATCACCATCATCATCATCACCATCCTCATCGCCATCACCACCACCATCACCACCATCATCACCATCACCACCATCACCACCATCACCACCATCATCACCATCCTCATCACCATCACCACCATCATGATCACCATCATCACCACTAGCACAACCATCATCACCACCATCACCACCATCATCACCATCATCACCATCCTCATCACCATCACACCATCATCACCATCATCATCACAATCACCACTATCACCACCATCATCATCATCATCATCACCACCATCATCACCACCACCATCATCACCATCATCACCACCATCATCACCACTATCACCACCATCATGACCATCATCACCATCACCACCATCACCATCCTCACCACCGTCATTACCATCATCATCACCATCACCATCATCATCACCATCACCATCATCATCACCATCAACACCATCGGCATCATCATCACCATCGCCATTAGTGCCATCATCACCACCATCCTCATTGTCATTATCCATCACTAAATGTCCCTAACATAGATAAAGATAAAGTAAGACTTGATTCACGGTCAAGTAGCCTTAGCTTTACAAATTGAGGGTTGCAGGTTGAACGAGCCAAGAGGGATATTACACCCCAGGGACTGGTTCACCTGGACAAGAATGGCAATTTCCTACCTGCGCTCACCAACGAGTGTCCACTGCGTGTCAATAGCTGCAAGAGGTACAAGGTTAGGTCCTGGCCGGCCAAGTCCATCTGGATGGTTGACTGATGCAAAGGATAGCCATCAATGATGGGCACGAAGTACGTCATTCCTTCTCCAGATTCAATAGTTGTTCCTAGACAAGAGAACATGCTAGTGTCATAATACAGGGTGCGTGGGATCCCTTACCAACTGTCAAGTCTCCAGGAAGAGATAATAACATATTAAGAGATAATAAGATAATAATAAGATAAGGCAAAGGGTCTGAGGAACAAACTTTCTTCTGTAGGGGAGTGTGCTAGGATAAAGCCTATCTGGATTAGACCAAGGGCCAACTGTTTTGGACAGAACACTTGCAAAGTTTCTTATTAAACCAGACACTAGACATTAGCAACAGTTGTCAAGGGTAAAAGAGAAAGAATACTCTGTTCTTAATAGCTCTCTCCCTAAAAATCTCGGGGTACAACTCGATTGTCAGACGAGGCTGGGTGCAGTGGAGGAGGTTTACTTTTTAGTTAGCAAGGGAAACCACAGCTCTCTGTGCTAGTCCAAAAGATGTGATGTGGTCACGGGGACACAGGCTTCACTTTGTGTGAAACTGTGACTTGTGGGGCCATTAAGAGCAGACCAGGGGTCTGGGTGGTGGGCTCTTTTGACATGTTGGATCCAGTAACCAAGGTCTTCACATTTATTTTTTTGTGTTTATTTATTTTTGAGAGAGAGAGAGAGAGAGAGAGAGCAAGCAGGGGAGGGGCAGAGAGAGAGAGGGAGACACAGAATCTGAAGCAGCTCCAGGCTCTGAGCTGTCAGCACAGAGCCCAATGTGGGGCTCGAACCCAAGAACATGAGCTCATGACCTGAGCTGAAGTCAGACACGTAACCAACCAAGCCACCCAGGTGCCCTGAGGTCTTCACATTTAAAATGAAGATAAGAATGACTCAAGAAGACCTCCATGTGCAGCTAAGACTAGGGACAAGGAGTGGGTCCCCCCAACGCACACCTGAAACATCTAAAACAGAGAATGAAACACAGGAAACAACAGTTTTCAAGATCTTGGACATCAAGCAACAAGGGGGTCTCAGTGGTCCCTGAGAGACAGGACGTCAGAAGACAAGAACACGGCAGACCATGATCCCTCATGAACATCGACACAAAACGCCTATACAAAGTTTCAGCAAATACATACAAAGGATAATACGTCGCGACCCAATTGATTTTATCTCGGGAATGCAAGGTTGTTTTAACACTCCGAAATCAATTAGTGTAATTCGCCATGTTAAAGAACTAAGAGAGAAAAATCCATAGGTTCATTATCAGGAGAGGCAGAAAATGCATTTGACAAAATCCAATATCCATGCATGATTTAAGAAGAAAAAAACTCTCCTCAAAGTAGGAATATGTGATAACTTCCTCGGACTGATAAAGGACTGAAAAAACTACAGCTAACAACACTTAATAATTCAGAAAACTGAATGATCTGCCCCTGAGGTCGGGAACAAGCCAAGGACATCTGCTGCTGCCATTTCTACTCAGTTTTGTACCGGAAGTTCTAGCCAGAGCAGTGCGGCAAGAAAACAACAACAACAATAAAAAGCACCCAGTTTGGAAATAAAGGAGTTAAACTACAGACCCTAGAAAATCCTACCAGCACTGACAAAGGAGTTTAGTTAGGGAGCCAAGATACAAATTGGCATACAAAGCCAACTGTATTTCTATACGCTTGCATCGAACAATCGGGACGTTAAATAAAGATACCATTTATAATAGAATCAAAATATATGAAATACTTAGAAATAAACCTGATGAAAGATCTGCATGATGTTTACACGGCGAACCACAAATCGCTGCCCAGAGACATCAGAGAACACTTAGGACATTCGCCATATTGATTAGTCGGAAGACACGAGACACAGTTCTCCTCAGATTGATCTAGAAATCCAGTGCAATTCTCATCAAAACCCAATGATGCTTTCTTTCAAGTCTATTTATTTTTGACAGAGAGAGAGAGAGGGAGAGGGGCAGAAAGAGAGGCAGAAAAAGATCCCAAGCAGGCTCCGCGCTGACAGCACAGAGCCCGATGAGGTGCTCGAACTCACGAACTGCGAGATCATGACCTGAGCTGCCACTGGATGCTTAACCAACTAAACCACCCAGGTGCCGCAAGATGCTTTTTTGATAGAAACTGACAAATTGATTCTGAAATTCATACGGAAACGCAAAGAACCTGGAGTGGCCAGAAAAAAAAAAACATTATAAAACTACAAGCGACCAAAGAGCTGTAACACTAACATCTTAGTCCAAGACTTAGAAATCAAGGCCCTGTGGTATCAGCCCGCAGGTGGACCGACAGATGGACGGGACAGAATACAGACTATAGAAATAGCCCCACGTGTACATGGACAACTGGTTTTCCAGAAGAAATGCACAGAGACCATCGATGAAGAACACAGCATCTTTTCAACAAGTGGTGTGGGACCAACCGCACATCTATACACACACCAAACGGGACCATGAGACGCCACTGCACACCTGCTTCAAGGGCCACCGTGGCGAAAGCCGACCACACCCGTGTGCGGAGGAGCCCACACGCTCGCGCGGCCGGTGGAATGCCAGCAGAGCGCGCAACCACGCCGACAGCTAGTTTGCAGGATTTCTTTTTAAAGTTAAAATACATTAACCATTTGACCCAATCATTCCACTTCTCGGTGTTTTTACCCAAGTGGAATGGAAGTGTACGTGCACACAAAGACTTGTGGGCAAATGTTCACAGCAGCTTTGTTTATAAGAGGTCCCAACCGGAAACAATCCACATGTCCGTCGGGAGGGAGACAGATAAGCAAAGGACGGTGCATTCGCACAGCGGAATACTGCTGGGCGATAAAAAAGAAATGAACTCAGCGAATCTCCAAATAATTATGTTAGTGAGAAAAGCCTTTGAAGGAAGGGTACACACCCAACAACATTTAAAAATTTTTTAAATGTTTATTTATTTTTGAGAGAGAGAGAGAGACATAGTGTGAGCAGGGGAGGGGCAGAGAGACAGGGAGACACAGAATCCGAAGCAGATTCCAGGCTCCGAGCTGTCAGCACAGAGACCGACGCGGGGCTCGAACTCACAAACAGCGAGATCACAACCTGAGCCGAAGTCGGAGGCTTAACCGGCTGAGCCACCCAGGCGCCCCTACACCCAACGACATTTACACAGATTTCTAGAAAATGCAATCTCATCTGAGGACAGACCGGAGGGGGCAGCGTGGGGAGTGGTGGGAAGGGTTTAGGGGTATCAAGTACGTTCGTTATTTTGACCGCACCGGTGGCTGCACAAGGGTATCCATGCGCCAGAACTCATCCCGGTGCACAACTCAGACACGCTGACGTTGCCGGGCACCGATCCCACCTCCATAAAGCTGCTGAGGAACGACCTGAGCTGAGTGGAAGCCAACCGCTTGCCCAGGAGGGACACCGGGGAGTCGGGAGGAGGGCCACTCACCGGAGGTCTGGCCGGAGGCGTAGAGAGAAAGGACTCCCAGGTTGGCTAAGTACAGGGCGGGCACGTTGAAGGTCTCAAACAGGATCTGCGAAGAAGCGATGGCAAGCGCTGGCGGCCGGGCCAGAGGATGGAGGAGCGGCTGGGTCTTCCCTCGGTTCCTGGGCTCACGAAGCCCACCGTAGGAGGCACCTGGCTACGCCAGAGATCCCGACAATGGGGTCAGAGCGCATGCCGCTCTGCATCCCAGCTCTGCCCCGACGAGCTCTGTGACCCCGGCTCACGTCCTTCCCAGGGACCTCGCGGGGGGCAGACCTCACAGACTGTCACGAGACTGATCTGAGGCATCCGCGGGGACGGTGCTGATTCCCAACGCCGTCATTCCCTCTACGCCTTTGTTCTTTCCGCTCTTGGAGGATAAGCAGACTTTACGCAAATCCCAGCGCTCGGACTGGGGTGATTTACTTGTTTTATAATAATGCAAACAGCAAAAGCTAACCGTCGGCTTGGTCAAGAGCGCTCTCCTGGGTGCGGACTGTACACAGGCGCGAACGGGGGAGACGCAGTCTTGATTCTGCTGCCCGTGCCCCGCCCCCCCGAGGTGTGTGACACTGTCCTCCCTTGTCCGCAGGAGAGACCAGTGGGCACGAATGTCAGGGAGCAGGTGTTAGGGGTGCGACATGAAGCCAGGCTGCCAGACATGGCACGGCCCTGCCTCGGTGACGTTGGCTGAGTGAGTGAATGATTCTCCTGCAAGATGGTGACAGGGGTCTTTAAAAATTAAAGGGTCTTTTTTTACATGTACTTATTTATTTTGAGAGAGAGAGGAAGCGTGGGTGGGAGAGGGGCAGAGAGAGAGGAAGAGAGAGAGAATCCCAAACAGGCTCCGCGCTGTCAGCACAGAGCCTGGAGCTGCTTCAGATTCTGTGTCTCCCTCTCTCTCTGCCCCTCCCCTGCTCGCGCTCTGTCAAAGGTTCTTTTGATGGTGGAACCAACATGGGGTCACTCGGACAACTGAAAGGTAGACTTTGTTACAGCTCCAAACCTGCCAGGCGGGGCCGCAGGAGCGCTGCCCCTGGGGACAGGGTGACAGCGAGCTGGGGCTGTTGGGCGCATCTTGCGGACGGCCAGCGGCGTGCTTAGCTGGCTTTGGAGGGATCCCCGCGGGCTGGCTCACTTGAACAACTTCACGGGCTCCTGGGCAGAGGGGCTGTCCCTAGCTGTGGGGACAAGTAAGGCAGGCGTGCAGTGGCCCCGAGCGGGCTGGACGGTAAGGGAAACGGTTGGGGTGCGGGCTGCTTGAGGAGTGGTCCCGCCGGCCTCTAGCCAAAGACCGCAGGACCCAGTAAAGTCGGCGTTTGAGAAAACGACGTGACGCAAAGCTGGGTCCGCCAGTGAGCGAGTTGCTCACCAAGGGGGCCACTGAGCGCGCGTCTGGGGGCAGCCGTCTGGGGGGGCAGGGGATTTACCCACGAGAAGGGAAAGCACGGGTCCACGCCAAGACTGGTTCACGCCTATTCACACCAGCCTCATTCACCAGAGCCTCATTCAGATCTTCAACTGATTGGATGAGGCCCACCTACCCTGCGAAGGGTAATTGGCATTACTCAGTCCAGCGATTTATGTTAAAATATTAAAATGTTAAACTGTTAATATTACCCAAAAACATCTTCATGGACGCCCTCAGAATAATGATTGACCAAATGTCTGGGCTCCCAGCGGCCCAGTCACACTGACACATAACATTAACCCTCCCACAAAGCACTGCGCTGGCCACACAGCCTGTCTCCGGCACTTCTCCACCTGTCTGGGGCCCACTGCCTGGCGTTGGGAGTGGAGTGGAGTGGAGACCCCGAGTGGAGACCACCAGGATGTGCATCTGTGAGGAGGCTGGCACCACCTCGAAGGACACGGGGGGCGGGGGAACGGCAGCGTCTGTGGGTCTGTGCCACTCCCCGGTGCCCCCCGGAGCTTGCGTCCCGTGGAGGAGCGGACTCCAGGTGGGAGAGAAGTTTTGTGATCCAACCAGAGACCCCACCCCCGAAAACCAACCTCAGCTCCCCTGGCCTGAGGTGAGGCCGGAGGTCACAGAGCTTGGAAGGGGCCTCAGGGGTCCTGCGATCAAAATCCCATCTTACGGATGAGAACGCCGAGGCCCGGGAACAAGAAGCAGCGTTTTCCTGAGCGCTCGCCAGGCTCTGAGCCCAGTGACACGCCCTTCGGGGCATTGATTCATCTCGTTTCCGCGATGCCCCCAGGGTGAGACCGTTACCATCCTTCTGATGAGGAAATCAGGACACAGTGAGGACACGTATACCCCCCCCCCCCCGAGGTCACAGGTGCTGGCAGACCGGGGCCAGAATCCGGGTCTCCAGGCCAGGCTGGGCTTTACCCTGCACGCTGGGCTGCTGCCCGCACTGGCTTCTCTGCCGGGCGACTGCCTGGGCTCTGCCCGTGGGGACCCGCAGGGGAGGTGGGAGAGGGGTGGGGTACGGCTATGCCCCCTGCTCCCTCCCCGTTGGTCCCTCCAAGGCCACGGCTCCTGGCGGAGGCGCTCTCCGGCGCTGACCACCTGGGCCTTTTGGGGTTAGCGGGCAAGAGCTCCCGTTACTAGCCCAGAGCTCGGCACCGGTTCGTGTCACTGTCCTGAAACGCACGCTTGCCTTGGTGTGCCACCTCTCCAGTAAGGTCTCACCAAAACGACCCCCGTGAGGGTCCCTTTGGTTTCCTGCTGGGACCCCGATATAATTAGGGGGTGAATTCAGAGAGACCCAGGGCAGAACGCCAGGCAGTGGGCCCCAGACAGGTGGAGAAGCGCCGGAGACAGGCTGTGTGGCCAGCGCAGTGCTTTGTGGGAGGGTTAATGTTATGTGTCAGTGTGACTGGGCCGCCGGGAGCCCAGACATTTGGTCAATCATTATTCTGAGGGCGTCCATGAAGATGTTTTTGGGTAATATTAACAGTTTAACATTTTAATATTTTAACATAAATCGCTGGACTGAGTAATGCCAATTACCCTTCGCAGGGTAGGTGGGCCTCATCCAATCAGTTGAAGATCTGAATAGAGCAAAAGGCTCCAGCCTGCTGACTCACCCTGCAAATCCTGGGATTTGTCAGTCTCCAGAATCCCGTGAACCAGTGTCTCGAAACAGGTCTTTTTCTATATACTACGTGTGTGTGCGTGTGCGTGTGCGTCCCACTGTCTGCCTGGAGAACCCTATGACAGTCTGGGGGTGGCACACCGCCCCCGGGTGGGGGACTGTCCTGCTTTCCGCTTCTCCCTCCAGCTCACTGGGGCTCTGATGGGCACGCGCTGTTCCCAACCTGGGTACCTGCTGTTTCAAAGGCATGGGCTCTGTGCCCGCGTCCCGTGGAGCCCAGATGCGGCCCGCTGCGTCCGTGTGGACGATTCACCGGCCGCTCCGGGCTTTGTTTTACACGAGGCGGCAGCCCACGCCTGCGCCGTGATCGATGGCACTGTTTCTGGGCCAGGGCACAGGCCTCCTCTCTGGGCAGGTGGTGCCGTGGGCCGCCGGCCTGCCCTTTGGGTCACTGCTCACTGCAGGGACACCGTTGGGCCCTGGGGCCTCCGGGCCAGGTGGCAGAACCTCGCTCCTTCCTTAATTAGCTCCTCAACGTCCTCATTAGGCAAAGCCTCAGGACGTACCTGAAACCCAGACGCCAGCGGCGGCCACGTGCCCCCCCCCACCCGCTCGTCACTCCAGCCCTAGGAAGACCCCGCAGTCTGGGGGGGGAGGGGAGGCGCTGTCCTTTCTTCCCCGGCCTGTCCTTGACAGACTCCGAGAACCAGCGCCACCCAGTTCAACCCGGTCAATCCGGTCCGCACTACCACCAACTCCCTGCAGGCGGCCAGGCCCGCGGGGTGGGGGGGGGGAAGGTGGGAGCTCTCCAGGCAGGTGGGAGCTCCAGGCAGGTGGGAGCTCCAGGCAGGTGGGAGCTCCAGGCAGGTCACACCAGGCAGCGGGGCTGAGAGCCAGGCCGCGGGGTCAGGCCTCAGCCTCACTGCTCCACTCTTAGACACCCCGAGTTCCTCACCTGCGCACCGGGACTATGCCTGCCCGGCCCTGACACGGGCTGCGGGTCCGGACGCAAGGTCCCCGCCCCCGGCCGCCCCTCGGTGAGCTCCTGTCGGGCCGCTCGAGCCTGCCGCCAGCGTCAAAGGCGACGGGCCCCTCCTGTGCCTTCATCCGGCTGAGCACAGGGATGACGTCCTGAGGGGTCCCCGGGCTTCCGGGCTCAAGAGGAGGCCGGAGCCGCCCTCCCCGTGGCCGACTCCCCGGCCCCACTCGCCCACCACCCGGCCCCGTACCTGGGACACCTTCTCTTTGTTGGACGTTGCGTTCAAGGGCGGCTCCGTCATCATGACAGGATGCTCTTCCGGGGCGACGCAGAGCACCTGGTAGAAGGAGTGGTGCCAGATCTGTGGAGACAGCGGGGCACCTTCCGGAAGTGGGACGGAACCCGTCCCCGCCGCGAGTCCCCGGGAGCCACGCCCACCTCCCGGAAGTGGGACGGAACCCGTCCCCGCCGCGAGTCCCCGGGAGCCACGCCCACCTCCCGGAAGTGGGACGGAACCCGTCCCCGCCGCGAGTCCCCGGGAGCCACCCCCACCTCCCGGAAGTGGGACGGGTAGCTGGTGGGCTGCACGCTTCAAAGGCCCGTCTACACTGCTTCAGTTTCTGTGTTCCCTACGACACACTGACGGAGGGCTACGGCCAGAACCGGAGCCAACACCGCAGCTGTGTAGATAGGAAGCACCTGTGAGTGACGCTCCCACACCTCCTTCAAGACGACCCCGAGGAACACACACCTCCTGACAGCCACAGCCTGTGCAGACCCCTCCCACACCGAACCAGCACTGGCTCGTGCGACCTGCAGGATACACCCACAGTGAAGGCGTGTGGCTCGTAAGGCTACATCCTAAAGCCACTGCAGCCTTCGGGTTGGCCGCCTTGATTGTTCCCTCCAGGTTGGCTTGAGGGCTCTCGAGCGCCCCTGCGGAAAGTCCCCAAGAAGGACCACCTTGCCAGCCCTGTGGAGCGCCATCTTGGAAATGTCTGCCCCAGCCCCAGTCGAGCCTTTAGATGATGCACCCCCCGCAGCTGACTCCTGGTTGCTGCCCCACGAGAGGCCCCACGAGAGACCCCAAGCCCGAACCACGCAGCTGAGCCACTCCCAAATTCTTGACCCACAAAAACTGTGAGAGGAAGTAGATGGCAATCGGTGTTTTAATAGATCCTCCTGGGCAGTGTGCAAACTTCAGTCATATATGCAGACCCTGATCGGAGCCTAAAAGTATCCTCCTTTCTTACAGGTAAGGAAACGGAGGGCTGGGAGGCTGCTTACTTGTCCAAAATGACCCAGAAAATAAGTCATGGAGACAGGATGCAGGCTCGGGCCTCCGACACCACGACCCATGTGGTTAGTAGCGTGAGGTAGTGTCTATAGAGACCGAGAGCTGAGAGAGGCCCCGCGAGCCCCGGATGCCAGGGCGCCTCCCTCCGCAGGTGCCAGAGGGCAGCAGGCATGCCCCCGGACGTCAGTAGGGGCCCCGTGGACAGGTCCCACCGCAGCACAAGCTGCAGCCTACCTTCTCCATGTTGTCCCAGCTCGTGACGGTTGCCCGGGAGATGGGATATTGCAGGCTAAGTTCCCCTCGCTTTTGCTGGGCCTCATGCCCGAGGAACCAGTCTTCCTCGCCCATGCCCACCAGCAGATTCTGAAAAAGACACAGGCGCACAGGTCTGGTCTCAGGGTGACCCACCCCCGCTCGCTTCCGTGTGCTGATGCACAAGGAGCAATGACGGAGGGGCCGTGACGTGCGGCTGGGGGCCCGCTCCGGGTCACGGCGCTGGCGGCCCGCGCCGTCTCGAGCTTGTGTGCTCTTTCCAGATGCCACTGAGACGTTTTAGCAAAATGACCTGCAAGGCCAAGTGCTCTTGAGGACGCTCGCCTTGTGCAGTCTGTGGGTGGGAACCCCGAGGGTGACAGAGAGGGGCCGTGGAGGAGGGCGGCGTGTCGGGGACGGGCACCGGCTGCTGCATTCACCCCGGAAAACTGCTGGGGGAGGGGTCTGCGGGCTAGTATAGTCTGTCGTTCCTTGAGAAGACGGACCAAACTGCTTCCACGGCACGGTCAGCCCTTTCTTCCGTCCTTCAGAAGGGATTTGGCAGCTGGTCCGTGTGGAAATCTGCATCTACCACAAGCAGACACCAACACACAGTGAAACGGGTGAGGGGTGGGGGGAGCGTGGATGGACGGGCGGGGGTGGGGTCGGGAGGAGCCGGAGTGCGCGGGCACTTGCGAACAGGGCAGGAAAACAGGAGGGACGGCCTGCCCCCTCCTTCTACCTCCCAACCTGCCTCCACGGGGAGCCGTTGAGGGGCTTCCCAGCCCGAGAGCCGCACAGCAGGAGGACGTCGGGGCCCGCGGACAACAGGCAGAGCCCAGCTGCAGTGGGCTGAAGGGTGGCCCCCAAAAGATGTGTCCACGTCCAAACCCCGGAACCTATGTCTTTGGAAACAAGGTCTTTGCAGATGTGATTAAGTTAAGGATATTGAGGTGAGAGCATCCTGGATTACTGGGGGAGGGAGGGCTAAATCCAGTGACAAGTGTCCCTGTAAGAGCCAGAAGCAGGAGCTGTGGGCAGAGAAGGGAGCAGAGACCGGAGGGGCATGGCCACGAGCCCAGGGCACCGGGAGCCCCCAGCTGGAGGAGCGGGAGGGACGGTCCCCTGGCACCACTGACGGGGGCCAGGCCCTGCTCACACCTTGATTTAGGACCTTCGGCCTCCAGAGCTGGGACAGAGTAAGTCCATGGTCACCGGTTACCGCCGTCCCCAGAAGGACACTCCCACTCATCAAGGCCACGACCTGAGCGCCGTCTCCACCGTGGTCACAGGGCACAGGCCCCACGCCAGCTCCGCCCGGACGTGGCGCATGTGTGTGTTCGCTGACCCGCTCTGTGCACAGGGATTCTGAGCCCTACAGGCAACTTGCCCCCGGGCACACCAGTGCCGGGGCAGGGCCGGTGTTGGGGTGTCGGTCTCCTGACCCCGCAGCCCCCACGCCTCACCCCTGAGCTCTGCAGTCTCGAACAGGCCGGTCAGCTAGCGAGGGGACAGGCACCTGCTGTTACCCACTTAGAGAAGGGCAGGGACTCCCGCTTTCTGCTGCCCAGCACGGCCCAGGCGGGCAGGTCGGTCTTAAACCTCCAGGTGCGTGCTTGGAAGCACTGCCACTGATGTCCCCAAGTGACACACAGCCCAGGCGTAATCACCCCGGGACCCCGGACATTTGGGATTCTCCATGTGACCGTGGTGCTCCCTCCCACGGATGGGCGGACTTCCCAAGGAGGAGCGCGGTGACTCAGCACCTGCCTGTATGGCCTCCTCACACGGGAATGCGGGCGTGTTACCTCTCAAGGCTGCCGGCTCCTCTTCGGGGAGAAGGGCCCCATGGTACCTACCTGGTCGGGCCACCAGACCCATGTCAACCCAGCGAGTTACAGTCGTCATGTGAACTGTGCGCCTGTCACAGCTGCTTTGAGCGGGAGAAGCCCCAGGATGTGGCAGGGACCTCGGGGGCGGGGAGGGGGGTGTGAGGGGTGGAGGGGGGAGCGACCACCTTGCAAAGGACACGCAGGTCTGGCTGGCCGAGCTGGGGCGCGTCCTATCCGCTGCCCGCCACCCCCCCCCCGGGAGGGTTCAGAGGAAAAGCCTGCACCTGCCTGCACATGACTTTTGTTTGGTCTGCACGGGGTTTGCAGAAAAGTGAGTTTGACTTTAGATCTTGACACAAAAATCTGAGTTTCTTAAACACAGAATCACGAGAGGGGCCAGCATCTGGTGGCCGAGGACACGCCTGGAGGAGCTGAACGCGGCGCCCCAGACGCACACGCCCACGCGCCCAACAGCGCCAGCCACAGCGACAGTCGGAGCTACTCACGTCGTGTCGAAGTTTCCCGAGGAGGGTGGGGAACACGCCCAGGGGGGCTTCCATGCCCGCAAAGCCCACCTTGCTGAAGCCTGAGCCGTAGTCGCAGACGAGGGGCGTGTCCATCGTGCTGAGTAAGGCCTGGATGGGCTGCCGGAGACACGGCAGGGTCACTCGAGCCGTTTGCAAGGCGCTCGACAGCCGGACAGGTGCTGTGTCAGGGTGGACGCGGGCTCCGCGCTCACGGCCGTGCAGGCGGCCCCCCGCACCCAGAGCACCGGCTGGGGGTCAAGCCGCCGTCTGGGTGCTGAGGGCAGTTTTCTGGAACTAGTGAGCTTTCGAAATTCTTCATTTTTTTAATGTTTATTTATTTTTGAGACACAGAACATGAGCAGGGGAGGGGCAGAGAGAGAGGGAGACACAGAATCCGAGTTCGACGCGGGGCTCGAACTCACGAACCGTGAGATCATGACCTGAGCCCAAGTCGGACGCTTCACCGACGGAGCCCCCCAGGCGCCCCGGAACTAGTGGGCTTTCCCTGACCACGGACACGTGGCTCCCCTAGAGGGGCCAGCTCTGGACCGCTCTCCCGCTGTGACCGGGCCTCCGCTGGGGTCTGGTACCAGTCTGCCCGCTGGGTCACCGCGAATAGCCCTGATCTGCATTCGCACATACAAGCTTTGGTGAGGACAAGCTTCGGCGCGGCATCGCGGGACCTCCCAGCAGCCATGCGCCGCCACGCCACCCACCCCCAGTCCCCTGCGTCCTCACCCACGCCGGCCGCCGGCCGCCCTTCTCCATGTGGTCCCGGGGGTCGCGCGGGAGCACCTCACTCTGGCTTCGATTTGTTTCCCTGATGGCTGTGTGTGTTGGGTGTCATTTTGTGTGCTGACTTGTGCTCCATTCACCGGCGCATCTTCTTCAGGAACGTGGCTCTTCAGACCCTCTGCCGACTGCAACTGGGCTGTAGGAGCGCCTGTGTGTTCCAGACACCAGGCCCTTGTGAGACGCTGGACTCGCCACCATTTTGTTGACGTTGTTCAGAGCGTTGGGTCAAGGACGGCCCTTCCGTCTTGCTGAAGACAGTCCCGTCTGCTCCCGACACAAATCCTCACCCGCTGCCCCGGCGGGCGTGTGCGCTGTTGTCACCTGCTACGGCACACAGTGCGCGAACCTCCGGGGCCGTGTGCCACCACACACGTGCGGAAGCACCAGCCCAGGCCCTTCTAGAAGCTCTGCTCCTGCCCTGGCCGCCTCACCCACCAAGGCTGCTCCGCCAGCAAGTGCAGGGGCTCGGGCCTCATGTCCCTCGTCCTCCCCTGCTCCCTTGTCACCCTCAGGCCTGCAGAGACCGAGGGTGTGCTGTCATCCGCCTCAGCAGGACATGGCCACGATCCTGCTCCCTCCGGGCCGATTGGCCTTTCCCTTCCACGGGACTCTGTGGTTGCACCAACACGGGCGCGGCGCAAGCAGCTGGCCCCGCGCGCACTGTCCACCCCCGGGGCGCTCATCGGTCATGAGCCACCGCAGACCTGGCGGCCGACGGCGCAGCACGCGTGCCTGACATCTCCAAACCCCACGGGAGCAGCGGCATTGGAGTGTGGGGCTGTCGTGGGGGAAAGGGAACCGATGAGGGCTGTGTAGGTAAATAGCGTCCCCCCCCCAAAAAAAAAAAGAAGGTGCGTTAATGTCCGAACCCCTGGCACCTGAGAATGTGACCTTATTTGCTAAAAGGGTCTTTACAGACGCCATCAAGTTAAAATGAGGTCACGCGCTGCGGTGGCCCTGGTCCCGTGACTGGGGTCTTTGTAAGAGGGGGAGGCGTGGACACAGGAGGTCAGGTGAGGACGAGCAGAGATCGGAGCGACGTGCCCACAAGCCGGGGAGACGCCAAATATCGCCGACAACACCCGAAGCCGGGAGAGAAGCCTGGGGCAGATTCCCTTCGGGCCCCAGAAGCAGCCAGCCCGGATCTCGGGCCCGCGGCCTCCAGGACTGGGAGAGCGCGAATCCGCGTGGTGTGGAGCCCTGCCCCCCTCCCCCCGGCCCTCCCCCCACCGTTGTGGGGATTTAATACCGCACCCGCAGGGCGCCAACGGCAGGGGCAAAGGCCACGGCCCCAAGCGCCGTGGGGTTGTATCCCCATCTTTCTGGACCTTTCTCATCCTCGAGCCTCGGGGTACATGTGACCCGCCCCCCCCACCCCACCCCCGGGGCCAGAGCACTTTTCAGAATGGTCACTATTACTCCCCTCATTCTGTTTTATTTCTCTTCCTATCCCTTAATTGTTACCTACATTGGATTGAACACGGTCCTTTTTCATACAATTGAACATTCTTTTAACTTTGCCTGAAGATTTTAGCTCCGCCTACATGAGGCTCGGCAGGGAGCCCCAGACACGCGCCTGGGGGGTCCTCCCTCCCTTCCTCCCTCCCTTCTTTCCTCCCTCCCTTCTTTCCTTCCTTCCTCCCTCCCTTCCTTTTTCTTTTTCTTTAAACCAATTTTGTTTTGCTCTTCTTGATGAACTTTTCCCCAACCGTGGGTGGCTGAGGGGCTGTCAAGAACGCAAACACAGCAGGTAAGCGTGCCCGCGGGCCCCGTGGGATCCGAGAGGCCCCGGGCAGGGGCGGGAGCAGGCAGCGGGTGGGGATCTGGTTCTGGATGGACTCCATGATCTTGGCAAGTCACTGCCTGGAGTTTCACCATTTGCAGATTAAAAGAGAGACTATGGGTGTCGCTGGCACGCCTGCCACCGAGTCTGCAGGGGGCCAGGGGGCCGCCGTTCTCCCGGCGGAGTCCGCGTACACACCGTGGAGCTCACCTCCCCAGGGGAAGCCGCACCAGAGCGCGGGGCCGCCCGAGAGCACTGCCGGCAGGTCCGCAGCCCCGGAGAGCTGTCTTCCGTGTGGCACGCGTGGGCAGCGGCACGCGTGGGCAGCGGCGCACGCCTCATAGGCGTTGGGTTAAGCAGGCGCCCAGAGCTGTTCCACGGCACGTGGCCACTCGACATGAACAATTACTATTATTATCTAATCGGTTGTTATCTGGACATCAACAGGTCACCTACAAGCCATCGCACGTTTTCTAAACAGCAGTCCCCACTAGTTCCCTGGGGCCACCGGTGTGCGGAGCCGCCCGGGGAGGGGGGGCGTCCACTTTCAGCTCACGCATCGAGGAGGAAGTGCTCTCACTGCCAAAGGAGATTTAACACATCCTGACCCGGGGCCGCCGGGAGAGCCCAGCCATTAAAGCAAATGAGCCCTGACGTTTCTTTAAATAAAAGTAACAAGTGGGCATAGAGATCAATCAGTATGGATCTGATTTTTTCTTTTAAGAGAGAGAGAGAGAAAGAGAGAGCATGCACACAAGCAGGGAAGGGGCAGAGGGAGAGGGAGAGAGAATCTCAAGCAGCCTCCACGCCCAGTGCAGAGCCTGGTGCAGGGCTCGGTCATGACCTGAGCCCAAATCAAGAGCCAGACGCTTAACGGACTGGCCACCAGGCGCCCTGCTGCGGATCCGATTCTTAGAGGTGATTCTCTGCACCCTCACATTGCTTATAACGTCCAACTCCCGTGACCGGTAATACGCAGCGAAGCTGATGCGGCAGGAATTGGAATGTGGGCACACCCATCGGGTGCCCTGCGCCTCCCTCCACCACGGATGTAAGAGGACAGGTTCTTCCCCCCTGTGACCTCGGTGTGCCTGACGGCCCTCGTCCCCTCGAGTGCTTTCACTACGGACAAGAGCGTTCATGTAAAGGCTCGTGTTTTATAAACTGTAAAGTGCCACACACCCCTAAAGAGTGACCATGAAGATCACCTCAAGGACTCATCCTGGGGCGCCTGGGGGGCTCAGTCAGTTGAGCGTCCGACTTCAGCTCACGTTGTGATCTCACGGTTCATGGGTTCGAGCCCCGCATCGGGCTCTGTGCTGACAGCTCGGAGCCTGGAGCTGCTTCGGATTCTGTGTCTCCCTCTCTCTCTGCCCCTCCCCCACTCATGCTCTGTTTCTCTGTCTCAATAATAAATTTTAAAAAAACATTTTAAAAAAAGAACTCATCCTTATGATATTTTGAATAATCTGAATTTCCCAGACGGGAGAGGTTGGGATGGGAGGGTGTGCATGCGCACGCGGCGTGTGTGCGTGTGTAGTGGATGTGGGAGCGCTGCAGAACGGAAGGTAGTGAATGGGCCAAAGCCTCTGCAGGGACCTGTGTGAGCCCCGGCCATGTGGACATGTAGGTGTGCACACAGATGCACAGACACATAGATGAACAGACATAAATGTGACCATGTCTAGCCTCACATTTCTTGCACATCTCAGAGTTCAGACAACCACATCTTCCCCTAGTCCATTCACTAAAAGGGAATCTAACTTGTGGGGCACCTGGGTGGCTCAGTTGGTCAAGCGCCCAACTTTGGCTCAGGTTATCATCTAACAGTTCATGAGTTTGAGCCCCACATCGGGCTCAGACAACTCAGAGCCAGCTTGGGATTCTCTGTCTCCCTCTCTCTCTGCCCCTCCCCAGCTCTCTCTCTCTCTCTCTCTCTCTCTCTCTCTCTCTCTCTCTCTCAAAAATAAATAAACATTTAAGAAAAACCCAGAATCCATCTCAGGATGGTCCTTACAGGGAGGGAAGTGATGTGTCTGCTGTCTGCCCGATTTGTACAATCTTGACTCCCTTTTCTAATAAAACATAACTCAACCCCATACGTGGGATGGGATCCTGACTCGGTACATTACTTCAGCAAGTGCGGGAGAAACCCCTGTGAGCCCTCCTTCCTCCCCGCCTCCCATCGAGCCAAATCATCCCTGATGCCCCAGGATGGGATTCGTTCTGATGGGAAACAGAGAGGACTGACGGAATGTGGCTGCCGTTTGCTTTTCTTAAAAAAAAAACTACACGAAGCCCCATGTGGCGATGGCCACGCGGGGACCGCATAGAACCGCAAGGGAACGGAACATGCAGTGCTTACACTCTTCCTGTTAAAAGTCCTTCCTTTAGTGGGAATCACCCGGGCTGGCTTTCCGTGTGTCTAATAAAGAGGGGGCAGAAACGTGCCCGAGACAATGTAACGTGATTGGATGTCCTTGAAGACCCCACTTTGGGCACAGAGCCAGACGCTGCTTCTACTCTCAAGGAGTTCCCAGCTTAGAGAAGAAATATATTCGTGTAAAAAAAAAACAAAACAAAAACCTTAATTCGTCGCGATAAGGGCTATAAATAGGACACAACATTGCGAGTTGGCTTTGGAGGATGTGAACAGATTCCAGGCAGGGAACAGACAGGCCCAGGCCCGGAGTCTGGGGCGGGGTGGAGTGGGGGGGGTCCCCGGGGAAGTACGGGAAAGGCGCGTTCCAGATGGTCTCGGGTGTCTTGGCGTCTTTACTCCCCCACCGCTATGACATCTGTGGGGCTCGCGGAGACGTCACTAGCAGCCACCACGCGGAGAGGACTTTCTCGTGCAAGACGCAGGTCTAAGCGAGCTCACGCAAGCCCCCAGCGGCCCTGAGGGGCTGGGGGTCACCAGTCTGAATTTTTCACTGAGGAGTCGGGGGAGTAAAGTCAGATCTCCGGCTACTGAGAGCAAACGGCCATCGATTCTTTGCAGCTTCTCTTGTCACAAAGGTGAGCCTATCTTCCTGCTCTGAAATCTGGGCTGGATTTGGGACTCCTGGGACGAACATCATGTGATGGAGGTGACATCGTGTGGGCTCTGTGACCCCCCCCCCTTACTGTGCAAAGACTACCATGTGCCAGAGACTGAGGCAGCCAGCCAATGGCCAACTACTTGCCGCACATGTGCAAAAGGCCATCTTCAACCATCCAGCACCAGTGACCTACTAGGGGGCCCCCGACACGCCAGAGAGCCCAGACCAGAACCCTCATGCAGCCGACCCACGACTAATGAGAAATAGTGAAACAGTTGTTGCCTAAGCCTCTAAGTCTGGCATGGTTGTTATGCAGCAGTAGCTGACTGATACACTCTGCTACACTGTCTCTGTATTCTAAATAAATGGCCCTTCCCGCAACCTTGATGGCCTGCTATCAACTGGCTCAAAGTTATCTGCTCACCAATACATGCACACACAGAACACAGAGAAGCTAAGGATATTATCAAAAGTCACACAGCAATGGTCTACACCAGGGGTTGGCAAATTATAGCCCATGAGCTGAATCTGGCCCTCTGGTTCTTTTGCAAATAAAGTTTTATTGGAACACAGCCACATTCATTCACGTACCTATTGCCTATGGCTGCTTTGGAGGCTACCGGGGCAGAGCTGAGCAGTTGAGACCAGATGGCCACAAAGCTTAGAATATTTACTATGTGACCACTTACAGAAAAAGTTTGACAGCTCTAGTCAAGACCTAATTCCTTCAACGCCGTGACGATAGTTCTCGAAATGCAGCCCCCAGACCAGCAGAATTTACTCCACTTGCTAGACATGCAGTTCTCAGTCCTCACAGCACATCTATGGAATCAGAAATGCCGGGGGTGCGGTCCCGTGATCTCGTTTTAAGAAGCCGTCCAGGCGATTCTGACGCTTCAAGACAAGACAGCAAAGCACAGCCATCTTTGATTACAGAAATCAGGTGCGAATGTTGATTCCCCAGCTTTTAAAGCATTTT
This sequence comes from Cryptoprocta ferox, assembly GCA_028646485.1. Lineage (NCBI taxonomy): Eukaryota > Metazoa > Chordata > Mammalia > Carnivora > Eupleridae > Cryptoprocta > Cryptoprocta ferox. The sequence goes on along the minus strand of CM053575.1, from coordinate 2,250,343 downwards.
CTTTTATGGGGCGCCCGGGGGGCCCAGTCAGCTGAGCACCCAGTTGGCTGAAACCCTTGATCTCACGGCTCAAGAATTCATGAGACTGAGCCCCAAGTTGGGCTTAGTGCTGCCAGTGCAGAGCCTGCTTAGGACTCTCTCTCTCTGTCTCTCTCTTTCTGCCCCTCCTCCTTCTCAAAAATAAATAAACTTTTAAAAAAAAGTATTCTCTTTTATTCTCACCCCCAGCCTCTTGGGAAGCAATAATTGCCTCGCAGCCTTATTTCCCTGACTTAATCTACCCTCAGCAAGATGGGGGGCTAGCTCAGGGTCACCCGATGAACCCCTGCGGACCCTGGGGAGCCCCAGCTGAACAGAGGCGTCACGGAGACTCTGTGGAGAATGGAGTCGAACCTTCCCTGGGCCCCTCCGGAATAAACGGAACATTTACAAAAGGCCTACTAGATGTTTGCAGTGCTTTCCTGGTACAAAATCAGAATAAAAGCAGGCCCTCCTATTTGAGTAACAAAGTCCGTATGAAATAACCAACGTGTCGCGGTTTGTCTAGATCTTCCCAGTGTTTGGGTTAAAGGAACCATGTCCCCGGAAACCCCTTGGTCCTGGGCAAACCGGGACAGTGGGTCCCTCTCTTCCCCGAGAAAGCCGAGCGTGTGCAGATGGGACTGTGGCCAGCCCGGGCAGTGAGCGAGCGCCGACGCCGTGCGGGCCCTGGGGGGAGAGCTGAAGCGTGGGCTCGGGGGCTCGGGGGCTCGGGGCCGAGGTTCGTGGGCCGACAGAGACGGTCACCAGCCGGGGTGGGGAAGCCAGCGGGGTTCCCGCCGCACCAGGGCCCTGGCACCTCTAAGCCAGCCAGCGCGTGGCCAGCGTGCCGGGTCAAGGACACCCCCAGGGGTCTTCTGCTTTATGCCACTGTGTTCCCAGACCCCCCACTCCCCGCCGCCCCTGCGTCTGGAGCATCACGGCTGTCGGATGTCACATCTCCCATCCGAACCACGAAGCCCGGCTCCCACGCGAGGTGAGGTTCACCCCCGTACAGAAAACCACACTGCAAACCGCGTGGTCAGGAACAGAGGTCGCCCGGGTCCACGCTTCCTTCTCACGTAATGTACGCGGGCATTTCAGAGACGAGCACCCGCTTTAGTGAGTAACCAGTAACCCGCCGGCCAGCGTGAGGCAGCGAGCGCCGCCCAGACCTCGCGCACCTGACCCCGCCGAGCCGGCCCCCGGAGGCGACCATCGCCCTGAGGTCTGTGAACAATCCTCCCACCTCCCTTTACGGTCACCACGCCCGGATAGGTCCCTGGAGAAGGCATTGTGGTCCTGCCTGCTGTTGGCTTTTACGTGAGAGGCATCATCACCCTGGACGTTTCTCTGTGGCTCAATCCTTAGTCATTTCCTGCGCGGATGCGCGTGGCCGTGGTCCGTGTTTCACGCTGCGTACTCTTCCGTGTTCCTCTGCACGGATACACGTTACTTTGAGCCCGGGGGCGTGTTTGAACAGCAACAGGTGACTGCCACGCTGTCCCGTGAGGAGGGGGCTGTCCCGTCCGCGGGACGACGTCGTGAGGTGTGCAGGCTGGGGCCGGAGCTAAATTCAGGGGAGACCTGGGCGAGGCTCAGCCCCGCATGTGCCCCCCCCAGTACTCACCCTCACCCCCAAACAGATGTTGGTCAGTTATTTAAATAACGTGGCCTGAAGCGTCATCAGCTTGCTTCCCTAGGACGTCATGCTTCTCTAGAAATGAGGACATCGCACTGCCATTTAAAATGAAGCAGTTAGTGGACGCCTGGGGGGCTCAGTTGGTTGAGCGTCTGACCAGCTCAGGTCATGATCTCAAGGTTCATGGGTTCGAGCCCCGCATTGGGCTCTGTGCTGACAGCTCCGAGCCTCGAGCCTGCTTTGGATTCTGTGTCACCCTCTCTCTCTCTGCCCCTCCCCCTCCATAAACCTTAAAAAATTGTTAATAAAATAAAACGAAGCATTTATTTGGTGACTGCTGCATGTCAGCACCGCAAACGTCCAAGGAACGTGGTGTCAGGAGGTTTCTAGCTCAGTCTCTTCTGCCCAGGATCTCAGGTCCTGCAGCCCGGTGTGCACACAGCACAACCTGGGATGGGGCCCACCTTCGAGATCTCTAGACTTACTCTTTGTCTCCTCATGCCAAGCTGCTTCACTTCCTGCGTGCCCCGGGTGTCCCCTGGTGGCCGTTCACCAGACCACAATTCTCACGGCTCCGGGTCCCAAATCCAAGAACCAGAAAGGTAACGGTGTCACGGGCTATTCCTTCCGAAGCAAAGTCGGTATTTTCAAGCCTTTCGATTTAGCCCCTAATACAACACATGGCAACGACAGCATTTCTCGAAATAGGTTCTAAGCACAGTTGTAAAGTACATTTGTACTAAACTAAAACATCCGGTTCTGGGCCCCGAGGGAACATGGATGTGGTCTGCGTCCTGCTGAAGTGACGAGCCGTGGCGAGCAGGGCTCCACACACTATGGCCCACGGGCCAAATCTGGCCCGCAGTTTGTTTCCGTGAATAAAGTTTTATTCGGACACAGCCATGCCCATTGGTTTACGTATGGTCTGTGGTTGCTTTCTCACCGCAATGGCAGAGTTCGGTAGTTGACAGGGACCCTTTGACCCACGAAGCGTATTTTCCACGCGCCCTTTACGGAGAAAGTCCACCTGCTCCTGGATGAGCGGGTTGGCAGAGACGCCTCTGACAACAGGTCATTGTTGGCCTGGAAGAGGCTGTCCTGAGTCACCTGCGTGGCGCGGTTCATTGAACGTCCACCCCCTGATTTTGGCTCAGGTCACGATCCCAGGGTCATGGACTGAAGCCCCGAGTCAGGCTCCACACTGAGCGTGAAGCCCGCTTAGGAGTCTCTCCCACTCTCCCTCTGCACCCCTCCTCTGCTTGCACTGTCTCTCTCTCTCTCTCTCTCTCTAAAATGAAAAATTAAAAAAAGAAGACGCTTCCTGTGTGGATTTCACTGCCCATCGGTCCATGCACTCCAAAAATCGTTGCAGACCTACTATGTGCAGGACGTTATTTCCGGCCCGAAAAGCCTCCCGGTATTTTCAAATTCGGAAAAAGACCCACAGAAATTTCCAATCCCAGATGATTTTAGAATTGCATGTGGCCGCAGAAGTAACTTGGTTCCACCCCACCCGGAAAGAAGCCTCTTTTAAAAGCCGGAGGAAGAAGGCGAAAGGAAGCATCCAGAGAAGTCTTGAACCCATTGGTTCGTAACGGGAGAAACAAACTCCCAAAGTGCATGCAGCCTGGGATTCTCCAGAGCCTGGGGGGCCGTGGACAAGCTTCCTCCTTCTCACCTGTGTGCTCCCTGGGGAGAGACGCGGCGTCTGTGGGCCTGAGTCCCAAGGGGCCTTGTGTCCACTCAGCGATTGCTGGTCACGCTCAGGGACATTTTCTCTTCCTGTTTAAAAGCAGAGAAGAGTCCAGCAGACCTTACAGGAGTGAAGGCATCTCGTGGAAGCAGAGCTGCTGAAATGAAACGCAGTGTGAAGCCACCTGCCGCGCCGGCCACCACCAGCCTCCCTGGCCCCGGCCACCGGGCGTTCCGCCGGCCGCAGCCTCCTGCCGCACACCCATTTCCAAACACACAAGCACCCCTCGGGGAAGCTACAAACCTGCCTGCCTCCTTGGCCACGGCCGCCGGTGTGAGGGACTTCCCCAGGCAGCCTGGGCCTTCCTGACGCAGCACAATGGCAGTGGCAATGGCACTGTGCTGTAATGCAGGGCTGGCCTTGGCGCAGGGCTGGCCTTGGGGCCCCGCACCGGCCCGGACAGCAGTCCCAACCGGGCTGGCCCTGCAGGCCATCTTCAGTGGTCACGTTCTCCGTCCTTCTTTTCCTGGGTCCTCTCCTGGTTGCTCTGGAGCTTGGGGCCTCCGAGGGGCTGTCCTGGGGACCCCAGCCCCCAGCCTGGCCTGCAGAGGCCTCTGTCGAGGATGGAGAATGCTGGGAGCTGAGCGGAGAGCCCGACTGCCGGACAGAGCTGCGTTTGGCCCTCGGGCAGGGGAAGGTGTCGCGCCAGAGGAGGGCCCGGCGTCCTGGCCTGGGCGAGACCAGGACGGAAGAGGCTGCAGGCCACCTCTGCGGGGACCTTGCTGGAAACGCCGGTGCCTGCCCGGTGCAGAGGGGAGCGGGCATGGCCCAGCGTGGGGCTGGCGCGCAGCCCGTCCTGGGGGGGTAGGGCTGAACAAACGCTGGGTTCCTGGAGTCCACGCTTACTTCGGGGCACCGTGACGCTGCTTCTGCCAGTCGGCAAGCGGCCGCAAGGGCCACAGTGGGCGGCCAGCCTAACAGCCTTGCTTCTGCGTGTCGAGGGTCCCTCTGCATGTCCACCAACACCCCCGATGGGCCACCTGGATGCCGGCTCCCATCACCGGCGCCCACAACCCAGCTGGAGAAATGCCCTTTCCCTGCAGGTTGCTGCTCTGAGCGCTGAGGGCTTGGAAACAGAATCCCATGTATGAAAGGAGATAAAAGGTTTTGACCGAGCGCCTGAGAGCAGAGCGAACGCACAGCTCGGTGGTTAAGCTCAAGGATTCTGAAGCCGGGGCAGGGCTGCCGGGCACACGCTCCACGGGAGGGGCAGGAACAGAGAGCCTCAGGCCGCTCTCCTGGGGGGTGAGGACCACACAGGTCACCGCAGGGGAAGGACGCGGAGGGGGCGCGGCCAGGGCGCAGTAAGTGCAGCTCACCATTGGTGCGCAGGCGCCGGGCCACCTTCTGTCCGTCTGCGCAGGGGCGCTCTGTCCTACTGCCAGCTCCCTGTGCACCCAGGGCGTCTCCACAGAAAGTCAGTTGCCCGCCCCCCCCCCAGCTTTTTTCTAGGGGCTCTTCCCCGACGGTAACACCTTGTCATCTGCCAGGATGGCGACACGGACGCAGCCCGCCAGTCTTGCCCAGGTTCCATGTGCGCACACGCATGTGCGGTTCCGTGTAACTGTGTCGCCGTGAGGGCTCATGGGTCCACACCCGCAGCGGAGTTCCAGAACATTGCGTCACAGGCGTCCCCCCTGCTGCCCTTCAGAACCAGCCAGCCCCATCCCTGACACCTGGTCCCGGCAAACTGGCGCTACGGTTCCGTCATTTTGTGACAACAAGAATTTTACGGGGATGGAACCACACTGCACGTAACTCTGGGATCTGTTTCCTCCCTCTGGAACTCTCTAGGGGTCCAAGCTGTGTGTATCGACAGTCACTCCTTTTCATTGCTGAGCTGTATTCCACACATCCCGTCAGTTCGGCCCACAGGCTGAGGGCGCACAGACTTATCCTTGCCACCCTGAAGGCTCAAGTCCAAGGTGAGGGCACTGGCTGACTCTGAGCCTGTTCACTGGTCATCACACAGCAAAGACAGACCCTGTGTCTCTTCCTCTTCCTATAAGGATGCTAATTCCATCACGCGGCCCTACCCCCAGACCTCATCTGACTCGAATTACGTCCCAAAGGCTCCACCTCCAAAATCCCATTGAGGGTTAGGGTTTCAACAGTATGAGGGCACCAGCTAGTCTGACCGTTGGCTGTGGAGAGACTTCTGAGTTACTTCTGACTTCTTTCAGAGTCATTTTTATGGGACACATGGCTGACTGCAATTGCTGGGCATAGTGCCTATATTAAAAATTAATAATGGAAGAAAAGTGCAATGCAGAAAACAAACAGGGTGCCCCACCGGTCCAGCTGACCTCCCCGGGAGCCTCTTTCACGAACATTATCATGGAGATCTTTCCCCTTCATTTATGTTTTAGGATTTGCCGTGTTTCCCCTCACCGTGCAATCAGCTCTCTGGGTCTTTGTGGTCAGATGGGGACAGGCAGACAGAGGTACCTCCAAGGCTCGGCCACGTCTCACGGTGCCTCCCACATCGTACTGCGCCAGCCACTGGCTTGTCCTTATGCCGTTTCTTTAGCTCTAGCTCACCAAGCGACATGCCTTCAGGACTTTCTAGCTCCTACAGAAGCCAGGCAGGGGCTCTCAGCACTGATGAGCCCCTGGACCCCAACACGAAGGCGCTCGGTCAGGCCAGGGAGACGAGGCCCATGGTCTTACCTCGTCGTGGAACTCTGCCCCCAGCCAGGTTCCCACTTTGGCCGGTGTCTCCTCCCCACGGGCCTGCATGTGTCCTGCGGCTCGCAGATGCGTAGCCCCAGCCCTCCCTCCTTGACTTGTGTCACAGAAGCAAAGTAATGAGACGTTCACCCTCCCCGAGCTTGTGCTCCGGGGGTGGCAGGGGAGAGGCCAGACAGAGTAAGTCGGTGATTGATAGTCTATGCCTGGATGTAAGCTCCATGAAGAAAACTAAGGCAGGGAGCCCGGGATGAGCGTGTCAGGAAAGCCTCGCTGCGAAGGGGACACTCAGCAAAGTCTCGAAGGCCCTCGAGGGGGCCATATGGATGTCTGGAGAGGGGGCTCCAGGCGGAGGGAACAGCCCGTGCACAGGTCTGTAAGTCGCAACACACTGGGGGCCCTGGAGGACATTGCTGAGTCAGTGCAGGCCCTTCAAACGACCTTGGCTTTTATTCCGCATGGCGGTGACATGATCTGACTTGTGTTCTAACAGGACCAGTCTGGCTGTGGGGCTAAGAACAGACCAGGTGGCAGGAGGCAGGCAGGCCAGCCCTAGGGTTGCCATGGCAACACTCGGGCTGAGGGAGGGCAGAGGCGGGGGCTGGGGTCCCATGGCGGGGGGGAGGGGTGGCGAGAGGTGGTCAGACCCTGGATGCGGCCTGTAGGACCGGCCTCCGACTGGATGCAGAAGAGAGAAGGGAGTCAGGGACGATTCCATGTCGGGTCCAGGAAACTACAAGGGCAGAGTCACCATCACCTGAGGGCAAATCCTGGGGGAGACATCAGGGGCTGCTGACCTGTGCATCTGGAGACGCCTTCTACACTCAAGTGAGGTGGGGAGGATGGATCTGGGCGTGTGGACGGGGCTCAGGCCAGAGACGCGTCGGAGAGGGACCTTTGGAGGTCCCAGTGTCTGGGAGGTATTTAAAGCCTGGAGACAGGTGAGGTTACCTGGCTACCTGTCTGTCACCAAGAGCCCTTCTGAAGGATCCCTGTTGGTCCAGGTGGTCATGGTGACGACCCTCTGCAAACCTCCCACCCCACCCCCATTCTGAGTGACAGGAGCTGTCTGATGTGTGCAGGGCTCTCTCCGGGTCACTGGTGACTAGCAAGGTGTGGGACACCAAGTTTCTGGAAGCCACACCCATCCACACCCATCCCACCCCTGTCTCCCAGTCACTGTGGTCTTTCCAAGCAACACCCAGGGCATGCTTTGCAAACACTCCCTCATAGATTTGAAGATCGGCGTTTGGTAAGGGGCAGGGTGGTTCTGTGGGGTAAAAGCAATCTGCCCTTCCCTGGGAAAGAAATACGCAGAGTGGACTCACATCTTAATTCTGCACATACTGTTCTCCTGAGCCATTCTACTCAACCTCCGAGACTCTGACTGCATCATGGCCTGACCTTTCTTCTCTCCTGACCTAACTGGCAAACAACACCTGCTTTCAACAGAACCCTTCCTGCAGACAGGAAAGGGAGAGGCGAGAACCAGATGAGCCCACGCGTGGGCCTCTGTCCCTCCTGGAGTGGCTCTGTCCCCATTCACGGCAGCACTGAAGCCCAGCATCCGATGGCTGCCGGCAGCACATGTCCAGGGCGGACCCCACCGCCTCCCCTCCCCGAAGAATTCCCTCTTGTCTCTGGCCTGCTCAGGACGGAAGGTCTACTTCTCTATAAACAAACAACTCGGATCTGCCCCGGTCACAGGCAGCATTCCTAATCTGCGATGCAACCCTGCAGAGGAGTTACCGACAAATTACATTTAATAAAAACACAGGAAAACAGATGATCAAATCAACCCACCGCCCCACCACGCAGCTCTCAGGAGTCTTAGCATGTGAGTGCATACACGTCTTTCCTGCATGCATCTCATGGAAAACTTTATTATAATCATGCTTGTAATTTCCAGACTGAACGGGAAGGTGGTGGAGGAGGAAGGCCCTGAGCTCACCTTCCCCCCTCCCCACCCGGCCCCACAGCCATGGTCACACCAAGGCTGCAGCTACCCGTAAAGCAACTCTCTCCTTGCAGAACAGCTCGGCCACAGCTAAACATGTGCAGAAAAAGCCACGGGGGGAAGGGCAGTGGGGAAGAGCCACAGGTTGTTTGGGAACAAACTCCCCAGGGCGGGGACTCTTCTGCGGGTGGGGAGGGCGGATATCTCCACTTCCAAGTCCTTCCTGAGGAGCCGTGACTTCAAGCCCCACCTCCAGCCCCCTCCGGGGATCTGCACTGGAAAGATGAGCCCCCATAATGTCTGGCTTAGAAAATCAGCGGGACATAACTCTGGGAGAGGCGGAGGGCCACAGAAATGTAAGACGCTACCCCACGGGGCCAGGGCGCTATGTCGACACTCAGTCCAAGACCCAGCACAGAGGCGGGGGTCTGAAAAGCGCCCGGGGCCATTCACGAAGGACACTTACTGACCACTTTTAGGACGCGTTCTGGAGGGGCGGGGGTCTGCAGGAACCGAAGCGCCGGGGGGCTATCATTTTCCTTGTCCTCTTTCGGCACGACTGGCCTGACGCTGGCGGGTGCCAGTTCTGACACTCTCCATCTACCTTGCTAACGCCGCTCACCCTGCCCCCCCATCCCCGGCAGACCTGTGCCTCCACCTGCTCACCGCCGCAGGCACCCCTCCAGAGTGGCTCCTGCCCATCTTAACTGGTGGGTAGGCTTGGTCGAGACCGGTGTCCCCCCCCACAGCAATTGCTGCCCTGCCACAGCCTGGGCCAGCATCCCTCCAAGGCAACTACCGCCCGGGAGGGGGCAGCCCCGCCCACCAGCATGTCGGCCAAGCCGCGGCCGGCCCCGCCCACCAGCATGTCAGCCAAGCCGCGGCCGGCCCCGCCCACCAACATGTCCACAAGCCGCAGCCGGCCCCGCCCACCAGCGTGTCAGCCAAGCCGCGGCCGGCCCCGCCCACCAGCATGTCCACAAAGCCGCGGCCGGCCCCGCCCACCAGCATGTCCGCCAAGCCGCGGCCGGCCCCGCCCACCAGCTTGTCCACAAACCGCGGCCG
>CM053575.1:2201051-2241120 GCA_028646485.1 Cryptoprocta ferox | reverse complement strand
GGCCCCGCCCTCCAGCATGTCCACAAAGCCGCAGCCGGCCCCGCCCACCAGCATGTCGGCCAAGCCGCGGCCGGCCCCGCCCACCAACATGTCCACAAAGCCGCGGCCGGCCCCGCCCACCAGCGTGTCGGCCAAGCCGCGGCCGGCCCCGCCCACCAGCTTGTCCACAAAGCCGCGGCCGGCCCCGCCCACCAGCATGTCCGCCAAGCCGCGGCGGCCCCGCCCACCAGCATGCCGGCCAAGCCGCGGCCGGCCCCGCCCACCAGCTTGTTCACAAAACTGCGGCCGGCCCCGCCCTCCAGCATGTCCGCCAAGCCGCGGCCGGCCCCGCCCACCAGCTTGTCCACAAAGCCGCGGCCGGCCCCGCCCACCAGCGTGTCGGCCAAGCCGCGGCCGGCCCCGCCCACCAGCATGCCCACAAAGCCGCGGCCGGCCCCGCCCACCGGCGCACCAGCAGTGATTGGAGCCCAGTCACCAAAGGATACCCCTGTTGCACCTGCTTCTGGTGACCAGCGGGGACTGCGCTTCTGAGACCCACAGGACGCCCTCCACGGCGGGCCGCGACCTTCCAGACCAGACGCGGCTGAGCTACCCAATACACAGACACACGCACAGCGAGGCGGACAAAATGAGGACCCGGGAGATTACACTCCAGACTGAAAAACAAGACAAGTCACACCTACTTAACCCGTCGAGCTGACCTAATGGGGCAAAGAGTGTATTTCTCTCTGAAAGGCTCCGTGCACCCATGTTGAAACCGCCGTCCGGAAAGGCTGCGTGGTCTGTGCAGAGAGCAGGCCTCCCAACCTCAGCAGCGCTGGGTCCCGGGGGTTTTGATGAAATTTGCCAGTGGAACTAAGGAGACCACGTATCCCACGGTGTTAACTTTTCCTCGAATCGCCAGAAACACTGACCAGCTTCCCTGATCTTCGTTGCTCATTTGCAGTTTGTACGACCCGCCACTCAAGAGCTCACCTGTGTCTCAGGCCAGGCTGCAGGATGGGCGGCAGAGGCTGGAGGGGCGGGGCCGTAGGGAGCACCAAGTGCTGGAAGACGTGGAGGGACCCTCCCCGAGAGCCTCTGGAGGAACATGGCCCTGCCGACCTATGCCTTGATTTTAGTCTAGGAAGACTCGTTTTGAACTGTGATCTCCAGGCCCGTGAGAAAAGAAATGTGTATTGTGTTCAGCCACCAAGCTGGAGGCCACTGGTTACCACAGGACCGGAAACAGACACGCCTGTGTTTGAACGTGGCCTCTGCCTCCCATTGGTTGTTTCACTGGGGCAGAGGCAAGTGCACAAAGGGCCCAGGAGGCTGCTGTTAACATCTCACAGCACACCCTGGGGGCCGATACGGCGGGATCCGGGGAAGGCCCAGTGGGAGGAGGATGTGCCAAGTTTAAGCTCCTCATGGGCAATGGCCCCTCTGAACGTGGCCGGCCTGTCCTGGGGGCTGCGGACGCCCGGCGAGGCCCAAGAGAGGCAGACGGAGCCCTTTTCCAGAGCAGCGCCCCTTCCCACCGGCCACGAGCCTTTGCCGTCCTTCTGTGCTGGCCCCCCGGGGCCCGGGCCAGCCTGCCTGGCTGTGGGGGGTCCAGCAGCCCCTCTCCCAGGGAGGAGGCAGAAGGCAGGCTGTGTTCCCAGAGGCCCGGGGTCTGCGGCTTCGCCCTTCCCGAGATCGTCCTGTGCTTTGTAACCAGCGCCGGACAGAGGCCCCCATGGTCCGGTCTCCCTGCTCACAGAGGGGTTCCCAGGCTCACCCTGCCCTTGCCTGGAGAGGCGGGGCCTCTTTTGCACCACGTAGGGGCAAGCAAGAAGGGTCAGGCCCGGCTCACACTTGCTGAGCACACCGCACAAGGATCGGCACGGCCCAGCTCGGGCGCTGCCACAAACGTGACCGGGCTGGGGGCAGAGGCGGATCCAAGGCTTGAACCCAGGCTCTTCTACAGACTCAGCCTCAGAAGCCCTCTCAGAGCAAGGCAGGAAAATAATAATTGCCCGCTTTTCAAATGAGGAAGTCAAGGCACAGAGAGGGTAAGTCACCTGACCTAGGTCACACAGCTGCTCGACGCGGGAGCCAGGGTCAGCGCTCACAACCAGCCCACTCTAGCCTCTTTGAAATGAATCCACTCCATGTGTGTGAGGAAGAGGAGGGGTCCACTCAGGGCCATCCGGGACACTGATTCCCCAGTATCCAAGCCACACATGTGGCTTGTGACAAACACAGGTGCCTGCCCCCCCCCCCCCACACAGCCCAGGGGCTGGAATGAACAGGCAGCAGGGGTGGGGGGTGGTGAGCAGCAACGTGGAAAACCACCCTCCAAGCCGGCCTGGCTGGGGCCCAAGCTCTCACCCCTTCTGGGCTATTGGGGAGGCAGCTAGCCCGTTTAGCCTGTTCCTAATGGAAGCAGGGAGGGCACTGCCAAGCACCGCCCTCCCTGCCCACACCTCCTTCCTGTCTGGTTTCTCCTGGCAGAAGGCAAGCCTGGCGCCTGCTTCTGGGCATCTCTGCGCGTGGGCAGCGTGGGCAGGCAGCCACGCTGGGATTTCTTCCTTTGGTGGATGGAATGGACCCCTGCTCCCAGCACAGGAGCCCCAGCAGAGGGCGGACGGTGGGGGAAGGCTGGCGCTGGTCCCCTAGGTACCCACTGTGAGCGCCCACGGCTCCGAAGCAGGGTCCAAGCGGCTCCTCACCCCCCCTACGTACCGGGAACCGAGCCCTTACGTCCCGTCAGGCTCAGTCGGGAGGCAGCAACCACACAGAAGTTTGAACAGGGCAAGTTTAATGTGATTATCAAGTCAACTAAGGCAGTAATCTTGAAAGAGAGCTTTCAAGAAAATCCTAGGGTTAAGAGCAAGTGCCCAAGGTAAAGAAATTCCCCTGAAAGACATCCCCTCCTCAAGGCTGGGATCCAGATCTTGCTGGAGAAGGCCCCTGGGATGGTACACAGGTTCTCTGGGTCGCCCGAGCCAATGTGTTCGGTCAGCAGGCAAGCAGGGAGCACCCTTGGAGGGCTGGCAGGCCCAGGCTGGTGGCCGGATGCTCAGAGGGTCGGATGCTGGGGCCACGGCCGATGCCGCGACCTCGGCATGGTCCGGGCGGGTGCCTTGGCCGTCCCCGCCACTGCAGCCCTGCAGCCATGGGCGACGAGGGAATGAAATGGAGTCACCGAGACTAGAAAGAGAAGCCTCCTTCCCGGTGCAGCGCCCCTCAGATTTAACACCGTGCACGCGGCAGAGGAGACATGTCCCCAGGGCCCAGCTCCCGGTGGCAGAGCGGGCGAGGAAAAGTGCGTGTGGAGCCCAAGGGCAGCACATTGATTAACTGGAGCGTCGCCTGTATCCACTGCCGCTCGATTCAGAGGGACTGAGCGGGAGGGAGCCGAAGACGTCCGTCCAGCGTCACGCAGCGGCGTGTCCGGGCAGCGCGGCAGCTCGGGCTGACGACGCGGAGCAGAGACGTCGTCGTGGGCTGCCCGTGGAATGCCGCACAGGGGACGCCGGTCACTTCTGCCGGGCACAGGCATACACCCCAGAGCGCGCCTCGGGACAGGGGAGGGGACACACGGAGCGCCTGGCTCTCTGCGTCTCCCAGATGGGGAGCTGGAAGGTCCCGGGGGAGCCCCAGCAGACCGGGCTCGGGGGGCCCCCACCCCCCCGCGGACGGGGCCTCAGAAGACCCCGGGCAGCAGGCGGTGAGGCACCGCGGCCGTGTAGCGCGCCCAGTCGCTGCCGTACTTGCTGGCGCAGCGGTGCTCGTCCCGGAGGCAGCGGTGGGTCAGCAGGACGGTCATGTGGATGATGTAGAAATAGGGCAGCAGGTGGCCCCCGCCGCAGGCCAGGCAGTAGGCCAGGCTGCCCATCAGGTCGCCCGTGTAGTTGAAGTGGCGGGCCAGGCCCCAGAAGCCCGACGCCAGCAGCTTGCTGTGGTGCCTCCGCCCGTCGGCCGACGTGTAGGAGCACTCGATGACCCTGGGCTTCCTGCCCCAGATCAGGCAGCGGCCGTCCGTGCGGCGGAACAGGTCCTTCTGATGGTTGGCCATCCGGAAGACGTAGTAGCCCAGCAGCCCCAGCAGCAGGACGCCCGCGGCGTGGGGGGCGGACAGCCGCACCGGGTGGTAGACCAGATACAGGCCCTGCAGGGCGAGAGGGGGCGCAGCCGGGGCTCAGACCCCTGCCCAGCCGCCCACGCGCCAGCTTCCTCTTCCGACACTCAAAGCACCAGCCTCGGCGCGTGGTCAAGTGAGCAAACAGACAAACCCGTGACTCCACCTGCCTTCACACACACACACACACACACACACACACACACACACACACACCATATGTAGCGTAAGTGTAACATACGATAGAAAAAGTATCATTCAAATATAATTTTACGATGGGTAACGATGTCCCCTTGGCACGGCCACGGTGCCCAGAGAGCTGCTGTGACATTATTTTTTAGGTAAAATTAACACTTAGATTGGTAGACTTTGGAGTCAAGCAGCTTATTCTCTACCCCGTAGGTGGGCCTCATCCAATCAGTTAAAGGCTTAAAAAAAACAAAAGGCCAACCTCTCCCGCAAAACAAGAGCGGATTCCGCCAGCGGACGGCCGTCAGACTCCGGCTGACTCCAACGTCACACCTCCTTGGACCTCCAAGCTGCCGGCCGCCCTGAAGATTTCAGACTTACCGGGCCCCATGGTCACATGAGCCAATTGATACTTGTCTCCTCTTTCTGTGTGTGAACATGTGTATCTACGTGCAAACATACACACATACACACACAGGTATACGTCACAGCCATACGTATGCACGTGTGTGCAGACACACCCACTGGTTCTGGGTGTGAGCTCTAACGCAGATATGACGTGACACAGGACGTGCAGCGTGACAGGCAATACGACGTGATGTGACGTGAAGAGACACGACACATAGCGTGATGTGACACAGGAAGTGATGTGACACAGGAAGTGATATGACGCGACACACACACACGACACACAAACAGAAACCGAAAAAAAGGCCTGGTTCGCAGTAAGAAACACACACGCATGATCCGCGCACGAGTGTGCACATACGCATGGGATCTGCTCTGCACACCTGGAAAACGGAGTTCACGGCATCGGGGAGCCCAGGAGCGTGCGAGCAGCCAGGTGGAGAAACGGGTCCCAGCAGATGGCGTGGGGCACCCGAGGGGGGCCCCGCCGTTACCGACGGCACGGGCCCGGGTCCCCGGAGCCCCGGCCCAGCTCTGCCGTGACTTCCGCGCTACCCCAGGGTCCCTGCCTCCGGCTCGCGTCACTGGCCCCGCAGGACGGGCGATAAGCAAGTAACGCCTCACCCGGGCGGGCCCGGCGCAGCCCCCGAGCCTGCACACACCGGTTCCTGCCACTCTCGCACAACCTGCCCAGGCGGCCACCCCGCTCGCTGCCGCCAAGCGAGGGCCCCGACCACGCTCTCTCTCTGACCCTGGACATCCTCACTCCTGAAAGGAGCAGGCGGTACCTGGGCAGGGCGCCCACGCCCCCACTCCCAGCACAGCAGAGCCGGGGTTCTCGTGGGAGCCGGATGGCGAGGACACCCCCCTGTCCCCCCGCCGCCCCCGAGGTGCCTCTGCGTGGCGCGCAAGGAGGGCGGGTGACACCGCAAAGCACCGCCCCGGTGCCCCCTCGCGGCTTCGCCCGGCCTGACTGATGCGGTGCTGCCCTCCTTTTCCAGGATGTCTGGGGTCATTTCAGGCCGCCTCCCCCACAGGCGTGAACCCCCGTCCCCGTGGCCCCCCAGGCCAGCACTTCAACACCTTGGTTCTGCGACGCGGGCCGGGCCTCCCCTGAGCACTCCGGCCTGCTGTTCCTCGGCCCAGGGCCTCCCCCCTCGGAGCCCCGGCCCGACGGGCTCCTGCACCCCCTGCCCAGTAACAGCACGTGCCGCCCACCCGTCAGGAGCGTCCTCACCCCCAGCCTCGCCGTGCAGCTCTCAGCCAGGCTGTGGTTATCTCTGGTTCCTCCTCGGCCCTCGCTCAGGAGCTGACCACCCTGCCTCCCTCCAGCACCCCTTCCCCGCACCAGGCGGCCTGCTTCCTGGCCTCTCCCGCCAGCCGTGAGTCAGAAGGGGGCAGGGCCCACGCACGTCTCCTCTGCTCCCGCCTCCCGATCGCGTGCCTGGTGCCACGCAGACCCTCATGAAATGTTTAAAGAACAAAAAAGGTAAGAAATCCTCTTTTCCTTCAAGCATTAAGATTTGAATCAGTGTGACTAGGAACGCCACCCCCCATCACCAATTATTCCTTTTTACCCAAAGTCTACACCCTGTCATCTTTCTCTCTGTCAGGGGCTGAGCTGTGTTTCCCCCCCTCCCATTCCTATGTTGGAGCCCTGACCCCCAGGACCCCAGAATGTGATCATATCTGGAGATATGATCTTTAAAGTAATCAAGGTAACATGAGGTCACCGGGGGTGGCGGGGGGGGGGGGACCTGAGCCCGTGTGACCAGGGTCCTTGTAAGAAGAGGGGATCAGGGGACGCCTCGGGGGCTCGGTCGGTTGAGCATCCGACTTCGGCTCACGTCATGATCTTGCAGTTTGTGGGTTCGAGCCCCGCGTTGGGCTCTGTGCTGACAGCTCCGAGCCTGGAGCCTGCTTCCGATTCTGTGTCTCCCTCTCTCTGCCCCTCCCCTGCTCATGCTCTCTCTCTCTCAAAAACTTTAAACATTAAAAAAAAGAAGAGGGGATCAGGACACAGACACGCACGGAGGGACAGCCCCATGAAGACGCAGGGGGAGGACGGCCATCCACACACAAGGAACGAGGCCTTGGGGGGCCCCGGTCCCGCCCACACCTGGACCTGGAGCTCCGGCCTCCAGGATCGGGGATGGCGACCGTCTGTTGTCCAAGCCTCTTGTCTATGGTATTTGTCACAGACCCAAGCTCGCTAATACGCCAAGCCTGCCCTTCTTCCTGGCAGCGGGGCGGCCTCCCTCCCCCAGCCCCTGCTGTCCCCTACTCAAGCCGCTTGTGCAAGAGGGAATCCCAGCACGTGCGGGGCCGTGTCTGCCAAGGGCGTCCCCGGGCATGCCTGGGGACCAAACAGCCGCTGCCCCGCCGGGCCGCGGACCGCGTGCAGAGGGCTCGCCCGCCACGTCCTCACCTGCAGCGTGTACAAGTACGGCAGCCACACGCAGTCGCCCCAGCCCAAGTACCACCCAAAGTGGTCGTGGCAGATGTCGATGGTTTTCAGGTACCAGGCTTCGTTCCAGAAGAAGTCGAGCACGTAGATGGCCTGCAAAACAGGGGCAGCCGTGTGCAGACCGTGGCCACTGACAGGCACACAGGGAAACCACACCCGCGTAGGTGTGGAGGTGAAACGTGGCAGGTCGCTGAGCTCCTCGGTGACGTGCTCCACGGGGCTGCTGCCACGTTTCCCCCATGCCTGGGACGCGGGGGGCCCTGGAGGCAAGCAAGGGAGCCCTGAGCCTCAGAGGGTCTGCAATCTAAGCAGATGAGGGCCCACAAATAGTGACCGAGAGAGGGGCACCCGGAAGTGTCCCAGCGGGTGGGACCCAGGCTGTGGCGCTCACAGGGAGGCGCCGGGGACAGCCCGCGGGGAAGGTGCACCCCCCGCCAGCGTCCATGCCGGCGTGGACGCCCTTCGCCCAGCTGCCCTGCAGCGTGACACACGTGACGTGGCCGGGTGACCAGCGTCCTCGTGCACAGGTGCGGAAAAGGTGAAAATGAATCACGGTTCCTCGTGCCCCGCCTGAGACCCACGGGGACCACATGGGGAAAACACTGCAGAGACCATAAACTGTGAACGTGGCCAGGACCACTGACACGCTTGAGCGTCTCCGGGGAAGGAGGCCCCGAGTCCAGCGAGGCCCCAGAGCCAGCCAGCGCCTGACATGCAGTGACGGACTCTTTCCTCACGTGCTCACTAGCTCGCTCCCCGGAGACACACGGGAAGGGGGCCAACTCCCTCCTAAAAGCAGTGAACTGGAGCGCCTGGGGGGCTCTGTCAGTTAAGCGTCTGACTTCGGCTCAGGTCATGATCTCACAGTTGGTGAGTTCGAGCCCCGCTTCGGGCTCTGTGCTGACAGCTCGGAGCCTGGAACCTGCTTCCGAGTCTGTGTCTCCCTCTCTGCCCCTCCCCCGCTCCCTCTCTCTCAAAATAAAAATAAAAGACATAAAAAACAATTAAAAAAAATAAAAGCAGTGGATTAGGGTTCCCCAAGAACTGTCTGGCACTGAGACTTTCCCGGGGCCCAGCAAGCGCCAGAGCCCCCCGCCCCCCTTCAGCCGCGGACAGGCTACCTGCAGGACGTTGACCAGGACCATGGCGTTGGTCACGTGGCCGTGGAGCTCCCGCTGCTTGGCCGCAAAGGACAGGTTGATGAGGGTCCAGGCAACGATGCCAGGGCGCCCGTTGAAGAAGAGCTTGAAGTCAAACCACTTCCCGATTCGGGGGTTGAACTCAATGCCCATCATGTAGTTGTAAAAGAAATTGCCCGTGAATTTGCTTGAAAATAGAAACAACAGACACACTTAGCTAAGGAGCACGTCACACAGGGCCCGCGCGTGCACAGATACGGGTGCTGAGCCCCGCCCTTGCGTCAGCTCAGAGATGCAGGCAGCTGGGGACACGCCGGTCCCTCTCGCTTCCCATGGCCTCCCTGCTGTCCCTTGGCACTCGGCTACGGCCTGGCAGAGCCACCCTGTGACCTGGCACCTGAGATGCTCGCTGCGTCCCAGGAAAGTGCAGAGACTGTACCTCTGCTCAAGTCTTCCTTAGACCAGCCGGGCTTCTCCCCGCCCTCCTCCAGGCCCCCTTGAGGCCTGGGGCACAGCTGCACTGCATAACTGGCTTGACTTCATGAAGATTTAATTTTGCAGCCAAGCACGCAGTGTGCAGTGACTCCCGGTGGCCGGGCCCCTGTGGGCAAATGAAATTATAAATCCAGCCCAGGTAGAGAGTGAGCAAGAGCAGCATGTCCGGAGCCATGTGCCTGGGTCCAGCGCCCACCACTAGCCCTGGCTGGGCACTCGTTGCCCTGGTCCCTGACCCACAGCCTCCCCGGGGGTGACCAGAGAATCAGCCAAGATGACTGATGTGGGGCCCCTCCTCGGGTATAACTTACAGGCATGGAGGGGTCTCTGTGTTAGTGACAAAAACATTTTCGTGTCCGCTTGCCTCAGTTATGTTAAGTAAAAAAAGCAAAATATACAAAGCCTACAACAGGTGATCGATGATAAAGCAATGAAAACGGTTAGCGTGAGCCACAGAAGACCAGCCTCGTCCCCTAAGTACCATACAGACCACAAGGCACCGTCATCCAAGGACATTTCCCAAGAGCAAGAGTGAAAGGAAATACATTTTGTTTGTATTTGGGACTAAAGCGCAGGTGCCCGAGCACAACAATCCTGTTCATGACTGCGTGCGCCCACCTACAGGAGCCCAACCGACATCTGTTTGGGGGAGGGAGGGATGGATGGAGGGATTGAAGGAGGCAGGAATGAAGGATAGGGTGGACAGGTGGATGAGGAGGTGGGATGAATGGAACAGATGGATTCAATGGGTGGATGGGTGGGCCGGTAGATGGATGGATGAATGGATGGATGGGTGGGTTAGACGGATGAGTGGATAAAGAGCTAGATGAAGAGACGGCTGGCTGTAGGGAGCACAACTGTCCACCCCAAGACTTCCATGAGAAGGCACCAACCAGTAGGGCTCTCCCTGGGAAGCGCCTACATGAAAGCCGCCGAGATAACAAGACTCCTCACTAAGCCTGTTCCAGGCCACACTCATGTTCCGGAGATGGGAGCAATGGGCTGCCTCCCCTGCTTCCCTGCTCCCACGACAGCCCGACAGGTGATGACTCGGCCAAGGACAGACTTGGCCACCTTCAACTGCATTCTTCCTGAGGCAGAAGAAGGCCCCCAGACATTTAGAAGGGATGTTCCCCAGAATTGGGCAAATTCCATTAGGCTCCGCCTTCAAGGATCCTCAATCCTCGGGGCTTGACGACCTCCCATCCCAAGGTCACAGAGAAAGGCAGGGCGTGGAAGCAGCCACATTCCACGTGAGGCCTCACCAGCCGCTGAAGAACGTACCAGTCTTTGGCATTGGTGGGGAAGAAGTAGCCCTTGATCATCGCAAAGGTGGAAACCGCGTAGCCGAGGATGTTGGCACACCACAGCAGCGGGATCCAGTTGTCGAAGATGATGGTCGGGGAGAACAGGGACAGGAAGTGCGAGTTTGCAAACCAGAGAAGGTGCGTGATGAGCCACGCTTGCAGGCCGTTGATTTGATACTTGTTGATAACCCCTGCGGAGCGAAGGTTGAAACATCAAAGCGTTTCCCTGCCTGAAAACAGCAGCCGGCCCAGGCCCTACTTGCTTTCTGGGCCTCAGCTGCTCAGGGGGGCCCGTCTGGGACACCCAGGCCACAGCCCAGAAGCTGGTCAGCTCCCCTCCAGCTAGGTGGACGAGTGGGTGGATGGGTTAGATGGACGGGTGGCTGGGAGGGTTAGATGGACGGATGGATGGGTTAGATGGACGGGTGGCTGGGAGGGTTAGATGGATGGGTGCCCCGGGTCAAAATGCCAGCAGGCAGCTGTTAGTCCAGGGATGAGCTGCTCCTGCTTTGGGGGTCCTTGCAAGAGGCAAAAGGGACAGACTCATCCCCTGGTTCGGAGTCTCTGTAGCCGAGCTCCGGGTGGGTGACCAGCCTGCAGTTTGCGAGGGAGTGAGGGTGCCCTTAACATACGTGTCAGCCTCCGCCTGCCCCGGGGGCTCTCTGTGGGCGGGGGCAGGGTGGCATGGGACAAAGAGGCAGGAAGAGGAGAGGGAGGCCGAGGCCTCAGGTTACCTGCGGGAGTCACGGCACCCTCTTGAATGCCTCCCACGTAGCCGGGCAGAAACTTATGGCAGAAGTCAGGCAGCGCCGAGTACAGAAACACCTGCAGTGGGGATTTTAAGCTGCGTGACCCATGGCCTGGGGGGCCGGGCCGTGTGCACAAAACCCTGCTTTCGTTAACTGACGTGACCCATGGCGGAAATCCAGATTACAGTCGGTTGTTCCTTCTAGAAGAGTGTGTGTGACTCTGGGAGCCCTGGCTGCAGACCGGCCGGGGCTCTGAAAGGGGAGGAGCCCCGAGCAGGAAGTTCATTACTGGCCCAAAGCAGCAATGCAGGCCCACGAGCCTTTCTCACTCAC
The DNA here is from genome assembly GCA_028646485.1 of Cryptoprocta ferox. NCBI lineage: Eukaryota > Metazoa > Chordata > Mammalia > Carnivora > Eupleridae > Cryptoprocta > Cryptoprocta ferox. The sequence continues at coordinate 2,229,928 of CM053575.1, read as the reverse complement.
ATTTCTGGAGCCATTTATAAATTTGCGAGAATTCACGTGCCATGCGAGTCACCCTTTTAGACACTTTCAGTGTCACTCAGCGCATTCACAAGGTGTGCAAACACACTATGTGGAACACGTTCTTCACCCCCAAGGGAACGCCACCCCCTTAGCAGTGGCTCCCCAAACCCCCCGCACTGCCCCCCAACAACCATTAACCCACTTTCTGTCTCTACGGACTTTCCCACCCTGGGCGTTTCACATAAATGGAATCATGGCGCCCTGTGTGCTTCCGTAACTGGATCCTTTCACTCAGCGAATGTTCCACGCCGTAGCACAGGCGAGTGCTTCCTTTAGACGGCTGAGTAACGTTCCAATGCGTGGATGGACCCCGTTTTGTTTTAGCCACTCGGCCACTGACATCTCTGCTTTTAGGCTATTGTGATTCCTGCTGCCCCTTCTCATTTTTTTACCCAAAGGGACCAAGAGACCAGGAACGAGAGGGGCTCTGAAGCCCAAAAGCTGGGACCCCGAGGAGAAACCTCGATGAACGGCTGGAGCCTTCCTCCAGGGCAGGAAGCCCGGGGCGGTGCGGGGAGCCTTCTCCCGGCCCGGTTTCCCTGGATTCACATAATAACAGCCCTACCTGCTCACCGGGTTCTCTGTGCAAACAGCCCCTTCCTGGTGAACTTCTGGTCTCAAAGGCCAGTGAGGTCCTTGGCCAGGACCATGTAGCCACCTGCTGGGAACACAGGCCTGGGCTTTGCCGAGGCGGGGGGTCTCTTGTAACCGAGAGCATAAATCTGGGGGCTGGAATGCTCCTTCCTGGGGACTACTGATAAGGTACGCCTCCCGTGGTGCACGGGGCCTCCCTGGGCCAGCCCTGCGTCACGCCCTTGAACTACGGGGAGGCGTACACTGAAGGCGCGTCAGACACCGTGATGCCGCCAGGTGCCTTCTAGCTGCAGAAAAAGTTAAGTAGGTCAGGCTTCAGGTGATGTCCTGCTGGGTCCCGGGAGGGAGAATGCCAACCCGGGCCAAGATCCAATTTCCCGGACAAATGGCCAGGACTCTTTCGGCAGGGGGGACACTGCACACCTGCGGTGCCCCAACCACCGTGGCCAGGGAGGCTGACCTGGAACGTGACCCACAAGGCGTAGAGCTGGGCCGCTTTCTTCGTCACAGACGGCGTCTTGGCCCAGATGTCTGCGAGACGAGTGCGCCCGGTGGCGACGTCCACCACGGGGCCAGTGAGGGAACAGCTGAACTGGTCACACGCCATGATGAAGTAGTACACAATGAAAGGCGCGAAGAGCAGCAGGAAGAGGATGCCGGCCAGCGAAAACCAGTCCACCTCCCTGCAACAGCAGACAGCGGACGGTCACCCCGGGGGCCCGCCTGGCCCCTTGGCCTCACCGACAATTCATTGCACGTGCGTATGGGTCCCGTTGTTCAAAACAGCTGTTCGCTCTCGGTGCAAAGGGCTCCCCATTGCCTGGAGGAGCCGCTCAATGTGTGCGCTCTACTGCGACCTCCAGGGAGGCTGACGGACCTGTGGGCACCCACAGGAAGCCCAGAGCCAGAAATACAAATGGAGGGAGGCCTTTCGTAACCCACAAGGCCAGAGGCTCTCCAGTTCCGGGCTAGGGGGGCCACTCACCCACTTCTGAGTCCCACGCTCCCCGGTCCAAGGAGAACGCAGACAACAGTGCACCGCACGGCCAGAGCCAGCCTGTTTTAGCCAGTTTTTCATTTCTTCTTCAATTCCTTACTTTACAAAATGGGAAACGGCTTATTTTTCATTAGTCTTAATAATAAAAATTGTTTTTAATAGGTCCATAAAATCCCAAGGGCTGGCCACCTCTCTCTAAGACCTCGCTCTATTTTCTAGCTGGGAAGACTGGCAAGATCCTTACCAAGCACGGCCCCACTGGCCCTGAAGGGCAGCCCCGCTATTGGCGAAGCTGCCCGGACTCTTGGTTTTGGGAGCGTCCGGCTGGGATTTTGCAGCCATTGGGCTCTGAGGAAAGAAGACACATCCTGCTCAGAATGTCCCATGAAAAACAGCCACCATTATCTCCCACATCTGCCCCTGCTCATAGGCTCTGCACGATTGGCCTCTTCCACTCCCCTACTCGCTACCTTGTGTTGGATGGCAGATTCCAGGCAGGGAAGAGATCACAGATTACGCTTCAGTCTCTGTCTCCTGACAGCTGCAATAACCTCCCCCCGGCCCTTCTACTTCTCTTGTTTATCTTGATTAATTCTCCAGATTACCACATGAATTGCGCCATCCATGGCTCAGACCCTCTTGCAATCCACTCCTGCCTGCTTTCCTCCCCACTCTCTCCTCATACCTTCCAATCCAGGCACACAGCATCTTTAACGCTCCTTGGATAAGGTTCGTCTCATTCATGACACCAGCTACTTCTACTCAGAACATAATTTGCAGATCTCCTCATTCAGGTCTTTTGTAAAATGTCCCCTCCTTCGTGTGACTTTTTATATTTCCTGGAGTTAATGGTTGCCCCACTTTTTCCATTTGCTAAGGTTTCTATGCATCTATTGCTAATGTTCTTTCTGAATGCTCTAACAAAGCTATTGTGCATATCGGCAATTTTTCTACATACTCGAATACAATAAAATTTATCATCTCCATTCCCCCTCTCCCCCATAGACATTCATCTTGAACCAATGTACAAGCCAATCAGTGAATCTACACTGCCTGTACCCCAGGTCCCCTGCCAAGGCACTCTACCTGCTAGTTTATTTTCTTATCTTCTCATTATCTAGAATTCTTTAATTTATTTGAGTGCATGTCTATTGTCTGTCTCCCTCCATTGGAATGTAAGCTCCCCAAGGGCAGAAGCCATGTGTCCTATTCATTGCTGTATTACCAAGTCCTAGAATAGTGCATTCAATAAATAATCACTCTCAAAAAAAAGGTGGAAGAACTGAACTAGTCCATGGGGGAAGCAGTGACATCTACACTTCCAGAATAAGTTCTAATATCAGAGATAAGAAAACATGATTTTAAAGGCTTTTAGAGAAAAGTTCTAAAGGAGGGGCACCTGGGTGGCTTAGTCGGTTGAGCATCCAACTTTTGATCTTGGCTCAGATCATGACCTCACAGTCTTGGGATCAGGCCCCATGTCGGGCTCCACACTGAGTGTGGAACCTGCTTGGGATTCTCTCTCTCTCCCTCTTTCTCTCTACCCCTCCCCCCACAAAATAAACAAACATTTTTAAAAATCCAAGATTAAGAATCATACCATCAACAAGTTGGATTCTAGAAGATAATGATGGAAAATTTTAAAAACTCTGAGGGAAACTTTTTTGCAACCTAGAATTCCTTTCCCAGGTTAATTATTCAGAGAAGACACAGGATCCAAGAGAGCTACAAAAAAAAGCTTAGTGAAAGGATGAGGGGGATGAGAATTGTGCAGTGCACCAGACAGTAACCAGTCTACCTTGGTACAAAATAAATGGCTATAAAAGGAGGGAGAATGGAAATCATGAATTTTATTGTGTTAGAGTGTGTAGAAAAATTATGTATGCCAGCTCTGTTATACCATTAGGAAAAAAAATAATGATAGATGCATAAAAACCTTAGTGAATGGAAAAAGTGAGGCAATCATGAACTCCAGGATAAATAAAAAGTCATATGAGGGGGGAAAATACAAACCATAACTGTAATACACTTAGTTGGTTTAATAATAAATAATAGCTACTTTGTCATAACAATGTAATATCTGGCTACAGACCGACTGTTGGACGTTTGGATGTAAAATGACATGTAAAGTTGGGAGTGATAAAAGCAAATCATTTAAAAATAAGCAGGTAAAAACAGCAACACAAAAGCAACTAAAAGAATGAAAAGTATTTGCTTCTGGGAACTAAGACTATGGAATGAAGTAGGGAGCTGTTTATTCTATGTGTAAGCCTTTTAACACTAATCTCTCTTGGAAAAAGTGAACATGAGTTACTTTACTATAAATGTACGTTCATTAAAAAATTTTCAGTGACAAAGGCATTTTCATTTGCAGTGTGGGAACTGTACCCGTCATTACTTAATTTTCACAGGTTAGTTTATGGAATGTCTGTCTACGAAGACCTTCCATTTCTACAGCCCCAAAACCAAATACGGAGCCTGGTGCCTGGCAGTTACTTTGACTGAACATGATAGAAAACTGCAAAACGGCCAGGAACATACAGACTCGGAACTAAGTGCGGTAGGGGTGCCTGGCTTGCTCAGTTGGTGGAGCAGGCGACTCTTGATCTCAGGTTTTAAGTTTAAGCACCACGTTGGGCATGGAGCCTACTTTAACAAAAGAACTAAGTGTGGAAAAGTCAAACAGAAAATGTTGCCAAAAGAAAAAAGTGTACTTTTTACAGGTTAAAATAAGCCCAAATCAGTATGTTGAGATTACAGAATTCATTCACCCAGGAGTCCCCTTAGTCATTAGCACTGAATCTTGTAATAAATGTGTAAGTCATATCCTTGGCAAAAGGTAGCTGGAAACAAGCATTTGGGGTGTATTTTATTTTATTCCTAAGACTCACAGACAGGAGTTGATGCACCAGCTGTCTACTTTTTCAAGGCTAAAGAGTCACTATCTATGCCCATGAACAATAGTGCTGAGCCATGCTTACCTCCAACCTCTTGTCCAGGGGTTTCACAGCAGAATGGAAGTCTTCCTTCTTGAACGGTCCGCTCCAAAATCTCTAGACTGTTAGGATTCAGAAGGCCTGCTTGAGCCTTCTCAACCCACTGAACAAAGTCCTGCGGGACACAAAGATGATAAAGACACCTGGTTGGTCACATTTCAGGATTGAAGGTAGATTAGGACCCACATCATATTTATTCAAGGCCTGCTGGAAACAAGTGAGAAATACAAGGTCAGTGTTTGAGGGTTCAAAAGTGGAAGACAACCCACATGGGTGGGCAGGAGGGAGGGAACGTTACCACCCAGCTTCTTTGCCTGGTACACACAGTGTCTGGCAAATGGTAGAGACTTGATGATAATGTGTGGGATTGAATGGAGGTCTCCACGGAGGCGTCACCTTGGACATCAGCCTTAACAGGCAGATACAGACCTGCTGAACAGCAAATGAACCAAAAGGCATTTCCTTTGAAGACTTACACCAAACAACTGCATATACCTCTGAAACATTTCTAGAAGCTTGCGTATGCGTGCCATCAGCCTGAATCAAGCCCCCTAGAGTTAGCACATTCCATCGTTACATTCTAGCAACTGGTAAGAGTGATCTGGGCTTGGACCCTGGCTCTCTGTACACTCACGGGACCCAGGGACCCTCCTGAGTGTCTTGGGTCATGAATGCCTATGTGCACGAGGATCTGTTAAAGCTGGATAAGGGAGGGTTAGTGTCCCACACCTGGGGATAAAGATGAGCCAGGGAGACACATGGGGCTTTCCAGCACCCTGGTCAGCTCCCTCAACTGGTTTTTGAGTTCCATGGGTCAAAGCTAAAAGGACATGGCCCCTGAGGGTCTGAGGATGGCACAGTACAAGGGCCTGACCTCAAGCTCCTGATTGCCAAGGCAGTCATGGCAAAGACATCCATCCCAAATAAACATATTGCTGCTTGACCCAGCTAGCAGCAAAACAATCAGAGAAGGGACCAGGCCACTCCCACCCACGAAGGTCCCCTTTCAGAAAGCCCTACGTGACCAAGATGGCTGACCACCGCATGACTTTGCTTCTTCCCAAGCCCTTATTCCCACTCTTAGGCCTGAAATTGGCCAATAAAGAGTGAACCCATGAAACCCCAGGCCCCCACCCTTGACCCCAATGAAGGCAGAGCCCCAGGTCTATACACTCCTCTCTCTCCCCCCATGACCTCGATGTGGCTCTGGGCATTCTGCGTACCCTCCAGGACCTGTGAGTGATAAACCTTGCTCCTCGGAGCTCCCCAGTGGTTGTTGCTAAGGAGGGTCCTGCAATTATAGGGACACAAAGGATAATACCGCCACGCAGGTGGCGGGGAGGGGGCGTGCCACAGTAACACAAGCCCAGGAGGGTCCTCGGGCATTCCCAGCCCACAGCATCACTATCTAAAGGCTGAGACCCACACCCCTTAGCAGCTCTTTGGCCTCTTGAAGGTGTAGCAGTTTGGGGGTGCACTAGACACCAGGACCACAGCAGAGATCAGGGGGCTGGTGCAGTGAGTGCCGCGGAGGTCCCGTGGTCACCATCAAGGCCGTGGCACCATCAGGCCTCAGGAAGGCTCAGCGAGGCACATGCAGGGCATGGGGGGGCGAGGCTCAGACCTGCAGAGGTCTAAGGGCCATGCACCTGCAACGCCAGTCCGAGTGTTCTGGGTACCCACTGCAACAGCCACCCCACGACTCGGTGGCTTCAAACAGCAGTCTTTTTACCATTTCTCGTCGTTTCTGAGGTCAGGAATTTGGGGACACTGGCTCGGGAGCTGTGGGTTGGGGTGTGCTAGGGCAGCTGCCTTCTCGTGGCCTGTCCGTGTGGGCTGGACCGGGCGCCCTCACAGCTGGCAGAGTTGTGCCGCCCCTTCTGAGGCCCCGAGAAGACAGGCGGCAGCACTTCTAGCACATTCTACTGATTACAGAGAGTCGCAAGCCCCCCTCCTTTCAGGGGGAAGAGAATCCGGCTCCAGCCCTCGATGGGGCATCGCAAGGTATTACAAGAACGTGAGATACTGCTGGGGCCATCGCTGGATGGTTCGGCCTTTACTGAGGACGCCTATTTGCTGAGCGTCTACCAAGTCTAAGTGCCCGTTATCTCACGGAGTTCGCGCACCCACCCTGGAGAGTGATGTCCATTTTACAGATGAGAAGACTGAGGTGAGAAGGCGGAATGAGTTCTCTGCTCACACAGGGGATGGACGTTAATGACCCCTGGGGGCAGACTGGAGGAAGAAGAGAGGCAGGTGCCTGTATATTTGATTTTTAAACTTGTCTTACAGTGAGCATGCATTTTGGCTTCTGGAAGGCAGAATCCCGGGAGCCACGGTCGAGGCTGCAGCTCACCCTTCAGAATCGGGGCTCTGCATCTCTGCGCACTGCCCACCTGGGGCACACGCGCCTGTATCTGGAGGCCTCAGCCTCGGCCCCGGGACCGGCTCCGCTGTGCCCCAGCGGGGACCTCGGTCCTCTCAAGGTGAGCCAGGCCAGAGCTTTCCAGCATCAAGAGCTTGAAGAGGCCACATATCTCCAAAACAGCCACCGTATTTGGCAAGTGGGGCTTGTGAACCGCACTCGTGATTGAGGGAGTGACCACGCAGCCTGCAGAGGGCCCCGGGGTGGGGGCTGGGGGGGTGTGTAGAGAAGCTGCAGATAAACCAAGAATCACCCCGAAGGTCAATCTCGCCACGCCCTGGGAATGGTGGGGGAGGCACAGGTGACCTCCCTGACCCCCATTAGAGCCACAAATGTTCCCAGAGCTGTTTCAAACCTCTTTACGTTGCTGCTGAACTATCTTAGTACAGAAGTACGTTTTCTGGAAAAATAGGAAAAGAACACCTGTGTGTCCATCACCCTTTAAGGCTCTGGTGTAGAGCTTTTCAAATTGTCTTTTTAACGACAGACCATCTCCCGGCCGTCCCTTGCGCTGTGACAAGCCACAGAACTCGTTTCCACGCCGAGTCTAAAGGTTGCCACATAACAGCACAGGTGTGCCGTTAATTACCCTGCCTTCACATCGATAATCGCTGGCTGTTTCCGGTATTTTGCAAGCATATACAGCAAATCACAGTGGGAGTTCTTGCATCTGCCTGTTTCCACAGCCGTGTGACCACGTTCCTACAGGCTGGGAGGACAGGCAGGTCTACGTGGGCTCTCGAAAGAAGTGCCTTCACGCCAGGGGAGCAGCGAAGCAGCCCCTCACTGATTCTGACTTTTATCATCCTTTTTCATTTTACGTTCAGTTTGGGCATGTCTGTACTGTTCAGTGTCTATTACTATCGGGCTGACAAATTTCCAAACCAGACCCGGTGCTGTTCAGATAAGGTCCCAAGAAACACTTTTGTCCGCCTGCTAGAATAGTACCTAGCACAGCACCCAGGAAGATAAGCTGTTATCATCAGGGTTATTCTGAACTGTGTTATTCAGGGTTATTCTGAACACCAGGCCCCTCCACGCCCTCCCCGTTTCTCATCGTCCATACCCCAGCCATTCATATATCTTTCATAAAAATTAAAAAAAAAACCCGACTACTCAACATTGTATTAAAAAGGAATTTGCAGGGGTCCCTGGGTTCAAGCTCCGCATCAGGCTCTGTGCTGACAGCTCAGAGCCTGGAGCCTGCTTCCGATTCTGTGTCTCCCTCTCTCTCTGCCCCTCCCCTGCTCGTGCTCGGTCTCTCTCTCAAAAAATAAAATTAAGACATAAAATTAAAATTAAAAAAAAAAAGGAATTCGCCAATTGTGCTCAAAAAGAGCGGGTCATTTTCTGCTCCTACCAAGAAAGCTCCACCGCGCAGCCCCTCGCTGCCCGTGTCTTACATCTGGGCACCCAATGTGGTGCCTTGGGGGGCCCAGCTCCTGTTTCTCTGCCCAAGGAGCCGCAGGCTGGGCAAAGAGCTCAGGTGGGCACCCCTCAAAGAGGGTACACCGGCCTCAGAGCGGGGCGATGGGGGCCGGCGCTTTGGAGAGAAAACCACCCCCGCCCGCTCAGCTGCAGGCACATCTCCCCAACCTGCGCACGCGCCCCCCCCCCACCGCCGGCCGGCGCGCCCCCCACCTGGACGCAGCCGGGCCGCTCACGCGCACGCCCCCCACCTGCGCACCCGCTCGCCTGGGCGTCCGTCTCCGAAACCGCCGGCGCCCACGAGTCCAGGCCTGAAAGGTCCCCGCCGAAACCCCGCCCCCAGGCTGACATGTAAGCGACCAATCGGCCCCGCGCGGCCGGCGTGCCTGAGACCCGCGATTGGTCGCGCGCCTCGCCCCGCCCCCTGGGCTGACTCCGGGCCACCGCACGCGCCACTCGGCGCCCGAGGCCGCGAGATTGACGGCCGAGCGCCCGCCCCCCCGGCTGGCTGGCCCGCCTGCTGCGCGCGCGGGGACCCAGCACCTGCGCGCGCCCGGCTGCGCACGCGTGAGGCCCGGCGCGCCACCCACGGCGGCCGCGGCCAAGCTGCTTCCCCCGCGCCTCACTTTGCTCGCAAATGGGGCTCCCGAGGCGCGCAGCAAACCCTTCCTGAGCATCTGGGGCGTCAGGCGTCGGGTCCACAGCCACCCGCGAAACGGACCACATCCCTGATGCTCCTAGGACCCCCGTTTGGGGATGGGGATTGGGGGGTAGGAGAGGAAGGGAGCCGTAATCAATAAACAGTAATCAAATAGATATTGTGTCGGCAGGGCAGGAGAGGTTGAGCGAGTGAGGAGCAGTCTGAGTTGGGGGTGTCGGGAGGGGGGCCTGGCACGTCGGGTTTCCCCAGAAGCGAGGGAGATGGAGTTTAGGGTCGGGATCACGCCTGTGAGATGGAGGCGAAGCAGCAGCAGGGGTGGAAAGAGGGGGATGTTGAGCTGCAATGCAAGACGGCCTTGGGCGACATGCTCGGGGCTAGGACAACTCTGGTGATAAGCCTGCGCCACAGGACAGGAATGCCCACGCCACGGGCTCCTGCCTCCGGAGAACAGTCACGGGGCAGGGCCAGCCTTGCAAGGACATGACCTTGGGAAGGGCGGCCGTGCCACCGCAGCAGCCCCTGGAGGGGTGGGCCACAGACAGTGTCTGCTGGCCCCACTCCCAACATGTGGGACCAGGGCCTTAGTCTGCATACGATCTGATTGGCACATCTCTGTGTCCCTCATAGGGACATCTTTTTTCCTGCAGTTTTTTATTCTGAAAAATGTCAAACATACAAGCCCGGTGAACATACACTAAAGCGAACACCCCCCCAGACACCAAGATGCAGCAGCTGAAAACGGTTTGCCACATTTCCTCTCTTTCTCTCCTCCTCTTTCGCTCTCTGTATCACCTCTAGCCTCACCATTAATTCGCTGCAGGTGATATCTTCCTCCCAAATACTTCAGCATCCACCTCTTACATTACCAAAATAAAATGCATTACACTCGGGAAAATTTTGCAGCAGCCCAATGCGATTATCTAATAATGTCCATAATCAGCTTCTCCCCCAACTGTCCCAATAATGTCCTTTACAGCTGTTATTAAAAGTCAGGATCCAGGGGCGCCTGGGTGGCTCAGTCGGTTGAGCAACCGACTCCGGCTCAAGTCATGATCTCGCAGTTCACGGGTTCGGGCCCCATGTCAGGCTCTGTGCTGACAGCTCAGAGCCTGGAACCTGCTTCAGATTCTGTGTTTCCTTCTCTCTCTGCCCCTCCCCCGTTTGTGTTCTGTCTCTGTCTCTCAAAAGTAAATAAATGTAAAAAAAAAAAATTTAAAAAGTCAGGATCCAATTGGGAATCACCACGCATTTAGTTGTCACGGCTCCTTAGCATTCCTAGAGCACAGTCCCAGCCTTTCTTCCTTTTCATTTCTTTTGCCTTTTTGGCCTCTCATATGACCATTGTGAAGAGTCAAGGCTACCTTTTCGCAGCTTGTCTCTCAAGTTGGATTTCGCTGTTTTGCTCACCCTTGCATTTAGGTTATGCATTCAGGGCAGGACAATGTACAGAAGGGATGATGCGGTGAATTCAGGCACCAAATTAGGCTGCAGCGGGATTCACACACCCCGGCCCACCCATCCCAGTGCTGCTGATAAGTGTGATCAGGTGGCTTCTGCCAGAAGTCTCCAGTCTTCCTTTGGTGATTAACAAATAATCCGTGGACTTAATCTCTGAGACCGTGTAAATATGCTGCTTCCAGATTACCTTTCAGCCAGTCATCTTGCATTTAATGATGACTCTTGCCTGAATCACTTCCTTCCTGTACAGGGGTGGTTTCCTAATTTCATCTTTCCTTCTACATGCACTAGTTGACATTTTTTTGAAAAGGATTTCCTTCTCTTAATCTGTTTAAGTGTTTATTTTTGAGACAGAGAGAGACAGAGCACGAGCAGGGGAGGGGCAGAGAGAGAGGGAGGCACAGAATCGGAAGCAGGCTCCAGGCTCCGAGCCGTCAGCACAGAGCCCGACGCGGGGCTCGAACCTGCGAACCGTGAGATCATGACCTGAGCCGAAGTCGGTCGCTCAACCGACTGAGCCACCCGGGCGCCCCAAGGGAAAATGTATTTTACATGTGAAAATGTGTGTATGACAAAAGTAGCATCGCACGTCGCGAGAAAAAGACGGACATCACAATCAGTGATGGTGAGAGTTACTTCACGTGGGAATAAAAACTGGCTTCCTACCCTAAATGAATTAAAGGAGATGCGTTATGAAAGAGATTATGTGAAGCGACACAGCTGTAAGCGCTTCAGGCAAGAAATGTGCAACAGTGAAGTTACACAGGTGCACGTCCTCGTGGCGCTCGTCCCGAATGCCGCCGGTGGCCTCGGGAAAGTACAGGTGGCCCCGAAGGGGACACCCTGCGCGCGCGCCGCGCACCGCGCAGGCGCCTCCGTGCTCTAACGCCACCACGCCGCACCGAACTGCAGAGAAATAATGGGAACAGCGCATCTAACGTTAGGAGGGGAAAAGCCGAGGTGCCGAGGCATGAGGGGTGCACCCCGTGCGGAGGTGCGGAATAAAACAGAGGCCCCGCGCGGCAGGGCCCGGCGACCGCCCCCGGCGCTGGGACCCTGGGCGGCCGCCGGCGGGGCGGAGGGGGCGGGCCTCCTTCCTGCGCAGGCGCGGCCGCGGGCTGACGGGGCGTGGGCGGGGCCTGCCGCCGGCGCTCCGCGGTCCGGACCCCGCCTGTCGCGGCCGGACCCGCTCGGCGCCCGGAAGTGCCCGGGACCCTGCCGCCGGGATGGGCCGGAAAGTGACTGTGGCCACCTGCGCGCTCAACCAGTGGGCCCTGGACTTCGAAGGCAATTTGCAGAGGATTTTAAAGAGTGAGACTAGCGGCGGCCGGGTGGGGGACGGTCGTGGAACTGGGGGGAGCGAGGGAGGGCGGCAGAGGGAGGTGGAGGCGTCCCGGGTAGGGGGAAAGGGGGTGACGGGAAAACGGGGGGGGGTGGGACAGGGACGGGGGAGGGGGGACGAGGTGGGGGGTTCGGTGGAACTGGGGAGACAGGGTCGGGGGGCGGGTGGGATGGGGGGCGAAGGTCCAGGCTCGCCGGCTAGCTTGATTCCAGTACACGCACATCCTTGCTCTGTGGAAACTCGTAGGGGTGGGCGTGGGGACAGGTAAGGTGATGCCTGAGGACCACCCTGCAAGTGCCCAAGGCCCCTCGTGAATTGGGGGTGGTTTGTCATGCCTGGTGGGGACACGGGTTGTATACTGGATAGGAAAAGTGTGGGCGGGGAGGGATGAGACTTACTGTCCTCAGATGACCCTGGGGTCCCGTGTGGCTTAGCTTGCACCGAACTGGTTCCAAGCTCAGGTTTCCAGGTTGGCTGCTGGAGAGACAAGTGACAGGGAAAGCAAACTTTGCTTTGTTCAGGAGCCTGACAACCTGGGAAGAAGGTGGACTAATGTGTCAAAGGCCATCTTCCCATGGGCTGGGGGTGGGGGACGGTTTAAAGGTGAAGGTGCACGAGAAGCAGGTGCCTGGGGGGGGGGCAGGGCAGCCATAGGTGGACATGGCCCTGGGCACACTTGCTGGCATCTGCCGCAGCTCCTTCCTAATGCAGTCACGACTTATCATCTGGGAGAGTCTGGGCCTTTCCTCTTCAAGGCCAGTGGCCTGCAGGTCTCAAGGACAGGAGGTCAGTTCTGCTGCAGACCAAGGAGGACTTAGGTCACAAGCAAGGAGGGCATGAGCTTGAGGCAAGTCAGCCCCTAAGACCGGCAGGAGGGCTGTCACGGTGCCTGGTGCCTACGGACCTCCCTGATGGCTAGACTGTGGGGAGAGGCCGGCCCCGAGAGGGAAGCAGAGAAAGGGGTGAGCTTCCAAGCTTAGACACTAGTGGGGGGCTGCGCGGGGCCCTCATCCAGTTAGCCTTGGCCCCAGCGTCTCTCTGAGAGTGGAAGGTCCAGCGGCTCATACCTGCACCCGAAGGGGGCTGTCCTTCAGGCCACCCCCGGCCGTCTTGTGCTGAGCCTCTTCCCGCAAGAGGGTTTGCGAAGAACAGTGAAAACGGAACGGCACAAGCGAAGGCGTCTTTTCAGCCACGTGCCTCCAGACCTTCATCCTTTTTTTTTTTTTCAACCTCCAACTGCTTTCATCTCCGAGCTCAGAGCGCGTATCTAGTTGGAGCAGGGCTGTCGGTGGCCAGAGCAGAGGCTCCTTTCTCTTGGCCTCTCGGCCGCAGGTGCCTCTGGGTGCTGCTGTCCCCAGGCGGAGGTTGCTGGTGCCGCTGTAGGCTGAGGTCCCTGGAGGCCTGCCTCCTCCCTGCATCCACTTAGATAGCCACTTGTTAATAAACTACCAGGGAGTGACGCCTTCCTCCTCCCCTCCCCCTCCCCCAAGGGGCTAAGGATCAGCATCTTGCTTCCTAAGGGTGTAAGCGGGGGGTCCCGTCCTTGCTTGCCTGGGGTCAGGGAGATCACCAGGTGCTTCCCATTGTGGTCTGGCTTTTTATCAAACCTACCGCAGCCGTGTTTTATCTGCCCTTGAACGTGTCGCGGGCACTGAAATTGCTCCTCTTTGTGTCTCTTCGAGTAGGTATTGAAATTGCTAAATGCAAAGGAGCAAGATACAGGCTCGGACCAGAACTGGAAATATGGTGAGAGCGGCGCACACGGACTCCCAGGGCGGGCAGGCGGAGGTATCCGCATCAGCTCCCCGCAGCGGGAAGGCAAGGAAGGGGGGTGGGTGTGGACAGGTGTGGAGGCGCAGGGCTGTTTAGGGGTGTCAGAAACCTGTGAGCCAGCCTGCGTACCGCCACTGGGCAGGGGTGCCCAGCCGGCCCCGGGCGAGCGTGGGGCCCCATGTCGGGTCACTAGAGGAGCCGAGGCTCAGCAGCTGGGGCTGGGCCGCTTCTGTCTGCCGCTGCCCTTCCCGAGGCCTCGCTTTCGTAGCTGGGCACGAACAGCTTTCGCTTCCTGGTCTCCCATCTTTCCAAGAGTGGGCAGAAGCGATCGCTTCTGCTCTGCCTTTTGCCAGTGACAAGGGAGCTGGTTCCTCCTCGCCTCTTCTTCAGAAGTAAGCGACTGGCCCCACCGCACGTCTCTTAAAGCCACGGTCCATTTGTGACTCGTTGTCAGCTGCCCTCCGCGCTCCTCTGTGTTCCCATTTGTGTGTCCAGGTCCTGGCCATTTGTGGAATCAGAAGTCCCTCCTCGGGCTGTGTAAGCACGGCGTCCTCTCGCGGGGGTCTCGATGTGAGTCCTTGAGGCCACGTCTGTCACTTTTCTCACTAGCTTGACTTCTGTCCTTGGAACCCTGACTTCAGCTTGGGCTGTGTCCCCCACAATACCCGAGAGCACTTTCACCTGCACGGAACCTGGTCTTTAAGATGCCCCTCGGCCGGCAGCCAGGGCCCTGGGGTCCTGGGTTGTCCGAGTGACCTCTGCTCCTGAGCTCCTGTCTCCGTCTTTATGTTTTGTCTGTTCTTCCCACGGGAGGGTTGTCCTCAACTGCCCTGTCCCCCTGGTATAGTCGCTGCCCAGACACCTCCAGGTCCTGTCCTCTTTTGCGCTGTTCTCTCCCCACCCGCACCCCACCCCTGGCCTCCAAATCTGGACCCGTCCTTTTAAGAGGTGGAGGATTGTCACTTCAGGATCCCAGGACTTGTGTCAAGCAGGGATAAGGGCCCAGCTGAGCTGAGCTCCGTGTGGTTTCTAGCCTGCCGAGCAGGCTCACGGTTATTATTGCAACAGTTTGCAGAGAGGAAGCTGGGGCAGGAGCCGAGCCAAGTCCGTTCCCTGAGCACACCATCTTCCTGTCTCTGGTGCCAGGCAGCTCCCACCCCAGAAGGGGCACTTGGTAGGAGAATGAGGGGCCAGTGCCACTGAGGCAGGCTGACTCGTGGGTCTGGAGGTCCGTTGCCAGAAAGGGCAGCTGTGTCCTCTGGGCCAGTTTTGTAGGCTTTACAGAAGGAAGGCTGCCCAGCCAGAATGGGCCGGGGGCACCTGCCAACAGCCCCCGCTGTAAGATGCCCCTCAAGCTGCCGGCCAGCCGTAGGGGCGAGGTGTCAGCCGATGGCTGTACATCAGGCACATGACTTCCGGCATCGCGTTGCTGTTTGGTAGCACGGGTGGCCTGGGAGCTGCCAGGGAGTGAAAGTCGCGGAGCAGGACTCTGCCCACTGGAGAGGAAAGGCTAGCCCAGGGCTCGCGCCCTCCCGGGGCATCTCGCCAACCGCATTCTCATCTGACAACCGTGGCTTTCGCTTTCGGAAGCAAATGCCGAGAGGCATGCTCTCCAGACGTTCAACACGCAGGTGCCAGCGTGGGGGTCTGTGTGTGCCGAGTTTGCCCAGCACCTGTGACGTCGCCCCCGGGGTGCTGTGTGGCAGGAAAGCTTCAGGAGACTTGGAAGTGGTTTACACGCTGCGCGTTGTCCCTGGCAGCCCGGCTCCGGAGACTGCCCTGATGCCCCGCTTCATGCTGGGCCACGTCCCTGCGCATGGGCTGCATGTCCCAGGGCTGCCGCAATGCTGTTCCCCATGCCGGGTTGTTCTGAACAACCGAAATCCGTTCCCTCACAGTTCAGGAGGCCAGACTCGGGGTGCTGGCAGGGCCCCGCTCCCTCCAAAAGCTCAAGGGGAGGATCTGTCCCGCATCCTCCTGCTTCTGCTCTCAGTGCCTTGTCCTGTGGGCATCCCTCTGGCTCACACGCCCCACCCCCCCTTCTCCGTGTCCTCCTGTCGGAGGCAGGGCCTGCCCAGGCCATCTGGGCTCATCTCATCTTTAGATCCTTAACAATCTCTGTAAAGACCCTTTTCCCTTATACGGTCACACTCACGGGTTCTGGGGGCCAGGAGGTGGACGCACCTTTCGGGGGGGGGGGGACACCACTCAGCTTCCAGCACAAACATCTGCAGCCAGAACCAGGAGTCGCTCTGTGAATGGTTTCTGGAATGATGTTAATGATCTCCGTTGCTTGAAAACGTGTTCCTTTGGATCCAGCCTTGTTTCTTTTGCATCTTCTGCTTGTAGATCAGTGTGGTTTGGGCTGCATTAAAAGTTAAAGAAAAAAAAAATTCACGGCAGACACTTGCCAGGAGAGAGAATTTCTCACAGTAACTGAAATTGAAGAGCAAGGCCCTGGGGCCTCCTCATTTCCCGTGAAACGCGCTCCCTTGTCCAGCAGCGATCCCAGCTCTCCTCGCACAGTGGAGTCACCCAGGAGGCTTTAAAACGATCCCACTGCCTGGTGCGCCCCTGCATGTCTGACCCAATTGGCCCGTGGGCCCTGGGTCCCCTCCCCGCCCTGACCCGGCTGCTCCCTTCCTCTGCAGCGGCTACGGGTGCTGGGATCATTATTACGAGTCGGACACCCTCCTGCATTCGCTCCAAGTCCTGGCCGCCCTTTTGGAATCTCCAGTCACTCAGGACATCATCTGCGACGTGGGAATGTAAGTGCTGGTTCCAGGGGCGCAGGTGCGCACTGGGCGGGGGCATGGGTCGCGGATCCAGGGGCGCAGGCACACACGGTGCAGGGTCCAGGCACGCGGGTGCACAGGGGGCAGGTACAGGGACGCAGGCGCACACGGTGCAGGGTCCAGGGGTGCAGGCGCACATGGGGCAGGTGCACGGGACGCAGGTTCCAGGGACGCAGGCGCACATGGCTCGGGTTCCAGGGGCGCAGGCACACACGCTGCGGGTTCCAGGGGCGTGGGTGCACTGGGTGCGGGTTCCAGGGACGCAGGCGCACACGCTGCGGGCTCCAGGGGCATGGGTGCACGCGGCGCGGGTCCAGGGGCGCAGGCGTATGGGCGCGGGTGCACCTTCCGTGTACCGACCGCTTCATTTTCCACGTTGCTGTGACCCGTGCTGGGGCCTAGTGTAAGCAGCGCACACATGGGACTTTGAACCCGGTTTGTCTACATTTATCACGACTGGTGATACGTGGACTGTGTTGTTCCCTGTTGCTGCTGTGACAAATGATGGCAAATGCCAAACACAGAAACAACGCAAGTACTTTGTCTTACGTTTCGGGACATCGGAATTCTCAAATACGGGTCAGCCTGGAGGCTCTCGCAGGGCCCTCGGGGCCTCCTCCCCCTCAGAGCCCGCAGGGGCTCCCTCGACCTCTGCTTCCATCCGGTCTGCGCTCTGACCCCTCCCCGCTCGCGTAAGGACCTGTGACCGCCCTGGGCGGCCCGGGGTGGTCCAGGACAGCCTCCCCATCTCGGGGTCCGTCGTTAGTTATCACGTCTGCAAAGCCCCGCTCGCCGCGGAAGGTGAGGAATTAGGCCCAGGACGTCCCCGGGCTGCTGGTTCAGCCACACGGGGGCTTGTCCCTGCTCTTGTGCCGAGTGGCCTGGCCATCCTGTCCTCGCCCTCTTGCTCTTCCTTGTCTGTGGTGGGTTTTCTGGCTCCGCTTCCTTCTGTGGGCTTGGCGTTTATAGTCCTGTTTTTATTTGTCTACTTTTTGTTCCTAAAACGCTAACGATCTTATTTATGAAGACATTTTCCTTTGAAATCTAGCATTTATCTGGATCTGTAAGCTTCGAACAGAATGTTTATATCCTCGATCGGTGTACCTGTGCCCCGGCCAGAAGCCAGCAGAGCACCCGGCTTCTAGAGCTTTCCCCTCACCTGCAGAGGGGAACACTCCAGGTGGTTGGGGACAAGTCCAGACGAGTGGCGCGTGACTCCGTTCAGCCTCCAGAAGACCCGCCTTGTACAAGGGGTGCAGGTGGCAAGTCAGGAGGCGCCGTGAAGCAGGACTGGGAAGGTGCAGGGCTGCTGCCTGAGACTGGGAGGGGACCAGAGGTGAAACAGTGACAGGGGTGTGTGCAGAGAGCCAGGAAGGGGGCCACTGGCAGGTCTGAGAACATTCCAGGAGGAGGAAGAGGCGTGAGGGGGATTGACTGTGGTTTGTTTAGAAGAGCCCAGGGGCATCTGGGGGGCTCTGTTGGTTAAGCGTCCGACTACAGCTCAGGTCATGATCTTGAGGTTTCGTGGGTTCGAGCCCTGCATTGGGCTCTGTGCTGACAGCTCGGAGCCTGGAGCTGCTTCGGGTTCTGTGTCTCCCTCTCTCCCTGTCCCTCCCCCGCTCACGCTCCGTCTCTCTCTCTTGCTCTCTCCCTTCCTTCAAAATAAATAAACAGGCTCTTCTGTCTCAGAGCCTAGACGGTGGCAGAGCCCTTGGCTCGTTTCTAACCCAGAAAGCCACAGAGGAGCCTCCTGACCCTCTTCAGGGGCCCGAGGAAGCTTCGTATTAAAACAAGCGTGGTTTTGCCGTTCGCGGCCGCACACGCTTGCCTTCTCTCCGCAGGCCCGTGATGCATCGCAACGTCCGCTACAACTGCAGGGTGATATTTCTCAACAGGTAGGTGGCCTCGGGGAGAGAGGGACTGCACGCCCCGCCCCCCACTGGCCGCTGGGAGCCGTGTGCTAGGACTCGTCTTCTGGAAACGCCGGGGTCTCAGTGAGGGGCGATGTCCCGGGCGGTGACTCTGGCGCTGCCTCTCTGACCTTTAGTGGTGACCACGGGGTGGAGTTTGGGGACATGTGGCCCTGTTGGCCGGAAGTCATTGGAGGGACGGTGGTCCGTCACGTTCCCCGAATGGCCCCTGGACGTCAGCTGCTCGCACGGCGCACGCCTGCCGGGCCTCGGCTGTTCTGTGATCGTCCGTCCACCGTCGGGGCGGGAGGACCCACGGGTGTCCCTGGTGACCGGGTGTTCGTCTCAGGAGCCGCCTTGGTTTCCCGCCTGTAGGAGGATCCTGCTCATCAGGCCCAAAATGGCCTTGGCAAATGAGGGCAACTACCGGGAGCTGCGCTGGTTCACCCCCTGGTCCAGGACTCGGTGAGTCACGCGTGTCTCAGGTCTTCTCCGTGTGTGACTTTGGCCCAGGTCGCGGGGGAGAGACGTGCGAGCCTGGGACAAGCTCCGTGGCCGAGGTGCCGCTGTTTTAATGCTGCCGCACAGCCAACCCGTCACTGTCCCAGAAATCTCATCGGCCACGGCCGTCGGGTGCGTTGTATCGCGTGTGCCAGGCTTTCCCGGCTCCAGCCAGTCGCTCTGGGGCTGCTGTCCGCGTGGCAGGCGCGTGGCAGCCCCCGCCCTGCGCGCAGATACGTCCCTTTGTGGCCGCGTCCGGCATCTCCAGACCTGGAGACAAGGCTGTGTCCCAGGGGACAAGGCTGTCCCCGGTTGAGCGGCCCTGCCCTGGCCTTCTGCGATGGTCGTTGCTTTTTCTTTACTGTTGCTGCTGTTGAAACAGAATCTTCCGCGTGAGATTTTCAGACGGTCGCTATTATGGGGGAAACTTAGGGTTTTAGTATGTTTTTGCCACCCCGTTTCAGCACGGGCGCTTGGGACTTCTCTTAACCCTGACCCGGGCTGATGGGCGTCCGGCTTCACTGTGTCCCTCTGATGAGTGGCTCGTTTGCTGGACACGGTTTCCAGTGGATTCTGGAGGTTCCCACGCCCCCTCCTCAGGCTCGATTCCGAGATCGCGGCTCTCCTCCACGAGGACAGACTCTGGACACGGGACCTCGCTCTCTGGGGCTTGATGGAGGCACGACTGATTACAGCATTGGCCTTTGGCCCCTGAATCCACCCCCAACCTGGCTCCCTGCCCAGGCCTGAGGACTGGGACCGAAAGTCCCAACTCCCTGAGCTGCTCCCCAGGCGGCCAGCACCTCCCCTAGGACCCTTCCCCATGTCACTCACGACATAACGGAGACGCCCGTGTGGCTCTTGTCACAGGAAGTTCCAAGGGTTGCAGGAGCTCAGGGCCAGAAGGACCAGACCTACGCTTCTTACTATAAAGTACAAGATCCTACTTCCTAACGATCCGCGGAAGGTGGATTTTGGCCCCTGGCCTGCCTGCGGGTGTGTCTTTATTTGACGCTTTCACGTGATGGAGTTTTGCAGAGTGAAAAAAAAATTAGAGGGTAGAAATCACTTTTCTCTCTATTTTGGAGGCATTGTCAGAAGGATTGCCTCCAGGCTCGTGTCCT
This sequence comes from Cryptoprocta ferox, assembly GCA_028646485.1. Lineage (NCBI taxonomy): Eukaryota > Metazoa > Chordata > Mammalia > Carnivora > Eupleridae > Cryptoprocta > Cryptoprocta ferox. The sequence goes on along the minus strand of CM053575.1, from coordinate 2,209,864 downwards.
CACGGGTGAGAAGTCAGGTGTCGTTTGGGTCCTTTTTCACTCCCGTGTGGTTATTTTCTCTGGGCGCTTGCAGACACTTCTCTTCATCTTCGGTCTTTTAAAATTGTGCTCTGTGGGCCCCAGCGCAGGTCTCCGGCCTCCCATGTTCGGCCCTCCATGGCCCCTGTGTTTTGGGGGAATGTCGTGTCCTTGCTGGGTGATTTCTGCTCTATTTTCTCTGTTTTCTGTTTCTGGAACGCCTCTTGATCGGGGATCGGACTCCCCTGGACCGGCTTCTCTAATTGTCGTGACCTTTCTTTCCCATATTTTAGAAGATTTCATCCCTTTACTTTCTATCTCTATGGAAATTTATTTTGAAAAAAATTTTTTTAACATTTATTTATTTTTTGGAGAGAGAGAGAGGGAGGGCACGAGCAGGGGAGGGGCAGAGAGAGAGGGAGACCCAGAATCCGAAGCAGCTCCAGGCCCCGAGGTATTACCTGCCAGGCTCTGTTCTCAGAACTAAGGAAAACAGCAGGCACACGGCTGCAGTGTTCCCGGCACACCCAAGGATTCTTGCTCAGACTTTATAAAGAACTCGTGAATCAGTAAGAAACAGCAAAAAAAAAAAAAAAAATCCAATCAAAGAAACTCAGAAAGGAAAATCAAGGCACACAGAACAGTGGAGATTTGATGGAGGAAAAAAGCAAACATGTGACTAGATGCTCAGTGTCGCTGGAATTCCAACCGATGTCAACTGACACCACGGTGAGGTTTCTGCGCCGCTGGGGCTGCAGGGCACCAGGCCCCAGTGAGGATGCCAGACAGGGGACCCCCCCTCCGAGTGCTGGCAGAAAGCCGGAAACAGTTGGGTGGTCCCTTGTGAGGACAGCGGTGCCTCCCCCCGCACCGGGCAGGGGCCGCGAGCTGCACGTGCCTCAGAGACAATGCAGCGCAATGGGGAGGAGGCGAGCGGCAGAACATGTATGTTCCATACGGTGTAATTTCTGTGGACACGTGGCCGAGAGCAGGGGACCTGACCGCGGGAGGTGTGAGGGGCGCGTCGCGTCAAGGGCAAGGGGACACGACTTCGGCGCGCTGAGCCTTCCAAGGGAGAGCGCCAGCGCGTGCTGCTCTTTCTTCGCGATGTGCCGTGAGTGTGTGTGTGTGTGTGTGTTTTAAAGTTTGTTTCTTTATTTTGAGAAAGACCATGCACATGAGGGAGGGTCAGAGGGAGAGGGAGACCCAGAATCCGAAGCAGCTCCAGGCTCCGAGCTGTCAGCACAGAGCCCGACGCGGGGCTCGAACCCACGGACCGCGAGATCATGACCTAAGCCGAAGCCGGACGCTTAACTGACTGAGCCCCCCGGGCGCCCTGAGCCATGAGTGGTTTTGACATTACAGGCAGGTCTTTGATTTCAGGAGCATTCTGCAGTTTCCCATTTTTGGAGGATTTCATTCTTCACTCTCGCTCAGGAGCCTCTGCTGTCTGAGTGTCACATGTCCCCGGACATCTGGGTGTCACGTGTCCCCGGACATCTTACGCATCGTCCCTCCTCTCCCTGCCCATTTATTCATTCTTCCTTCTGCGGTTCCCTCTGAGTCAGCCCCGAGCAGACGTCTGCCGGAGGCCCAGTCCCGCCGCTTCCCGGGGGCGCCGAGGTCAGCGCAGCCTCTCCGGCCGTTCAGATTCGTTCCCTAGTTCCGAGCTCACTTGGTATCTTCTTCTGTTACCTGCTCATGTCTCGTTGGAGACTTTCTGCGGGGTCGTGTCGTCTCTGAATTTGCCGGGAGCGCGGGCGGCTGGGTCTCACGGTGACTCGTTCAGCCTCGCTCCCCTGCGCCTGTGGAGGGGGTGGCGGCCGACGCCGAGCTGGAGCAACGGCTCGCGTCCTGGCACCGTTGAAAAGGCCGATTTGACCCCCGGGAGCCGTGCCGAAGTGCAGACAGTGACACAGCTGGGTTTCCGCGTCCCTGCCCTCGTGGCGAACACATGCCAGGTTCGGGGTACGGCTCCAGGCCTCTTAAGAAAACAGATAAAAAAACCCAGTTCTTGATTGCAGAGAATTTGAGAATCTACTCGTTTTCGGTATATTCTCAGAGGGACCCCCGGGTCTAAGCAGGCAAGACGGGGTCACGGGGCTCCTGTGCTCGTAGCAGGGATGGAGAAGACTTGGGGTCGGCCTGGCCAAAGATGGTTTCTTGGCGGGAGTGCACTGCTCGGATCTTTCTGGACGATGTTGGCTGCAAAGAAGGGGCGTCCAGCCGGAGAAAGGTGCGGGCCGTGCAGACACGTCAGGTGTGGGGCCCGGAGGGGCGGAGGTCGGGCCGGCATGAGCCAAGCTACTACAGGACATTTACTCCAGATATTTTGGCTCTCGATGAAACCTGGCGAAGCTCATTGGCCAAGTACAAGGTGAAGGCGGGTGTTGGAGCAGAGGGTAGGAGAGCACAGGTGAGCACGCCCGGTGCCCTGGTGGTCCTGCTCTGGGCTGGTGCTGGGTGCATCTGGGTGGGGGTGGAGGCGAAGGAGAGGAAGAGGGGACAAGCCTTGGCTGGCTCCTCCCTCTAAAGTTAGTTCTGACGCAACGACACCAGCGTCAGCAAACCTGTGGATGGTGGATTGCAAACTCACTGTGGGGCAGCGAGGCGGCTGGGAGGTCCCGTCCCCGTCCTTGGCGCGGGACAGAAGGCATCGCCCGCCAGCTTCCCAGCTTCGTGGTTTACTCGAGCAAAGACCCCTGAAGTCACCGCGGGAGGCTCTCGTGAAGCCCGAGGAAGGAACAAGAGATACGGTTCTTGTTCACAGTGTCTTCGCACGGCGTCCTGTAGCGGCCTGCTTGTGGCTGGACTGGGGACGCGTCTGTTCCTTGCGTCTGCTTCTCAGTGCGGCACCGGGGGACACCTTGTCCGGAAGCAGCGCGTTAGACTCAGTCCATCTCACTCCGTTTGGAGCTTAACTTATTTAGGTTTGTGATCGCGGTTGGGCCCGCGCGGCGTGATCTCCCGACTCGAAGACTCCGATCAGGAGTTCTGCCGGGATCACTCCCTCTTCTGAGATCATGCCCGCTGGACACCCAGGCCCCGGGAAGCCGAGGTGGCAGGGGCCCACTGGGCAGCGTGGTGGCTCCAAGCGAAATGCATGGCACCTTCATCAACTCGCCCGTCCTTGTATTTTTATTTTAAATGGAGGGTCAGGGCTCCTGGGCACGGCCGCACGGAGGGTCGGGGCGCCTGGGCACGGGCGCACGGGGGGTCGGGGCGCCTGGGCACGGCCGCACGGGGGGTCGGGGCTCCAGGGCACGGCTGCACGGGGGGTCGGGGCGCCTGGGCACGGCCGCACGGAGGGTCGGGGCGCCTGGGCACGGCCGCACGGGGGGTCAGGGCTCCAGGGCACGGCCGCACGGGGGGTCGGGGTGCCTAGGCACGCCCGACAGTCCTTGGCTGACGCACTCCTGGAAGCTCGGGGTTGATTTTTGCTCCCATTCGGATGCCATCCATGCCGCGTGCTTTCTGGGATGCCTGTCCTCACACTGCACTGTCTCCCTCTGCAGGCAGACAGAAGAGTACTTTCTCCCCCGGATGCTCCAGGACCTGACAGAGCAGGTGAGGCTCTGGGAACAGACCCACTTTCCAGCCCGGCTCATGGTGTGCTGGGGGGGCAGGTGCCCCGTTGGGGGAGGGGTGCGCCTTGGGGGGTGTGCCATGGGGGGGCCGGGTGCGCGGTGGGGGGAGTCGGGGGTGGCTGCGCCGTGCGGGGGTGGAGATGTCGAGGCCACAGCGGCACCCACTGGCGTGAGGGGAGAGCTTCCTGGGCAAGTAGGGAGGAAGGCGCCCCGGCGCTCGGCCTGTTTGTGCCTCCTCGTTCCCATTCGGCCCCCCGTGCTGGGGTGCCTGGGGGAGCTGGAGGAGGGGTCTCCGCCCCCACCTTGCCGGGGCCGGTGCTCAGGCCTCGGGGTCGCCCAGGAAGCCGTGTGGGGACAGGACGGGGGAGGGATCTCGGTATAAAGCCCAAGGAAGACTTTACCTGGCTGCGTGCTCATTGAGGACCCAGCATCAGAAGCCTCGCGTTTGGGACCTGGCGGCCAGGCCTTTAGCGCTGTGGTCGCCCAGCCGTACCTGGCGGCCTTGTCCACCCTCTTCCGACTGGTAGCTGCTGGAGTGACAGCTAGAACCCATCGTGTTCACTTCCCTCGGCGGCCGGCTGGCAGCCGGGGGCACAGAGTGGGTGTTGGGGGGAGGCCTGACTCTGCTACTGCCTGAGGTCCCTCTGGTGTTAATTTGCTCGGGAGGGGGAGAGGAGGGAGGGAGGAGGAGGGGGGTTGATAAACAGCAGGTACTTGGCTTCCAGTCCTGGAGGCCGGAGTCCGAGGTCAAGGCATAGGCAGGGCCGAGCCTCCCGAGGTGCTTCTGTGTGTGGACTGCCGTCCTCCCCATGTCCTCACGGGGTCGTCCCTCTATGCGTGTCTGTCCTGATCCCCTCTTCTTACAAGGACCCTGGTCACACAGGATCAGGCCCCCCCCCGTGACCCTGTGTTCCCTCAGTCACCTCTGTGAGGTCCCCTCTCCAGACACGGCCACATTCAGAGGTGCTGGGGGTCAGGACCCCAGCAGAGGAATCTGGGGGATGCAGTTCAGCCCATGCCACTGGGTTCTCTGCGCCCCTAATTCCTGCCTTTCAGGCAGCTCCTGGGGGTCCGGAATCTCTGCAGGGGAGGGCCTGGCTGGGGTTCAGCTGCACCGAGCCGAAGCAGGGGTCCCTGTCCCCGCATTCCCACCGGGTTCCAGCTCCATTTGCCTCTTGACCGTCAGCGGCTTCCCCAGCCTCTTCCCTGCAGGACAGCGGCTGCCTGGCTGCCGGGCAGAGGTTGTCTCCATTCAGGAGCCGGATTACGTCACCGGCATTGGCTTTGATTGGTGAGCAAGGCTCTTCGAGGGGCCGGCCTGGGCTCAGCACCCTCCGTGTGGACAGTCAGGGACGGGCACAGCTGAGGTGGGCGGGGCTGCCAGCCACGTCTGGTCCTGGAAACTCGCTTGACCTTGAACTACAGCGGTGGGCTCGCTTGTTTTAAAATTCTTCAGACCCAGAACATGGTGCGAGTCTGTGGTGTGTTTCCTTGTGTCCGTGTGTGTGTGGCAGGAGGCCTGTGTCTGAAACAAGTGTGTCGGCACAGTCCTGACCAGGAGCTGCTCCCCATTTCCTTCTGGGGCCGTGGGATGTCCTGGAGGCCTTACCAGTGGCGTGGTCTGCCGTCGGAGGGATTTTGCGTGGTAGTTGATAGCCGGTGGTTGCAAGAATCGGTCCCAGTAATCGTGGATTCCGTGGATTTAAGTTCAGGGGCGTGTTTGGGAACAAGGCAAGGGCAGCCCGGGACCTGCCACACCTGGACATGTTGCTGACTGGCCTGTGGCCCTGAGCCCTGGCCTTCTCACAGCAGGATGGGGTGTGGGTTCCAGCCAGCATGGGGTCCTGCGTGAGGTCGCAGCCACGGAGAAGAGGGCCAGGTTTACTCTGGGGCTCTTGCCCTCGGCAGCAAATGGTGTTGAACTCACACGCATGCATCAAGGAACCTGACCCAGCATACGACGGGGTCCCCATCTCAGGATCAGTTCTTGCTGCGTCTATAACTTTGGGATCCAGAGAGGAGCCAAGTTGGACCCAAGACAGCACGTCAGAGCTGTGGGCGTGCCTGGTGCAGCGTCCACTCAGCACACGGTGGTCTCGGTCCCTCCTCATCAGACCTGTTTGCCGGCCTCGGGGTCAGGGGGACTCTGCCCCTGCCCTGGGAGCTCCCGCCACTCGTGGCTTGGGAACGTGGCTCTTGGTGACAGACACGCCTGCTTCTGGCCCTGCCACTCAGGAGCTGGGTCACTTTTCTCAGGCTTCTGGCCTGAGCCTCAGGTCATTCCTGGCACAGGGCTGGGACCATCCGGTCATACTGTTGAGAGCACGGGTGATGCCGAAAAGGCTCCGTGTCTTGGCTGGCGTAGGGTGACCCTGGACACGTGAGACCCTTTCTTCTTTAATTTTAGAGAGAGCGTGTGCACAGGAAGGGGAGAGGGGCAGAAGAAGAGAGAGAGAGAGAGAGAGAGAGAGAGAAGCAGGCTCCATGCTCCACGCAGAGCCTGACGTGGGGCTCAATCCCATGACCCTGGGGTCACAACCTGAGCTGAAATAAAGAGTCAGACACTGAACTGACTGAACCCCCCAGACGCCCCAAAGACCCTTTTTTTTTTTTTTTTTTTTTTAGCATTTATTTATTTTTGAGAGACAGAGAGAGACAGATCATGAGCAGAGGAGGGACAGAGAGAGAGGGACACACAGAATCAGAAACAAGGCTCCAGGCTCTCAGCTGTCAGCACAGAGCCCGACGCGGGGCTTGAACCCACAAACCATGAGATCATGACCTGAGCCAAAGTCTGACGTTCAACCGACTGAGCCACCCAGGCGCCCCTAAATTTACCCTTTATTCTTAATAACGATGATGACGATGGGGATTTGTGCCCATGGAAAGTCCCAGAGCGGAGTGGCAGCTTGTCAGGGCCACAGTGAGCCCTGTGGCAGCTCGGAGCACAGCTCCTGGCTAACGAACGCTGGGACTAGAGGCCCCGGGGGGCAGCAGGGGAGATGTGGCTGGTGCCGGGCCGCCTGGGCGGGGGGGGGGGTTCTCCCCAGCTGGGCAGGGACTCACTGGGGTTGGAAGCAAAAGGGCAGTGAGGTCGGGACACAGCTCAGACGGGGGGAGGGGGGAAGGGCTAAGGGGTCTCGTGCCCTCCTGTCCTCTGACTGCAGGAAACCGTGCCCTTTGGAGATGCAGTGCTGGCCACCCGGGACACCTGCATCGGCAGCGAGATCTGTGAGGAGCTCTGGACGCCCCACAGGTCAGCCCCGGCCCCGTGTGCACAGCTGCCCTGGCGGGTGGCCTCAGGTGGACACCCCGGGGCTGGGAGGGTGGGTCGCGGCGCGCAGCCCATCTCTTCCTGTCAACCGCGTCTGCCCACAGCCCACACGTGGACATGGGCCTGGACGGCGTGGAAATCTTCACCAACGCCTCGGGCAGCCACCACGTGCTGCGCAAAGCCCACGCCAGGGTGGATCTGGTGACCATGGCCACCACCAAGGTAGGTGTTGGGCCGCCGCGGGCCGGGTCTGTCCCACACACTCTGAGTCCCCAGTGCCCAGGCGCCTGTGGTCACGGCCTGTGCTCTGCAAACGTGCACCAACTCGTCCTCCAGGGCCGCACCCGCCGGACCTCCGCTGACCCTGTGGGGCAGGCAGGGCACCTGGCTCCCGGGGTCCAGTGGCCACAGGCTGCCGCCCCAGCATCGGCCCCTGGGCCCGAGACACTGTCCGAGGGCTGAGGGACATGCCGGCTGTGTGTTCGGCAGCACTGAGCTGGAGTGCAGGGAGCGACCCCGAGGTTGCCGCCCTTGCTGGGCAGCGTGACCCCCGAGGGGCGGGTTTGGGTCTCGGCTCCGTGCCGTGGGGTTCGTCTTCCGTGACCCCCTCCTCCCATGCCAGAGACGACAGCCATATGGGAGGGGTGTGGGGGGCAGTGAGGGGAGGAACGTTGGCGTGACGCCCGGAGCCTGGGAAGGCCGACGGGTCACAGCCCCGGGCCCCACTGTGCGCAGGCCCTTTCTCTTTGGGGCGGGGTGGGGGAGTTCCCTGCGGGGTGCTGTTTATGGTCTGAGGGGGCCGAGGAAGGGGAGGTGACCTCGGTGCCCCTGCACTCTCCAGAACGGCGGGGCCTACCTACTGGCCAACCAGAAGGGCTGCGATGGGGACCGACTCTACTACGACGGCTGTGCCCTGGTAGCCTTGAACGGCCGCATCTTGGCGCAGGGCTCCCAGTTCTCCCTGGACGACGTGGTGAGTGCGCGCCTGGGGCAGCTGCTCCTTTCTGCAACCGCGCCCTCGTGCAGGGCTGTTGTCTCCGGGCCCCCATGAGGCGCCCACCCCCTGCCCGGACAGATGAGGCCACCACAGCGCAAGGGTCACACCACGTGCACAGCCCGGAGGGAGGACCCCGGCCCCACAGTCACTCTCGGGGGCAAGCGAGCGGGCAGGTGCTGTGGGGGGCAGGCCGCGTCCCGACAGGACAGCGTTGGGGGTGGGGCAGGCCGCGTCATGACAGGAGAGTGGGGAGGCCCTGGTCCCCCAGGGAGGAGGCAGTACCGCCTGGTCCCCGCAGGAGGGGGGTCGCTCAGCAGGGGCCTCGTGCGTAGAAGCAGAGCAGAGGGGAGCTCGGTGAGGCCGCCTGAGGACAACCTGCTGGCTGTCTCCCCGTGTCCAGGCTGCGTGTGTTAACTGTGGGCCTGACACAGTTCTGGCCCCGAGCCCTGGGAGCCCTGGGAGCCCTGGGAGCCCTGAGGCTCCCGGGAAGGCCTCCCTCCGTGGGGCCGTCCGGTCTCACTGGACGCGCGAGCCGGCCGGGGTCAGCCGTGTCTGTACGGGGGGGTGTGGGGCGCGCTCAGAGGTGGCATTGCCGCAATCCTGGGGCGTGGGGCGGGGGGAACAACCAGGAAGGCCGGCTGAGACCCCTGCCCTATCCTGATGCGGCCCGACCTCTGAGAAGCTGACGGAGACTCACCCTCTGCATTGAGTGCGCGTGTCCGTACCGTCCATGCCTCTGACCGCGGAAGTCCTTGGGCAGGATTGTTGGCTCCCAATTTTACTTTTGTTTTTGGCTTTTACATTCAAAACAAAAGGAAATGGCTGTTCCCTCGGGAAGTGGACACGAAGGCCAGCTGTGCAGATACAAGTGACAGGAAGGGAACAAAGGCCAGCTGTGTGGACACAGGTGATGGGAAGTGGACACGAAGCAGCCGGG
>CM053575.1:2160779-2200551 GCA_028646485.1 Cryptoprocta ferox | reverse complement strand
CTCCGCCCCACCCCACCTCCAGGGCTGGCCGGGGAGCGGGACCCTGGCTGGTTGGTGGAGGGAAAGAGGGTCCCGTGGCCACGGTGGCCTTCCCTTCTCTAGAAAAGCCAGCCGTGGAGAGGGTGGCCGAGAGCTCTTTGCAGCCCATCCCGCCCCTGAAGCTCCCTCAGCGCCCCCGGCTCTGGGTCCTTCCGTCTTTGGTCCGGGGGCGCCTGCTGCAGGCACACAAGTGTCACAGGACCCTGTTTCCTCCGGACGCTAGGGAGCTCCTGCATCACTCGGACACTCTGTCTGTGGAGCTGTGCGGGGAGCAGGGTGCCAGTGTGTGTGTGCCCTCGGTGCCCGGCCGGGCTGACATTTCCCGCTGTGTCACCCAGGCTCGGGTCCGGATGGTCGTGGCCTACCTGTTCGCTCAGCTGAGCCTCTGGGCCCGGGGCGCTCGCGGAGGGCTGCTCGTGCTTGGATCAGCCAATGTGGATGAGAGGTGCGTGTGCCCGACTTCCCAGCACCCCAGGTCCCCAAGGGTGAGTGCTCCCCCAGGCCGTATTTTCAGGCTCCTGCCAGTTCTCACGCTATCTGTGAGACACCCGGGGGGGTCACATCGCCCCACGGCTCAGGGCACGTTTGGCACCCCAGGACGTCATTACCCCCAAACTTTACGATGACTCTGGTATGCAGACAGGTGGACACTGTTTCCCTCTGGCTCCCTGCCCCCGGCCCGCCCCGGCTGGCTCCAGCTGGCTTGGCGCTCTTCCTCGTGCTGAGTCTGGAGTCTGCCTCCCCACCCCCACCCCCACCCCCACCCCACTCGCCTTCACCCACCTCCTGCTGGGCAGTCCTGCGCGCCTTCGGTCCTTGCTCTGCGCTCTGCGTCCAGCGTTCACTCCCGACCAGGGAGCTCGTCTCTGACGTGGGCTGGACACACTTGCTCACGGTCTCTGCCGGTCAGGAAAACTCAGAGCCTCCCTGTTGTTCGTTGATTTCAGCCGACCTTCAGGGTGAGCACTGGGAGGAGGACTCCTTCTCCAGCCTCCGGTTCCCCACTTCTCTCAGGCGTTCTCACGTGCTCCTTGTTAGCGGAGGGATTCAAGAACTTTGTCATTTATTCATCTGTTCTTCCATGCATTAGTCTTTCCATCCATTTGTCCACCCATCCACCAACCTGTCCCTCCGTCCATCTGTCCATCCATCCATCCACCCACCCACACATTCATCCACTCACTCACCCATCCATCCATGTGTGTATCCATCCACACATATATTTATCTGTTCACGCATTCGTCTGTCCACTATCCGTCCATCCATCCACCCATCCATTCATCTCACTCATCCATCCATCCATCTGTCCATCCATCCACCCACCCACACATTCATCCACTCACTCATCCATCCATCCCTGTGTGTATCCATCCACACATATATTTATCTGTTCATGCATTCGTCTGTGCACTATCCGTCCGTCCATCCACCCATCCATTCATCTCACTCATCCATCCATCCATGTGTCCATCTATCCACACATACGTTTATCCGTTCACCCATCCATCTTTCTGTCCATCCATCCATCTTTCTCTCCGGGGCATGAGTGTCTTAATCTTTCTGCGTCCTCGCCTGTCTGCAAACGTGTTCTCTGTTAAACGTTTTCTTGGACTTCTGAGTCGTGTTTCCTAATTGTGACGATTTAGAGTTAGCACCCTCTAGCTGGCAAAAATTCCTCCCATTCCCGTGAATATTTTGTCAATTTTCACTGCTCGTCTGCTGCCTTCGATGCTTTTGTGAGGAACTGATGTTCCGGGACGGATGTGACAGCTGGTGTGTATTCTGAGCCCGAGGTAGTTGAAAATTTTGGTGTTTTGTTTTGTTTGCTTTTGAACAAGAGCGTGATCTATTAAGTAATTACAGTATTGTAACAGTTCCCCTGTCACCTACCGGATTTAATACGTTAGCAAAAACTAACAATTATTTTTTTCAGGGTGGGAGTGGGTTTCTTGGTGTTTGCGTGTTCCTGGATGTCAGTTGAGAAAATAAGTATTTCTCTGTGACGCCTGTTCACATGCCCATCTCTTCGGATCGCGTTTTGCTGCCGGGTCCTTCCTGCAGGTATTTGGAAATCCGTCTACAGCTGCACAACCTTTTCTTGTATTTTACTTTCAACAGCGTTTTTTCCATCGTGTGTGCTTCTTGTCCCTGTTGGGCCGACTGTCCCTCACAGCGTCCCGTCTACGATCCCCCGGCTGCTCACGTCCCGGGGTAGAGCTTCAGATCTGTCATTTCTCGTTGTGCTGGTTCTTTTTCAAGGTGACTTGTGATTCTGTGTCTTAATGGCTTCTGAGCTAACTTCCGTTCTGTTGCGCGCCCATGGCTAGTTCTTTAAGGAACGGTTGAACGTTCACCACGTGCCGGGCGTTCTCGGTGCTGTGAACCCAACAGAAAAGTAACTGGTTTTACTCTAGTGGACGGAGACAGGTAATAACAAAGCTCATCACGTGTGTAGGGTGGGGAAAGTCTACAGAGAAAAACCAGGGCAGGCAGAGGGACAGTGTGGGAGTTTGGGATTGTAACTGGGGCGGCCAGGGAAGGCCTGTCTGAGAAGTTGGTTTCCAAAGGCCTCAGGAGCGACGAGAGGAAACGCAGCCCAGATAACGGTGTGTGCAAACGTCCTGTGGTGAGAGCCCACCAGGACAGAGGGTGGTCGTCGCCTCTCTGAAAAGCCCAGTCTTGTCTGAGGGAGGTGCCAGGAGCCCAGCCAGGGCAGGTTGGAGGAGAGTGGGCGGTGGGTGGGGGACCAGGAGTTAGTTCTTTCCAGAAGTTTGCGCTGCAGGGGAGGGGAGGTACAGGGTGGCAGCTGGCAGCAGCAGCGGGGCGAGAGAGGAGGTGTTTTCTCAGGAGCTGATGAGAGAGGGGTGGCAGGGAAGAGCAGTGTTGGTGATGTGGGACGGGGACGTGGCTGGAGAGCTGTCCCAGTGTCCTGAGGAGGTGACAGCAGGTGGCCAGGCAAGGGGTTGGCTTTTTTGGGAGCCCAGCTAGTGTGTCCAGCAGTGGACAGTGCAGACGCAGGCGTGGGTGGGGTGGGGTCGGCGCTGTGACCGTCCTCAGTGAAGCAGGAAGCGGAGTCACTAGCCGAGTGACAGCGTGCAGCAGATGTTGGGTGTTTGAGGGGAGGTGGTGACAGCGAGGTGGGCCCCGGAACTAGGCGGGCAGCCCGGCCCCGGGGATGCCCTGCAGGCGGGGTCGAGCCCTGTGCCCCTACGCACACGTGTGGGGCAGGGAGCTAAGCGAGCCTGGCAGGGGTGGGGGCAGGGGGGCCGAGGAGCGGCATGGGGAGGTGATTGAGGGCAAGCGCGAGGCGGAGGCTGCCTGAGTGCGCTGCCGCCCTGTGTCCCGCCATCCGTTGGGAGACGGGCCTCTGCATCCGGCGGACCCGGGGCTGCGGCCGACTGCAGCCAGAGGATGGAGAAAACCAGGTCCAGGCTTCCAGAATCCTCTCCCAGTGGACCTGCACAGATGGGCCTGATCCTCCCCGCCCCCGGCAACACGCGTGACGGCACATGGGCAGCGCTGTCCGCCGGGAAGCTTGTCAGAGACTCCACGCCCGGGGACTGCGCTGGGGGCCGGTCACACGGCCACCCTCTGCCTGGCACGGACCACGGCCCCAGACTCCCAGGAGGAAAGCAGTGCTCATAGGCAGCGTTTGAACAAGGAATTGAGGAACCCGAGCCCCTGTTTTCCGTTAGGGAACGCTGGGAGCACCCCAGATCCCTGGTGCCGGCCGAGCACCAGCCCCGCGAGGAGGCCTTTCCGAGGACGGCTGCGCTCAGGCTTGTCTGCGCGGAGCCTGACGGATGGGAGGCCCTGAGGTCTGGGGGAGCCGTCACCAGCAGTAGGAGGTTGGGGCGAGGTCGGAGCTGGGAATGGCCAGGGGCAGGTCGGAGGTCAGTGACAAGCGCAGAGGAGGGCTGGAAGAGGCCGCCAGAGGCTGTAACGCCAGAGAGGTGGCGGGTCCTGCTGGAGGGGCCGGCGAGTCTAGAACGTTCCACAAGGGAACGTGCAGCCGGCCCCTCCCGTGTCTTCAGGTCCTGGCTTCCCTGGGCAGGGGACTCGCCAGCACCTGTCGTGGCCAACGTAGGTGGGAAGCCGTGTGACCGCTGCAAGAGGTGCGGCGGCCAGTCCCTGTCCCCCTGCAGCCGGTCCCTGACCCCCTGCGGCCGGTCACTGTCCCCTGCGACCGGTCACTGTCCCCTGCGACCGGTCACTGTCCCCCTGCGGCCGGTCCCTGTCCCCTGCGACCGGTCCCTGTCCCCCTGCGGCCGGTCTCTGTCCCCCTGCGGCCGGTCCCTGACCCCCTGCGGCCGGTCCCTGTCCCCTGCGACCGGTCCCTGACCCGCTGCGGCCGGTCCCTGTCCCCTGCGGCCGGTCCCTGTCCCCTGCGGCCGGTCACTGTCCCCCTGCGGTCGGTCCCTGACCCCCTGTGGCCGGTCCCTGTCCCCTGTAACTGGTCACTGTCCCCCTGCAGTCGGTCCCTGTCACCCTGCAGCCGGTCCCTGTCACCCTGCAGCCGGTCCCTGTCCCCCTGCGGCCGGTCCCTGTCCCCTGCGACCGGTCACTGTCCCCCTGCGGTCGGTCCCTGTCCTCTGCGGCTGGTCCCTGCGTGGGGTCTAGTTGGGGAGTGCAATGGGACGCTTGCAGGTCTCAAGGACTTTTACTTTTCCTGAACAAGGTGGGACGACTGCGGGTCTTTCACCAGGTGCAACGGGTCCGCCTCCTCCCACCCGTGCAGCTCACACCTGGCAGGTGGGGCTGGGGGATGGCGAGCGGGCTGGGCCTCCGGGGTATCTTGCTGTCAGTGGCAGGACCGACGAGATTTGCTGGTGCACCAGGCCCGGTGAGGGTGCCCAGGCCGACCCCAGCCGCTGACGGGATGGACACGTCATGACATGTGGTCAGATGTGGCGGGTGCAGCACCGGGCGGGGAGGTCGAGGCCCAGTGTCGGGAATGCGGCTTTGCGGACACCCGCGTGGAGGTGTGTGCTGGGCAGGTATGCGGGATTCTGGAGAAATGCAGGGGTGAACTGCACCCCCGCCTTGGGGGTGTACAGATGCTGAAATGCCATTGAAGCTACCGGACCAGCTGGGCCCCTGTGGGACTGAATGGTGACAGAAAAGGAGGGGGCCAAGGGACCCCCAGTTCCCCGTGCGCAGAAGCTGCAGATCAGGGGTCCCACACCAGAGGAGAAGCAGCAGCTGATGGGGGAGGAGGGGGTTAATGGGCTTGCTGATCGGGTGTGGGGGACCTGGGGGCCAGCTGCGGGACTGGTGGGGGGGGGGCGTCTGGAGGGGCCCCAGGCTGGAACCTGGCGGTGAAGACCCGAGAGAGAGCAGCGGGGAGTGGACGCGGCCCCGAGTGATCCGGTGTGTGGGGCCGGGGGACAGGGGCCAAGAGAGGGCAGGGGGGCCGGGGACTTGGGGCCTCACTTGGGGCTACGCTCACGGGAGCAGAAGGGTCGGCTGCTGGAGTTGATGAAAATGCCGGTGACCCCACTGTCCCGGCCCTGGGGGCTGCGGCCCGGCACCCAGTCCTGTTGGATCGGGGCTGCCCTCGAGTCCTCAGTTACCCTTTATGACCTGCTGCAGACCCGCCCCAGAGCTTGTCACACGGCGGGGCGGGGGGTGGGGGCGGCTGGGGGCTTCAGCACATGAATTTGGGGGCATGCAGACATTCAGTCTGTGACGGCGACTTCCTTAGCAAAGTTGTCGTTTGAGCTCAACCGGTGGCGCACACTCAGGCTGGGGGTCAGGGGGACGTCTGTCTTGTCGTCAACGTGCAAATGTGGCTCCCGCCCCCAGGGTGCCCCCACCCCCCGGACTTTGATGCTAAGACAGAGACCAGGCCGGAGCCTTGCCCAGTGGGTCTCCTGGCTGCCCCAGGCAACCTCCCGACTCTGAGCTGCTGACACGTCCCTGGGGGCAGGGGGAGGCGCAGAGTAAGAGGGACCCCTGGGGTGCAGGGAAGGGGGCCCCCGCCTCCCCCACCCAGGGCAGCCCCAGGGATTTAACTGTCCCTCTGTTTGGTGCCCTGGCGGCCTCTATGACCGAGGCCTCGCTCCCTGGCAGGAGTCAGGGGGCGCTGACAGCAGCAGGAGGTCAGCTGTGTGGGTGGGGGTTGGACGGGGCCAAGCACCCAGGGACTGGTGAGTTTCCAGCTGGACCAGGGCTGGGACAGGCAGGCAGAGGGGACGGCTGTCCTCCTGCTGGTGTTGAGCAGTGACACGTGCGCCCGGTGACACCGGCAGGGGCCGGACCCTCAGAGGCCACCACTGAGGAGGTTCAGGGGTGAGGGGCAGGGGCAGGAATGGTCTTGTGGGGGGTGGTGGGCTCGGGGTGCGGGTGGAGACCTGCCACCACGCGGAGGGCGGGCAAGAGAGTGCGGTGGGTGGAGGGGTGTGTCCTGCAGCTGCCCTAACGGCTGACTGGGGCGTCAGCGGCTGGACGGCAGTGTTCAGCACAGACCCCCTGACGGGGCGCACCTCGGGCTGTGGGGAGGGCTGGCTCCTTCTGGAGGCTGGGGGGGGGGGTCCGTTCCTCGCTGTCTCCAGCTTCTGGAGGGGCCCTTCCCCCCCTGCAAAGCCAGCGGGCAGCCCCCCTGCTCACAGCCCCCCCGTCTCTGGCCCTGCCTCCCCCCTACAGCGTTCAGGACGTTCGTGACTCCACCTAGGGCCCACCTGGTGATCCAGGTTAAAAACCTCCCCTCGAGGGGCGCCCGGGGGGCGGGGGGGCTCCGTCAGTTAAGCGTCTGACTCTGGATTTCAGCTCAGGCCCCCCGAGTCTGCCCTGTGCTGACACGGCCGGGGGTCTGATTGGGATCCTCTCTGTCCTGATCTCTCTCTGCTCCTCCCCTTTCACTCTCTCCCCTCCCTGTGCTCCTCCCCTGCTCACATGCGCTCGCTCGCTCGCTCTCTCAAACACAGCAACCCCCCCTCATCTCAAGGGCCTCAACTTAATCACACCTGCAGAGTCCCTTTTCCCCGCAGGTCTCGTGTTCTCGGGTCCTGGGTACGGCACGGGGTGTCTGCCGCTCTTCCGCCCACCACAGGGGTATCTAGGAGGGGTGCTGACAGGTGGAGAGGTGGCCTTCCCTCTTAAGGACCTCACCCCTCAGTCGCACGTCCCGCCAGCCCCGCCCTTCAGACGCACCGCTCCTGGCTGGATGCCTGTCACCCCCAAATCCGTGCCTGGCCCTGACGCCTTCTCGGGTGGTTCGAGTGCCTCCCCTCGGTCACCTGCCGCCTCTGCCCTTTGCGGACCGACCGCTGCAGCGGGCCGCTCTTCTCCGAGACCCTCCATGGACGCGTTCTGTCCCCACAGCCTCCTCGGCTACCTGACCAAGTACGACTGCTCCAGCGCAGACATCAACCCCGTGGGCGGGATCAGCAAGACGGACCTCAGGGCCTTCGTCCAGTTCTGCCTGGAGCGTTTCCAGCTCCCTGCCCTGCAGAGGTGAGTGCTGCCCTCGAGACCGCGGCCACGGCCCCAGAGCCACCGGGCCGTGCCCGGCATGGCCCCCTCCCGCACCTCCCCGCTGCCTGAAGGAAACAGCCCTGCCCTCGGGGCACTCAGGGTCCTGGGGCAGGTCGCCCCCTTCATCCCGCCCCCCCTCAGGCCCCCCCGGGACGTGGGTCGATGTCTGGAGACCTTCCTGGTGGTCCGGGCACAGTGCTCCTGGCGTCTGGTAGGAGGATACTCCCGGGCGCCCTGCAGTGCCCAGGCCGGCCCCACCAGACAGCGTGACCTGTCCCCACGCGCAGTCACGCCCAGTGGAGGAGCTCCGCCTAGTGGCTCCCTGCCGTCGGCTCCTGCCCCTGGGCGTGATGCCCCCCCCCCCCCGGAAAGCCCAGCACCGCCAGCCTCAGCTCCGCTGTGCTGATGGGCGCAGGCCCCCAGGGACGTGGCTGGAGACGGGCCCGGGCGCCGGGGACGGACGTTTCGGGGTTTCCTCCCAGAGCTCGCAGGCACCGGGGCAGCCGTAAGGACTGACGCCCATGTGTCTTGGCCGCAGCATCCTGGCAGCACCGGCCACCGCGGAACTGGAACCCTTGGCCGACGGACAGGTGTCCCAGACCGACGAGGTAGTGGCGGCTTTGTCCCGGTGCTTCCTCCGTGTCTCCCTGTGTCCTCGTGTCCTCCCTGGCGCCTTCACTGCTCCCTTTCTGCCGCGGGGACACTGCTCCACCTCCCGGGTCCTGGCCGGGGAGCCCAGTGCTCGGTGCCAGTCCCACTGCTGACCTTTGACATTTTGATTCGGCCCCCTTGAGGCTGGCGCCGGGGAGGAGGGGTGAGTGGGGCAGGTCCCTTGCAGGTGGCAGGGGTGTGACCTCAAAAGAATCGCTCTGGGCCCCTCCTTCCCATACTGGCCCGCGAGTGGTCAGGGCTGGTCGGGGCCGTGGCCGTGCTGTGCAGCTTCCATGGACGAGGCCAAGTGACCACTCGCCATCGCGTACCCGGTGACGGCTGACCTGCCCGCTGCCCGCTGCTTCGGCCACGCAGACTCACCTGTGCTCCTCCAGGAGCTTTACAGCGTTAGCTCTCGCGTTAAGTGCGTGAGCTGGTGGACTGGGCTGCGCGGTGGAGGAGGGGCCGGCCTGGTCCTCGCGCGGGGGGTGGACCGATGTCCCCGCACTGCTTGCCTCTCCTGTCTGCTGTCTCGGCATCTGGGGGGGAACCAGCGCATCGTAAGCGTGTAGATGTGCCTCCGGGCTCTGTGGCGGGTGTGTCCGCCCGTGTCCTGGCACCGCGCGGCTTTGCCATCGGCTGTAGTGTCGCCAAGTGTGAACCTTGTGGTCGGGGCTCTTCCGGGCCCTTGGAATCTCTGTATGGACTTTGAGGTCAGCATGTCGTCTCTGCCACACACGCAGACGCCCGCTTGGATTTCGTAGCAGCAGCCTTGGATCCGTAGCTGCACCTGGTGGCCGCTGTCACCACAGTAACGTGCAGTGTCCTAGGCACGTGCGAGTCTTCCTGTTTGCTCCGGACACCTCGGTCCTCAGCGACGGTTTGTAGTTTTCAGAGGAAGTGTGCTTTTGCTTCTTAAATTTACTTCTAAGTAGTTTATTTTCTTCATTCTATCATGAACGTAATTGTTTTTCCTAATTTGATCCTCAGGTGGCTCGTGGTGAGTGCACGGAACGATTTTCCGCCCTTTCTATCTCGGTCTCCCCGGGCCCCTCCAGTCCGTCCGTCTCCTTCCGCGTGCTCTGGCAATGGCTTGTGCTCCTCCCGCGCGTCAGAAGGCGGAAAGTTAGGTCACTGATTTGAGGTCCTTTTCTTTCTTGTCTTAAATGTTTATTTTGAGACGGAGAGCAGGAGAGGAGCAGAGAGAGGTGGAGACAGAACCCCAAGCACGCTCCACACTATGAGCGCAGAGCCCGGCGTGGGGCTCGATCCCACAAACTGTGAGATCACGACCTGAGCCGAGATCAAGAGTCCGACGCTTCACCCACTGACCCCCCAGGTGACCCGAGGTCTTTTTCTTTCCACGCGCAGGTGTTTACGACCGTAAACTCCTCCCTCGCCACCGTGCTCTCTGTGTCCTAGAAGTCATTGCCGCGTCATTTTTGTTCATCTCCAAATACTCCCTAATTTTCCTCGTGATTTCTTCTCTCACCCATTTACTCGAGAGCATGTGGTTTAATTCCCACGTGTCTGTGAGTGTCTGAAGTTTCTTTCTGTTACTGGATTTGTAATTCTCCTCCTTTCCGGTTGGAGAGCATACTGGGGGCGAGTCGGTGTTTTAAAGTTCATGGAGGCCCGTTTTGTGGCCTGGGATTTGGTCTGTCCTGGAGAATGTTCCGTGCACCTCGAGACCTTGTGCCCTGCAGTTGTTGGGCAGAATGTTCCAGAGATGTCTTTTGGTTCTAGTTGGTTCGCGGTGTTTGAGTTTTCATTTTCTTGTTGGTTTCTTTGTCTAGTTTTATACGATATGGAAAGTGAAGTATTAAAGTTTCCAACTATTACTCTTGAATTTAAGGAATTAAAATCTCATGCTAGCAAATATTCATCTCCTGCCAAGAGAGCGGTAAAAGAAGTCCATGGCAAGGACGACGGGCTAGGCCCTGGGGCTCGTGGTGAACGGGCAGGACGTGGCCGTTTATGTCCCTGGGACAGACGAGCGGAAGCAACCGTGATGGCCACACAGTCAACCCCAGTGACCCAATGGTGGCAGTGCCCCCTGGGAGGATCAGGACAGGCTTCCCCAAAGAGGTGACATTGGAGCTGAGGCCCGAGGGAAGGCCAGGGGAACAGGAGGGAGGGCCTGGGCCTGTGTCCTACGGGCCCCGGTCGGCGGGGAGGCTGTCGGCGCTGCCACGGAACGCCAGCGTCACAGGAGCTGAGAAGCGATTGGAGCAAATACTGAGAGACGCTGCTTGTGTGCGCCTCGGCATGAGGGTGGCGCTCGTTGGGGCGTCTGGTGGCTGGCGTGGCCCAGGTGTCTGTGCTGAGCCGCCTGTCCTCAAGGACAGTGGCCCCTGGGGCCGGGTGCAGGCCGCTCTGCAGGGTGTCAGGCCTCACGTGGGTCCTGGCATCAGCCCCCCGGGGCTGCTGGAACCGAGCACCGCGGCGGGCGGCTTACAGAGGAGCCACGCAGGCTGTCGGCAGAGCCGCGCTCCCCCGGCGGCTCAGGGGGACGAGCTGCCTCTCTGTACGGCTTCCAGGCCTTCCTGGGCTGCGGTCGCATCCCCCCAGCCTCCGCGTCCCCCCAGCCTCTGAGTCCCCCCAGCGGTCCACATCCATCCACACGGCTTCTCCCCCGCATGCGTCGCTCTGACCCCACATCCAGGACCAGCTCAGCATCTTTCACTTCGTTACACCCACGTGGACCTTTATCTTCCCACGTGAGCACAGTCTGCGGCTTCCGCGGCTTAGAACGTGGACAGCCCTCCAGCCGGGGCCGCGCTTCCGTCCGTCCCAGCCGTCACAACCTGGCCCGGGTCTTCTTTCCAAACGCCCGCGGCTCCGTTGCTGGCGGTGAGGGGGAGCGAGCCCCCGCATCCGCTCCTGGCCTTCGGGGACGTGTCCCTCCCCTGGCTGTCCGGTGCCGTGGGCGCAGTGGCAAACCCTCCTTTCTCCGCAGGAGGACATGGGCATGACGTACGCGGACCTGTCCGTCTACGGCAGACTCCGCAAGATCGCCAAGACCGGGCCCTACGGCATGTTCTGCAAGCTCGTCAGCCTGTGGAAAGACGTGTGTTCCCCGCGCCAGGTACACCGCGAGCACGTGGGGGGGAGGGGGGGGAGGACAGTCACCGTGCGGGGACAGTGGGCGGGAGCAAGTCAGCGCGGTGTGGCCTCCAGTGGTAGCGCTCTGGCTCCAGCGACACCACCCCCAGTCGTCAGTTCCCCTGCCCACCATCCTGCCCGCGTCGGGCCCGTCGGGGCTCACGTGGTGGGCCCCACAGAACCACCTGGAAGTCTGGTGCAGTGAACCTTCCCGGGCATCTCCTGATGCCGCGTCCAGGGGCGCTAGAGTTGGGAACCCACGTGTTATGGCCCAGCCACTGCCCTGTGCGGCCACCAGCGCCGGTCCCCTGGGGAGGTTTGCGGAGGGGGGCCCACGGCGTGATGCGGGCGAGACCCCCGGGCCCGGGCCTTCGCGGCCTCGCGAGCTAGATGCCCCGCGTGTTCCTTGCCTCCCAGGTGGCGGACAAGGTGAGGTGGTTTTTCTCCAAGTACTCCACCAACAGACACAAGATGACCACGCTCACCCCCGCGTACCACGCGGAAAGCTACAGCCCCGACGACAACAGGTTCGACCTGCGGCCCTTCCTCTACAACACCAGCTGGCCCTGGCAGTTCCGGTGCATAGACACCCAGGTACGTCCGGCGAAAGCGGGGCTCCCTGCGTCGCGCAGCTGCCGGGAAACCCTGCCCACCCCCGTCGAGGACTGAAGAGCTTTCCTGCCGTCCTGTTTCCACAACGGGCAAATGCGTGTCCGGTCGGCGCGTGCTGTTCCCGGCGGTGCTGATGCACATGAGTAGCCGTGGGCACCGGGGACCGTTCGCTGTCCCCCACGGACAACTCACGTGTCCTGATGGTTTCACACCTTCTCGGCCACTCTGCCTTTCCTTTCTTTTTCTAGTTAATTAACAATAGGACGAGGAAGGATGAGTAGAATCAATTTAAGAAGGACACGTAGGCCCTTCCCGTGTCCTCTTCTCCAAGGCCAAGCGCGGGAGCAGGGCCAAGGGCACTTTGGGCGCAGCTTGTTAATGGCCCAAGGGAGGGCAGCGGCCAGCAGGGCGCCCTCGGAGGCCCGGAACACGAGGCATGTGGGGGACAGCGTCCAGGGACGCTGGCACCCTGCCAGGACAGCCCCGCCTCTAGACGAGTTGGGGGGACAGGGCGCGGCTCCCCCAGGGGTGCTCAGCGATGGATCCCCCAGATCAGGAGTGGGGTTTGGAGGCCATGCAGCCAAAAACGGGCAGCTGTAGACCCCTCATAGACAGAGAAAGAATCCACCATGGTGTCGTTGTCGGGCGGGGACCCCGTGACATGTCATGGGTCCAGCAGGGACCCCATGACGTGTGGGGGTGAGTTTGCTGGGACCCCGTGACGTGCAGGGGCGGGTCCTGCCAGACCTTCCCAGTGCGCATGCTCTGCACCCTTCCCACATCCTCGCACGTCTGGGGACTGTCTCACAAGTGGCTCATTCGGTCCCCTGACCGCCACCCTAGCTGGGTGTGACGAGCGTGTTTCCGCAGCGTGGTTGTTAACGTGCGGCCGTGGACGTTCGGGTGGCTTCTCCATCCAGGTGCTCCGGCTCGAGAGCGGAGGCCCTCAGGACCTGGAGGGCGTGGACTGACGCGGCTCCGGCGAGGGCCCCTCCCGACGCTCCACCCCGCCGGGGACCACGCGCCCGCGTCCGCTTCCACGGCTCCCGGGAAGAGGTCTCGTTCCGGTTCATTCGGAAAGACTCAATTAAAGAGCATGTGGTTTCTGGGACCTGAGTCTGTCCATGTGGTGGGTGAGGGTCCCGTCCTGGGCCCCCCTCCGTTCCCAGCCTCCCGGGTGCAGAGGACAGCTCCCGTGGGGGTGGCCACAGACCCGGGAGGGGGCAGCATCTGTTTGGGGTCCGTGCAGCCCTCCCCCTGCCCAAAGCCTTACCCAGGAAAAGAAACTTGTGAGCCGGACAGGAATATATTAATTAACAAGCAGAGCAGCGCAGGGCTCGCGACAGCGTCAGGTCTGGCTGGATCCAGGGTTTGCCTGTGTCCTTAGAACTTGGTTCCTTCATGGTACCCACCAGGTGCTGTGGCCCCAGCCTCACAAACTCCCGGGTTTAAGTCCCGCAGGAAATGTGCTCAGTTGGGTCACGGGCCCGTCCCTGAACCAGTTAGTTGAAGCACCAGGGTCCCCTCCCCCCGGAGGACCAGGAGGTGTTACAGAAGTGGGAAGAATGGACAGTGAGTCCCCAGACAACACACGCCCCTCCCATCCGTCCTGGTCCAAGCCCGGGTCCCATGGCTCCGTCTGCACCTCCTTCTGAGGGGACCTTTCCTGGGGCTGCTGCCACGGGCTCTGGGCCCACACAGCCCGTGGGTGGACCTTCCCTGCACCTTCCCATGGTGACAGCAAGGCCACTAGATACAGAGGAGTTTTGTCTTCAAGGACAGCTCGTCCTCACCAGGGCCACGGTGACAGTGTTCTTGGCACCGACCTGGCCCCCGTGCACCCTGGGGGTCGCTCTCACCCCAGGCTGGTTTCTGGCAGAGCTGGTGAGCGGCCGCTTTTGGCCCATGGGGGTAGGGACAGATGAGACCCAGATGTGAGCATGGGGTCAGCAGCCGAGGCGGGGACCCTCACGTCACACCATCACCGTCTGAGATGCCAGCTACCAAAGGTGACACCCTCGGTATGGGCCTCGTCACCCAACAGGTGTCCCGGGCAGGACCGGCGCCTTGCTGACTCCCTGGGGAGGGGACGGCACACCACGGGACATCCTCAGGCCTAGTTACAGTGTCCCTGCGGTTATAGGGTTGTGTCCCCCCAGCTACAGGGTCGTGTCCCCCCAGCTACAGGGTTGTGTCCCCCAGTTGCAGGGTTGTGTCCCCCCCGGCTACAGGGTCGTGTCCCCCCCAGCTACAGGGTCGTGTCCCCCCGGTTACAGGGTCGTGTCCCCCAGTTATAGGATCATGTCCCCCGTTTACAGTGTTGTGTCCCCCTAGCTATAAGGTGGTGTCCCCCTAGCTATAGGGTGGTGTCCCCCCAGTTACAGGGTGGTGTCCCCCAGTTACAGGGTCGTGTCTCCCCAGTTACAGGGTCGTGGCCCCCGGTTACAGGCTGGTCACCAGAGCTCAGCTAATGGGAAGCTGGCGGTCTCTGCGCGCTACGCTGGCTTTCTGCAGACCGTCACGGCCGAGACCCGGCCTGTCTCCTGGGAAAGACGAGGCCTCACCTCAGACAGACACACAGACAACCCAGAAACTCGGGAGCCTCCTCACGCCCTGGGGATGCTCCTAAGAACCGCGATCCCCAGGAGCCTTTCTCACCACCGGAAGGTCCGTGTCACTCAACAGCAAAAGTGATCTAAGGGACCTCAGGAAGACGCACGTGTCCTTGCACAAAGGGTTTATTGAAGCAGCCAAGCCTATGACCGGCCTGTGCCGTCCGTCCAGGCAGAGCTCGGTCAACGCAGACGCAGTGTAGTGGGATTCTGGGACTCTAAAGACAAAAACAGAGTTTGGGAAGACGTTGTGTCCAGCAGGATGGATCCCTTAGAAGTCTGAGAAGAACACCTGTCCCGAGACCACGGAACATGCCAGAAGAATGGGCAAAGTCAAGGGCACACCATTTCCGAAGGACCAATCTGCACCCAGAAGAATTTTTGTAGTGTTACTTGCGCAAAACTGAAAACTAGCAGTATCGTAACAGGAAGGCAGAGCGACTCCGCCGTAGCCAGGTGCAACGCCATCAGTCCCCTCGATGACCTTTCTGAAGGATAATTTGGCAACAGGCCGCCAAAGGCCCGAAGACGCACATTTTCACATGGCAAGCCTGCTCTGACGGTTTGTCCTCGGTTTCCATATCCCGGGGAGGCTGTGACTCCCACCAGGACATCGCCACCCATCAGGGGCCGCCCTCTGTGTTGGGCTGGGCGGACGCCTCTCCCGGGTTCTGTCACCTCACCTGGGGCTTTCCGGAGACCCCCGTGGGGGGCGCCCTCGGCGGCCGCCCCCGAAGGCCAACGTTGAAGAAGTAGATGGCAGGGTTCACGGCACTGTTGACGCAAGACAGGAGGACGCCGATGTCATGGAGAGCCTGGCACTCATCCTCCAATACCAGGAACCTGGTGATGCTGAGGGGCACGCCGCACAGAAAGAAGACCAAGGCGGTGAGTAGGATGACCAGGTAGAGCTTTCTGGGCAGGTGAGGGTGGGCGCCCATGCGGACCCGGAGCAGTAGCAGCAGACTGGATGTGCCCATGATGACCAAGAGGAGGAGGACCCACACGTGGGTGACAATGACAACCGCAAGGCAGAAACGAATCCTTGGGCTCGACAGCTGACCGCAGGTGTGGCCTCTCAGAACATTCATCATAAAGGTCAGAAGCCAGAGGAGGGCGCTCACGCCGACTGACAGGTGCCGGGGGCAGTGGCACCGGTACCAGATGGGGCAGAGGACAGAGAGACACCGCTGGCAGCTGATGGCAGTCATGACACCCAGGCCGGTGAGATAAGAGAAGAACCTGAGGACCACGAAGATGCCGGGAAGGCGGAGGCAGCACTGGAGGACAGGCTGCAGGAGGTGGTGCACACAGAACACCAGCTGTGAGCACAGGTGCATGAGATCCGCCGCGGCGAGACTGAGGTTGTAGACGGAGAAGGGGTGTTTCTTGGGGGCCATGCGGATGCGCCAGATTACGGCCCCATTTCCCAGCAGCCCACAGAGGGCCACAACCACCGTGAGGGACTGGAGGAGCACCTGGCCGGTCATCCCCACTGTCGGAGATAGCCCTGTGGTGTCATTGCCGGAACGGTTGATGGCCTTGCAGCACTGGTCCATCCTGGGAAGGACCGAGCTCAGCAGCGTCCCGCCGTGCCACTGGCGGGCTCTGGGCGCCCCTGGGTGGGCAAAGGTGGAAATGCAGAGTCTCAGGCGGGTAAGGAGGTGCCTTGCTCCCCTCCGGCCTGCCCTCCCCTTCCCTCTGTCCCCCCCCCCCCCGCCACAGCCCCGGCCACAGCCCCAGCCACAAATGTCCATCTGCCCTCGGCTCTCCTGAGACTAGCGTGGGTTAAGCTCCCGGTGTCACCGTCACGGGCACGGCCCCTTGAGCGTCAGCGGGCCTCATTCTTTCATTTCTGCGTCCGGCAAGCTGATTGGCTCCAAGCCGAATGCAGGCACACGGGCGGAGGGAGCTGGGGAGACCTGGTCTCCACCCTGAAGGAACCGCAGGTTACAGCCGTTCACAGGACCGTGTGATAAGGGCTCGAGCACTCACCGGGGGGCAGGAAGGGGCCACCACGTGACATCATTGCAGTTATCAAGAGAGGGGTGTGTAATTCAGAGAAACCGCTAGAGGAAGGGCCAGAGGCCGGGGGGGTGGGGGGGAGTCCCCTGCGAGGGCGGGGCGCTCAGCGTGGCTGGTTCGCGACGAGCAGTTTGGGGTAAGAGGGAGGGGACCGCGGGCAGGCCAGCTGGTCTACCTCCACACTGGGGCCAGGTGGCGAGCTGGGTGAGCTCCGGGGCAGCCGCACGCGCTGGTGTCTACACTGGGAGCCGTGTCTACGCTGGGAGCCGTGCCCGAGCCCCTGGGGGGGGGTCTCCTGTACTGCCTCAGCTTCAGTGCCGCCCGTGTGCTGACAACCCCGAAAGGGCAGACAGCCCCCCGAGAACGGCCTGTGGGCTCCAGAGGCGGTGAGATTTCGTGTCCCAGGAGCTGTGGTGGACAGACAACAGCTCCTCCCAGAGCCGCCCGCGTCCTGAGCCCCAGAGCCTGTGACCAGGGTAGGTCGGCAAGAGGGACTGAAGGGGGCTTCTGAGCTGGCCTTCGGGTAGGGCGATGGTCCTGGGCCATCCAGGCCCTACATGTCGCCCTGGGGTCCGTCGAAGACGGAGGCAGATGAGGGGCGTCAGAGAGGATGGCACGATCGAGGCCGGGGTCAAGGGGCCGTGTTGCAGGCCCTGAAGATGGTGGCAGGGACCGTGAGACCGGGGACGCCGGTGACCTCCGGGAGCCGGCAGACATCGGGGAACAGACGGCCCCTGGAGCCTCCCGAAGGAATGTGGGTCTCGGGGAACAAAGCCCATGAGACCCGCCGAGGATTTGGGGTCCCCGCAACGGCAAGGTGGCACGTGTGTGTTGTTGGAGGCAGCTCGGTGTGGCGGGGATTCGCCACGGGGCAGTCGGGATGCCCACGGCGACCCATCGGCTGCAGGACGGCCCAGGCTGCTGCCTTCTAGCGCCGGGTTCCTCGGCTTCCCCTTGGCGTCCCAGCCCTTCCCTCCTCTCTACTTCTTCAGCCCCTCTTCCTTCCTCTTCCCCCAAGTGCTGCCGCCTCCCCGGGCACTTTCCTCGCCATCCTCCTCTTTCCTCTCCGAGGTGCCTTTTCCCCCGCCTGACTGATCAAACCGCCACCCCCCAACCACGTGCTCTTCACGGCACACGTATGGCTACAAATCACTTAGCTGCTCGGAACCCAGCCCTCAGATCCGGTGGGGAGCACCGAGGCGCCACGGGGGGCGGGGCCCACTGTTCGGGTTCCTGCTCAACCCCGACGCCCCACCAGTGGGTGCCTTTGTGCCACGTCCTGGATCGCTCCGTGCCTCAGGGCTTCACCTTGGGGTGGGGGGGGGGTTGGCAGACCTGTCCTGTAAAGAGCCGGATAACAGATACTCCACCTCTGCCCTGGTGGCGGAAGCAGCCACAGGCAGCACATGGCGGGCGCGTTCCAAGAACGTCTCACGTACACGCCCTGCAACTTGAAGTTCACATAAGTTTCGCTGTCACAGGATACTATTTAAAAAAAAAATTTCCAACCGTTTAGGGGCACCTGGGGGGCCCAGTCGGTTGAGCGTCCAACTCTTGATCACGGCTCAGGTCATGATCTCATGGTCCACGGGATCGAGCCCCGTGTCTGGCTTCGCGCTGAGCATGGAGCCTGCTTGAGATTTCCCCCCGCCCCTCCTCCACTTGTGCTCGTGCGTGCTCACTCTCTCTTTCTCTCTCTCTGTCAAAAATCAATAAACATTAAAAAAGAAAGAAAAAAAATTTCACAACCACTTAAAAACGTAAAACCCATTGTTGCCTCACAGACTGTACAGTAACAGGTAAGGGGCGGAATTGGACCCACAGGAAATAGATTTCCAACTTCCTGTCAGTGGTGATGAGGATCATGACATCATCTTCTCGCAGGGTTTTTGTGAGGCTGAAACCGCCGGGCCCTTGTAAGACTTAGGGCAATGGCTGGCACATAGTAGGTCCTTTGTGAGAGCCATTATTGCACTCACTGTCACTGTCCTCGACTCCTGCCTGTCCCTTTGCTTCCAACATCCAGGGCACCCAGTGTTTTCTCAGCTCTGTCCCCACGATGCCTCCTGTCCACCTCCACACGGTCACTCAGGCTGCGGTCACACTGCGCCTGGCACAACTGCACTTCCTGGGCCCGTCCTTGGAAAAGGCTGTGAGGCTCACTCTGAACAAGAGTCCTTGGCAGAGGAGCGCCGGGAGGCTCAGGTCATGATCCCAGGGTCGTGGGCTCGAGCCCCGTGTCAGGCTCTGCGCTGAGCATGGAGCCTGCTTGGGATTCTCCCTCTCTCTCCCTCTGCCCCTCCCCCTACTCGTAAGCACGCTCGCTCGCTCTCTCTCGCTCTCTCTCTCTTTCTCTCAAATTATAAAAATAAAAAGAGGGGCTCCTGGGTGGCTCAGTCGGTTAAACATCCGAGTTTGGTTCAGGTCATGATCTCACTGTTCGTGAGTCTAAGCCCCGTGTCGGGCTCTGTGCTGACAGCTCAGATATGGATTCTGTGTCTCCCTCTCTCTCTGCCCCTCCCTTGTGTGTTCCCTCCCTCCCGCTCTCTCTCTCTCTCTCTTTCTCTCTCTCTCTCAAAAATAAACATTTAAAATTTTTTTTAA
Organism: Cryptoprocta ferox; assembly: GCA_028646485.1. Taxonomy (NCBI): domain Eukaryota; kingdom Metazoa; phylum Chordata; class Mammalia; order Carnivora; family Eupleridae; genus Cryptoprocta; species Cryptoprocta ferox. Next base: position 2,181,427 of record CM053575.1, on the reverse strand, counting down.
ATAAAAACAGTCATCAGTGGAAGGTCCCTTCTGAATGGAAGACTCAGTTCCTGGCTTGAGACCTTCCAGGGCGCCCCCTCCGTCCCCCTTGGGGACCAGCAATATAGTGGCTGTTCCACCCCCTGTGTCTTGCCATACGCAGGGCGTGTGAGTAAAAGAGAAGCAAAATGAAACAAAAGTCGTTGTTGTTTTGAGACCCTGAGATTTGGGGATTGTTTGTTACCAGGACGTAACCCGGCGGGTGCTGACCGTTAACGATTTCCTTCTTTCTCCTCCCAACTCCCTGTCCTGCGTCCACACTCTGGGCTGTCTCTAGCAGCGCCCCGCCCCGGCAGCTGTCTCCCCCATCAGCGCCCTAGTCCTGCCCTTCCCCTCCTCACACCCTCAGAGGAGGCCTCAGGATAACAGCCGCCCCCCCACCCCCGCTCGCATCCTGCAGGTGCAGCTGCCTCTTCTGGTCCGACCCTCCCGTCACACTCTCCGCTCTCCGGCAATCCTGGCTTACCTACAGTGCACATCTGTCCCGTATTCCCTGCTGTCTCCATGATTTTGCATGACAAGTGACCTGTCCCTCCCTGCAGCCCTGCAGGAACTGTGTCCCCATCATCCAGGCTCAGCCGTGGAGCCACCTCCTCCAGGAAGCTTTCCTTAACGCTGCTGGCCTTATCTTAGGCTCATGTTCCCAGAGCACATTCTTCATCACAGGACGGGGACTAGGAGGACATCACGGGAAGTGACACACGTCTGTAAAGACGCCTCAGTTTAGGCAGTGGACTGAAAAGCAGGCTTTGAAGGAAGGAAGGGAGGAGAAGCTCATGAATTCGTTCTTAGTTACGTTGATTTGGGCTGTTTGTAGCTCATGCAGGCGGCCCGCGGACGGGCAGGTTGGGATTTAGGAAGAGCTGTGGTCCGGAGGTGTGGGTTAAGCCAACATCATGGCGCAGCGTTGGCCAGAGCCTCTGAGGAGGGTGACGTCCCAGAGCGGAAGGGACCAGGCTGGGGAAGAGCGCCCCCCGGTGTGGAGGCCGAGAAAGGACCAGTGGAAGCACAGCGAAGAGGAAGGAACAGGAGAGGGTGACATCCCAGGATCTGAGATGTGACCTCGTGATATAAATTAATGGTGGGGCTCAGTCAGTTAAGCGTCCGACTTCGGCTCAGGTCATGATCTCACGGTTCGTGAGTTCGAGCCCCGTGTCGGGCTCTGTGCTGACAGCTCGGAGCCTGGAGCTGCTTCAGACTCTGTGTCTCCCTCTCTCTCTGCCCCTTCCCCGCTCACGCTCCGTGTTTCTCTCTCTCAAAAATGAACATTAAAAAATGTTTTAATTAAATTATTAAAAATAATTAGCGGCATGAAGAATTTAGCGTATTTTAGGTTGTCTCAGATGCTACATCTGTAATGCGCTGGAAACAGCACGCTAGTGAGGCGGAGGACAGATCACTACGCGGTTGATGTCATCAAACAAAACACTTTGCTCACCACAGTGTCTCCGAGGGGCAGCTCCTGAAGGCGGGTCAGCAGGCCTGGGGGCTGGAGGACGGTCAGGCCCCCACCTTCACTGTGACATGCGTGTCCTGGGTCCCGGGCCTCCCATCCAAGGGGCCCTGTGACCTCTGGCCTCCGTAGCTGTGCAGCGTCTGTCCCCACGTGCTGGGTAGTCCTGGCACACGTGACTCCCAAGTGCCCGGGCGAGAATCCTGGGGTAGGGACGGGTGGACTGGGTGAGAAATGTATTGGTGAAAACTGGGGAAACCGCACTGGAGAACCGTCGGGGGCGGGGGGCACGGCTAAGGCATCGGTGCTCCCCACTGCCGCATCGGACGCAAGCCGGGATGCGGGGAGACACGCTGGCGTCAAGGGCCGAGCGACGGCAGAGCAGGGAGGGGGCGGCAGGCAGAGGCAGCTGACACCCCAGGGAGCACGGGAGCCCCTGGGCGAGGCTCCACTGCGTCCCGGGCTCGGCCACTGGGGGGCGCACCGCGACGAGGGGGACACGCCAGAGGGCTCTCACCTCGATTCGGGGGCAGGCCGGGCGGCGAGGGCGGGCCAGGCCTCCTCTGCGGGGCGCGTCCTGGACCTTCTGCGGAGGTCGGGCGGCCTCAGTGTTATCAAGGGGCTGCAGGTCCCCTGCGCCTTCCTGTGGGGCGGCCACGGCCAATCAGGTGCAAGCACCATCCCAGGAGGGCATCTCGGTATCTGTCCTGTGTCCTGGCACTTCCTCCCGGGCCCGCCTCGCCCTCGCCTCGCCCTCGGTGTTCTCGGACCGCTTCCCCCTCTGACGCCTTCTCTCCCACAAGCCTCCATGACACGTTTCCAAGGCGCCGGCAGTGCCGCTGCTGTGCACTCATCACCCCGGTGATGCTGGGGACTTCGCAAGCGCGCATGCGTTGGAGGCGAAGGCTTCACCGAGGGTCCCCCGCGGTGAGCTTGGTGACGTGTCCCTACAGGGCCACCTCGCTGCGTGCGGGGTCTTCCCCGGCATTTGCACCGGGCATCCCCGGGTGCTCCGTCCCCTCATCTCCTGCGGGTCCCAGCCTCTCATCCGCACTGGCCACGCGCACGGACGCCCCACGCACGAGCACCCGCGTTCTGCGTCAGCCGCTGGGCCCGTGGAGCACGGAGGGGCCTCATCCCTGCCGTCCAATGTCTCGAGCCGCGTCAGGGCTGCCGAGACCACACGTTCTTCTTGGAAACCACATCTGTTTGTGCCACGGACGGACAGTCCTCGGGGAGGGCCCGCAGAATGGCGAGGAAGGACAGAGGACAGTCCCCCTGGCTCTTGGGGGAGGGGAGGCGGGCACTCCTGAGCTCCGGGGACAGACACGCCCTGACATCAGTCCACTGTGCTCCCCGGGCACCCACGGGCAGGGCTTTCCCACTGTTCAGTTCTCTCCTGGGAGGAAAATCTGGCCTCACATGGGTATGTGGCAGGAGCAGGAAAGGGGATTTTGAGAGCCCTTGTAGACACTCCTCTGTAAAATTGGAGCTATTCTGTCTCAAAATGACACCACATCCTACGAAATGGTAGCTTCTTAAAGCTTAGTTACGATGTGGGATCTGAAACCGTATCGGTGAACTCACGCTCTGTTAGGTTAAAATCCATTCATGTGAATCGCGCTTTGATTGGAGCTTTCATCCGTGTGTGATTTTGTGACATCATAGGTGAGTTATTTCAGTTTTCTCTCACGTACTGACCCGTCTCGATAAACTCTGTCAGTATGTCTGTCTCCCCGTCACGTTCGTTAACGTCCCCGCGAATCTCCTCGGAAAGCTCTCCGACTCTCTGAAGTTGTAACGGGCTTTTACGGTTTTTCAGAATCGTAGTGTTTTTTCCTCGAAGGCCCACACGGGATCATTGGTGATAAGAACCGCTCGTTGTTTTCCTTGAAATGACAAGGTCACTTTGCTCACCTGAGAAAACTCCCACCAGCTCTCCGACCCGGAAGAGTCCAGTAAGGACGGCGATCTGTAGAATAAACAGGCTTGTTGGGTCGTCAGCTCTGGCAACTGCACAGTGCTTCCGCCTGAGAAAACCACCCTCCGCGGACATATGGTGAAGCTCGTATGTACGCAAATAAGCCCACGTACAACACAGAAAGTCACATTCTCCAGATTTCACGACATTAGGACTTCTCGCCGCTCCCTCAGGGATCCAGGGCCTCTCAAGTGAAGCTGGTTCCTTAAACAGCCACCGTGCGGCCGTGACAATGACACAGGACACGCCGCCAGAGCGTGTCCCCGCCGCCCCCCGGCCGTTCTACCCACCATCGCGTTTGCGTCCCTCAGAGCAAAGCTCAGTAAAGCTGCTCCAGAAAAATCCTGAGTCTCAAGGAGAGTATTCGACATTTTAAATATTTTAGCACTTTTTTTTTTTTAGCCGTCAGGTGTCCTCCTTCGCTAATCAGTTGCTACTGACAGGACGTTACTACTAGACCCTCAGCGACATCTGTAGGTTTGTCCGGATGTGTGTGAAGACCGGGTGTTAACTCCGTTTTTACGCTGAGGCTAGATCTTAGTTTAATGAGTTACCGCGTCACGGGACAGTGGGGAGCGCCAGGATTTCCCTCACTGACCCGCCGCGCCCGGCCGTTCTGCAGGGTCGGGGAGGCAGGGGCATGAGGTGACGGGGGCAGCCAGCAGGTGAGAGCAGAGACACCTGCAGTGTGTACTCGAAAGAAATGGGGGCGGTGCAGCAAGGTAGGCAGGTTCTCCGAGCTGCCCCGGAGGGCGGGACCCAGGGCCCCGAGCCGGCCACCAGCCGAGGGACAGCCAGCGGGTCTGCATACTGCCGGGAGGGCAGAGGGGAGTGAAACACCCCACGGAGAAACCCCCCTCCTCCCCCACCTCGCCCCCCAACCCCACGTGGCCCCGCCTCCGGGGACAGGCCCACCTCACTCTGTGCCTGAGCGGACTGTTCTAGAAGGGATCTGATGCAGGACCCTCGGAGAGACCCGTGTTCAGTGGCCACGCTTTTGAGAACTCAAACTCCGGCCGCATCACACGACAAAGAACGTGAGGAGTGGGCCCGGGGTCAGGGGGTCCCAGGCACTGAACCCCAACCTTCCCAGCGCAGGCCGCTGTGTGCTGGGCGCCCCCGGCAGGAGGGTCGTCCGCAGGTGGGACTGGCTGAGAAGGCGGCGGCCGGGACACACGCTGGGGTCCGTCTCCACGTGCCATCGGAGCAGTCGTGGCCGCGATGCCCGAGCAGGAAGGAGGAGGCTCGGTCAGGACTCGGTCCTGGGAGGCGTACGTGCAGCCGAGCTCCACCCCGAGCAGAGGCCCCGGCCTCGCGTCCTATCCGGTGGGTGCTGTGTGGCCCACGCCTGGCGCCTGACCAGCCACCTGCCCGGGACTGTCGACTCTGTGGCTCTTGAGGGACGAGCCACGGCGCCGAGTCAGGCGTGAGGAGAGCGGCGGACGCCGTGGGTCCAGCGGGGAAGGGGCGTCTCTCTGCGCCTCCGCGCAGCCTCTCCGATGTGACCTGTGCTCCGCGTCCTCACGGGCCGTCCCGCTGTGCGCATCTGGGCCCCGATCCCCTCTTCCCACGAGGACACGGGATCAGGGTCCACCCGGTGACCTCACGTTACCTCTGTCCCTTCTGCGAAGACCCGTCTCCAGGCCCGGTCACCTCTCAGGTGCTGGGGGATCAGGGCGCTGGCAGGTAAATTCTGAGGAGACGCCACTCGGCCGTCACACGGGACGTGCTGAGCATAACGTGGAGCTGTGTCCGGGCGACCGGGAACCGCGGCCGCCGGTTGTGGCACCATCGACTTGAAGCGCGTCATCTTCAGAGCCACGAATCGAAGACACGTGGGAAGACACGTTGCCTCCGAGACGGCCGGAGAAGTGGCTCGGGGGTTACGCGCGCAGGATGGCCCCGGCGTGTTTCTGTCATCCGCAATGCGACGGGAAGCGTCTCCCAAGTAGTTCTCCCATGTCTACGGGGAAAGCTTGGTCCGCGAGGCGGTGTTTGGAGGGCTGGAGCATGACTGTCGCCGCGGAGCGGTTACACATGAAACCGTCGTAAGAAATAAATCAAATAACGGTCATTTAAAAAATGGCAAAACAGAAGAAAGAGGCTGGGCTCGCAAACGTCCGATAAACCAAAGCCGCTGTTGCCCGGCCCCGGACGGCGTTTCTGTCCTCGAGGTCCAGACGCTAGCGGGCACAGAACCTGGAGCCGGCGCCCGAGTTCTGGAAGCCGCGGGGACACAGATGCTGAGGGAGCGCCACGCGGCAGGAAGCATTGTGCCTGTAACGTCCAGAATCACACGGACTTTTCTAGAGCCGAGGAAAAGGATGTGAAACTGATAGACGGGGTTTTTTTTCAAATTTTTAAAAATGTTTATTCATTTTTAAAAATTTTTTTTGTTTTTTATTTATTTTTGAGAGACAGAGACAGCGTGAGCAGGGAAGAGGGAGACACAGGATCGGAAGCAGCTCCAGGCTCCGAGCTGTCAGCACAGAGCCCGACGCGGGGCTCGAACCCACGGACCGCGAGATCATGACCTGAGCCGAAGTCGGACGCTTAACCGACTGAGCCACCCAGGGGCCCCCCCACGTGATTATTAACTGAAGTCCTCGGTGCCGTTTCTCTGCACCCAGGACCCCACTGTACACTTAGACGTCACGGCCCCTCAGGCTGTGAGGACTTGGCCGTGACGGCTTCTCACGCTGTCCTTCTTCCCGTTGACCCGGACAGTTCCGAGGGGGGCAGGCCAGGCACGTTGGGAGGTGCCCCTCGGTTGGGGTCTGTCTGGTGTGTGTGTCACGGTCAGGCGTTGGGAGCAGGACCCCAGGGTGAAGCGTCCTGCCCGCCCCATCGTGCCCGGGCTCCCGCTCCCCACCTGGCTCGTCCCCGCGACGCCGGCCTTGCTCGCCCGGCGGAGGTGCGCGTCAGGTCCCCGCCGTACAGTCGCGCTCTTCCCCGCTCCGTACGCCGGGCCGTCAGGAAGGGAGTCACCCCGCGCAGCCCACACCTGCGAGTAGGGGCCAGCGCCCCCGACGGGGGAGACTCTGCACATAGCACTTGGAACTCCAGTTCCAAGTTATGTGTTCGTCCCATCACTGAGCTGGATCGGTGGGACTCGTGCTCTTTATTTTGTGCCTGAGTCACAACTGGATGGTGTTTCCTGGACTTTGTTCTCTAACTGCCCCGGCTCTGGGCTCTGCGCCCCGTTGGCTCCCGTGTCGCTCTGACGGACGCCTCCGCGTGGATTTCTTTTTCCTCATTTTCTTACTCTCTGGCATAGCAGGTGCTCCAGGCTCATCCCGCCTATTTTCCGCTTCAGTTCTAGAACGTGCCATTCCGTGCCGGAGCCTTGGTCCCTTTCACTGGGGAATGGTATGAGAAGCCCGGATCTGGGGGCTGGCGTACTGGTTAGGCGCATGTCGTTTCTCTGGGGCGCTCTCTGCGGACCGAGCAGGGAAATGTGCCGTGAAGACTAGTCCAGCATTTTTAAAACTCAGACGTACTGACCTCATGCCCTCTTTCCTTTAAGTTCCTTTCACTGTAGCCACGGCAAAAATCCAACTCTTAGTGTTATAAGTGCTATTTCGAGGGGGCAAGTACTAACGGGATTCACCATCTTAAGTCATTAAGGGAAAATCCCAGGTGATCGTATCTGTGAGACGCCAGGATGCTCATTTGCCAGAATGTAACACTGACTCCCCGTTTAGAGGATAGTTAGGAATAGAAGGAGGTCTTTACCCTGGCAGTCAATGTCATGTGTCACGCTAAACATGAATCCCTGCCCTTAAAATCCAGACCAAGCGATTAATGCTAATAGCGAAGGTACTTAGGGATCCAGTCGAGGCAAAATGAGGCTTTAAAGATAGACACCTCGGAAAGCTGGACAGGAAGAAACAAACTGGCAAGACTTTTGGGTGATGCAGAGAAATGATTTTTAAAAATACTTAGCAGCATGAGGCGCCTGGGTGGCTCAGTCGGTTAAGTGTCCGACTTTGGCTCAGCAGTTCGTGGGTTCGAGCCCCGCGTCGGGCTCTGTGCTGACAGCTCAGAGCCTGGAGCCGCTTCGGGTTCTGTGTCTCCTTCTCTCTCTGATCCTCCCCCACTCGTGCTCTGTCTGTCTGTCTGTCTCTCTCTCTCAAAAATAAATAAGCCTTAAAATTTAAAAAAAAATACTTAGCAGCGTAAAGAAAGATCCGGAAGCTTCCGTGGTCTTCATTTAAAAGGATCAAACTTTGAAAATCTGAGCTCTACCATAACTTAATCTCTGCATCCAGGGAAATGCGATCAAATTGAAACAAGCTTAGAAAGCCTTTCCCAGCACCGGCCCGCTGCCACAGTCCTGGTACCAGCCCTGGCCGACCAGGGTCCCTGGGGAAGCAGGCTCTGTGACCGACGGCCGCGTGGAGGAAGTTCGTCAGCAGACGCTCCTGGGGAAGGGAAGGAAGCGGAGGGGAAGGGAGGTGGGGGAGGAGAGGGAAGGGAAGAGAAGAGGAGGAGATCATTTAGGCACATTCTGGGCTGCCTGGGGGGCTCAGGTGGTTGAGCGTCCGACTCCGGCTCAGGTCATGATCTCGCAGTTTGTGGGTTCAAGCCCCGCGTCGGGCTCTGTGCTGACAGCTCGGAGCCTGGAGCTGCTTCGGATTCTGTGTCTCCCTCTCTCTCTGCCCTTGCCCCGCACACATGCTCAGTCTCTCTCTCTCTCTCTCTCTCTCAAAAATGAATAAACATTTTTAAAATTTTTAATAAATAAACACTTCAGGCACATTCTGTCTCCCTCCCCAACCCCTTCCTACGTGTTTCCATTGCACTCAGGCCTCAAACTCCGTTACTTGTCTCTTGTTTTCCATTACTTTTTAAGGCGGTTCTTGTTCCAATACGTTGATTCCATGAGCCCCCAATGGGTTATAATCTGTATTTGGAAAGCACCCTCGTGTGCTATTAAAACTGCATGGTCCCCGTGGGTCCCCTGCCAGGCTATCTAGGGCAGGGCTCGGCTTTGAACCCGGGCACCTCGTTCACTGCGTGGCACCCAGCAGCAGAAGTTCGTAAGTATTTTAAAATCGAAGTTCCTAAATCTAATCTAATCTAATCTAATCTAATCTAAATTCCTAAAATCTAATCTGAGAGTTCTTTTCTGGAACACACACAAACAGACGTAAGTTGTGATAAATCGTCAGAGCCCACGGGGCAGGGGTGTGGTCGGTCCACCAAATCCTGCAGATGACCTGAGCATGAAGGCAGGGCTCCAGCGCCAGGGACCCGTTCACAGCACTGTGACCACTGCTCAGCCTGGCTTCCTGGTGTCCGCCTGCCCCTCCTGAGGGCTGGCGGCACACATGTGCTTTCTAGAGTCTTCCTAAACAACAGGAGACCCACCTTAACAGTCACTCACAGGACGAGAAGCTAGTTATTAACACATTGTGTAGTTGGGCTCAGGCCAAAGTTTTCAGTGAGGTCAACTCTGCCTCTCAAGGAACGTTGGCCCGTTGGCCTGCACGGATCTCCAGAAGGTTCTCTCTCTCTGTTTTTATTTATTTTTAAAAATTGAAGTGTCAGGGCGCCTGGGTGGCTCAGTCGGTTAAACGGTGACTTTGGCTCACGTCATGATCTCACCATTTGTGGGTTCGAGCCCCGTGTCGGGCTCTGGGCTGACGGCTCGGAGCCTGGAGCCTGCTTCCGATTCTGTGTCTCCCTCTCTCTCTGCCCCTCCCCCACTCATGCTCTGTCTCTGTCTCTCTCTCAAAAGCAAATAAGCATTAAATAAATAAATGAAAACAAAAAGTGAAGTGTAACGACATAGGATGTCCTGTTACTGTCAGGTGGACATGAGCGATTCGATATTTTTATACGTTATGGAATGAGCCCCTCGATAAGGCTGGTCGCCATCTGTCACTTTAAGTTCCTAGAATATTAATGACTCTCTTCCCTGTGAGGCACCATGCATTGCTGTGACTTAGTTCTTTTGTAACTGGGAGTTTGCGCCTGGCGGTCCCCTCCGCCGTTTGTCCACCGCCAGCCCCTCCCGCCCCCGGTGACCACCCGGGGATTCTCTGTATTTGTGAGTCCGTTCCTGTTTCGCGACGTTTGTTCGTTTAGATTCCACATGTAAGCAAAATCATACGGTATTTGTCTCTCTCTGACTTATTTCACTTGGCATAATTGACCCGCTGATGTCACAAGGTCAAGACCTCGTTCGTTTTAGGGGTGAATAATACTGTTGTGTGTGTACCACATCTTTACCCGCTCGTCCATCGGCGGACTCCTGGGTGGCTCCTGTGTCCTGGCTGCCGTGAATACGGCTGCATAGACACGGAGACGCTGACCTCCCTTTGGGCGGGGATTTTCATTTCATTTCTTTGGATAAATACCCCAGAGAGGAGTTGATAGTCATATAGTACTTCTGGGTTTCTTTTCTCATTCTTTCTCCCTGTATGTGTTTCTCTCTCGTTTTCTGTCTCACCCCCATCCCCCAGTCCGTCCCCCATTCATCAAACCCGGGAGCAGCGTTAACAAGTGCTCTTGGGGACACGCCAGTGATGATCATGTCACCGTGGGCCAGGAAACACACATCCTGGAGAAGGTGGGGTGTGTGAACACGCGTTCACCTCTGCGTTCTGAGTTCTCACTCATGTGTCTTTCTCAACATCATTTCCTCCTAACGCTACACACGGAACCCTCGGCCAGGCTGACGCATGGCGCCCGTCTGAGGCCACAGTTAGGGACATTTCCCCGTCTTGCTCTTACACATGTCGCTCCTTAGTGAAATCTCAAACACATCAAGCCAGATGAATCGCACCCATGTTTGAATTGTGGCATTTGGTCTCAGTGTACTTTGCTCTCATTTGTGAGGGAGATGTGGGTGTGTGAAGGTCTTTATAAGGGGGGGAGGTGGGAGGGGGAGAAAATCTCAAAAAGGGGGTGCACCTGCCCTTGACCGTGGAGGTTGGCCGGGGTGGGGACTGAATCTCACCTGGAGGAGGGGCCTGGACCTTTTTTTAAACCTTTTTTTAATGTTTGTTTTTGAGAGAGAGAGACATAGTGCGAGCAGGGGAGGGGCAGAGAGAGACGGAGACACAGAATTGGAAGCAGCTCCAGGCTCCGAGCTGTCAGCACAGAGCCCGACGCGGGGCTCGAACTCACGAACCGCGCGATCATGACCTGAGCCGAAGTCAGCCGCTTCACCGACGGAGCCCCCCAGGCGCCCAGGAGGGGCCCAATTCTTGATCTCAGCTCAGGTGTCCGAGAAGCCCCCTGGCCCCGGAGCCTCAGTCTCCCCTCCTGCTGAGCAAGTAGGCTGCACCCCTGCTCCTTACGTCCGAGCAGGTCCTCACGGCACCCCTCCCCCGCAGCTGCCTCGCTCTCCTCTGAAACCACGTCCGTGGGTCCCTCCACAGGGGAAGCCGGCCGCGCTCGGGGCTTCAGCCGCACGTGTGCAGTCCCCTGCGCAGCCGCTCCCGAGGACGGCACAATTAGGAAGCGGCTTGGCCGTCTGCAGAGGTGACGATTCTGCTCCCCGGCCCTCTGTCCAGACCTCCGGGCCCGAGGGGGTCAGGGACGGCTGGACAGCCACACCCCAAGTTAGGCGCCCGCGGGAGGAAGGAGCCCGGGGGTGTCACTTCTCCAGCAGCCGTGCGGGACGTCCACACAGTGTTCTGTCCCCAGCAGGACACGTAGGCTTATCAGCTGGTTCTCGGAGCCTGGCCGTCCCATGAGAGACGTCCAAGGCTCAGGTGGTGGGGTCCTGGCAGGGGACGGGAGAGGGCTCAGTGCATCCCGCGGGGACATGGGGAGGCCACAATGACCCCAGGGAAGATGGATGAAGTGGCCCCTGGCCTGTGGCCCGAGGGCGACCGCGCCTGGTTAGTCCTGCCCCACATGGCCCGCGCCGCATCCATTTCGGTGGCTCCTGGCCTCACGCGCGGGGCTCCCACCATGCGAGCCGCTCACATCCAAGGCCACCTCTCCCGTCAATTGTCCATACGGAGTGGAGGTGGATGGCAGAGGCTGGCTCAGGCCCAGCACCCCAGGACGCGGGCTCGGTACTGCGCTGCGGGCGCCCAGCTGCCCCTCTGTCTGCAGAGACCGGAACATTCTCCAATCTGGAACGTGCGCCCTAGCCCTCACCTCCCTGGGCTCCAGGGGCATCTGCAGGGTTCACGAACTCGCTGGTGAGAGGAAAACAATTGAGCTCAAATTGTCCGGAAGGCCCTCCGAGGACACGCACGTCGGAGGCGAGCCATGGCAGGGGCGTCGGCACCCCTGCGGGTGAGGAGGCCTGGCCACGCCTCCCCCTGCTTGCCTTCTGCTTCCATCCTCCGTAACGGCAACCCCTGAATTCCTGTGTCAGCTCCACGCGGCAGGGGCCACTGCTGACCGAGTCCCTCCCCACCCTCCTGTGCCAAAAATCAGTTTATGGGGCCCGTGGTGCTCACCGAGCATCTTCGGGCCTTCCGAAGAGGGGGACACGCGAATATCCGTGGACGAGCCTCGACAAAGGGCCACGGGTAGCAGGACCAGGCAAGGCTCCGGATCCGGGGCCGGAAGCAGGGAACGGAGCGTCCAGGGCTTGTTCTCATCTTACTGGTAGGGGTTATCCCCATGCCCCCCGCGGACGTCTTGGAACACAGCGGCCCGGAGCGCCTGCATGCGCGTGACCTGCGTGGCCCGCACCCGGGGGGAGGCACATCCCCACATCCCGGGTCCCGGCCTGTCGTCCTGGGGAGGCCCCGGGCGCACCGCTGGGGGGCACCCGCCCCGGCCGTCAGTGCCCTCCTGGTCCCGCTGGGGTGCCGCCGGGCAGGAAGGAAGTGACTGTGACCCGGGCTGGGGGTCGGGGACCGCACCTGCCGCACTTGCAGTGCCCTCCGGGGCTCCCCCGGGATGCCACAGGCCCACATTTGCAAGAGACACTGGGCACGTCTCCAGAGGGGAGCCTGGCCCCAGGAGAGAGTGGAAGCCCCGCTCTCGGGGCCCCAGCAGCAGCGATCCGTCCGGACAGGCCAGGGGCCATCACAGCAGGAGCAGGCGTCGGGCCAGGAGGGGAAGGACAGACGACAAATCCAGGGGAGCCGTTTGCAGAGGGGACACGCGGCCGGTTTTCAGTTCTGCGGAAAGAGGGCACCAAACAGCGGAGGCTGAGCTGGAAAAGGACGGGCGGGGGGGGGTCGGAGGGGGTCGGAGCCCCAGCTCACCTCTAGGGGGACCATGGCTGGTGTCCTCGCGACTGCCTGGGCCCCTCGTCCCCAGACCCCCGCCCCCCTTGTCTCGGCACCAGTGACCAGGAGAGAGGGAGCCCCCTGCTCGCACGCTGCACGCTCCGTGGGTTCGTTGCTCAAAGCGGGACAGGGGGACGCGCAGAGGTACTAAGGGACGCAGGGTGGGGGGAGCGCAGTCTGTACGTGGGAACCACCCCCCGGAGCCTCCCGGCTCTGCTGTGAAAGCCCCGACCCCGCGTGACGTCCTCTCCCAGGGCGTGGCCGCTGCTGCCGTGACCCTCCTTCCCCGCACGACGGCCCTGATTACTCATCACAGACTCTTGTTTCCACGCCTGACTCCCTGCCCACTGCGTGTCCCTTCCCGCGCGCCACGCTTGGCCCTCCTGGTGGCCCTCGGCAGGCGGCGCCACGGGGGTGTGCACTTCCCCTCCGGGTACAGGTGTCACTGCCTGAGGCACACGGCTCTTGGTGCCTGGGCCCTGTCCCTTCACTCGGCCATGGTGACTTCAGTCTGTCTGACTTGCTCAAAGACATAAAGGCACATGTCCTCGTTCCAAAGGCTCTTGGTGTCTCGGGGTCTCTTTCTCGGCGATGCGTGTGTCCAAGTGCCACAAGATGGGACAGTTTTTAGATTGGCTAAGTGGGTTTTGGGGAGGAGAGGCCGGCTCGCTGCACGAAGGACTGAGGCTCGGACCCATGTGTCGTGAATGAGCCTGGGCGCCGTGGCGGGAGGGCAGGCATGCAGACCCCGTATTGCCCCACCCCTACTTAGAGAAAAAGTCCAGGGTGGGTAAATCCATGAAAACGGAAAGCAGCCTGGCAGTCGCTCAAGGAGAGAACAGGGAGTGGCTGCTGGCGGGTCCAGCGTCCTCCTGGGGTGGTGAGAATGTTCTGGAACAATAGAGGTGGTGGTGGCACAGCACCGTGGATGTGCTACGTGCCCCTGGACACGACACTCTCAAATGGTTCATGTCGTGTGATGTGGATGTCACTCCAGATAGAAATTGTGACTGAGGGGCGCCTGGGGGGCTCAGCCGGTTGAGCGTCCGACTTCGGCTCAGGTCATGATCCCACTGTTCGCGGGTTCGAGCCCCGCGGCGGGTTCGAGCCCCGCGTCGGGCTCTGTGCTGACAGCTCGGAGCCTGGAGCTGCTTCAGATTCTGTGTCTCCCTCTCTCTCTGCCCCTCCGCTGCTCACACTCTGTCTCTCAAAAATAAGTAAAAAATATTTTTAAAATTACAAAAAAAAAAAAAGAAGAAATTGCGATCACACCAGTGACTGGGCCGTCCGGGCTCTGCCAACCGGGGCTCCCCTCCCCTCCACCCCCCCCCCCGGGGCTGCCCCTCCTCTGCTGCTCTGTTTCAGATTCTGTGTCTCACTTTCTCTCTCTCTACCCTCCCTCCCTTGCTCACGCTCTGTCTCTCTCTGTCTCTCTCTCTCAAAAATAAATAAAAATTAAAAAAAAAAACATTATACCCGGGTGCATATATTAGAACAAATCCTGGGTGCATCTATCTGGAAGTGGGGGGGAGGAGGCAAGGCAGAGACGTCAAACCCGGATCAGGTTGAGGAGGAGACCCTCACAGGGGGCAGGGGAGTGGGGGGGCAGGAGCTCAAGTGCTTTGGGGGAGGGGCAGCCTGGCTCGGGGGAATCAGGAGGAGCCCACGGAGGGAGGGGGGCCGGGCTGTGGGGTGTCCGCACCGGGGAGGAAATGGCAGCAGGGGACTCAATCAGGTAAGTTACTGTCTTGAGGATAACGGCAGCCAGGCTTCCCACACAGAAGAGAGAGTTTTAACTATGGAAGGAAGAACTTGGATGAACCCTGTTTTGTTGGAATTATCAGTATCAGTGTGAACTGCAACTTTCCATTTATATAGGGGGAGCAGTGTGACTATAAAAGGTAAATAGGTATCGCGTCAGTGTGTGTGTGCACTATATACACACCCTGTAGGTAGATGCACACGTTACACGCACACATATACTCTGTCCGCTGAGAAGGGCTGGATGGAGTATTTGGGTGGAGGAAGGGAGTGGGAAAAATTCCAGCAGCTTTCTAAGCACACCCAGAACCCAGGTCTTGGCTTCTAAACACCATTCCCCACGAGAAGAAAGCAGGCTCCTCCCCGCAGAAACGGCTCGCGCCAGAGCTAAGGTCCGGGAAATACGAGGGGGTCGGGACCGCCTGGCTGTGCCGGAAAGTAAGAAAGGGCTGGAGAATTTGAAGACGTGTCAAGTGGACCCAGGGGCCAGCTTGAAGGAGCTGGACCCGCCCCTGGAGCAAGAACGCAGGGGCCGGACTTTCAGGGAGTGGGTGGCTGTCAGTGCCCCAGCTTCGTGCCAGCCCTGAACCCAAGCTCCAGGGTGGCCTCATGTGACGCTTCCTCTTTGCTCCCCAGGCCCTTGGAACTCCCCAGCTGTAGGAAGCACAGTCGTGCACTTCAAAGGATTTTTCTTTTAATTTTTCACCAAGAATTTTCAGTTGTTTTATAACTGGAACTTTCCTCGATGTGTCCGGGCGGCCAGATTATTCTTTCAAGAAGGGAAAGCCCGCCCCAGTGTCTAGGGGTGGGACTTGAGAAGATTCCAGCTTGAAGTCTCTGTTGGCGAGTCCTCTCCTCACATTTTGGACAGATTCCCCGTGACATGTAGCGAGAGGAGTGGACCATTCTGGAGACCAGAGTCCGGGGCGCACACTACCTGCCCCGTCCGTGAGGTCGTGGCTGCGGCCCGTCCCCCCCGCGAGCTCCTGCAGACGGTGGAAGGCAGCAGGGCTGACGACGGACATCACACCAAGATCCACCCCACGCTGCTGTGTCTGGACTTCACACCAGGAGCCGAGGGGAAACGGCTCCTCAAGACCGGGGAAATATTCGCTGCGCGACTAGAACGTTCTCAGGAACAGGTTTCCACCACCTGGCGGAGAGACCTCGCCTTCGAGTGGAGGGTGTCTTCAGCTGGGTCCCCGGGCAGAGAGCAAACCCTGAGACAGTGATTTGGGCTGAAGCGGTTTGTCTGGGAGGTGAGCCTCCGAGGCAGGGACGACAGCCTGGGAAGAGTAAACAAGATGGCCGGCCGCAGGGAGTGTTGAGTTGGCCATTGTGTGGGCAGCTGGGATGGACCCACCAGAGCCTTCGAAAGCCTCTCAGAATAGTCCGCTCCAGGCCTGACAGACAGAAGTGCTCGCCACCGACTCCAACCGTCCACTGCTCGAGGACAGCCCCGGGGTGTGTTAGGCCTCTCATCACACCGTGCTGCCCATGTGTACCCGGCTGTCTCCTCCCTCCTTCCCATGTCACAGTGTCACAGAACCAGACCACCCAAGATGGGAAGTTCCCCTGTAGACGCTTGCGGCGCCTGGAATCAGACGTGACGGCACAAAAACGTAGGCCAAGGTGTGAGGCGTCTGAGCCAGCTGCCCCTTGCACCGTTCGGACCCACTTAAATTCTATATTCAGTCCAACCCAACACGGAGCCGTCATGGCAGTGGCCGGCTGGGCCCCACTGAAGACAACTCACGGGGCTCGGTGCCCGCTCCCCAAGGCCATAATTAATAGTCATCATCTCCGTCATCCACCGCTCACTCTGGATTTCTCCATCTAGTGGCTGCCTCCCCGTGGGGGTGGGGGGGTGACCCCAGCTTTCATCCTCGGGGGGATCTGAGCCTTTACGGGTTGCCTGCTCACTATCTCTCAGTCATGCAATTTGCCTCTGCTCAAGAGTGCACGTACCTCCTTATTTCAGATCACTTCTTCCGTACAACGTGGACCAGATGCTCGCAGCTCTGTCCACTGTGAGAATTTCCCCTCCTCACTGGCCTTTCGAGGACCGTTTGGTGGGGCTATGCGGAGCTTGGACCAACAGATCAACAGCCCCATGAATAAGACCCAAGTCTTCCTCCTCCACCATCTGGCCCAGGACCGCCTTCAAGTCCTTAAGAGTGAGCTAAAGTAGAGGCTTTGATGACACGGAGGTCTGAGCCACTTGTTCCTGAAACTTCCTGGACCCTCTGGACCTGCTCGTGCCCAACCCCAAAGCACTGCATCAGTAGAGGACAGATAGCTGCCTGCCCTGCCCTCATGGGACTAGCAATCTCTAGGTCGGGGTGGGCGGCCCCAAGGCACAAGGTCACCCACCAGCCTACAGCCAGGCCCTCAGCCTCCACTACAGCCCAGGGGCACCCCGGAAGCTGCTTTCCAAATTTGGGTACTCTCTGCCCCAGAAGGCCCGTCCCCACCCCAGAACCTCAGGGCTCTGCCCGCAACTTCCTGCCCAGACCCGCCGGGTAGAAAGAAAGGAGAAATCACCGGGTCCCTGGCTTGCTAATGGCCTCGGGCTCCCGAGCAGGGAGGCTCATGTGACTCCCTCCCGCAGGGCTCCTGCCCATCCGAGCACCTTTTCCCAAGTGCAGATTGGGGGGTTCCTTTTCTGTGACCGCCGGAAATATCTTGGCCCAATTCCCCACCAACCATCTTTTTCTTTACTGAGGCATCAGACGATTTACGCTTTTGTTAATTATACTCATCCTAAGTCTCTTCTCTCAGTCTGCAGCCTGACTTATATTTTATTGGCGGCTTTTGATAAACAGTGTGGATATCTAATGTAGTGGGTTTTATCAATCTTTTCCTATATTTTACCTTTTTTTGGTGATTTGCCTAATAGATCTCTTTTCCTACCTTGAGGCCACAAGGATAGTCTTCTCTATATCTTCTTCTAAAAACGTTCACTTTTTTTTTAAGTTTATTTATTTATTTTGAGAGTGAGAGAGAGAGCCAGCAGGGGAGGGGCAGAGAGAGAGGGAGACAGAGAATCCCAAGCAGGGTCCGCACTGTCAGCGCAGAGCTCGATGTGGGGCTTGAACTCACGGAACTGTGAGATCATGACTTGAGCCGAAATCCAGGGTCGGAGGCTGAACCAACTGAGCCAGCCAGGCGCCCCTAAAAACATTAAAGTTTTGCCCTTTGCCTTTAGGTCTCCATGGAGCATGTATGGAGTAAGGTGTAGGTCAAGGCCACTTTTCCCAAATGGATACAAGGACCTCTGCCATCATTTGCCGGAGAGCCGCTCCTTGGCCCATTGATGGGCCGTCCTACCTACGGCATATCCTTTCTTTAGGTGAGGGTCTGCCGCTCAGCCACCCTGAGGACGTGTCTGTGCCTGCCTCCGCCATGATGACACAGCCTTGGGATGAGTCTTGTAGGACCCATGGGTCCTGGATCTGCAGGCTGCGATGAGGTGTCCACTGGCCTCCTGTCTTGTGGCAGCCAGATGCGGACAGGGACATGAATAACACTGTCCCTCATGCCTAGAAGACACCCCAGAATCCCCCCCCGTAACTCCCACTGCCCCGCTGGGACAACAGGCTGGACCAGAGTGAAGAGTTAGGGCAGTCCTCCAGTTCCTGTATAACAAGTGCTCCTTCAGATGCCCCAAGCAACTCAACCATCTTGTTTCGCTCATGGAGTCCCTTGTTTAGGAAAACAGAGCACAGCAGGGACGGACGGTCTCGAATTCACCGAGCCCCGAGCCAGCCGTGGCTGGAGAGGCTCAGGTGCTCTCGCCGCCACAACGCGAGGAAGCTCGGTGAGTGAAGAGGTCCCCAGCTGGAGGCCGTGTCGCCCGGAAGTCTCGTCACCCACTGGCCGGCGCCGCACTGGGATACCTGAAGGGCTCCGCTCAGCGGGGACGGGCGACCAGCATGCCCACAGGTGGCCTCTCCACGTGGCTCTGTCTTCCTCACCGCGTGGAGGCTCAAGGAGGTAGGACTTCGTCCCTGGAGGCTCAGGACTCCAAGAGCAGGTGTCCCAGCAAACAAGGAGGAGGCGTCCTGGCCCTTTTGGACCGAGCCTCGGACGTCACAGAGCATCGCTGCTTCCAGGCCGTGCTGGCCAAGGCCACCTAGATAGGAAGGAGGTCTGCGCCCCCCCTCGGGACAGCACAGCCACCAAAAACACTTGCAGCGTGTTTGAAAGCCACCGTGCCTCCGTGTAAGCTCTTCGTTCGGGCCAGTAGTGGACGCATATCATGGTTGACAAGGTCCTTCTATCCAGAAGAAAGAAGCAAACCTACCAGAGGCACCACATAGAGGCTTCTTTAAAGCTCACAGCCCCCCCTTGTAGAATCAAACTGACACGCTGCCTTCGATTCCGCCGATGGGTGAAGAGTAGAAAGAGGTGAAAACTGACGGTTGCATCTGTGTCTTCTCCTCATCTTCCAGGAGAGTGGAGCGGACGAACCAGACTCTCGGAGAAAAACCTGTCTCTCGCCGTCAGCCAGATGGCACCGGGCCGAGATGCTGCATCTCGTGATGTAGCGGCCGCAAAAGGGGAGTCACCAGCCTCCTGTTTCTCTCCGTATGAAGCAATAGCCACTGGCCACGAAGCCACGCGAGGAGGGACTGAAGGCGTGGGCAGAAGAGAAAACAGTCCCGAGGAGTGGCAGGTACAGCAGCTGGCAGGCAGGAGAGAGTCTTCCAGATTGTTCTTTGGGGCAAAGTCCGGGCCGGTGAACAGACCCGGAGACACCGTGCCCCCCCACCCCCCCGGCCCCGGGCCTGGGAGGGGCCGCTTACGCCAGGCATCGGGTGGCAGCGGCGACTCTGGTGGGGCGGCAGAGCGGATACCGTGGCCGGCCCGTGCCAGGCGGGAGAGATGCTCAAGGTTGGGCGTAGCTGCTGCCCGCGCAGGGCCAGATGGTGAAGCCTGGCCGAGAAAGCACCTCCAGTCGCCGAGCAAGGGGTCCAGGACACGGCCCCAACGCACTCCTCCTGCCTTGGATTCCCGCATCACCGCCAGTCTAGCCACTGGGGAAACCCGGGCTGGGACCCAGTTCGCGCTAGCCACGCGACACGTGCGTGTAATGTCCCAGCCCAGCTGGGGCCCATCCCGACTCCGGCCAGGTGGAGCAGCCACTGTCATCGGCCGGTTCGCACCAAGTGTGTTTAGCACGAGTAACACACTGTCCCCACCTCCTGCAAAACCCCCAAGGTCAGATCAGCGCCGCCCAGCTCTGCACCGTCCTCAGTGGGACCCGCTCAGTCGCCTCTCTGGAAGGGGCGGGCACTGATCCCTCTCCTCCCCAGCCCTACCGCCCTCCCTCCCCGCACCCCTCCCCAGCCTGCGGGCTGAATTCCCAGGCCTTCTGGCCCAGCTAAATCTGACACCTCGCCCTGCCCTGGGGCACTGAACACTGAGTCCTGGGCAGAAGTTGACATTGGCCTTTAACTCCAGAAGGGGCTGGGCATGGGGCAGGCTGCCCTTCCAGCCAGAGCCAAGCAGGGAGCTGGGCTGCTGGGCTCCTCCAGGCAAGGGCAGCCTCCCCTTGTCCCTTCCCTGCCCTGCTGCTCCCGCCCTGACCTCATGTGGCCGCCTCTCCTCCGACCTCAGGCAAAGCCAGGCCACCGCCAGTGTCCTGACGCGGGCCGGGAGGGGGGCGGCTCAGGGCCCAAGGAGGCCAGGCCCGGGGCCAGAGCCAGTGCCCAGCTGAGTCCCCGCAGCGGGACCCCAGGAGCCTCTGGAGCCGTTCTGGCCAGGGCGGTGCCCCCAGAGACAGCCACACCCCGGGGTCGCCAGCCAGTGGTTCCCAGGAAGGGTGTGGGGGCCTGTGGGGAGGGCTGCTGGCCCCACGCCGGCCTGTTGAAGGGCAGCCTGGGGGCCGGGGGCCAAGGGAGACGCCCACCCCCACCCACCCCGACTTGGAAGGAAGTGCGCAGGGTCCTGTTGTCTTCGAGGTGTGAGGCCCCGCTCACCGCTCAGCTATTTCATTAACTCACGAGCTGGAAAAACACAACGAAAACATGCCTCCCCCACCCCGGACACGAGACCTACTGGAGCTGTACCTTCTCCTCGAGAAAATGCACAGTTCTTCCAGAAGGTCTGCACTGATTCCTCCGGGAAACCCACTCCCTCCCTCCCCTCCCTGGGCCCCCCGGACGGGGGCTTGTTCTCGGGGCTCTGTGGGCCGTGG
>CM053575.1:2135565-2160279 GCA_028646485.1 Cryptoprocta ferox | reverse complement strand
CTCACGAGCTGGAAAAACACAACGAAAACATGCCTCCCCCACCCCGGACACGAGACCTACTGGAGCTGTACCTTCTCCTCGAGAAAATGCACAGTTCTTCCAGAAGGTCTGCACTGATTCCTCCGGGAAACCCACTCCCTCCCTCCCCTCCCTGGGCCCCCCGGACGGGGGCTTGTTCTCGGGGCTCTGTGGGCCGTGGGGGCCTCTGCGCACCCGTCCCGCCCCTCCCCTGCTCCGTGTGCTCAGGACGGCAGGCGGAGCCTGGTTCCTGCAGTGAAGGGGCATTTCAAGAGAAAAAGTCTAAGTCTTTCAGGTTCCTCCTGTGGCTATTAGAGCGACAATAAAAGTAGTAAAAGCCGTCCGGTCCGGTCCCCGTGTTGGGCACAGGGTCAAACACGTAACACACAGGACAGCACATAAACTTTACACGGCAGCTGGGGCAACTGTGGTTTAGGGACACAGAGACCCCCCTCTGGGACCTACATTGGGGGCGGCACAGGGTCTGGTTTCCGGGCGTGGGGGGCTCTCGGCCCAAGCAGGCTGCCCCTCCCGCCCGGGGAAGCTGAGCTGAAAGAACAGAGCCTCAGACCCGGGTCCACTATTCGGCCTCGCCGTCTCCCTGTGTTTTACGCATTTTTGGAGCTCTGGCTTCTGGGGTCTTGCTGACCCTGCAGGGACTGTCCCTCCCAGGCTCAGCCAATCCAGGGAGATACTGACCCACTGCTCGGAGGACACTTTTCAAGTGCAAACCAGCCCATGCAGAGCCCACACCCCCACCACCGCCAGACTCCAGGGCCACCATCCCCCGCCCCGAGCAGCCCAGGGCAGGTCCCAGAGCTCAGGGACAGCCCCTGAGCCCCAGACCCCGGAGTTACCCCAACAACCCCTCCTCAGCCTGTTCGTCCCGACGTGCCCGGTCCAGCTAAAACCACAGTAAAAGCTCTTGCCCACACGTCCCCCTCCCTCTGCCTCCTGACCGGATGGGTGCTTCTGGCTGTGGTCCCAGTGGCCTGCCCCTCCTCTGACAATCGTCCCCTGATGTGTCAACCTTGCCGTCCTGGAGAATAAGGCCCACATTAACGTGCACCCTCACCACCGAGCCCTTCTGCAGACTAGCCGGTGGCTTGGCTGGGGTGCTGGGATGCCCCACCACCCACTCCGTCCCCATCTTGCCATCTGCCCCTGGGGGACCTGGGCACCGCCCACACCTACAGACTGGGAAACGGAGGGGCAACGAGGCGCCGGCCTGCCTGCCCCTCAGAGCCGGGCTGGGCTTGCCCGGTGTGAACGTGCCCCTGCACCCTACACAGATGGTGTCACTTCGCACAGTGCAGCCCCCCCGAGTGACGCGCTCAGGGCGCACCAACTGCGAGAGGCGCTCAGGAAAGGTGTGTCTAAACAAAGGGCACTCGGTGTTTCTGGTTTCAACCTGACTTGGCAGGTCTAGGAACCCGGAGGCTTTCAGACCCAAGCGCCCGCACGCTTCGGGGACAGCTGCACACAGACCGACTGGCCTCCCCGCCGGCCAGCGAGGTCCGCACCCCTCCGCCCAGCTATCCGCAATCCCCGGGCCTCAGTGTGCCCATCCGAGGGGTGGGCGGACGGACGTGTGGGAGGCAGCCGGGGGAGGAGATGCTCCGTGGGCAGCACGCACCGCGCAGCAGCAATCGTGTCCCCGTCCCGGGGCAGCCACAACAGAGGCCACAGACGGCCGCTCACAACAGACCCCGCGGGCTCACCGTCTGGGGGCCGCACGTCTGAGTGAACCAGGATGTCGCGGGGCCGCGCTCCCTCTGAGGCTCCAGGGAGGGTCCTTCCTTCCTCCTCCAGCTTCTGGGGCTCCAGGCGTCCCTGGGCTTGTGGCCATGAGCCTCCAGCCTCTGCCTCCGGGGTCACGTGGCCTCCTCCTTTCTCTTCTAGGACACTTGTCACTGGATTTAGGGTGCACCCGGGTACCCCAGGATGCACCCCTCTCAAAGCCCTCTCAAAGCTCTGTGAAGCCCCTTTTTCCGATCAGGCCACCTGTCCAGGTGGACGCGGACGAATCTCCTGGCGGCTCCATTCAGCCCGCGACCGGCTGGGGCCGGTGTTTGCTGCTGTCACCATTGCCACGCCCTGAGAGCCTGGCGCTTGTGCTCACAGCAGTGGACAGAGAACACCGGGATGGACCCACAGAGGGGTGGGGGCGGGACCGTCAGCATGGTGCGGGGGGGGGCGGGCGCCATGCTGGAGATGCTGAGGAAGGTCCCAAGGTGCCAGCACATTGCAGGGGACAGGCAGGGCCTGAGGTTTACACACACTGTTGACATTTCCAAGCCAAGTGCAGAAATGCGGGGGAGGGGCTGGGGAGCCAGTGGCCTAGCGGGGGCTCTCAGGCTGTGCTGAAGGACACTGGCCCCTTGTGTCATGGAAATGAGCTTGAAGCCACTTTGAGAAATACTAGGACCCACGGCATCTTTACGACATAATTTCTGACACGGAGGCGGGGACTCTGGGAGTCTCTGGCAATTGTAGAACAGTCCGTGGAAAGGAAACTTCAGGAAATTTTCAGGCTACGGGGCCCTGCGGGACACAACTTGGAACAGCACTTTAGCCCCAGAGAATCTGCTGATGGCTAGCGTCCCGGGGCCATGAGCGCCCCAGGGCCAGGGGTTGGCAGGTAGGTGAGAAGGGGATGGGAAGGGGGACCAACCTCCGAGGACCACCCAGAGCAACACCTGCCCATCATGGGGTCCGACCCCACGCCAGGCACTGAGAGGTCCAAGAAGGGGGGAAACTGAGGCATGGGGGCCCTTCTTTCAAGGGCACGCAGCCAGGAAGGGTCAGACATGCCCACGGCTCCTGCCTCACCTGCGTCTCTGCAACAAGCCAGAGGACTCCGGGAGGAAGCCCCACATCGGTGGGACCGCCCTGAAGGCGTGGCCCGGCCCAGGCTGGACGTGGGGGCCCCAGTCTGCTGCTCCCTCCCCTCCCTGCACCAGGCAGTTGCGTGCAGGACGGGCTGAGGAGGAAGGCGAGGGCCAGCCCACGGTGAGGACATCTCCGTCTGAGCTCACGCCTGTGAATGGGCAGTGCCCCCCTCCCACTTCCAAGGAACTGCCCGGACACCCTCCCCCTGGCCTGCAGGGCCCCAGAGGACACCAGAGGATTTAGGGCCCAGGCAAGCGGTGACACAGCTGCCCCAGTGGGTCTCAGGCTCCCAACGGCGGGTGAGAAGGCTCGGTGCGCCTCCATCCAGCCACCTGCTCAGCCCAGGTGAGGAGACACTTCCCGAGGACGCGGGGTGGGGGGGGGGCAGGCCCTGGGCCGTGGGGACGGGGACATAGATGCTCTCTTATTTAAGAGCTGGTGCTCTGGGTCCCAGTTTGGGTGACCAGGCAAGGTGTGCCCGTTCTGAGAGCGAGGACGGAGGCCCGTCCTCCCCGCTCCTTCCAGGGAGCGCCACCCCCTGCCCTCCCGGGGCACAGCCTGGCCTCCCCAGCGCTCACCTCCTAGCGGCAGTCTGGTCAGCGCCCTGGGTGTGCCCCGGGGACATCGCAGCCCAGAAGGCAGAGGGTCGCACAGTCACCCCACAGCACTGGCCCTGAGGATGAGCTGCCGGAGTCTGGACATGGGACGAGGCTTGAGGGACAAAGTCGAGATCCCCCAGGGGACGAGGACAACCACAGGAAGGGTGCTGGCGAGGATGCTTGGGGTGCCGGCGGAGGAGGGGGTGCGGAGAGGGGAACAGGGGCCCGGGCAAGGCACAGCCCAGCAAGGATGTGCGAGGGGTTAGGTGGGCTCTGTCTCTCTCCTTCCCCGACCCCCGACCCCCTTAACCTGGAGCCAGGGTCTTGACGGCCCCTCACTGCGCCTCTGGGCTGAGGACAGGACCACGGCGGGTCTGGGGGAGGGGACAGAACAGGGAGCGGCTTCTAGAGATCCTGGGCTGCCTCAGTTGACTTCTCTGTGCCCCGCTCTCCCTCCCCTGGAGACCGTTCCCAGCAGGGCAGGGGCCTGGGCTAGGACAGGACCCTCGGCCTCCGGCGCCCCGAAGGTAGCTGGCGGCAAACGTTAGCTTCTCCCCAGAGCCGTCGCTAAGGTCCCCCCTCCAGGCTCCGAGGTTCAGAGCAGCCTGAGGCCACCTACCTACCGGCAGCCGGCCTTGAGCTCTGCCCTCCCACCCCTACCAGCTTTCCCCAGGACAGCATCTTCCTACCCCCAGGCAGGACAGCGTCCTCGGGGCCATCAGTGGCCACCACCCCTCAGACCTAGCAGGAGGGTGGCCCAGGCCCCCCCACCCCGTGGGCAGCTGGAGCAGGGTGCCTGCCGGAGGGAACACGCCCCTGCACGGGGGGGGGGGGGACGCACCGAGTGTCCCTTCGCCTGCAGTGACGCGCCCCGCCCATCGCTGGCCCCTGCCACCACGAAGAGCCCAGTACATGTTCTGTCCCCTGAGCCGAGCCCTCCGGCTGGGAGGAGGGCAGCACCCCCAGACCCCGCCACCACCATCACGTCACATGCCCTGTGCTGGGCGAGTCTCACTACCCAGTCTCCTGCAGAGGCCAGAAGGGCTGGGCATACCCCGGGGGGAGGGGGTGGCCCCCCTTGGGGACGACGCGAACACCATGCCTGCCGCCTCCTTCAAGGGCCTGCCCAGGGAGCCCACCAGGATGTTCGGACTGTGGAGCACCTTCACCACTGCGCTTTCCTACCTCACCCTGGCCGTCGGCCTTGGGGGGCTGGTGGGGAACGGGCTTGTCCTCTGGCACCTGGGCCTCCGCATCAAGAAGGGCCCCTTCTCCGTCTACGTCCTCCACCTGGCCGCCGCCGACTTCCTGTTCCTCTGCTGCCAGACGGCCTTCTCCATCGCCCAGGCGGCCCTGGGCGCCCGGGACACCCTGTACCTCGCCGTCACCTTCGTGGGCTTCTCCGCCGGCCTGGGGCTGCTGGCGGCCTTCATCGCCGAGCGCTGCCTGTCCCACGTCTTCCCCACCTGCTACGCGGGCTGCCGGCCCAGACACACCTCGGGCATCGTGTGCGGCCTCATCTGGGCCCTGAGCCCGCCGGCCGTGCTGCTGCCAGCCCACGCCTGCGGCCTGCTGCGGGCGCGCACCAGCCCCCTGACCTGCCTGCGCTACCACGCGGCCAGCGTCGCGTGGCTGCTGTCCCTGGCCTGCGCGGCCTGCGCGGCGGCCCTGCTCCTCTTCCTCTGGGTGAACTGCTGCTCCCAGCGCCCGCGGCCCAAGTTCTACGGCATCGCTCTGGGCTCCGGGCTCCTGCTCTTCTTCTGCGGCCTGCCCCTGGTCCTCTACTGGAGCCTGCGGTCCCTCCTCAACCTCTTGCTGCCCGTGTTCCTCCCGCTGGCCACCCTCCTGGCCTGCGTCCACGGCAGCGCCAAGCCGCTCATCTACTTCACCGCCGGCCGGCAGCCGGGCCCACGCGAGCCGCTGAGGGTGGTTCTGCAGAGAGCCCTGGGGGAGGAGGCCGGAGTGGGGGCCCAGTCCCTGCCCATGGGCCTCATATAGGGGCCCCTCCCGGGGGCCCCCACCCCAGCTCCCGGGCCAGGCGACTCAGGGGCTGAGGACAGAGTGAGGGCTCTGGTCACATGGACCCACAGCCCCCCCCCCCCAGCCCGGGCCCCCTGGCACACCTGCGGCAGCGCCCACACCTGGGAAAGCAGGGCTGAGGACGGGCGCCCCCCACCCCCCACGGCCATGAGGGCGGCTGGAGGGACAGGAGCCCAGGCGCTGGCTGTGCAGGGGCTGTCCGCCGCGACGTCCACTGCCGCGGGAAGGGCGCCGAACCGGCCTCACGCCAGCCCCCGCCCACGACCGCCGCCCCCCCACGACCGCCCCCGTCCCGCCCTCCGGCCGGTTCCCCACCGGCCGCCAGATGGCGCTGCGTCATCGAGAAGCGCGCCCCGAGCGGCTCAAGGCGGGGAGGGCGGACGCCCCTTGGCTCCCTGCCCTTCCCGCCTCACCCCCAGCTGCCTGGAGGGTGCTCTGGCCCCGGGCCCCCATCCTCACCCTCCCCTCCTCCTGAATTCTTGCTCATCCCCTACCCGTTGCCCCACCCCTGCCTGCCCCTGCAGACCCTTCCCTGCTCAGGGGCTTTCCTGGAGGAGGAAATGGGAGGGACCGTGACCAACCTACCGGGACAAACAAGGAAGGACAAGGGAGAGGGGAGGGAGGAAGGAGGAGGGAGAGGGCACGGAAGGGGGTAGGATGTGGGAGAGACTATGAGAGGGGAGGGAGGGAAATGAAGCCAGGCTCTTTAGCTTTCAAAGTGCAAATCACTTTATGTGATTTCTGAAACAATTAAAAAAAAAAAAAAGATAGTCCATGGTCATTGTCAAAACTTTCAAGCCCTGCCCGAATACTGAAAAGATCAATCGCCCACCCTTCGGACCCAGGGGAGGCGTCCTGGGTGTGAACCCTCTAGCTGTGTTTCTAATGGAGACAGTCAACTGTTCCCGTACGGAGGACGTTCTACACACGCCAATTCTGTACCTCTGACAGCCAAGCATTTTACAGCTGCAGAGATTCGTCTTCGAAAGTTGTAAATGTTTTCACCAGAGAAGTTGTGTTGCTCACTGGTGAGGTTTTGGGGTGATGACGCGGGGTCCGGAGCTGACAGCCAAGAAAGAATCGTTGAAGACGTCTTCGGTGCCAAAAGGTGATTTTATTGACGCACGGGGACAGGACCCGTGGGCACCGAGGGCTGCACGGGGTGGGGAGGACTCCTGAGACACAATGAAGTTGGGGAGGTAAAGTCAAAGGGAGGCGTCCAGAGGGACCTTGATGTGCCAACGAGGACTCCTAGGGTACCGGGGGCTGTGGTCGGGCTGAGGCTGTTTTCCCTCTAGTGAGGCATTAACGTTAGGACACTCGGGGGCGGAGGGGGGGGGGGTCCTGGAGGAATGTTCTACTCTGGATCTGCCTCAAGTATTTGTCAATGGGCTGCAGGTTATGAGGAAACTTACCTTTACCTGCCATTTCCTTCTCGCCTTTGCTCCCCACATCGCTGTGGAGGGGAGGGGGATGTTGGGGCTCCAGGAAACGAGTCTGGGTTCCTGGGGACCAGGCGAAGATCGCCTTTTTCTAGTAATTTACTAAGATACACGTAAACTAATGGAAGCTGTGTCTTGCATGGCTGTGATCTCTGTCAGTTAACCCTTTGTTTCCTTTCCTTTCCTTTGCCTGAGGACTGTCACCTGGTGGGGGGAGGGGTGCTAGCTTGTATTTGCCCTCAGCCTGCCTTAGGCCCCCTCCTCGCTCACTATGGGAACTTTGGAGACCACTGAGATGCAGCTGGGGGGCTCAGTTTCATAGGGGAAAATCTGCTGTCAGATGGCCGAGAGGACTGGTAAATACCTGTCCGTGATCAAAGGCTCCCCCTTCCGGGTTCTTCTTCCCTCCCTGATTGCCACACCCATTAGGGAGGACTGCGGAAGTAACAGGCTATAAATTATTCCCTCTGCTGATGCTCTGAGCTCGGACCTCGGGACAATGATCTCCTCTGAGTCCACCGGTGTAAAAGAAACCTCCTGCCTTCAAAGCTCTCCGACGGCCGCTTGTTCCTTCCGCCGGGTGATCCAGACCAGGTTCCGTAACAAGTTAAGCATCCGACCTGGGCTCAGGTCATGATCTCGTGGTTCGTGGGTTCGGGCCCCACGTTGGGCTCTGTGCTGACAGCTCGAAGCCTGGAGCTGCTTCGGATGCTGTGTCTCCCTCTCTCTCTGCCCCTCCCCTGCTCACACTCTGTCAATCCCTCAAAAATAAGTAAACATTAAAACTTTTTTTAAAAAAGAAGTGGAAAAATGAGAAAGTCACCGGGCGCCCACCCACAGCCCAGAGACCCTGGCTTTTGCAGGTTTTCCGCGCCTCCGCAGGAAGGGTGGGCTCCGGCCCCCCTCGACTCCAGCAGAGGGCGCAAGTGCTGTCAGCCTGAATGACATGGGAGCAAACAGTCACGAAAGAATTCTTGGGACGTTTTCGGTGCAAAAAAGTGGTTTTTTTAAAGCATGGGGACAGGAATCTCGGGCAGAAAGAGCTGCACTGGGGTGGTGAGGAGTGACTGATTCTATCCTTTTAAGTCAGGAGGGGCAGAGAGAAAGGAAGTTTCTGAAAGGATCTTCATGTTAAAAAAGACTCACAGGATCCTGGAGGTCCGGCTATTCTCAAGCTAAGGTTGCTTTTGGCCTCTAGGAAGGGAGAAACATTCAGGCCGCTGTGAGCTCCCAGAGGAAGGTCCCTGCCTCTCAAGTACTTGTCCGTGGGCTGCAAGTTGTAGGAGATTTGATTTTATCTACTTTTCATTCGCCTTTGTTCTCTTCAAGTCTAAGGGCTGGTCCTGCAGCCCGGGGAGGGGGGTTGAATCAGCCAGAGCTCCGCTCAGTCGGGGAGGCTGCTTTGGGGGTGGGATGGGGAGGGGCTCTCCATTTTGGTGACATTTCCTGCCAGACCCCAAAGAGGGGTGTGGCCTCCTTCTTGGAAGGTCTGGAAAGGAGATGGGGGAGAGTTTCAGAGGTGGAGGGTCTCCAGGATCAGACCCTGGATGTAGCTGTGGGGGAGCCCCCTGTGGGGCCCTTCATCTGTGAGCTGACAGCAGCGACAGGCAGGGACAGGCGGCTAGCAGCGTCTGGGGCACGTGATAAACAGCCCCGTCTAGACAGATGGGAATCACAGGGTCCTCTGGCTGGGAACCCTTCTGCAGTGTGGGGGCACCAGCCTGAGCCCAGACAAGCCGGCGAGGGGCTGTCACCTCTCTAGCTGGGTGACCTCCAGTAAGTCACCCAGAGCCCCCATCTGCATAGGGAGCGGAGGAGCAGTGAGGACAAGGTGGCTCGTCCTGGGGAGAGGCGACCCCAAGTTCCATCTGCCCGTCCTGACCTGCAAGGTCAACTGCACTGCCTCCCACGTGCAGCAGCGCTCCAGATGTCCCCAGCCGGCCCTGACCTCGGCATCCCCACCATGCCAGGCTGCTCTTGGCACGTCCCGCCCACCGCCAGTGGGCACCTGCCCCCCGCTGAGCACTGGAGGTGACCCCCTGGTCCAGGCAGGCCTCCCACATCCACCGCCTGCCTCCAGTCCTGCATCCTTAGTTGCTCACCTGTCCTTGTCCATGGAACTCACTAGAAAGTGAGTCCCAGCGGGCCAGGGGACAGATGGCTTTATCCCCTGCTGCCTCCCCTGTGCTGGGAGCTCAGACGGGAGGAGGGGCTCGACGAGCATCTGTTGAGCGATGGCCAGGTGGAAGGTGAGGGGTGATCACGTGAATGATACGGTCAAGGAATCAGTGACATGGCTGGAGTGCAGGTACAGCTGAATAGAATCAGACCAGGTTGGTCTTGGGTTCTGGAACCTTCCTGGCCAGACGGAGTCCTGACTGCTGGCCTGAACTCTGAGCTGAATATTGGTTATAGGAGGGCCCAGGCTTCTCCCTGCAGAGTTCAGCCACCCCAGCCCCTCACCCCTGCCTGGGCCACACTCTCCCCTTCCAGCCACGAGACCTCATCTGGGCCAACTCCATGCTAAGTGATGTGGGAAACAGAGGCAGAAGGAAATGGCAAATAAAATTAAATTTCCCTATTACCTGCAGCCCATTGACAGACCTTGAGGCCGGCAGAGTAAAGCATCTCTCCAGGAGCTCCCTGTCTTGATGAGAACGCTCTGCTAGAGGGAAAAACAACCTTAGGGTGACCATAGCTAGGCCTCCAGGATCCTGTGAGTCTTTCGCATATGAAAATCTCACTGGAAACTTCCCCTGGACTTTACCTCCCCCCACTCCCAAGTACATAACCAGTCTCTCCTCCTGGTCCCCAGGCAGCTCTTCCCCTCCACGGGTCCCGTCCCCGAGCTTTAATAAAACCACCTTTTTGCACCGAAGCCGTCTTGGAGAATTCTGTCCTGGCCATCGGCTCCAGACCCCACTGGCAAGGGACCATAAGGCGAGCCGAGGGCCAAGCACAAGCTAGCACAGCCCGCCCCGCTCCAAGGTGGGGTATGTGTGACATCTGGCACTCCTGGCTGCCCAAGGACAAAGGAAAGGACAGAAATCAAATGGATAAACTGATCGTCTCCTTCAGTTTACACACATCTCATCAAAAGCCTAATCGGGAACTCCCTATTATCTTAATGATAATGTTTTGCTGGAGAGAAAAGCAACCTTACCCTGACAACAGCTAGGCCTGCGGTGATCTGTAAATCCTCTTTCGCATATGGAAATCCTTTCAAGAAACTTCCTCTTGACTTTACCTCCCCCCAAACCCCACTGTATAAAAGCAGTCACCCTTCACACCCCCCAGTGCAGCTCTTCCCGCCCAGGGGTCCTGGGCCCGTGCTTTAATATAATCACCTTTTTGCCCCATAGATGTCTTCAAGAATCCTGTCTTGACCTTCGGCTCTGGACCCCACCGTCAGCCCAAAACCCCATCACCACGAGCCCCTCATCACCCTAAAATCCCATCACCCTAAAACCCCATCACCACGAGCCCCCATCACCCTAAAACCCCACCACCACGAGCCCCCATCACCCTAAAACCCCATCACCATGAACCCCCCATCACCCTAAAACCCCATCATCCCAAAACCCCACCACCACAAATCCCCATCACCCCAAAACCCCATCACCACGAACCCCCCATCACCCCAAAACCCCTTCACCACGAGCCCCCATCACCCTAAAACCCCATCACCATGAACCCCTATCACCCTAAAACCCCATCACCACGAACCCCCCATCACCCAAAACCCCATCACGAAGCACTGGACAGGAACCCAAGATATGGATGCACTTCGGTGTGGCCCGGGTCTCCGAGGAGTATGGGGTCTGAAGAAGGGACGGACATAAATACTGTTCAAAGACTGCATGTGAAGGTGTGCAGAGAAGTGTGCAGAGAGCTTGAGGGGCACCACTTAGCCCCAGTTTATGACCACTGCCCTGGGATCATTAGACTGTTCCTTTTTCCTCCCAAGTGTCCCCGTGTGGATGTCACCTGGGTGTCCTAGTGTTAGGGCAGCATGAAGGAGGGTCCCGTATCCTCACTCAGAAAGCAAGGGAGGCTTCCGGGAGAAGGAGGTATCCCGCAGGCAGCACGGGGTGAGCAGGAAGGGGAAAGTAAGAGGTCTGAAACACGGCACCTGCTAAGAAGAAGAGGAAGACAGCTGGGCCCCGGGAATGGAGCAGGCGCGTACCAGACGTGGGACAGAGGACACCCGGGGAAATGGGCACGAGGTACACATGTGGCCCTCCCCCCAGGTCCGCCTCTCCTATGGTTCGTCTGCAATCGAATGCGGCTGGTCTGAAGCAGTGGCGAGATCTCGGTGGCTTGGTGTGGTTTTCCCAAACGGACATCCAGGCGTTCGAGTGACGTCTGTTGAAAGATTTCCCTCTTCCCTTGAATCACATCGGCGCCTTTATTGTAAATCAACCAATCGTCCGTGGCGGACTCCGTGCTCGCTGCTCTGCTTGGCTAGTCTTACGCCAACGCCACCCTGTCTCAATGCTGTAGTGTCAGAGTACGTCATGACACCAGGTGGTGCACGTCCTACGATGTTGTATTTCTTCTTCAAGACTTGCATTTCTGACAAATTTAGAATCAGCCTGACAATGGCTTCAAGTCTGCTGAAGAATGTATTGAGATTGCGTGGAGTCCATTCAATTATTCTCTAAACTTCATGGGCTTTTCCAGTTCATGTGCATGGTTTCCCCACACACACCATTTATTTCGGGATTTGGTTCCCTGTTCACGTTTGGGAAAATCTATTCCGAGGCACCCGAGGCTTTGTGATGTGTGTGCAATAAGCTTTGGGTTTCATTTTCCAGTTGTCTGCTGACAGCTTACTGGTTTCTTATATCGATCTTGATTTTCTACACAATCTAACAGCGATCCTACCAAACTACGAAATGTACTGATTAGTTCTAGTTGTCTCTTGGAAGACAACTTAGGATTTCCGAAGTTCAGGCTCACACCGTTTGCGAATCGAGATAGTCTCTCTACTTCCTCTCTGGCCTGGCTAAGCCCTCCCACTCAACGTTGAATAGAAATGGTAGACGTGGCCAACCTTGCCTGACCCTGATCTTACGGGGAAGGTGTTCAGTATTTTACCATTAACCACGATGTCATCTGTAGGCCTTGTGTTTATGGCCTTTGTCATACTGATTTAATTCCCATCTATTCCTAGTTTTCTGAGAGTCCAAATCCATGCTTTGGGTTTTTATAAATCGTGCACGGGTATTGAATTTTATCAAATGTTTTTCTTCATTTACTAAGACAACCATATGGTTTTTCTCCTTTAGTCTCCCGACGTGGTGAATTCCACTGCTTCATTTTCCAGCGCTGACCTCGCACTCCCTGGATAAACTCTACTTGGCCATTGTGTCTTGTCTTTCTTATCCCTCGGTGGGCTTGATCTGCCGATATTTTGATAGGGGTATTTGCATCTATGTTCCTGAGAGATGCCCTCTCCCTCAGTTTCTCGATAGTGTCCTTGTCAGCTTGGGGCATCAGAGAGAGTCCTTCTTGCTCTGACCTCTGGAAGAATGTGGGTGAGGCCAGTGCGTATTCATCTGAGGAGCCATCCGGGTCTAGAGTCTTTGCGAATGGACTTTAAAACACAGTCTCCGTTTCTTTAACAAATAGAGGGCTATTCAGGATCCTTCTCTCTTTTTCCATCAGTTTCCAAAAGTCTTGCTCTTCAAAGAACATGTCCATTTTTCCAAATGGGAATTTAGCCTAACGTTGGATGCGTGCCCCATCACCTGTTACCGCGTG
This sequence comes from Cryptoprocta ferox, assembly GCA_028646485.1. Lineage (NCBI taxonomy): Eukaryota > Metazoa > Chordata > Mammalia > Carnivora > Eupleridae > Cryptoprocta > Cryptoprocta ferox. The sequence goes on along the minus strand of CM053575.1, from coordinate 2,147,522 downwards.
TCCTATCTCTGTGTTGTCTCTTCTGTGCCTCCTGCCGGTAATCTGTTTCCTCTTGACCATTCTTGTTAGGGTTTTATCAGTATCATTTATCTTTTCAAGACTACCTGCTTTTTTCATTTTGCTGATTTTCTCTGTTGTTCATCTGCAGTCTATTAGGTGGACTCCTGCTTATCTTCATTATGTCTTTCCTTCTACTTCATGGGATTTAATTTGCTCTGCTTCTTCTAGCTTCTTGAAGCTAGAAGCTTATTATTTAATTAATAATTACTTATTTAAGTAGCTTATATATATATATATATTTATTTATTTATTTATTTAAATTTTTTTTAATCTTCCCTGCTTCTGGGAATGGGCATTTAAAGCTACAGTTTCCCTTCAGGCACTGCTCTCTCTACCTGCTTCCTGAGAGTCTCCCTTCCTTATCATTCGATTCCAAATATTTCCTTGCTTTCTTTGTGATTTTTAAAATGTTTATTTTTAAAATTTTTTTAAAGGTTTTTTTTATTTATTTTTGAGAGAGAGAGAGACAGCGTGAGCAGGGGAGGGTCAGAGAGAGAGACACACACAGAATCTGAAGACAGGCTCCAGGCTCTGAGCTAGCTGTCAGCACAGAGCCCGACACAGGGCTCGAACCCACGAACCGTGAGATCATGACCTGAGCCGAAGTTGGACGCTTAACCAACTGAGCCACCAGGCACCCAATGTTTATTTATTTTTGAGAGAGAGAGACAGACAGAGACAGAACATGATTGGGGACGGGCAGAGAGAGAGGGAGACACAGACTCAGAAGCAGCTCCAGGCTCTGAGCTGCCAGCACAGAGCCCGACGTGGGGCTCGAACCCACGAACCTCGAGATCATGACCTGAGCTGAAGTCAGATGCTCAACCGACTGAGCCACCCAGGCACCCCAAGTTTTTCTACATTCTTACTGGGTGGTTATATCTGTGTCACATCAGCTGCCGAAGGAAGGATGCTAAAATCTCCAACTGTGAGCGTACATCTCAGTTTTCTCTTTTATCTCCACCAGTTTTTGCTTTTAGTATTTTAACCCTGTGTCATTAGACCCGTCTAGAATGAGTATGTGCTTCTGATGAATTGACCACTTTCTCAGGTAAGGATTTTAAAATGTGTCCACGGATGATTATTTACTCCTCCCATCCCAGCTGGAGGCTGATTTCTCTGCCTCAAGGGGGCCACCGCTCATCTCTTGAGTGAATGGACAAGCAGCCATTATGATGTGCGGTGCAGACACTGGGTCACAGGAGGCACTGTGGCTTTCTCCCTGCTCTCTCAGACCACTCATACTGGGGGAGGTCATCTGCCGTGTCAAGCAGAGTGTGAAGATGCCCACTTGGCCAGGAGCGAAGGCGTCCCAATAATGCTAGCTAGGAGCTCATGGCCACGTGAGCCCGCCATCTTGGAAGTGAATGCTCCAGCCACGACATCAGATGACCACGGTGGCTTGATGGAGCCACATGACAGACCCTGAGCCAGAGCCACCCACAGAAGTCCTTCCCAAATGCCTGACCTACAGAAATTGCAAGATGATTAAAATTTGTTTTTTGAAGGTGCTACATTTTAGGGTAATTTGTTTTATGAAGCAATCAGTTACTGATGCAATCATTATGAAACACCCATCTGTGTTTCTGGAAATATGCCATGCCTGAAAATCTGCTCACCTTGAAACAAATATAGCTGCCCTGGCTGTCTTGCGATTAGTGCTGACATGACACATTTTTCATTCTTTTCTTTTAATCTACCTACATCTTCATATTTACAGTGTGTCTCTTGTAAACAGCATATTATGTGAAAATCTCTGCTTTTTATTCATAGCATTTAGTCCATTTACATTTAGTATAATGGTTGATATGGTTGAGTGCAAGTGTGCCATTTTGCCATGTGTTTTCTATGTATCACTCACGTTCAATGTCCCATTGTTCTTCCTTTCTTGCCTTCTTTTGGATTAAAAAAATATGTTTGGTGTTCCATTTTATCTTCTCTATTGGCTTTTTGTTTTTATTCTGGCATATTCCTCCAGAGATTATGGCATGCCCCTTTAACTTATCACGATGGATAGTTTAGCCCTTCACCAATAATATAAGGACCGTGCATCAGTGATCAAGTCCACCGGCCCTTCTCCAGCCCTTTGGGCTAATGCTCTATATTTTATTTTTACATATGTAATAAACCCCAACAAACATTTTTATTGCTCTTGGTTTAAATGGTCCGTAGAATTTTAAATAGATTGAGAAGAAAATGTGCATTTATTTTTTTAACCATGCAACATCATCTTTTATTATGTATGGGCTTTTAAAATTATTCTCTCAATCTCTCAATACACAGGCAAAAATAAGTAAACTGTTTAACGTATTGGAACTTGCAAATATTGATCATTGCCTTGAGAAGGGAGAAGTTTCCCTAAAACATGCTTAGCCAGAAGGCTAATTCATCTGCTGACCTCCAAGAACATGGAGATGAACATGATGGACAGACTGTCCCCCACCTGAACATTCATTCACCACCACTCGATTACCCTTCTCCAGGCCCAGATCAGCAGCACATTTCTTGCCAACAATCATTAATTGTCCGAGAAGACTTTCATCAGCATCTTCTGCTACAGAAATCTGGGACGTGTTTCTTGGATATCACAGAAAATGTGTTGGTGCTTGAGGGGAAATGTCATGGAAACCAAGACACTGGTCATCCTCAAAAATGATTTTGGCTGGGATTTCCTCGCGAATGATCTTTCCGAAGATCATGTTGCCACCACACCGGGCCGCCTGAGCCTTGGCGATCTCATCAGCCATCTCGGCCTCCCTCCCGCATGGCCGCCCCAGGGAGAAGCCAGAAAATGTGATTTATAGTCACCACATACCCATCTTCCCCAGTGCTCTCCGGTTTTCCTTTATCCGCATGATTTCTCTTCGGCCTGAAAAGCTTTCTTTTGTATTTCGTGTCTAATGACTACAATTTCTCTCAGCTTTTGTCTATCTGAAAATGTCTTTACCTTCCCTTTGTCTTCCAGGATATTTTTATGGAATATAAAACTTAGAGTAACGGGATTTTTCTCTGTCTCTCTCTCTCAGCATATAAAAAAAAGGCCTTCCATTTGGAATGGGCATTTGGCTCCCATAATTTGAGAGGATAAGTCAGATTTAATTATCATTGGTTTCCTCAATATAGTACATCTTTTTTTTTTTTTTCCCTGAGTGCTTTTGAAATTTTTACCTCTGCGTTTTGGCAGCTTGACCACAAAGTGCTCGGATGGGGTTGTGTTTGTATCCAGTCTACTTGGGATTCACGGAGCTTCCCCAAAAATGCCTCCCACCAATGGTGTCTACACCCTTTGTAATGTAAATACTCCACATGAAAGCATGGATTACCAGAACAGACTTTTTAAAATCATACTATAGGCTGCCCATAAAAGACACACTTTAGATTCAGAAGTGCAAATATGTTCTCTGTAAAATGATTCATTACGCAAACACTAACCCAAGAGAGCTCAAGTGGCTATACTAACACCAGACAAAATAGAGTTTAAGTAAAAAATTGTTACTAAAGGGGCGCCTGGGTGGCTCAGTCGGTTAAGCAACTGACTTCAGCTCAGGTCATGATCTCATGGTTCGTGGGTTCGAGCCCCATGTCAGGCTCTGTGCTGACAGCTCAGAGCCCCGAGCCTGCTTCAGATTCTGTGTCTCCCTCTCTCTCTGCCCCTTCCCTGCTCTTTCTCTGTCTCTCAAAAATAAATAAATGTTAAAAAAATTTTTCTTAAATGCTACTAGAGACAAACAAGGACCTTTCTTTGTTGATGAAAGGATCAGCCCGTCAAAAAGATACAACAATTATAAACACACGTGCCTGTGGTGTGGTGAGCGGTGCCCCCTAAAAGACATCCAGGCCCCAATCCATGCAATCGGAGGGTGTCACCTTACATGGTAAAGGGACTTTGCAGGTGTGACTAAATTAAGGATCTTGAGATGGGGGGATGGGGTTACCCTGGATTGTCCAGGGGTCCCGATGTAATAAGGACCAAGGTCCTTATAAAGGGAGGCAGGAGGCCCGGAGAAAGGAGGCAGCAAGGAGAAGGTGGTGGAAACGGAGTCGGAGAGAAGATGCACCAACGGCTGTGCTGCTGGAGGACGGGCTGCGAGCCAGGGAACGGGGGCGCCTCCAGGAGCTGGAGAAAGCAGGGGACCGATTTCCCTGAGCCTCCAGAAGAAGCACCGCTCACCGTCCTGGCCTCCGGAACTGTGGGGCAGGAAGTTCATGCTGCTTTCGGCCACCAAGACTCATTACAGCAGCGGCAGCAAACTGATACAGACGGGGTCCTCTACAACTTCTGCCCGTTTTTATCTGTTCCCCTACGTCCTCGGACAATTGTTCTTTATTTATGTATTTTTCCAGAGGTTGTGGCTATTGAATCTCAGAAGGAGGGGCTGCTACCGGCTACGGTGTCATTGTCAGAAGCAGAGCTCACCTTACCCTTTCTTTCTTCCCTTCTTTCTTTCTTTCTTTCATTTTCTTTTTCTTTCTTTTTTTTAATTGAGAAGTCTGGCGACCTTTTTTTTCACATTTATTTACTTTCGAGAGACAGACCGTGAGCGAGGGAGGGGCGGGGGGGGGGGACACAGAATCCGAAGCAGCTCCAGGCTCCGAGCTGTCAGCACAGAGCCCGACGCGGGGCTCGAACCCACGAACTGCAAGATCATGACCTCAGTCGAACTCGGATGCTTAACTGACTGAGTCACCCAGGCGCCCCATCGCCTTCCCCTTTCTAAATGAAAAGAATAGTAATGATTCTGAATTTCTTTTTTTTTTAATTTTTTTAATGTTTTATTTATTTTTGAGAGAGAGAGAGAGAGAGAGAGACAGTGTGAGCAGGGGAGGGTCAGAGAGAGAGGGAGACACAGAATCTGAAGACAGGCTCCAGGCTCTGAGCTGTCAGCACAGAGCCCGACGCGGGGCTCGAACCCACAAACCGCGAGATCATGACCTGAGCCAAAATCAGATGCTTAACCGACTGAGCCACTCAGGCGCCCCTGATTCTGAATTTCAAAACGCATATGTCCCAAGGGCTGGGGGCCACACCCATCTCACAGGGTTGTGTGAGGAGTAAATGGGGACAGTTCGCTGCACAGAGAGTCACTGCATGGGGTTTGGCACGGAGCAGGCCTCAGGTCTCTCTGTCGGCTCAGATGCCACAAGAAAAATGCCACGGACTCAGGACTTAAACCACAGAAGTGTACTGTCGCAGTCCTGGAGGCTGGAAGTCCAAGATCGATGTCAGCAAGGTGGGCCGTGGGTGAGGCTTCTCTCCCTGGCCTGCAGGCGGCCGCCTTCGCACCATCCTCTCCCGTGGCTCTTCTCACAACGGCTCTGATCCTCCACAGGAGCCCCCCACCCACACATGACCGAACCACCTCCTAGAGGCCCGGTTCCGAACACTGCACCACGTAGCAACTGATTACAGGCGGGAGGGAAAGGGGAGGGACCCGGGCCCATGACTTATGGGTAAGTCGGCAGGACTTAGCCATAGAACGGGTAGGCTCCCCTGCCCAGAGAAGGGGCCCCCAGGGGGTGGCCTCGCTCCCCCCAGCATGCGCCTTTGTGCTGTCTGGGGCTGAGTCTGCCGCACTCTGGGCAGCCCTCAGGGCGCAGGTGTGACCCGGGGCAGGAGCCGGGGGTTTGCAGCGTCATTGCGGGTGTTGGATCAAAAGGGAAAGGGCTCTCAGGTCCAGGGAGGTCCACTGCCCGGACCCGTCCTCCCTCTGTGCCCTGGTGCAGTGTCCTTGCATCCCACCTACCGGCGACCTTTGCCGGCCAGAGCCTCCTGGGGACCTGTCTGTCTGCATCTGACCACCTCCAGGTGTCGTAGGTGCCAGGTGGGGACTTGGAAAAGAGAGCCGGCTCCTCCACGCTCACCCTGGAGACCACCCAGCATCTCTCCTGGGCTACCGGGCCCCTGCTTGGCCCGAGAGCTCAACACACACAACACAGGGCAGGCCCCATGGGCCAGAGGCCAGCAACGGGTGACCTTCAACCCCGCAGATGGGCACCTTCTCTGGCATTCCCAGGATTAAAGATCCTTTTTTAATATTAATTCATTTATCTTGAGAGAGAGCGAGGGAGCAGGAGTGGGGGAGGGGCAGAGAGAGAAAGAGAGAATCCCAAGCAGGCTCCACGCTGACACCGAGCTAGAACGCAAGAACTGTGAGATCATGACCCGAGCCGAAATCAGGAGTCAGACGCTTAAGCGACTGAGCCACCGGGTGCTCCAAGGATTAAATATTTTTAGATTAGTTGTCAGCACCTAACAATTGGGGAATTTCACATCAACATCAGGTTTCTGGCCTCTCCTGAACGTCCGAGGCTGGCAAACATCACCCGCATTGCCACCTGGCCGCAAAGGGGGCTGGGAATTGCCACCGGCCACGGGGTTGGGGGGCTGGGAGGGGCTGGTTTCATGCAGGTGCCCCTGACACTCCTCGAGGACCCCTTCTTTGCTGTCCCCCTGAGCCCAGACCTCTCCTCACTGATTGTAGAGGAAAGTGAATGAGTCTCTCTGCACCCAAGTTTTTTGGGTGGGAAAGTGGGTAAAACAGACCCAGAGGCCCCCAACGAAGACACAGGAATGGCTCATTTCCTTGTGGGGGTGATGAACACACCTTCACGTTTGATGTGCCACGGAAAGTGTATGGTACTGAATTCCCCTCCAAGGATAAGAACTCACCCCACCCCGACTGGACCCCTTATTTGTACAGACGGAGAAACTGAGGCCCAGAGAAAATGAGCCCTGCCTCAGGTCTCATGGTCGGGCCGCAGCAGAGCCAGGCCCCCTCCCACAGATGTGTGGGCACATCTGTGATGCTGGGAGCCACACACGGTGGGGGTGGGGGGTAGTTCTGAGGAGGACCCTCCCCGTCTCAGCCTTGCAGGGCCTGTTAGAGGCGACCTGCCGGCCTTGCAGACAAGTGTGCGGGCCCTCCAGCACGGGGCGCCAGGTGGCCTGTGGCCTGGCTAATGGCCTGCAGGAGAGGGGAAGGCCACTGCAGAGACACTGATTAAGGACATTTGGCGGCTTCCTGCAGGGAGCCAGGCCCTGTCTCGCCAGAGAGACCTGGGAGCACTGAGCAGACAGATGGAGAGCTACCCAGCAGCCAGCAAGACCTGCCTGGCCAGGCTTCCTTCTCGTTAGCGTCTCGTTAGGACACCGCTCAGCATCTGTGCCCAGGGAGAAGGCCAGGCCCCTCACAGGGCAGCCTTTCTGGAACAGATCTGAAGATGGATTTACTCCTTACGCTAAAATATTGCCTCCGCTGCCCCCCATGGGGTCTGGAGTTCCACCATTAGCATCACACTTTGGGGGTAAAGTGGGATAAACTGACGGCGGAATGGAAATGGGCTCTCAGGGCTGGGCTGGCCAGAAAGCTGAGGTAGGGAGAGATTTTCAAGGTTAAATATGGCTCCAGATGCCATCCCTCCAGGAGACCCTAGGGTCAGGGATGGCACCTCATACCAGGGGCCTGGCATGGCACCCTTTCTGTTTCTCCATTACGTTATCATCACCACCACCATCACAATTATCACCATCACCATCATCACCATGTCCATCACCACCACCATCACCACCACCATCACCACCACCCCATCATCATCATCACCATCATCATCACCATCAACATCCATCACCATCATCATCACCACCACCATCATCATCATCATCACCATCATCACCATCATCATCACCATCATCATCACCATCATCACCATCATCACCATCACCATCATCATCACCATCATCACCACCATCACCATCATCACCAGTATCATCATCATCACCATCATCATCACCATCATCATCACCATCATCATCACCATCACCATCACTATCACCACTATCACCACCATCATCACCACCATCACCACCACCATCATCACCGTCATCACCATTACCACCATCACCATCACCATCATCATCACCATCATCATCACCATCACCACCATCATCAACTATCACCACCATCATCACCACCATCATCACCACCATCATCATCTTCCTCACCATGACTCCTCCTCCTCCTCAAGGCATCCCCAGACCCCTGTCAAGGGTGAAGGAAAGAAGAAGGAAGAGAACCACCCCACACCTCCACGCTCCACAACTCAGTTCATGGCCTGCCCTACACCCATCTCTGTGCACATCGGCTCCCTCCCCAACCCTGTGCGTGCGCGTGCGCACGCACGCACGCACACACACACACACACACATACAGAGTCTTCTTCATTGGGCAGGTCTCTGAGTTCCCTGGATTTGACCTCAGCCATCTCTAAGTCCTAACCGGACACTAGCCTACTCAGCAGGTGTACTCACCTGTCTGCAAGCTCAGGTGAGCGTGGGGGTCAGGAGCCATGTTTCTAATTTGATATTCCCTGTTTTAGGTAAAGGCCTGTTAGGTGCTCAGTAAACACTAATAGAAGGGGGGAGAAAGGGAGGGGAGAGGGGAAGGGAAGGAGGGAAGGGAAAGGAGGAAGGAAGGAATGGAGGGAGAAGAGGGACGGAAAGATATCTATAGAATCGATCAGATTTTCCCTCTTGGCTGAGACTCACAAATTCCCTGGAAAATGAAAGCTTCCCAAGCCACACACAGCTTGATTAAGGGCCTCTGCCAAACCCTACGGTCTGCGAGGCAAGTTTTGTTCCCTTCCCCAGAAGGGACAGAATGTCTGCCCTTGCAATAAGAGGACACCAAAGTGGAAACGTACCACTTTGCCCCTCCCGTTCGTCAGACGGGCAGGCTGATGGCGTCCTCAGCGTGACTGGAGCAAGGTCACTTGGACTCCACTCCAAAGACTCCCGGCTCCTGGGTCCAAGGCGTGGGGCCCAGAGAAGGCCTCGGGCACCCCCAGGATCTGATGGCCGCAGGGAGCATGGAAGGTCATGCAATTGGCCAGCTGGGCTGTGCTCCGGCCAGAGGTCCAACCCTCTGCCCCTCGCACCTGCTTGGGGTGTCCCCCTCCCTTGGCGGGAGGGGGACACCGGATGGCCCCATACCCCACATTGTCATCGTGACATCCGGAAGGTTCTAGCCGGCTCCTCCTGACCTCTATTTGGCACATGGGGCTTCTGTCCTGGGGTCTACAAGGAGGTTTCAGGGGCAAATGCTGGGAGCCCCGGGCTCTGGCCGATGTGTGCAGAATATCCTAGAATGCCAAGAGCCCACAAGATGGACGGGATGAAAAAGAGCATGACAGATACACCCAAGGACGAGCGTCTCTAAAGCGAGGGCAGGCTGCCCAGTGTCTATAAGGGGGCCAGGATGTTATGGGGCTGGGGGGGCAGCGGGATTGTCAGCCTGGATTCCTCAGGGTTGGGTGTGGGGTGCCCCCCCCTCCCCTGGGATCCCAGGTCGCCGTGATGTCCCAGGGCTCCTGTGTCCTAGCCTGGTGGCTCCTGGCACTGCCTACCGCCAGAGAAGCAGGTCCCAGCCCAGACCAGGGAGGACTTGGAGGCCAAGGGCCGGGCAGCTCGCACGGCTGGGGTCTGGGTCTCGAGAGGCCTCGCTGCAGCCCTGAGTCACAGCCAGTCGCTGGGCGTCGCCCCCTGGGAAGGCGGGGAGGCTCACGGCCGCAGGCTTGCGTGGGGACAGGCTGGGGCTCTCCACCTCCGGGGGCAGCTCAGCTCCAAAACGTCCCTGCTTGTGTGGGGAACGAGCTCATTCTTGGGTTCGAACCCACCTCCCCACTCCTGCCCCCGCCATGCTGCCCCCTCCCTGGGGGACTCTGGCCCCTCACTGCTCTCAAAATGGGAAGTCCCCTGCCTCGCCTGCCCCATGCCAGGTACATCTTCTGCCTGTCCCTCGGCGCACACGCGTGTACACGCGCGTGCACACTCTCTCCCGGCACCCCTCACCCCGAGGGTCTCCGTGAGCCTCCTTCAGCCATAGCCGCCCCTCCCCTCCGGGGCACATCAGTCGTGAGGCTGAGGTTTGCCATCACCTGAAACATCCTCTAAGTGACCGGGGATAATTCAGGGAGACGCGGGAGGGACTCCGCGTCCGCATCTGTAAAATGGGAGCCAGCCACCTGCCAGGAAGCGTTCTCGTGGGGTCACATGAGAGGAAGCATGGTTCGCAGTGTGTTTATCAAGCACTTATTACACACCAGCAACCCGGCTCCATCTCCCTGCAGAAATCATCACCCACGTCCCCATGAGGTCAGGTAAACTGAGGCACGGGGAGGCTGAGGGACCAGCCCGAGGGTCCGAGGGTCCTGTTTACCAGACCATGCGGGGCGGAGGTGCACGGGAGAAGTTCCGGCGCGCAGGCCACCCGTGTGGGCCCGCCACCCACCCCCAAGCCCCAAAGGCTGCAGCCCAGGGGCCCCTCTGGGCCGGCGCCTGGGAGGCGGAGACACCCACAGCCAAGGCCCCGGGATGGCGCTGCTGACACATACCAGACTGTGTGCCCCACTGTCCCTTCTCCAGCTCCCGCAAGGGGCCACCTGCAGGTTGGGGGCCTGCAGCTCTCCCAAAAAGACCTGTCAAGCATCGCTCCTGCAGTGCTGCAGATTTGGTCCTGGGCCCAGCTGGCAGGGGAGGGGTGAGCAGGGCTGGGCTGGGCAGGGGTGGGTGGACAGAGTGGGGGTGGGCGGGACCAGCCTGGGCTGGGAAGGAGCTGGGCCCCCCCCCCCACCCAGGGGATGGGGAATCACCCTCGAATACAGGAGGGCTCTCCGGTGCCCCTGACTTGCTGTGTGACCCCAGCAGCCACCCACCCTCTCTGTGCTGCAGGCTCTGCCCCACAGGAGGTCACGTGGGTGCCCTGACAGGAGGGTCTTCTAGGCGGTTCCCACTGTAATCCCTAAACAAACCTGCCGGAGAAGGCAAGGCTGCCAGGGGTGTTAGGTAACACCCCGGCGTCACCTCGTGTACCTGGGAAGGACGGAAGGACGGAAGGACGCCGCCAAGGCTGGAGCGAGGTCTGCCTGGAACCCAGGAGGTGGCTTCAGCAGCCGGTCCCGCCGGCGGGGCTGGGGCTGCAGCTCCAGGAGTGCCCGCGGGGGTGGCCGTGCGCGCAGCGGGGGTGCAGATCTCCACAGCCCCGGGGGCGGAGGTCCCCTGCGGTGACCCCCTGACCCGCCCGGCCCGCACCCTGCCTGCCGCACAGTCCCAGAAACGCCCCGTCCTGGGCCACCAGGCAGACACTCCCTGTGCGCCCGGCCGGCTCGGGAACTGCAGGGTCCCCTCAGGAAGACCCGGCTGGGGCCCCCGGGGTCGGGGCATTGGCTGAGCCACCCACTGGCGGCAGGCGGTGGAGCAGGGGAGACCAGCCTGGAGCAGGGAGCCAGCCTGCGCCCCTATGCCTTGCTGCACGGTGAGTGCCGCCGGGGCGGGGAAGAGCCACGAGGCAGGGGTGCGGGGGTGGGGAGTGGGCGCCGTGGGCACCGTGGGCGCCATGGACGCTGGACTTGGGGAATCTGGAACCGCGTGGGGAGGGGCCAGGAAGCGGCAGGTGGTGGGAGCGCCCGGTTTTCTGCTGACTTCTTCCAAGTTCCCCGGGGGCGCTCTGGCCAGCCTGGCGCTAGCTCTGCCCGCCGCCCGCCCCTGGCAGTGCCCGGCCAGGCGGCGTCCCTCAGGCCGAGCCGAGTGGGCAGCCGGGCCAGGACGGCCGCACCGTGCTGCATTGCACCCACATCCCGGGCGCTCGCTCGGGCCAGCGCCACCTCCAGGGGACCTGGGCCGGCCGGCCCCCTCCCGGCGGGATGCCTGGCAGGATGGGAGCGCGGGGACTCCGAGGCAGACAAGCGCCCCCTTCGTGGTCACTTGGGAAACGCGCTCTCCCCTTCTCAGCGACTTTTGGCTGCTTTGCCCTCAGCAATTTCTTTTTAAGCAAACAGACTTGGAAAGAGAGACGCCGGCAGAGTAGAGGCCAAGGAGGAGGGGTGCTCAGGGAGGGGGGGGG
>CM053575.1:2063243-2135065 GCA_028646485.1 Cryptoprocta ferox | reverse complement strand
CCCCCCCCCCCCCCCCCCCCCCCCCCCCCCCCCCCCCCCCCCCCCCCCCCCCCCCCCCCCAGAACCTGTGCTCTGGGGCCCAGCACCTGTGCTCAGTGAGATGCCCGGCTATGCGAGGCTACACAGAAGGCTCTCTGGGGGTGCCTGGCGTCTCTCTGGGCTCTGACCCCAGGGCACCACCGCCGCCCCCACCCCGGGCTGAGCCCCCTTCCCAGCAGGTAAGACCCCTTCCCTGGGGCCAGCAGGAGAACCGCCCAGACCTTCCCGGTAGGAGCTTCCCGGCCTCCGCAGCAAGGGGACATCAGGTCTGCTCACACCCTGCCCTCTGAAGGAGCCCCGGGCTGGGCGGTGACCCTCTTAGGAGATGCCGTGCGCCGCTCCCATGGCCGGACTCCGCCCGCGGCCCCTCAGAGCGTGCTGCTCTTGGTTCCTCGACATTCCCACTGCCTCCGGCTGGCTCCTGGCCTTGGCCGCCTGCGTGGAGGAGGTGAGGAGAGGAATACTAAGTAGGAGCTTCAGGCCCCAAGCTCCTTGTCCGCAGCCAGGGACGGAGGAGAGTGGAGGAGGCCGGGTGCTGTGCACACCGCCCGGCGGCCGGGAGCAGAGACTGCAGGCGCTGGCCTGGCCCCTTCTCGCTGCTGGGGGTCGGGGGGGGGGGCGCAGATCCTGGCCTCTCCCTGCAAGGAGGGGCTGCAGGGCCAAGGAGGTGTCCTTTCCGACCTTTGGTCAGAGCCTCCGGCTGGGAGAGTTGAGGTCTCTTCTGCAGAGAATCTGTGGAGATGGGCAGGGTCGCGGGGCCTGGGAGCTGGTGGGAGCCAGAGAAGGAGGTGAAGGTACTGGGCATTTTGGGGGTGCAGTTGGGCCCGTGTAAGCAATGGGGGGGTGGATAGTCCCAAACCAAGCCTCCTGGCTGGGCCTCTGCCTCCCTTCCCAAGGAGCCCCCAGGGACTGAGATCCCCCCGGGTCCCACTTGGGCCTCCTGCCCAGACTGCCACACCCTCTCTGCCAACTCCCTCCTCCCAGCCTCCAGCGCGGGCTCCGCAGGGCTCCCTCCCCCTCTCCCTCCCCTGGGCAAGGCGGTGCCCAGCACCAGGGGGACCCGGACGTGTCCCAGGGCCCTTCTGGGCCTTGATTTCCAGCTGGCAAATCTCACATCTCAGCTGGCTGAATCAGAAGCCACCATCTTCCAGATGGCCGTCCCATCGTCCTTGTCCCCCCCACACACACACACGTCCGTCCTCCAGACCCCTGCCCTCCCTGAGCCCTGGGCCTGCCCGGCTCCTGTGTCTCTGGGCCCCTTCCCCAGGCTCCTTGGGAACCTGGGGACTGGCTCAGCAGGTGGGCGGCTCCCACCCTGGGGAAGGAGCCCCCCACCTCACCAGGGAACCCCTGAGAGATCGGCCCTTCCCTCGTCGGCCTTGCTCCAAGCATGACAGCCGGGGAGGGCCAGACCCCATGTGGGATCCACGCCCCTCCTCCGACCAGAGCCTCGTGGGTCTGACCGGCCACGAAGGTCTTCACCAAACATTTGTGGCCCCGTCCTGTGTCCTAAGTTCCTTCGAGGCCAGGGAAGAGGCGCACGCGGCCCCATCCGGCCCTCGCACCACCGCGGGCCCAGGGAGAAAGACGCAGAGCAGGTGGGGAATAGGGCGGTGGTGTGTGTGCCGGCTCCACGCCCCAGCCAGGCCCAGGGCGAGCTGAGCGCAGGCGCCGTGAGGATCCCAGTGACTCGCGCCTCCCCTCTGCGTCCCGAGTGCACTGTCCCGGGGCTCCTCCGTTAACCCCCACGACTACCTGTGAGTAAGGGCCCTACGGCCCCATATACAGCTGGGGAAACTGAGGCACGCGGCAGTTTGTATTAGTTAGCTAGTGCTGTGTAACACATTGTCACAAACAGCAGCTTAACACGGCCCCCGGCTACGGGACGCCTGGGGGCCCCGTCGGGTGAGTGTCTGACTCTTGATTTCAGCTCAGGTCATGATCTCATGGTTTGTGAGTCAAGCCCTGCGTCGGGCTCTGCTCTGACAGCTCGGAGCCTGCTTGGGATTCTGCGTCTCCCTCGCCCTCTGCTCCTCCCCCACTCACGCGCGCGCTCTCTCTCTCTCTCTCTCTCTCTCTCTCTGTCTCAATAAACATTTAAAAACAAAAAGGACCCCCTGCTATCGTTCCCTGCGCTCAGAGCCCCACAGACCGAAATCAGGATGCTGGCTCTCGGGAAGCATTTGCTTCCAATGCCTCATTCGGGTTATTGGCCGATTCGATTCTTCACAGCTGTAGGACTGAGGTCCCGTCCCCTGTGGACTGCCAGCGGGCCACCCCAAGTTCCCGGCCACGTGGCCCCTCCATCTGCAAGCCGGCCACGGACAGCCTCTCTTGTGCAGAGACCTCTCACACTGGGAGCCCCGCTCCTCAGCGTCTGACCCCGGGCCCAGCCCTCGGGCCCGCCCCGATGTCCCTTTTCATGAACCCAAAGTCACCGGAGCAGGGGCCGCGACCGGATCTGCAAAGATGGCCGTTGCAGGTCACATGACACCATCACAGGGGCCATCGTGCTCCCAGGCTCCCAGTCCCAAGGAGGGTCTCCAGGTCGTCCTCAAATTCGGCCCCGCCCCCAAGGTGCGGTAACTTTCAAGGTCAAACAGCCCATGCGGGGCAGAGCGGCCGTGTCACCAACCCAGGAGGCCCAGTCCCGGGAAATCAGCCTATCAGGGAGGGAGCCCCGAGACCAGGGGACCAGGCACCCGGAGGCACATGCGCGCAGGAACCCCGGGGGCCACGTCAGAGCCCGGAGCGGGGCCTGGAGAGCCGAGGAGGAGGCCTCGGAGGGGTGCCCAGCGGCAGAAGGGGGGCATGCCCGCCTCCAGACCAGGGGCCGACGGAAGACCCTGGAGGGGGTCGGGCAGAACTGAGCAGGGGGAGACCCCTTCCTCTGAGGCTCTCTGCGAGGATCCGAGGATCCGCGGTGGGTCAAGGCGCGGTGAGGCCATCATCGAGAAAAGGCCCAGCGCCCTGCTGACGCGGCAGTTTGGGAGCGAGCAGGGAGGGGCTGCTGAGCCAGGGCCCCAGGTTGACCTTGGGCCAGCTGTTAAAGCCCCGCCCGCCTGTCCCAGCCGTCTGTCAGCCCGGATGGCAGCCCAGGAGGTGGGACCTTCCTGCTTCCCGCCCTGTGGGGGGTCGAAAGGCGCCCCCAGGGTGCGTCCAGGGCGGCTGGTAACAACAGTGGGGCCCACCAATTCAAGGCCGCCACCTGCCGGCCCACCTGCAGAGCCGACCCGGCTCCCAGGGCCCCTGCAAAGAGGGGGAAGCCAGGCCAGGGCCCCCGGCCTCGCCCTGGGCCTGAGCTCGCACAGTCCCCGCACCTGAGACAGTGGAGTCACAGCCTCCTTTCCTGCCCAGGGGCCGCCCCACCGCTACCCTGACACCGTGCAGCCTGCTGGAGCCACAGGCCGCGGCCGGACGCCCTTGTCAGGGTGTGAGTGAGGAGAAGCCCGGACCGCAGGCCCTCCTGGCACACACTCAGCGGCTGAAATCCCAGCGCCCACCCCCGCCCCCGGCCTGGCAGGGCTGTCTCCTCCTCCCCTGCTTTGCGCAGGCTCTTTCTCATTTCTCTCTGCCCTGCGGGGTTCTCTGTGCACCCAGAGGGTGTGGGACACACGGCGGGGGGGGGGGGGCACCGGCAAGGAGGCCTTGCAAGCTGCCAGGCGCTGGGCTAAGGGCTTCCCACAAATGCCACAGCTGCTTGTCACCTGTCACTTCCACCTGAGACCTTTCAGAGCGCCGGGATGCCTCAGTCGTCCACCTGCACCGTACGTGTATATCCGTGTCCTGGGGCGGCTGTCACCAAGGCCCCAGACAGGGGAGGGGGGGGCTCAACCACAGGCTTGACTCCCTCCCAGTCCTGGAGGCTGCAGGTCTGAGATCGCGGCCTCGGCAGGGCTGCTTCCTCCTAGGGCCTCGGGGGGAGTCCCGTCCGGGCGTCTCTGCTGCCGTAGGCAGTCTCTGTGTTCCTTGGTGGCAGAGGCATCGGGACATCCCTGCCTGGTGTCCCAGGCCAGCCCCTTCCCGCGGGTGAGCTGAGCCAGGAGTTAGGGCCCCCTCACCCCCCCACTAGCAAACCCCTCTGCCAGCCCTGCACCCCACAGGGAGACTTCCAGCCTGCTCGGCCCCTGGGCATGCGTGAGGTCATCCCTGCCCCCCACTACTCCCGGAGCAGCTTCCTTCCTTCCCAGCAGAGGTCACTGTCGGGTAAGGGTTTGCTGAACTGGCCACTGCAGATTCTGTGGGATGGCCACCCTTTCAGTGCAGGCGCAGGGGAGAGGCAGGCACACGGGGAGCAGGTGGGCGGGGCCAGGCTGGAGCCAGAGGCTGCCTTGTTCGCGAGGTGAGCGCCCGTGGGCCGGCAGCGGGGACACCTTTGCGCGCTGGCGAGTTGATGCGGATCGCTGTGAAGGACCAGGCCAGCACCGGTCCTCACCCATCTTGACCACTGAGACACCACGGAGCGTTAATGGAGCGCCTACTGTATGCCAGGCACATACAGCCCCTGTGTGTTCAGAGGCATTCGCTCATGGAACCCTCCTGAAAACCCGGCCAAGGAGGTGGTGTTAAAATTCCGATCGTACAGGACAGGGGAGTCAGTCCTGTTGAGAACCTGCTGGGCTGTCTGCCAGAACAAAGTTCCAGAGACACCTGAGCAGCCATCCGCACCTTTCTCCACCCCTCTCTCCACAGCTACTCTTTGAAGGAGGAGACGATTGTCACAAACCCCTTCTGGATCGAGATGATAAAGGTTGTGCCTCCCAGTAAGAATGCCGAGCTTCTTAGTGAAAGACTCCAGAAAAGCTCCTGGCAATCACTCACACCCTTAGTGTGAATTAGCAGGGAGAGAACTCTTACGACCAGGTCACGGAATAGCATGCAGAGCACAGGTGTCCGGAGCCATTAAGCATATCCAGAGAACCTCAAACTGGATTTCGGGGGGGGGGTCCCAAAGCGAGGGAGTGCGCCCTGCAGGAGAGAGCCCCGGGAGACAGCAATACCCCCCGGCCCTGCAGAGGGAGGGGCGGCCACCCGCACCGCTGCCCACCACGGGACCCTGGCAGGGCTGCAGGGATGGCGCCCCAGTTCTGCCTGAGCAGAGCCTTCCCTCTGCCTGTCTCAGCAGGGCCCCGGCCAGCCTGGAGGCAGGGCAGGGGCAGGGCCCGGGGAGTGGGGAGGCGAGGAGGGTCCTGCAGGGAAACCAGAGCCCCACAGACACGCGGAGCCCACCCGGGCCTGCCGAGAAGACCGTCTCCGTCCCCGGAGGCCCCGTCCTCGGGGCCGGTGGGGTGTGGGGGGGGAAGGCGCAGGGCTGGCGCAGGCCTGGGGGGCTTCCCGGCCACACCCCCCTGTCCCTGAGATGTGGGGCTCGGTGCCAGCTGCACCCGGACGGGGTCCCTGGGGCTGGGGGCCCCTGCTGGCTTCGCGCAGGGATGACAGCAGACTCCGCCAAGGCGGGCTCTCAGCTACAGCAGCCTCTTCCCTCTTTTGTGCGTGCAGAGGGGACCACTGGCGGCTTTCTGGGGTCACAGACCGCTGGCGGGTCCCCCCTACTCCTCCCTTGCGTACCCCTGCCCCGAGCCCCAGGCTGGAATCTCAGCAGCCCGCAGGGGTGGGGGGAGACTACCACTCGCAGCACTTTGCTCCAAGTGACCTATTTCTAAGATAGAGAGGCGTTTGTGTGCGTGTTGGGGGCGGGGGTCACGTACCCACACCCACCGGGCCTCCTGCTTCCGTAAAAGGACAGCAGGCAGACCCAGCCAAGCTGTCCCTCCCTCCCTGTCCCTCCCATTCCACGATCCTTCACGGGGAGGGGGGAGACCTCCGCACCCCAGAACCTGCGTGTGCGGCGTTCGGTTCCCTGGGCCCTGGCTCAGCAAGAGAGCCGATCTGAGCTGAGCTGCCTGTGGCTTTCGAGGGGGGGGTCGCCCCAAGGGACCCAATTCGTCCTCCTGGCTGTGCATTCGTGCCTCCTGGGGTGCTTGTAAAACTCCGCCGCACCACCAACAATCCCCCAGGAGCCCCTGGGAGTGGGGCTGGGGGGAGGCCCTCGCCTACTCTGCGCTTCGGGGTCCTGGGCTGTCAGGGAGGGGCTTTGTGGACAGAGGTGGGGGTTCTAGAGCCCCGACTTGGAAATAGGAGGGGGCCGAGGGACCGCAGGGGGCCGTCTGCAGTGCCACCCACAGAGAGCAGATTCGGATCCACGTGTCAGCCGTGGACAACACCTCCCAGGCGACAGCAAAACTTCCCAGGGCCAAGGACCTCGGAATCCCCGCCTTCTCACGGGCGGGACACTGAGTCCCGCTCAGCCCCCAGTCCTCTCAAGAACGTGACAGACCACCCACGCTGGAGGCGGGCCGCCCCTGGGGCTCCGAGGGACTCCGGGGAGGCGAGAGAGCCAGGGGATGTCGGGAGGGCTTCCGGGAGGAAGTGAGGCCAGCGCCCAGAGCTGAGGGAGGAGCGGGCTCACAGTAGAGCGGTGCAGGCTGGGAACAGCGTGTCCCCGGGGGGCGGATGCCAGGCCGAAGGACGTGTCTTTCCGTTGTTGTACTGTCTTCCCCTTAATATCCTTGGCCCACGTGCGGTCAAATCCTGGCCTCGGCTCCCACATCCGCAACCATTGGCTTCTTTCTAGAAGCTGCGGGTTCCCGAACGGCTCCCTCGGCTCACCAGGACTGCTCCTTCCTCGCTCAGAGCCATCCCTCTGACAGCCCTTCCGGAACCTTCCCCCTCTGGTTCAGCTGCCCCCCCCCCCCACACCGAGCCAGGTTCTTAGGTTGAGTGAGCAGAAGAATCACCCGGTGGCCAAAACCCCAACACCCGGCGCCTCCCGGAACCGTGGGTCTCTGCCTGGAATCTGCACTCTCCGCTCTGAGCTGGCGGGGGAGCCCCCCGGTCCCGGGGGCGGCGGCTGCCTCTCCGCAGCCACGGTGACCAGCGCCAGGTGAGCGCATCAGGGCTCTGCGCAGCCGCAGCCCTCCGCCCTGCCCAGACCACCACCCAGGACCTGCTGTTTGTGTGCAAAGAAGACCCCCCACGCCGCCCCCCAATGCCACCCCCACGCCGCCCCCCACGCCGGCCCCCACGCCGCCCCCCAATGCTTCCCCCACGCCGCCCCCCACGCCGCCCCCCACGACGCCCCCCACGCCGCCTCTCTTCACACCTGATGCCCCCGCTTATGCTGACGTCAACCGCACCGTCGACACCCGAGATCTGAAGCCTTCGCAACCCTGGTTCCGTTTCAAGTCAAGTATTTTCATCGATAAAAACCTGCAGAGAAGAAACTCCCCCTCACACTCCCCTTCATGGGAGAATCCGGAGCTGGAAGGACGGCAGTCGCGGCCTGTCTTCCCGGACGGCAGTGTCACCCGCGCGGCAGGCTGACACCCCGGCTGACACGCGCGTCAAGAGTCGACGGTGAAATTCTTTTCCGCCGAGACAGGCTGCAGCCTCCGAATCCCGGAGAGAATGTGCTGGGCCCTGGTTCTGCCCCTGGGGTCATTCACACCAGGGCAGGGCTTTTGAGCGTCCCAGCTGGAGCTCAGGTGGGCTTAAGCAGGTTACAGTGTGCTGGGATCCTCACCTCCTATGACCCACACGCTCTACCTCTGTTAATGAGACCTAAGTGTGTGCGCGTGCGTGTGTGTGTGTGTAGCATCTGTGTTGCATGCAGTAACAACTTAATGAGTCTCTCCTTCAGACAATATTTGAATTTATTAAGAGCTCCTGGTAGGTCCCGTAGCATTAAGGTCAAACGCCCTCCCAGGCACACCCAGATTAGCGCTTTCCACCTGTCTGGGCAGCCCTTAGACGTAAACTAGGCCATCGCGATGGGCTTTTGTGAACATTTGTTTCTTCCGCATCTCCCCTGGCCTGAGAGCGAGCTCCCGAGTGCGTGAAGGTAAGTGACAGCTCAGTGTGTCACGTGCTCCCTGGATGCGTCCCTCAGGGAGGGGGCGGGAGGGCGCTGCTCCTCTGACAGTCGCCGTCTGTCCTGATGGGCGCGAGGCCGTATCCCCTTGCGGCCTCGATTCGCATGTCCCTGGGGACTGGGATGTCCAGCGTTTTTCCATGTGCTTGTTGGCCGTTCGTATGTCTTCTCTGGAGAAGTGTCTCTTCAAGTGCTTCGCCTGCTCCTGAATCGAGCGCGTTGTTGTTGAGCTGCAGATCTTTATATATGCTGGATACTAACCCCTTAGCAGCTGGGCGCAGAGATTCTCTCCTTGAGCGGAAGCCTTCGCGCTCAGTGGGTGGTGCTCTGTGATGCACCAACGTTTTCAATATTAATTAAGTCCAATTTGTCTATTTTTTCTTTTGTTGCCTGCGCCCTTGGCGTCACATCCAAGAAATCGCGGCCCAACCCAGGGTCACGAGGCTTTTCCCCTGCATTTTCCTCTAGGGCTTCTGGAGCTTTCGCTCTTTTGTTTAGGGCTTTGATCCATCTTGAGTTAATTTCCGTATCTGGTGTGACGTCGGGTCCAACTTCACTCTGCTGCGTGTGCATGTCCAGTACCCCCAAGACCGTTCCTGAAAATCCCCCCGTTGAATGGCCTTGGCAGGATTGCAGAATCTTCCGGATTGTTCAGCCGTATGTGAAGGCCGATCTCCGGGCTCTCTTCCATTCCGTCAGTCTGTGCATCTGTCTTCATGCCAGTAGTGTGTTTTGATAACGTGGCTCTGTCGGAAGTTGTGGAATCAGGAAGCATAAATCCTCCAGCTTTGTCCTTCTTTCTCAATATCGATTTTGGCTGTTCGGGGGCCCTTGTGATTTCGTAGGAATTTTTGGATGGATTTTTCTATTTCTGCAAAAAATAGGGGATTTTTCGGGATTTTGCTAGAGATTGCATTGGGTCTGTAGATTGCTTGCAGGAGTATTGAAAATTTTTTAATGTTTATTTATTTACTTGGGGGGGAGGGGCAGAGAGAGGGAGGGAGGGAGAGGATCCCAAGCAGGCTCTGTGCTGTCAGCCCGGAACCTGATGCAGGGCTCGAGCTCATGACCCTGGGATCATGATCTGAGCAGAAATCTAGAGTCAGATGCTCAACCAACTGAGCCCCCAGGTGCCCCCAGGTCGTACTGACGTATTCATCGGCAATTCCTTTTTGCCCTGGACCCTTTCCACCCGCTAACCAGGTTTGGGGTCTGAAGGGAGAGAGGTCACCCCAGAAAAGCAGATAAACAGCTTTTCAGAGTCTAGACCTGTGTGGCCTGTCACAGCAGCCGCTAGTCACACCGGCCTTGGCATAGTCATTAAAATTCAGTTCCCCGGTCACAGGGGCCATATTCCAAGTGCTTGGCAACCATACGTGGCTGGTGGCCACCAAATTGGGCCACACAGCTTACCAGACATTTCTGTCATTTCAGAAAGTCTGGTTGGAAGTTATCATTCTAGACTTTTTTTTTTTTTTTAAGTTTCCTCTCTCTTTATTCCAGCAAATAAACAATAAAAAAATACAGGAAATCTGGGGCGCCCGGGTGGCTCAGTCGGTTAAGCGTCCGACTTCAGTTCGGGTCATGGTCTCATGGTTCATAGGTTCGAGCCCCGCGTCGGGTTCTGTGCTGACAGCTCGGAGCCTGGAGCCTGCTTCCGATTCTGTGTCCCCCTCTCCCTCTGCCCCTCCCCTGCTCACACTGTCTCTCTCTCTCTCTCAAGAATAAATTAAAAAAAATAAAAAATTTTTTTTTTAAAAATACATGAAATCATACTATCACCAAGTCTGAGAATAAACATCCAATGTGATTGTGTTCTCTCTTTTAAAGCAGAACTAGGGGAAGATTTTTTTTTTTTTTTTGAAGAACACTGTGAGTTAAATTGTATCTAAATACACAAGACTTAGAAGGGTCAGGAGGGCTAGGTCACGGTCGGCACACATCGTGACACTGGCAGTCTGTTAGCCCGGAATCCATCTTTGGTCGCGTGTCCCCTGGCTGGGCTATGCTGCTCGCCTGACGTTGATCGTGTGCTCTGTAAGGAGCTGGAATTGGACACTGGGAAAACAGTCGGTTTAGGGACCAGAGAGCACCCACAGAAGAGGCACCTGCTACCTGCAGAGACTTGGGGGGTGTGTCTCCCTTTAACGTGTCTGATGAGCGAACCCACCGGGTTTGACCGAGTTATTCCCATTTGATGAGCACTGGCCTTAGTCCCGTGGGTCACATGGGGTCGAGCAGGTGAGTTTCCCATTTCAGGTGACCCTAAGTTAGAGAATATTGGACTGAAGCAGGAAACTTGATAAAAATACACAGTGGGGAAAAAAGGGCATCTACCAAAGAGAAATGAATGACCAGTTATCAGTATTTTAAGGCCAAGCCTTACGACGGTTACCAACATATATTCCTTTTCTGAGCGTAATCGGCGCACAGCTCTCCTCTTGGTCTTAGGAGCACGTCGCTGTGATGCAGCATTTTCGTACATTAGGATGCGAGTTGTTGCCTTGATGACCGTGTTCCCGGGTCACACCCGGTGACTTATTTATTTATCTTACAACCAGCAATTTGTACTCCTTTTTGTTGCTCTTGCTGCTTGCTCTAATCATACGCATTTCTTTTTATTTTAAAGTTTATTTTTATTTATTTTGAGAGATGGAGAGAGCAAGCGGGGCAGGGGCAGAGGGAGAGGGAGAGACGGAATCCCAAGCAGGCTCCACGCTGTCCGCGCGGAGCCCGACGCGGGGCTGGATCTCACGAACGGTGAAATCGTGATCTGAGCTGAAATCAAGAGTCGGACGCTTAACCGACTGAGCCCCCAGGCGGCCCCGGACGTCGGTTCTTCTTAATCCCCTTCTCCTCCTTCGCCTGCCCCCGCCCCTGCTCTGGCAACCGCGAGTTGCTTTCCTGCGGTCCCTTCCTGTTTTGGTTTGTGTGCTTGTTCTGTGTTTTTGGAGCCTGCCTAGAAGTGAAAGCACACGGTCTTTGTGTTTCTCCGTCTGACTTATTTCACTTACTGTAATACTGTGTTGCGTGTGCGTGTGCGTGTGCGTGTGCGTGTGTACAACATCTTCATCCGCTCATCCATCCGTGGGCAGTTAGGTTGTTTCCACATCTTGGCTATTGCAAATTTTGCTGCAGTAAACAGGGTTGCAGAAAGCTTTTCAAATTAGCGTTTTCTTTTTTTTTTTTCCAGATAAATACCCAAAAGTGAAATTACTGGTCACACGTTAGTTCTATTTTTTTTGAGTTTCTGACGAAACTCCCTACCGTGGTCACAGTGGCTGCGCTGATTTGCATTCCCGCCAACAGTGCACGAGGGAGGGCTCCTTTTTCCCCACATCCTCACCAGCACCTGTTGTTGCTTGTGTTTTTGCTTTCAGCCACGCTGACCGGTGCGAAGTGGTATGTTATTGCGCTCTGGGTTTGCATTTCCTCGGTGAGGCATCTTTTCTGGTGCCTGCTGGCCATCTGGGTGTCTTTGGAGAAATGTCCGTTCATGTCTTCTGCCCATTTTTAAATCAGGTTGATTTTTTTTTCTTAATAGTAAGTCGTAGGTGTTCTTTATGTAGTTTGGATATTAACCTCTTTGGATGTCTGATTTGCAAATATCTTCTTGCAAGCAGTGGGTTGCCTTGATTGGCAGTTTCCCTGGTGGATGGAAGCTTTCATTGGCTGTAATCCCGCTTGTGTAATTTTAGCTCTGTTGCCCCAGCCTGAGGACACTGGCCTGAAAACACATCTCCAAGCCCGACGTCAGAGAAGTTAGTGCCTGCGCTCTCTCCTGGTCTCACACTTAGGTCCTTCACCGCTTGGAGCCGGTCTGTGTGCTGTAAGGCAGCGGTCCAGCTCCATTCCGTGCACGTGGCCGTCCATCCTGGACTTGGCTAAGTGGCAAGAGGCCCAACGTCGAAATATAAATGTCCCCAATCTGGACCCGTTGAGGTCCTTCCCACAAAATAGGGCCTCAAATAAGAATCAAGGCAATTATGGTCAGTTGTCGGAAGGGAGAGTTAGGATGGCATGGACTGGACTTCAAGGAACTGGTTTTCCTTACGAAGCAGGAAGGAAGGAGAGGGAGTGGTGGCCCCTGGTCGTGCCCTCGAGAGGCCTTCTCTGGTGTCTACCTGTCCCCCAAGGAGATCCAGGAGCTCAGGCCCAGCCAGGCCCTGCATGCGCCCCGGGCAGGACACCTAGGCCCTGTTCTCCCCTCATAAAAACCACACTCGACAGCCTCACCTTGTCTTCTCTACCCTCAGCCAACAAATTAGGACCCTTTTCGTCCCGTGGTTGGCACCAGGTGAGAGTCAGGGTGGCTGCCCGGTGCCCTGCCTCCTCCAAAGCTGGGCCTCCTGCAGCCCTGCCCCCGCCCCCCGGGGTCCAGCACCAGCTGCTTCCTCTTTGCAGCCACATCAGATGTGAGCTGCACAGCTGGGGCTCCTGGCCTGTCCCCGGGCGCGCAGCACCCAACAGCTCAGGGGATGCATGAGGGGTCTGTCCGCCCCCCGGCTGCACATACCCCCCCCCCGCAACGGCACCAGGCCCCCAGCCAGAAGCTGGGTCTGGGAGGACCGTCCCACACTCGCGGTGGAGGATGGAGGATGCTCACACCTGCAGTGACAGACTCCTCTCCCAGCCCAGACGAGGCTGGGGTCACTCCCCCCACCCCCTGGGGTCGCTCCACGTTGTAGGGACTCTGAGGCACTGACATTCATGCTTGTCCAGCGCATGCCCTGCCCTCTGCAGCTCGCGGTGACGGCGGCTCCCACGTCCTGTGCCGGCCCCGCACAGCTGTCACGCCAGCCTCGGCTGACAACCAACGTCCACAGTCCCCCGCCCACCCCGGCCGTGTTCTGGGAGCCACACCTTTCAGGGCTTGGGTCCCCCGGCCTGGGCCTGGCAAGAAGACCCCAGGTGGCCAGGCCTGGATGCATGTCCGGAAAGGGCTGGAGCTGACCCTGCACACGCAGGCCTCTCCCGAGCGCTTGCAAGGCCTGGCGTGTTGGGGAAGCCCAGCCCGTCCACACTCACTTCTTTTTGATGTGTGGACCGTATTTACTCCCTTTCAAATCACTGCTTACCACTTACGTATGTACACTTTTCCATTGTCCCCCTGACATGCTTTTTTGAAGCGTAATTATGCTCCGTGAAGCTCGCCCTCCTCGGGGGCTGTGGGCGCTTTGCCACACGCATTCCCATCGTGTAAACCACTACGGCCAAGGTGAGGACGTTCCGACAACCCCCCGAGTCTCCTGGTGTCCCTTCGGGTCCGCGCACCCCCACCCCCATGCCCTGGAAAACCGACCTGTTTCCTATGCCTGCACCTCATCCTTTCCAGAATGCCATATGCACCGTGCCGTGTGCAGGCGTCTCCTTCTGGCTCCTCCCACTTGGAGGGCCTTGGGGATTCATCCGTTCTGTCGAGCGTGTCCGCCCTCTGCTCCTTTGACTGGCTCTCTGCTGAATGGACGTACCACAGCTTCTTTATCCCCTCCCGTGAAGGACATTGGTTGTTTCCGTCTTGGGCGATAATGAATCAAGCCTTGTGTAGGTGTAGGTTTTTATTCTATTTAAGTAAACACCCAGGCATGGGATGGGCAGGCCCCATGGCCAGTGTAAGCTTTCCTTTACGAGAAACCGCCAAACCGTCATCCCAGGCGGCTGCACCGTTTCACACCCCCTCCCGCCCCCGCCAGCACGTGTGGGGGCCCCGGTGCTGCACAGCCTGGCTGGCGCTGGGCGCTCAGTGTCTGTGGGGCGGGTGTTCCAGCCTTTCCGACGGGTGTGCAGCGGAATCTAGTGGTTCTTGTCCGCGACACCCTGAGGAGCAAAGCCTTCCGTCCGCTCATTTTCCACAGGTGCGCCTTCTTCGGTAAGAGGGTTGTTCAGCTCTTTCTCCCATTTTTTATTGGGTTGTTTTTATTTTCTTACTGAGTTTTGAGAATTCTTCATATACTCTGAATACTAGTCCATCACACAGGTGTTCCACAAGCATGTTCTCTTGGCCTGTGGCTTGTCTTCTTATTCTCTTTAATGTTTTTTAATGTTTATTTATGTTTGAGAGAGACAGAGACAGAGACAGAGAGACAGAGTGTGAGCAGGGGAGGGGCAGAGAGAGAGACACACAGACTGCGAAGCAGGCTCCGGGCTCTGTGCGGACAGCTTGGAGCCCGCTGTGGGGCTCGAACTCAGGAACCACGAGATCATGACCTGAGCCGAAGTCGGACACTTGACTGACTGAGCCACCAAGTGCCCCTTGTTTTCTTATTCTCTTAACAGTGTCTTTGAAAAAAAGGTTTAACTGTGATGAAGTGCTGAAGTCCAATGGGACAGATTGTGCTTCTGGTGTTATAAAGCTAAAGAACTACGGCCCAACAAAGTCACCAAGATTTTCTCCTGGTTTCCTGGGAGCTTTGTACTCTTATGTCTCACATTCGGGTCTACAAGGGATTCTGAATGTATTTTTGGTTAAGGTGAAAGATACGGACCAAGGCTTAGGTTTTGTCTGTGTATACGTGTGTTTACTTTTGCACGTGGATGTCCACTTGTTTCAATACCGTTGCTGAAAAACTTGTCCTTTCTCCATCGAATTGCCTTTGTATCGTTGTTGTTAGTGAGTTGACCATATATGCGTGCGTCTGTTTCTGCCCCACTGACCTCTGCGTCTGTTCCTCTCCCCATACTGCAATCTGGATTTCTTTACCTTTAGAGTAAGGCTTAAAATCAGGCAGTGTGAGTTTTCCAATTTTATTATATTTTTTCAAAACAGCTCTGGATATTCTAGTTACTTTGATTTTCTGTATACATTTTAGAATCAGCTTGTCACTTTCAATACCTAAAGATTCTACCAGAATTTGGACTGAGATTGCATTGAATCTATTGATCAGTTTGGGGCAAATTAACATTTAACAGTATTAGGTGTTCCAGTTCATGAGCATGGTACGTCTCTCCATTTGTTTATGTTTTATCCGGTGGGTTTTTTTTCCATCAGTGTTTTGTATTTTCAGCAAACAGACTTTTTGCACATTTTGTTAGTTTACATTTTAATGTTTCATGTACTTTGATATACCAAGGGTAGATGGTGATTTTGACAATAATTGTGGTAGCGGGGTGATGGTGATGATAGTGGTGATGATGGTGATGATGGTAATGGTGATGATGGTGATGATGGTGGTGATGGTGATGATGGTGATGATAGTGATGGTGATGATGATGGTGATGATGGTGGTGATGGTGATGGTGATGATGATGGTGATGATGGTGGTGATGGTGGTGATGGTGGTGATAGTGGTAATGGTGATGATGGTGATGGTGATGATGGTGATGGTGATGATGATGGTGATGATGGTGGTGATGGTGGTGATGGTGATGGTGATGATAGTGATGGTGATGATGATGGTAATGATGGTGGTGATGGTGGTAATGGTGGTGATGGTGGTGGTGATGATGGCAGTGATGATGGCAGTGATGATGGCGGTGATGATGGTGAAGGTGATGATGGTGGTGATGATGGTGGTGATGGTGATGGTGGTGATGGTGATGGTGGTGATGGTGATGATGGTGGTGATGGTGGTGATGGTGGTGATGGTGATGGTGATGATGGTGGTGATGATGGTGGTGATGGTGGTGATGGTGGTGATGGTGATGGTGATGATAGTGATGGTGATGATGATGGTGATGATGGTGGTGATGATGGCGGTGATGATGGCGGTGATGATGGTGATGGTGGTGATGGTGATGATGGTGGTGATGGTGGTGATGGTGATGGTGGTGATGGTGATGGTGATGATGATGATGGTGATGATGGTGGTGATGATGGTGATGGTCATAGATGATGATTATGGTGGTGATGGTAACAGTGGTGATGATGAAGATGATGATGGTGATGATGGTGGTGACGGTGGTGATGGTGATGATGATGACAGCAGGAGAGGAGTGGGTGAGGGTGGCAAAAGCTGGATTCACATTGTCCTGACTCCAAAACCCAAGTTCATTCCAGCACGCCAGACTGAAATCTTTATAATCCAGTTTCCAGCATCATCTGTATCAGTGGCTTTCAAACCTTTTAATCTCAGGATCCTTTCCCTTTTAAAAAAATTAATGGAACCACAATGAACATTTGCTTCTATAGATTAGCGTATCAACGTTTACTCCAATTAAAACCTGTATTTAATGATTCATTTAAAATTAACAATGACAAACCCAGTGTATTAACATAATGTGTTATTTTTTAAATAATGCATTATTTATGAGAACTATATTTTCCAAAACAAAAGTATTTAGTGGAAAGAGTGGAATGATTTTACACTTTTTGAGAGTCTTTTTAACATCTGGCTTAATGGAAGCCGGCTGGATTCTCATGTCTGACTCCACGTTCGATCTATTGCAATGTCGCCTGGCTTCAACCTCTGGAAAACTCCCCTGTAGCTGTGAGAGGACACGGGTGAAAGAGGCAATGGCATTCTGGAAGTGTAATAAGTGTTTTCATGCTGCGGACCCCCAGAATGTTCTCAGAGACCCCCCACAGGGCTCCAAGTTCACACTTGGAGAACGGCCGCTCTAGATCCTCCAAAGCAGGTGTAGACATTCTCGGCAGCAGGGTGTCCCGGTGTTCTTGAGGGGACGTCAGAAGCAGCCCCAGTGATGCGTGCTCTAAGGCTGACCTGCCACGTGACCCAGGCTGACCTGCCACGTGACCCGCATGATCGTCCCTCCTCACCTTCTCCATGACCTTTGCGTAATGTTGCCGGGCTTTTCGCCTGCCTCTTGGTGCCTGAGTCATGCCTGCTAACCAAACCCAGCCCCACGAGGGAGTGGCGGTGAGGCGGCGTCCTGGTGCAGGGGGCAGCGTCGGACACCTGCAGAGCCACCCTCCCGGGCCAGGGGTCCACATCCCAAGACGAAGCACCTCTCAGGCACACACACCCGGCAGCCACGGGCCCCAAAGGCAGATCTTGCCTTGGAACATTTTCTTCCAGCGCTCACTGTCTGTGTGGCCCAAGGCAGCAGCCCCAGGCCCTCCCCGGACATGGAAGAGAGGATGCGCCACATTCCTCATGGTTCTCCCAAAGGCCGGCTCTGGAAAGCCCGCTCTCAGCCCCAGGATGAACTTGCCGAATCCCATTGGGTCGCTCCCGGCCTGCTCGTGATCGCAAGGCCCAGAGGGCGGACCCTGGGGAAGGCTCAGGCCTCCAGGGCTCCAGGGAACCCCACCCCACTCTATCCTCCCTACAACCAGGCAGGGGGGCAGCGATGGGCGTCCTGCCTGGGTCTACTCTAGTCAGTGGCTTCCAGGACCCTGAGGCTGTGTCCTCAAATGAAGACTCAGAACAAAAGCATTTATTTATTTATTTAGGGAAGGGGGGAGAGAGAGTGCACGCGCGTAGTGGAGGGTAGGGGGGAGAGAGAGAATCCCAAGCAGACTCCATGCTCCGTGGGGAGCGGCTGCAGGGCTCGATCCCATGACCCTGGGACCATGACCTGAGCTGAAACCAAGAGTCAGACTCTCACCGACTGAGCCCTCCAGGCGCCGCCAGAACAAAAGTGTTCAGAAAAGGAAAGGACTGGCTTGCAAGGATCTGATGAGCAAAGAAATGCAAGGTGCCTCAGGTTAGCTGCTGTAGTGGAGTGGGGTGACACGTTAGTGGGGTGACGTGTGTCCCCCAGAAAGATGGGTCCCCACCCAAACCCCCAGTGCCTGCGAACGTGACCTTATTTGGACATAAGGTCTTCGCGGGTGTAGTGAAGTCAAGGATTTCCAGAAGAAGTCATTCTGGATGATCTCGGTGGACCCTAAGCCCAATGACTGTGTCCGTATGCGGGAAAGGAGAAGATTTGGGACAGTGACACGGGGGAACAGAAGGCCGTGGGCCAATGGAGGGACCCATCCACGGGCCAAAGGGCGCTACGGACGGCCAGCCCCTCTCCAGCTGAATCCAGTTCTGATGCGGCTGTTGCCGGGAGGAGCGGTCACCAGCAGGCCGCAGATGGCCCAGCTAAGCCCCGGGAGGCCCCGCAGGAGCCCGAGCTGGGAGGGGGGCGGACAGCAAGCTGGCCCTGGTCCTCCAGGCACCGCTGCCCCCCCTCAGGGTGCTTCGAGGTCACCGCACTGCCCAGCTGCGCCCGCCGTGGTCCCATCCCCTTCTCGGGCCTCGGAGGGTGCTGCAGGCACTGACCCCACGCGGAGGGCGAGACGCAGAGTCTGCCGGCCCGGATTTTCACCCGCAAGAACGGGCACGGGTACGTCAGCCTGTCCGACCGTGCCCAGCACCGCATGCTCCTCATGAGCCCCGGATGCCACGTCAGCCTCCCTGGAGTCTGGACATTTCCAGGGGGTGTTGTCCTGTGAATAGCACCTTCTTGTCCCTCCAGGCGGGAGAGCAGGCACTGTCACCGAGAGGGACGGGAAATCCCAGCTCTTTATCACTGGCAGGTGTTTGCCTGCATCAGGGGCTTTGATGTGTCTTTTTGGGGGACGGGTACGCGTGTAACACAGCGACAGGCAGGGGCAGAGGAGCAGGGGCACGTGTGAGCGCCACCCAGGCAGCGGGTCTGCCCAGGGCGCCACCCGGCATGCTGCAGGCAGATTCCGCAGCTGGACTTCCCCAGTGTCCCCGAGAGAACGGAAAACAGCTGCTCGGCTCCCCACACCTGACCTGGTGGCCCAGCTCATGAAGACGAGGAGGAGGGCACGCGCCCCACCTCCCATCTCCACCGTGGGAACTGAGCTGCCACACGGGTCCCGCCCAGAGCCCGCCTCCTGCATGGGGGCGGAGGGGGGAGTGGGGGTGGGGGGTGGGAACAACTCCAGCAACCAGCAGGGCCTGATGGGTAGCCCTGCCTCAGCCCTTCCCAGGAGCTGGGCCCCCAGCTGCTGGCCTAACCTCACACTGCTCTGGTGACGCCCACCTACGGGGAGCCGGGGATGCAGTGGGTCACACGTGGGAAGTGGGGACACGGTGCCAGGCCCAGGGTGAGGGATCGACAAACGCCACGATTGTTTTTATGATCAGCTGCTGTGTCCGGGAAAGCATACGGGCTTCAGACGTCTCCTACTCGGAATGTGGGGGGCACATAGGTTGCCCCGCTGCCGCCCAGGGCAACAGGGTCTGGGCCCAGCTAGGAGTAGGGGATCCCACCTACGTCCAGCTGCAGCCTTACTACCTGGGCCTCAGTCTCCTCCCCTGAGAAATGGGAAGAAATCATTACTACAGCCTCCGCCAGCTTGGAAAGATTAGGTACGGAGGCGGCTTGTAAGAGCGCTCTTCTCCCCAGTGGACCACGGCCCACCGGTGCCTGGCCCTGCAGAGGCCGGAGCCCCCCGCATCCCACCCCTGCAGGCACCCTCTCGGAAACAGGCCCAGGTATGTTCCATGGCGTCCTGGCTGCCGCAGCCCTTCCCAGGGAGACCGTCAGTTAGAACGGGAAGGGCCAGGGCTTACAAGGGGTGCTCTCAGGCACAGCTCTGGAGCGGACGGCTGGGAGTGACCCTCGCTCACGGTGAGAGCTTTCTTCCCTGCTCTGTGCCTCGGTTTCCCCATCTGTAAAACAGAGCCGATCACAATATAGCGCCTGCCTCTTATGGCGGCTGGGTGGTTTAACCGAGTCAGTGTGTCCGGAACCCCTCAGCGCGGGATGTGGGATGGGGTGTGGGCGCTTCGTCAGGGGGCCCGGGGGAGCTGAGCAACCCCGAGGACCGAGGACCACGCAGAACTAAGGACTGACCCCGACAGTTGGAAGCTCATTTATTCTGGAGCAGGTTTTCCGGAGCCAGATTGTTCCCGTTACCGGACGCAGGCCGGTGTGTCCGTGGGATTCTAGTGCCATCCCTGGCCTCCACCCGCTGGACGCCGGTGGTCCCCCCCCCCCCCAGCGCTGACAGCCAGGATGTCCCCAGACGTCACCGACACCAACGTGGCCTCAAGACGACAGGCTGGGTCGCCCCCAGCTGACATCGCATCAGCCTTAACTTTCAATTATATTCTACTTGCTCAGGATAAAGGCCACATTTGCAAAGTAGCCTGTAACAGTCTTGCTTCTCACAGGCAGACCTGGCTGAATTATCATAAATTGGAACCTAGTGAGAAGCCAGTGGCGCCGTCCAGAGACGGTCCTTCCCCCTGGGTTCACCTTAGAGGTCTGGTCCCGCTCTGGGGACTCTTGGCCGCTTGGAGGCGGAGGGACAGCTACTCTCGTCCCCGTTCCCAGGCGAGGACACCAACGCACAGAGTTGCCCGGACTTGCTCGGGCCACCCTGCGCTGCTCATCTGCGAGCCTTTCCACACTTGTTTCCCGCACTGACCACAGTGCACGGACACCTCTAACTGGCAGGCGGGGGGGCTGAGGCCCAGAGGAGCAGGTCACCCGCCCAGGAACTGAGCGGCATCCCCTTTCATCATGCTGCCTCCCCAAAACCAGGCAAGAAGCCGGAAGGGGGGCTCCCTGGAAGAGTCCAGTCCCAGCCACACAGCTAGACGGGGCATCTGACCCCTGGCGCTGTGTCCAGTGGGGTGGCACCATCCTCGCTTCCCATTGGCCGTCCGGTGATCCATCCCTGTGAGTGCATCAAGTCAGACTCCACCCTCTGGCCCACCCCCTTCATCGTGGGGGGGCTTCCCACCCACCCTCCACCTTCTTGGCCAAGTATCCCTTGACCTCTGCTCTCAGCAGCGTCGTTTCGTGAAATCAGGCTGGCTTCAAAAGCCAGCATCATCAGCGCCTGGAAACTTTCCCTCCTCTGGCCCCTGGGACCTCCACCCCAGGGGAAAACAGCTTTGTTTTCTTCCTCAGTCCCCTGTGGATTGGCCTGGCAACCAGCAACATGCCAGGCTCCTGGCCACCGCACCCCGGGGCTGTGCGCAGAGGCTTGGAAGAGTAGTCCTGGCTGGGGTGGCGTCCGTCAGCCCCGCACGGCGCACTGAGCAGACCCCCTCCTGAAGAGGGGGGGTCCACCATGGCCCTGAGCATCTTGTCTGAGCAGTTCTGCGTGGGAAGGCCTTGCAAGGTGACTAGGGGGGTAGGAGCAGGCTAGCCCTGGGGGGAGCCCAGAGCAAAGGCCCCTCTGATCACCCCAGGGGAACTGCTGCCTGCTCTAAGGGGTGGGCCTGGTGCTCGGCTGGAAGGGCTTTGGGCCCGGCCACCCACCTGGCTGGCTGGGGGCAGAGCCCCCCCCCCAGGGCCTTCTACAGTCCCCGGGCCCCTGTGGGCAGCCAAATATCCCAGGCTTGTCTCACAGCCCCTGCCTGGTGGCCTTGCTGCATCCCCCTGACCTTCAGGCTTAGGGCCCCCCCTTGAGGCACTCTAGGCCCAACATAAAATGAAAAGGTGGAAATGCGTGTGGATGCATGAAATGAAAATGTGGGCCAGCAGCTTCAGACAGGGAAGGAGGCTGGGGGGCGGAGGGTGGGGCAGCCGAGCCCCTTGGAAGGGAAGAGATGGAGGGTTCCTGCTTGGAAAAGGCTCTGTGCCCTTGCGTGTCCCACCTGGTCTGGGGTGCCTGGGAGGGGCCCAGTTCAGCCAGTCTGGGTCTCTGGGGGTAGATGCTACTGAAAGGCCCTGGGCAGTTCAAGACCAAGGTTCTAGAGCGCCTCAGTCTGGGAGGCCAGGGCTGGGGAGACCCTGGGGCCAGCAAGGAGCTCACAGCGTTAGGGCCTACAGGTGAGAGGCTGGGGGAGCCCCTCACCTCCTCAGCTCCCAGCTGGGGCTGCTCAGCAGAATTAGAGCGGCTTTTCTATACAAAAGGGCTTCGGAGTCTAACAAGGTCTCTGGGAGCAGGAGGGAGGACACACATGGAGGATTTCTGCAGGGGGAGGGGGCTTTCTAGAAGGAGTCCTGGGGGAGAGGTGTCATAGAAACATGGGGGCCGGGTTGGGGGTGGGTCAGAGCATACATGTAGGACAAGGACAAAGGGCTCGGTTTCTGGGGTTCCTCTTAGGTTCTAGCGGCTTCTGTGACTGGGACATAAATGATGACCATTTCTTGGGCTCAGGATGAGAGAGGGGGCGCCCGGCTCCCGCTAGGGTGGGCTGGAAGCCCGCATGCACTCTCTGGTCTCTGGGAGCACTCTCCCAGGCTGCCCCCACTCACCACCAGCAAGGCTGACCTGACCAGTGGCTGCACCCCAGACCTGCCTGGCGGGGGAGAGGGGGGCGGAGAAAGGCTGGGGTCCCTGCGCCCCGGCCCAGCGCTGCCGATCCCGCCCCCGGGGGGGTTGGGCCGAAGCGCCCTCCCCCTTACCCGCTCCTCCTCCCCCCTGCTGCCCCTTCCCTCCCTCCTGCCCGCTCCTGCCCGCTCCTCCCTTGCTCCTTCCTCCCGCTCCCTCCCTCCTCCCCGCCCCCTCCCCTCCCGGCTCCCTCCTCCCTCCTCCTCCGCCGCCGCTCCCTCCCCGGGCTCCGCGGTTGGATCAGTCCTCTGGCATTTCCTGCAGCCGGGCCGCGCCGCCAGCTGAGCCCCGCGCGCCCGGCCCGCCGGCTCCGAGTCGCGGCACGGTAGGGGCGCGGCGGGCGGGGAGGGCGCGGGAGGCGTCCGGGAGGGCCCGGGGAGGGGCCCGGCGGGGCCGCGGCCGAGAGGGCCCCGGAGCGCCCCGCGCGCCGGCTGCCGGGGGCGGGGGAGCCCTGGGCCGCGAGGCCCGCGGGGCCCGGGGCACCGGGACGCAGCCCCGCGGGGAGCCCCGGCCCGGCGCGCGGAGGGGGCGCGCGGGGCGGTCCCGGGCGCGGGCAGGCCGGGGCGCGGGTGGGGCCCGGGCGTGGGGAGCGGCGCGCGCAGCCGGAGTCCCGCTCGGCGGGGGCCCGGGGGAGCGGGGACGCGGGAGGGGTGGGGGTGGCGGCCGCGCGCGCCCCCAACGCGGCCGGCCCCGGGGGGGGGGGTCTGTGAGCGGCGGTCCGTGGGCGCGGCGTGGAAGGGGGGTGCCGCGTCGGGCCGGCTCTGGGTCGGGCCGCTGGCATGGCAGCGGCGGGATGGGTCCGAGGGCGGCCGCGTGTGGGCCCCCAGGGCGAGGGGCTGCCTAGGCTGAGGGAGGACCCCTGCCTCAGCCACCACCCCCCAGCCACCGTCTCTAGGCCACTGGCCCCCTAAGACGGAGAGTCGGAAGTGTTGGGGGGGAGGGTCCGGTGCACCTGAGGATTCTCGGGAGGGTGGGACACGTTGGGGGGGGACTGTCAGCAGCCCCCGGAGGGCCACTCCCCAACCTGGGTTCCCCAGGCACCGCCAGGGCCCCCTCCCCCCTTGGCCGGGCTGTCTGCTGTCGGAAGCCAGCTGGAGTTCGGACGTGAGCTCGGGGATGTGGACAGGGCGCGCCAGGGCCCAGGTGGCTCCTCTGCCCCCACCCAGCATCGAGCTGAGCCGGGCCTGGCCTAGCTGGAGCAGCTGGTTGGCTCTCTGCTCCTTTGCCATTTTAGGATTTTACTAACTTGCTACTCTGTCTACGCTAGAAATAATTTATATGGGTGTCTGCCCGTTTGCCTGAACCCCTTCAAAATGCCTCTTACAGGTGGACCTCGGTGGTTGTCCCCAGGGCACAGCCCCGGGGCCAGGGGCAGGCACAGGGACGGGGGGCACAGCCCTTGGGTTGGGTGTGTGTGTCCTTGGATCTGTGTGCACCGTATGGACCCAGGTCCCAGCCAGCCAACACCCTGCCGTCAGCAATAGCCGGCTGAGTGGTCTTTTGGCTGCATGTTTACCCCAGTGCCTTGGTTCTGCGGGGCCTGTGGCTCCTTGAACTTGACAGGCCCAGCAGGCAGCAGGCGGTTCAGGGGCGTCTGCAGGCTCCCCTTCAGGCGTCAAGCTCCAGATCCGCGCATCCTATTGTCTGCTGGCTCAGCACGTGTGGGGCAGCGCCGGCCAGGGAGGCAGGCACTGAGGGTGTCTGTCTGTCTGTCTGTCTGTCTGGTGTGTCTCTCCAGGCTGTGTTTAGAAAAGGTGACCGAACGGACGGAGCAGGTGAGGACCCTCTGACCCGCCTCTTCTTGGGGAGGCCCCTCTGCAGAGGTGGAGGCCAGGGGAGTGCATCCGAGGCCAAGTGGAGCCTCCTTCCTGGGCGGGGGGTTGGGGGGCACCGGTCTGTCGTCCTCGAAGGTCTGCTGTGGGCTCTTTAGGGAGAACGCAGCCCTTCCGCCTGAGGATGGGTTGTATTTACTATGCCGAGAGCGTCCAGGATCCGTGTCTCTCCTGAAATCTCTCCTCCCGGAAGCTCCCGAGCTGGGAGAGTAAGCTGACAGGCTGCGCTCCGGGAGGGGACAGACCCTCCGGGAGCAGCCGGCGGCTTGAAGACTGTGACGTGTCTTCCTCGGCAGCTGTGTTTTGGGGACTTGTGCTTTCTGATGATTTTTGTGGCTGAGCCGGTGTGAGTGCGGGAGCACACGTACACACGACCCGAGGTGACAGAAGCCCGCCCCGCCCCTTTCCCGGTTGTTGTTCAAGCGACAGGTGTGCAGCCGCCCCTGCAAAATGGTGGAACCAGCTCACAGTCTCATGGGGGAGGCCTGAACCCTGGGATGGGGCCGTGGGGGCCGAGCGCAGGGGTGCACCGTGCACAGCAGAGGACCCCGGAATGGGGCCGTGGGGGGCTGAGCGCAGGGGTGCACCATGCTCAGCAGAGGACCCCAACATCCTGATGCGAAGGGAACTGTCAGGTGCGGTTCCCACCATGGGGCCCCGGGGTCGGGTGCCTGGCTGCTGGGAGTGACAGGGCTGGCACTGTTGCGTGTTGGGGACCCAATGCTGGGTGGTACAGAAGGGCAGTGCCGTGACCCCCCAAGAGGGGCCAGGCCCGCTGCGCTGGGAGGTCCTGGAGCTGCTCACAGCCGTCACGAAGGAAAAGGGTATCGCCCTGGGTGCCAGCTTTGCCCCATAACCTACGAAACCTCCAGGCCAAGGAAACAGAACTTAACAGCTAAAGGATGAGCTCTCTGAGGGTTCGAAGCCGGCCTGGGCTGGATCGGTGACCCTCATGGTGCCGGCTGCCCACCTGGGGAGGCATCTAGGCAGACCATGGAACATCTGCAGGGGGTGGGGGTGACGGTCGGTCGAATACAAGGAACTTGGACTTTGGAGTGTCTGGTTCTCTTAGCACGACAGTCCTTCCACGCCAGGGCCCTGGGAGCGCGTGCAGGCGGGTGTGAATTTGGCTGAGCCTGGCCTGGCATCTCTGCCAAAGGCGAGTGGGCACCAGCCGTGTGCTCAGGACCTGGCTGCCTGAAAACGAGGGCTTGGGTGGGGACTGGGGACAGCAGCACAATGACGGGTCCAGCCTCGAGTTCTTCGTCCGGCGAGGTAGCTGGGGAAAATCGGCACAGGGGGCGTCGCCTGGGCGTCCACCCAGGGCAGGGATGTGTCCCCACTGATCAGCGCCCACCCAGGGACAGGCGTGTGTCCCCACGTGATCAGTGTCAGTACAGGGCAGGGATGTGTCCCCACTGATCAGCGCCCACCCAGGGACAGGCGTGTGTCCCCATGTGATCAGTGTCCACCCAGGGCAGGGATGTGTCCCCACTGATCAGCACCCACCCAGGGACCGGGATGTGGACAAGGCTTAATGAGACCCTGAGGAGGGCATCTGGGAATACCCCGTCCCACAGGGCAAGGCCAGGGAAGTTTGGAAACTATGCTCTGCTGTGGGGACAGGCAGGTCCCCAGGCTGCAGAGGGAGGAGAGGAAGCAGGGCCTCCTGGTCCTCTGCCAGCCAGCGGGCAGGGTGGCGTCTTTGTCCCTCGCCCACAGCCACATTGGGAACAACCTCTTCCACGAAGGGCAGCCGGGCAGGCCGAGGGGAGGGGGCCCCTGTGGTGGCATCGCCCTGCCGCCTACTGGGGTATAGAGGAACCGGGAGGGCGGCTTAAAGGGCCAGCTGCTGATGGGGAGGAGCGGCGGGCGGGTTTCCTGCCTGCCTATTGGGGCCAATATGGCACAAGGCCCTTCAGAGGGCCCGAGGTTACACCGCACCTTCCCGGGGCCACTGCAGCCCCAGGGGACCGGGAGCGGCCCAACAGGAAGGCCAGGTCCGCCTTATGGGACGGTCTCCACCCCACCTGTCAGGAAGGCCCCCCGAATCCGGAGCCCGCATGCAGACCTGAAGGCCCTGTGCTCTGGACGTGAACTATTGCCTGGCCCGTCGTCGGTGCCCAGGGCAGAGCCGTCTGCCGGGACCTTACCCAGTGTCGGGGGTGGGCTGTGGCTTTCTGTGCCGCGGCTGCTTTGCCTCGCCTGGGACTGGGTTTCAGGTTCTGCTCATTTGCCACCTGTGTTCAGCCCCCCTGGAGGCAGGGAGGCCTTCGGGATGCCCTTGCCGGCATGGCCCTCCCCTGGGCCGTAGGGGTGTGGGCTCCTCGCCCCAAGCCTGGGAGAAGGGCTGGGCACAGCCCTACACCTCCCGCTTAGAACCTGAAGACCAGAGTGGCCCTTGGGGTGCGGGGCACCCTGTTTCCGCCTCTCTGCAGTGGGCCCTTGAACAAAGCCCTCTCGTGGCCTCTGAGTTGGTAGCATAGCCCTGTCCTTGCTGGGAGCCCTGGGTCCCTGTCCCTTGTCCCCATCCCCCTGCCCCCCTCCTGCCTCCCTGAGCTGCTGGGGCCGGGCTGAGCAGGGCAGGGAGGCGGCTCAACGGTCTTGCTTTGAAGCCAAGGAGCTGCCAGTCCCCGGCCCCCGGCGCCTGGCATGGACCTGGGGCTTCAGGTCGGGGGGGGTGGGGCGGGCAGGGCCTGAGGCATGGATGGTGTCAGGGCTCAGGACCGATTTGGAGGCCTGGCCAGGGAAGGTATGGCTCAGGGACTCCTCACCCCGGGTGCTGGGGAGGGCCCGGGAGCTGGGACTCGGCCATAGGTGTCGTGAGGGGAAGGGGTGGGACCTGTCACCTGCACCTGTCTGCCTTAGCATATGCTGTTCCCTCGCCTGCAAAGCTCTTCCATCCCTACAACAGACCAGATGTTTGGGGAGGCTCAGCCCCGGCCCGGCACCTTCTCTGTGGAGCCTGAAGTCTTCGGGGTGACGACCTTCCTGTGTGTCGGGTCTCCTGCCGGCCCGACTCCTCAGGTCTGAGCCCCGGCGCCCTCTTCGCACCTGCCGGGAAAATGTCATTTGTTTTTTCCGGGCGGCTCAGCGAGCTGCTGCTTTTGTTTATTTGGTTTGGGTGTTTTGTTTTTACGCAGAGGATGCCCCGTCTGTAAACACCTCCTGTAGAAAGTGCTCCTGGCTCCCCGTGGGGGCTCTGTGCAGTGGCCCATCCGACCTCACGGATGCCCGGCACCGGTGATTGGAACACGGGCTCAGCGGTCAGCAAACTGGGCGGGAGTCCCTGCCCTTGACTCTGACACTTCACCAGCCAGGCCGCCCGCCGGGCAAGCCCCTTAAGCTCCAGGCCTTGGTTTTCTCATCTGTGAAATGGGCCATCCCGGCGTCGAGAGCCGTGTTGGAAGTGCAGAGCCCGGGTCAGGCGCTGCCGAGCCACTGGGCTCTTGGAACAGGGAGGGGCGTCTCCTTATCACCAATTACAGCTTTGATTAATGGTTAATGATTGTGAAATGTTTAAACACAGGGACCACACAAAAGACTACCGCCAATGCCGCTCCGTCGCCGAGGTCTTAACGTCTGGCTCTGTTTGCTTCAAGTTTAAGGGCTGGGAGTCCCAGTAGGGCTCGGGCCCTGACCTCCCGCCCTGAGCCGCGCGGGGCCCTGCTTCCCAGAGCGTTTCCGAGCAGACATTCCCAGGCGTGTTTTTGTGTTTTGACCATATATGGATGGGCCCACAAACAAACGCAGGCTCCTCCGCTGGTGCTCCCTCCGTGCTCGCTCGTTCCCGCATCACCTGGGAGTGCGAAGAACTCGCGTGAACGCACGTACGCAGCTTTCGCCCCTTCTCCCGAGCCGCGCGGTCCCAGGTGACTGGTCCTGGTTCATTCCCTCCTCCGTGTAAAGAAGACACAGCGGATCGCATTCTCCTGCCCGGGGCCTTCGAGTTGTTTCCGTTGCATCTCGCGTGTTGTGTTCGCATCTCCTCGGGCGCAAGGCGGGAGCTGGTCCGGGGTGTCGGCCCAGCTGGACGTGGCCAGGTGGCTGCCGGGGACACCCCAGCACGTGTCGGGGGGCGTCAGCCTTGCCCCTCGAGCAGCTGGGGCGAAGGGCACGTAGCGAGGTCAGAGCTGGGCTCCTCCCAGGACCCAGGCTGGGGGGGCAGGGGCCGCGTCTGCTGGGGGGGCGGGGGTCCTGGGCTCCAGAGACGCACTTTCTTACAAGTCTGCTGACTCTCCTGGCCTCGGGGCCCCCCCTGCCACCTCCTGTCCCCGTGGGAAGGCCACGGCTCTCCCATCTCACCGCAGGGACGCGCCTCCCCCCCTACCTGCGCTGGGCCCAGGGCTCAGGCCGAGCGGCCCCACCCCAGGGGCACACGCCACAAAGATGTTTGCCAGGGGCCCCAAGGGGTCTCTCAGTGACCAGCACGTTCTGTTAACTACAAACACTAGAGACATTACATGACGGCTGTAGTCGCTAATGCTAAGAGAGGGGCGCCCGGGGGGCTCAGTCGGTTAAGCTTCCAACTCTCGATTTTGGCTCACGGTTTCCTGAGTTGGAGCCCCGCGTCGGGCTCTGCGCTGACGGTGCGAAGCCTGCCTGGGATTCTCTCTCTCCCTCTCCCTCTGCCCCTCCCCAGCTGGTATGCTCATTCTCTCTCAAAATAAATAAACTTAAAAAAAAAAAGAAATATGCTAAGAGAGTAGAACTTAGATGTTTTCACCTCCACAAAAAAATAAATATCAAAGTGATGTACTCCCTCGATGGGGGGGGGCCCTTTCACGATGCGTAGGGACATGGGATCAGCACGGTAGGCTTTAAACATCTTACAGATTTCTTTGCCGGTTGCACCCCGATAAGGCTGGGAGCAAAAGCAGCCAGAACAGAGGTGGCCGGGGTCCAGCCCAGGGTCTGCTCCGGGCTGGTGAGAGCACAGAGGCCCCCAGATTGAAGCATGCGTGGCCGCCTTCAAAGGCGGGGCACCTGGGGACACGTGACGGCCTCACCCCAGACCACGGTATGGCCATGCCTCCACGGTGGCCCTTTTGAAACCAAACATGGCCTTTCCTTCAGGCTGGTTGTGGCCGATGTGCCAGTCAGCCGTGGGTGCCGATGCCCACTGGCCTTTCTCAACAGCAACCGCGTGCTGCCGGCACTCGAGAACACCGGCAGGCTTGGGGGGGGGGGGTCCTTCCCAGGTCCCATGTCCCTCCCTGTTTTCACACCAGGCGGGTGGCTGCCGTGTGGCATCCTTGGCCAGGTGGCATGGGGCATGTGGGGACCTGCACCGCCCTCGAGGAGAGGAGGGGAGGAGCTCAGCCGTCTTGGCCGATGCTGTTGGAGCATCTGGAGCACCTGGAGCACGCTGTGGGAAGAGCAGGCCGTCCCGGGAGCACCTGGGCGGGGCTGACCACGTGAGCTTCGTCAGGGGACCTCTGCTCTCCAGCGCCTGCCCAGAACTCCCCGCTCAGCACAAAACGGGGAAAGACTTCTTCCAGGCAGAGCGGACATGCGTGCCCTCTTGGTGAGGCTGGTGTCCCCGTCCCCTCTGGTGCAGTCGGGTGTCCCCCCTGGTGTGGCTGGGTGTCCCTGTCCCTCTTGGTGTGGCCGGGCGGGTCCTTGCCCCCTGGGACCACCGCCGGCCCGCTGGGCAGCACCACCAGCTCATACTCCCGCCTTCTGCCGGAGGTGCCTCCCGGGCTGGCGGTCGGTTTTTAAACCGCAGTTTAACGAATGGCAGGAGGAAGACACACAGGCCAATGACTGTCCTCCCAACCTGATCATTATTTTGAACTGTGTCTGCTTTTCGGTTTATTTTTAAATCTCGAAAGCGCCAGGAACATGTTGTTTGTCTGCGGTGTGCCTGTTCTCCCCGGCGTGGCCATTTATCACTTCCCGGGGCTGAGCCTGGAGGGTGGCGCCCCGGCCGCCCCGGTCTGCCTGCTGGAGCAGGAAGGACCCCGGACAATGCGTGGCGCTCGGGGACCCGCTCCTTCGGGCCACACGGGGCTTTCCCTGGTGAGAGCAGCTCACCCTGCCAAGCACCAGACCTTGAAACACATTCAGTGGAAATCTTTCCACAATGAGTTATGCCCACAGGACGCCTCGCAACCTTAGAGATAGGCAAGCAATAATTGAACCCTTTCCCAGTGACATTTCTTGTGGGATCGTTACAATTAATTTTCATAGTGATTCATACTTTTCTGAAGGCTTTGAAATGAACTGTTTCCTTTACTCCTTTAAACAACCCTACGCAGTAAGTCCTACTATCATCCCCATTTTATAGACGGGCACACCAAGACAGGGCGAGGTGCATGACGCGGCCGGGAGGGGACCCACCTCACCCCGTGGCCTCCCACCTGACAACGTGGCCCTGACGACTTGTCCACGTGCTAATGGCCCCAGGCTCCTTTCCTCGTGCTTCTCATTGGCGGGTTCTCAGTTCTTTTATTTTCTTTTAAAAACTTGTTTCTGCGTCTAGTCCTCTCTTGTCCAGGCCCCCAGGTCAGTAAGATTGTCAGAAGCGCGAGAGCGCGTGCCGAGAGAGCCCCCGAGCTCGCTCAGTGAGTCGCTCGAGGCCGTGAATGGAGGGATTGATCGTGGGA
Source organism: Cryptoprocta ferox (assembly GCA_028646485.1). Lineage (NCBI taxonomy): Eukaryota > Metazoa > Chordata > Mammalia > Carnivora > Eupleridae > Cryptoprocta > Cryptoprocta ferox. Next base: position 2,104,498 of record CM053575.1, on the reverse strand, counting down.
TGCTTGATTTGGCTGCTTAGAGCCTTTGTTCTTTGCGTGTTCCTCACCCTCGCCCAGGGCCCAGTGGGGACCCTCACAGACACGAGCAGCCGCCAGCTGGTATGCAGCGCACTTGAACCCAGACCCTCCGGGGTCCATCTGCTCTGTTCAAGGTCAGGAAGGGCCCCGGGCTCCTGGGGCTGCCATTTCCCAAGTGAAGTCAGGGCTCAAGGGGCGTCTGTGCCCAGCCAGCCAGGAGCGGCAGCGCCCGGCTCGTCCAGGAGCTCAGACACGGGGCTTCAGGGAAACCGTGAGCCAGGGAAGGGCTGCGGCACTGAGGCCGAAGGGGCCGATGTTCCCAAGGGGGCAGCCTGGGCCTTGGCCCTGCAGGTGCCCGCTGGGCGGTGGTCTGCTTGCACTGGGAGGGGGGGCGGGCCCTGAGTGGCAGGACAGCTGCAGTGACCGTTGAAGGTGTGTGTCTAGAAGAGCCCATGGTGCCGAATGTCCCTGTGGATTTCAGTATTGACATTAAAAAATTTTTTTTTAAGTTTTATTTATTTTTGAGAGAGAGAGAGAGAGAGAGAGAGAATGAGCAGGGGAAGGGCAGAAAGAGAGGGAGACACAGAATCCAAAGCAGATTACAGGCTCCGAGCTGTCAGCACAGAGCCCGACGCGGGGCTCGAATCACAAACCACGAGATCGTGACCTGAGCCGAAGTCAGACACTTCACCGACTGAGCCCCCCAGGCGCCCCGACATTTCATTTTCTGGCAAAACAGGCCGCTCTGGGAACAGGAGCCCGTGGCACCCGAGGCCTGGGCCTGCTCGGCCGAAGGAAGCACGGGGTCCCCGGCCGGGCTGGGACCCCACGCTCTGTAGCTTCTAGCATCTTCAGGACACAGCTTCCGGGGTTTTCTGTGGCTTGGCTTTGGTCACCTCAGTCTATACTGTTGCTTGAAACCGCACTCTTTAAATCCACTCCCTTATTTTTATATACATTTGTATCTAAAAGGAACATTTGAGTTCCTGCTGCTGCCGCAGTTAGAAAAAATCTTCGGGCTTGTAATAAATAGCAGGTGAACACAGCACACGGGGCTTGGCCTGGTTGCGGCTCCCCCCGCGCCCGGCCTCCAGGGGCTCCCCGGCCCGCCCCAGCCACCTGCCCTCAGACCCAGGGCAGCACTGGAGAGAGCAGACTGTCCTCCCTCGTCACACGGGCAGGAGGCCCGGAAGATCATTTAAAGAGAGCACCGCTGTCCCCAGGACCAGCGAGGGTCAGTGCCTCCGCCATCACCAGCATCATCTGCTTCTGTCCACGTTTCAGGGACTGTAGGGGACGTGGCTCTGGAGGCAGAGAGGCCTTCAGGGGCCGATTCCAGGGGCTTCCAGGAGCCGGCCAGTGGGACGGAGAGGCTGCTGCTGGGACGCTGGGAGGTGACCCCAGCCGTGGGGCCGCAGTGTTGCTGCGTTGCCTGGAGACCCCTCCCCAGGGGACAGGCTGGCATCTGCGGAGTCTCGGCCAGTTTTCTGTGGGGTCTGTGCTGGGATGCTGTCCTCCCGGCTGGGGAGGGGGCTGCAGGAGTGGGGCAGAGGTGGGGGGTGGCCGGGAGTGGGGGCCGCAGGGGCTGGGAGGAGCGGGGCAGAAGCTGCTTTGGACCTGCCCCAGATGGGGGACTGGAAGGCAGTTGTACTTGAGCAGAGCTGCGGGGGATCCGCCCGGTCTCCCTCCGTCTCCCTCCGCCTGCCCCATAGAGTGGTCTCTCTTCTCCAGTCCAAGTACCGAGCACCCAGCACCCAGTACCGTCCAGAGACAGAGGGCCCTCAGCCTTGTCCTCGGGCAGAGGAAGGGAGGGTGGCGCCACCCAGCTCGGATTCAGGCCTTTCTTGCTCACAGCTTTGACCTTAAACGAGTGCCTGTGTGAACAGAGGTGACAAGGGACCACACACTGGGGGAGGGGGGCTCTAGGGGCGGATCCTTCCTGTCTCATCCAGCGTCTGGGGCTCCAGCCTCTCCCCAGTCTTCACGTGGCCCCTCCTGTGTCTCTGTGTCCTGTTCTCCTGCAAGGACACAGTCGTCGGATCAGGGCCCGCCCTCCTCCAGTGTGGCCTCACCTTCATTTGGTCACATCTGCAGAGACCTTCTTTCCAAAGATGGCCATACCCATAGGTCCCGGGGTTAGGATGTGGACGTATCTTTTAGGGGGGACGCCGTTCGACCCCCTGCACCAGGAGAGGGTGGCCACCGTGGGCAGCAGCCAGGAGCTCGCTGCAGAGATGAGACAGCTGGGCTCAGCTGACCGGGGGGGGGGTAGCAAGGAGGGAATGGCATTCTGGAAACAGAGGTGACGTCACAGGTACAGACACCTCGTGTCCCCAGCAGTCCTCAGTGTGGCCCGGGGCTGCCTTATTTACACACAAGGACCCTGAGGCTTCTGGAGAGGCTCGGGGGCCACACAGGTGCCCAGGGCTGATCCCCTGCCAAAGCGTGTGTCCCGTGAGCTTTCACAGCCCCCACGCCCGCTGGGCACAGGCCACGGGAGACCGTGGTCCTTGGCTTCCTGCCCCAGAGATGTGAGCCCCTCCCGGCCCACGGTTCCCCGTGTCCTGCTAAAGCCGCCGGCCCCAAGGCCTGGGCGCGTTGGGTGTGACCACATCCGGCTGGCATAGCTCTGCCCCCGAGGGCCCCGATTCTCCCAAGGTGGGGCTCTCTGCTGACCCCAGGCCCGGAAGAGAGAGCCTGCGGTCAGGGCAGCTGTGACTGCAGCCGATGCGTCTACCCGGGGACCAAAACACAGCCTTCAAAAAGAGCCGTCTCAGAAAAGAAAAGGGGGAAAAAGTGCTGTCTCCCCGGGGCCCTGGGACCCTGGCTCCTGAGAACAGCTCCTTGGTGCCCCTCTGCAGTGGGGGCTGCTCCCTGCACGGGCGCACACCTGCACACGCGTGCACATGCGCACACACTCGCGTCCTGAGGCCCCTTCCTGCCCTGGAAGCGCTGATGCCTGGCCGGCAATGCCCTCCCGGAGGCCAGTGACTCTAATGGGGAAACGGCAGCTGATTCGGTTCCGACGCCTGGGTCACTCCTGGTTTTCTGAGGGCGTGTGTGTGTGTGTGTGTGTGTGTGTCTGTGCACGTGGGCACGTGTCTGTATATGCTTGTGGGCACCCGTGTGTGCCTGTGCCTGTGTGCAGCTGTGTGTGCCCCCATGAACATGCCCGTGTGCAGGGGTGGGTCTAGGGAAGAGTGGTGAGCACTCAGGGTGGAGGAGGGAGCACAGTGGCCCCAGCACCAGGCTCTCAGTGCACTGCTAGTGCCCGAGGACCCGGCTGGCCTGTACCACGAGCCGCTGACACTTGCCCAGGACAGCGGCCACCCATTGACAGGTTGGGTCAGGGAGAGGGGGTGGTGATCAAGGAGGGAGGAAGGAGGAGGCTGCCCTCGCCTTGGGGAAGGGGTGTGGGGGGGGTCACTATGAATCGCACTGCCCCGGGGAAACCATGTTCCGGGGCCTCCGGAAGGGGCTACTGCCAAGCCGGAGGCCCGGAGGGTCCGGCAGGTGGCCCTGCCGCAGGGGACAGGGGCCCTGACTGGACTGGGTCCCCAGCCGCTGGGGGTCCACGCTCTCGAGGACGTCCCGCTGCCTCTGGATCTGAGTCGCTGTCCCTGTTTCGGGTCTGGAGCCTCCGCCAGCCGGCTGTCACCTGTTTGGCACCCTCAGAGGTACGTGCCTTCTTTTTAGTCTTTTCAAGCCTGAGCCTCTGGGAGGCTGGGGCTCTAATGTGCTACTTTCTCCTCTTGCTTTAAGGCTTTTACAAAATTCTCCCTTTTTGTCTTCAAGAGGAAGCTTTAAGCCGCTCCTTTTTCACTGCGTAGCATGGAAAATGTCAAATACACACAGAGGCAGAGAGGACGCAGGAATGGAGGCCCCCCGGCACCCCGCGGCCGCTGACACCAACCCCAGAGGCGGCTGCGTCTCATCTACCGGGACGCGGTTTAAAATAGCTCTCCGTGCTCACCCCCGCACTTCACCCCACCTTTAGAGCCGCAGGCGTCCTGGGATGGGGGGAGTCGGGGGAGCGGGCCCCCCAAGGGTTCCCTCCAGGTCTGCGCAGGGTTCCCAGGACGGGGCCCCTCCGCCGTCCACGCCCGAGCTGCAGAGCAAAGGGCAGTGGGGAGGGTTCTGGACGTCACACCCCAGAGACCCCTCACGACCTTGAGGAGATCCCGGTGAGGTCGAGGCCATTGTCCCGGAAGTCGCCCAGGAGAGAGTCCAGGGGCCGTTTCCTCCCTCCCAGAGCAGTGGGTCCCCAGCCTCTGCCTCCACTGGTGCTTCCGCCCCCACCGGGATCCCCGCAGTCTGTCCTTGGCCACTCAGGCCCCTCCCCCCCCGCAAAGGTGAAAGAGAGTTGTTCAGTCAGCCCACTGTGGACTCTGAGCACCTAATGTATACATTACACTATTCCTGGGGGGTGGGCCCCCCAGGAAGCATTCGTTGGCACCTGCTGCTTGCTGAGTGCCGGCTGGGTGCCCCACGGGCGGGACCCGGGCGTCTCGGACATCAGCACCCCCCCGCCCCACCCTTGCCAGGCCTTCCCCTCCCGCGTCCCCTGCGTCCCCCCAAGGCTACGGCGCCTCCACTTCTCCTTCCTTATTTTCATCCTGGGGACGGCTGTGCCGGGGCGTCTTCCTACAGTAAAGCCGCACGCGCTCCTCGTGGGGCCCCAGCAGACAGAGAAGGCCCCTTGCCACACACAGGTCTCCACGGTCCCTGTCATGAGGCCTCGCCTCGGGCTGTGGCGCGGCCTGCTGCCCACGCTTGGCGCCTTCCAAGCCCCCCTTGTGACACAGACGTGCCTTCCGTGGCCCTCGTGTGGCCGCTCCTTCCCTTGCTGGCACCCACCTGCGCGTCACGCCATCAGTAACACCGCGGAGCGCGTCCCCGCCGCACGCGTCGCTTGGATGGGGTTTTATTCCCCAGAGTCAGTCTCCCGGGTGGGTGGGTCACTGGCTTCAAGGATTCCGGTGCTTGATGGTTTCCCTCTCGTTCACAGTCTACGCTCCGTCTCTCCCTCCGTCCGGTCCGTCCATCCGTCCGTCTTCCGCCGTTGGCAAGGCCTGCTTCTGAGCTGGGCCCGCGCGGGGCTGCGTGCCAACGGGATCCGCTGGGCTGGCCTGCGCGGTGCACTGGGGGAGCACTTCCCACCGACCAGCAGACCGGGGCCTGTCGCTGTGGTCCGGCCTCGGTCTGTGACCAGCCCCACCCCCGACCCGGGCAGCCCGAGGTCAAGGCAGCCCCATACCGGGCCCTTTGGGGGCACACAGTGTAAGACACATCCCCCACGAGGGCTGCGGCCGAGCTCGCCTCCTCCAGCCTCTGCCAGGCTCAGCGGGGCCCTCAGGACCCCTCCCACCCCCCACCCCCAGGACGACGCCCACCCCCAGTGCCCTTGGGCCTGGGCCAGGCGTGCAGCTGGTCACTGTGTTGTTGCTGCGAAAGCCGCCTCCCCTGGGATCCTGTCCTCCCAGTTTGGAGGTGGGAGGAAGCTCAAGTCCGCGTGTCTGGATTTGCCGTAGGGAAAACTGAAGCCCCGGGGTAGGGTGAGTGGGGAGATCCCCGGGGGCCGTGCTGGGGCCCAGCCTCGCCAGTCTCCCCCAGCCGCGCCCAGGCCACGCGCGCCGTCCCCACCCGAGGAGGCGTTCTGTGTGGGAGGCCAGCTGTGGTCCCAAGATGCTTCTGTCCTCAGCTGAGCCACGTCTCAACCCCCAGCCCCTCCACACTGTGCGTGATGGGAGGGAGCGTGAGAGGCACGTGAGTAAATAGGGTGCCGCTCCCCCCGCCTCGGCGAGGGGGGCTCCAGGCCACCTGATCCTCGTGCCTGTGCTCCTGGCGCTCTCCCCACCCCTGCAGGTGCCCTCAGGCTCATCCCTCCGCCCTCCCCACCCGGCGCCCTGGGCACACGGCCTGCAGGCCAGCAGCTTAGCAATTCTGCTGAAGACAGTAACCGAAAGTGCAGTAGAAACCTAGGTGCCCTGTCCCCGGGCTCCAGCATCCGCGCCTGTGGGGCCCTCCCGGCCGCCTCTCAGGCTGGAATCTCCTAGCATTTTCTCTCACCAGCCCCCCAGGTCCTTAGGGGAATGCACTCACAAGACCCCATTTCCACCCTCCCAGGGAGCGCACACGAGCTTCCCTCCCCCCGTCCCCATGCGCTCCAGGTGACTGTCCAAAGAGAGGTGACTGATCTCTGGGCTCCTGGTGTGGCCCAGGCGGGGCAGTGGGCCGGCCTCTCCCGAGTCCCCGGTTTGCAGGGGCAGTGGCACCCAGTGCCAGTGTCCAGAGCGCATTTCCTAATTGATCCCTGGACGGCCCTCCGCCCGCTTGAATCCTCTGGGAGTGCCGGTGAGTGGCGCCACCTTCCTCCAGGGACAAAGGTGTGAGACGGACCAGGACCCATTCCAGACAGTCCTGGGCCCCCTGCCGGGCCCAGCCTTCATGTCCTCCTCACCGAGATGTGCACGTTGCTGCAGATGGCCCTTGGCTCTTGCTGGATCGGGTCTAAGCGCTGGAGTCTGGGACCCCTCCTCCAGGAGCTGGCTTCCAAGCGCAGACCCCTGTTCCTGGCAGACCCCTGGGATGCACAGGCCCCGAGGGACGTGGCCGTTCCCAGCCCCGGGGTCCCGAGCTGGTCCTGGGCGGGAGTCAGGTCTGGCCCTCTGTGGCGGCTCAGCACACAGGCAGCATTGCTGGCCCGCTGGAAGCTTCAGCGGGGGGTGACGCGAGCTGGGTGCCGAGGGGGTGCTGCCACCAGGTCTGGAAAGGGGTGTGGGCAGCAAAGAGGCACTGCTGGCCCAGGCACAGATGAAAGGCACAGATGTGTGCAGCTCCCCGGCTTTGGCGACCTGGTGCAGGAGTGACCTGGCCAGTGTGACAAAGTAGCCAACACCTTCCAGTGCTTGTTGGGCTCCGTGGTGCGGGGGCTCTGTGGGAGGGGGGGCTCCGTGGTGGGGGGGCTCCGTGGTGCTGGGCTCCGTGGTGCTGGACTCCGTGGTGCAGGGATGGGGGTGGGCGGGTCCGAGTCTTCATCCAGGAGATGGAGCCCTGGGGATGTTGGTCAAGGGGGTGAGAGGGCAGAGGGTGGCTGTGCTGAGGGTGCTCGGGGCAGTGGGAGGAACTGGGAGGTCATCGGCCTTACCCAGGTGAGCGGGAGGGGCCTGAACAGGTGGATGCAGAGGGGGTGAGGGCCAGGTGGGTCCTCATAAGCCAAGGGGGGCACTGCCTGCCCGCCCGTGCTGGTTGCGTCATGGCAAGCCTCCTGCACCCCCATCCCAGCAGTCTCCGTTGGGCTGGGTGACCCTTAACCCTGCAGTGAGTTGAATGATGACCCCCTAAAAGGTAGGTCATAGTCCTAGCCCCTGAGCACGTGAACGTGACCTTGCTTGGATGTAGGCGTTTACAGATGGAGGGTCTGTAGGTAGGAAATCCTCCCGGATTGTCTGGTGGACCCTAAATCCAGTGCCATTAGGAGAAAGGAAAGGGATTTTACGACAGAGGCACAGGGGAGGGGCCACGGCCCCCCCCTCCCGGGAGCCGGAACAGGCAGGAAGGACCCTCCCCCAGAGCCTGCCCACACCTGGACTCTGGGCTTCTGGCCTCCAGAGCTGGGACAGAATGAATTTCTGCAGTCAGGCCCCCAGGGTGTGGCCGTCCGTCACCAGCCACCGCACTCACGCAGCCCCTCTCTGGGGAAACTCTCCGAAAAGCCTCGGGAGCCAGTGAGCCCCCTGCCGGCCACCTCTGCATCAGCAGCTTCTCACCAGGAGGAGGGAGGAGCCCACCAGGACTTCGGCCTTGCCTAGACTGGCCATCACTGGGCCGGCCCTGGGGGGATGTCAGATGTCCTGCCCCGGTCAGAGAGCCTGGGGGTGGCCATGGGGTCTCAGGACATGACCCGGGAGTCTGGCCCCATGTGGGCCGGGGAACCACTGGGAAGCTCCCAAGCACCACCCCGGGGGCAGAGACAGGCTGTCCCTTGACACAGAGCTGAGGCTTTTCCAGGCCGATGCAGGTGCCCAGGGCAGGACCCCAGCTGGGTTCCCTGGGGCGTCCCGGAAGGCGGACGTCGATGAAGGGGCAGCGGGCCGTCAGGACCTGACCTGGCAGGACAGGTGTCCGTCCTGACCCAGAAGGACATGTCATGACCCAGGGCTAGCTCTTTGTCATTCTCGGTGTCCTTTTTTTGCTGTCCCCTGCTGCTCCCGAGGCGCCTGCTAGCACTTCGTGCCCTGGAACCCGCCACCCTATAGTGTGGCCAGCGTGTCGGGAACAGACCCAAATGGAGGTCTCGGGACATTGGCGAGAAGCCTTCTCATGTCTCCCAGGGCCGTTTCTCAGCCCTGATTGCTCCGGGGGACCCGAGCGGGGGGACCTGGGTCGTCAGGGGTCCCTTCTCCACATCTCAGTGACTCCACTGGACAGCTCACAGGTGGCAGGACTCGGGGCTGGGTGGCCTCTGCTTCAGTGTCTGTAAAATGTAAAGTGTCTGTAAAATGGGTGTGCCAACCAGGCTGCTAGACAGAGGGTCAGGGGTCACAGGTCAGCGCCAGGCAGCTCGGGGTTTCCCAGAGTCCGGCGGGGACGATGGTCAGTGGAGATGTGATAAGTTTTGAAAATTCAACTTTTTAAAACAGAAACCGTGTCCCCACCCCTGAAGTGGGTGGGGCTACAAGACTTTACTCCTTTCGCAGACGGAGAACAGTCCCTGGTGTGGATGGGCCACGGTGCAGGTGCCCTGGCTGTCGGGAACATGTGTGCCCACGTCGCTGTGTGGACGTGCGTCTTGATTCCTCTTTTGGCCTGTTTGGGGACCCTCGGCATGGCCCCCCATGTTTCATGGGTGAAGCCGGTGTCTCCTGACACTTTCTCACCAGGAGGCTGGGTGCCCCTGTGTGGGGTTTGCTCAGGGCTGGGCAGGTAGAGTCAGGGGTCCAGGGAGCCAGGGGCACTGGTAACAGGGCCTGGGGGCCTTTTGGTCACCACCTCCTTGAGATGTCACTTCACCTTCCTGGACTGCCCCCACCGCGGCAGGACAGGAGGAGGGTGCTTCCCTCTGTGCCAGCGGGGGCCCACCTGACTGGCAGGGCCACTTTGTCCGCCAGACACGTGACTTCTGCCAGAACCAGTTTCCCCATAAGCCAGCAGGGCGGGGCCAGGGGAGGCCAGGCCCGTGACTGCCCCCAGCCTGGCTTGGGGTCACCAGGAACTCGCCACAGTCGGTTAGCGCGGAACAGCCCAGAAAGCAGGGCTCCTGCTCACGCCCCGGCAGCTGCCTGCCCAGCTGGTCAGCAGGTGAATAAGGCCTCATGCTGGAGGCTGACGGGAGGGGGGCCTGGACCCGGGCGAGGCCCCGCCGGCTTCACCTGGGTCAAGTGCAAACCGCTGTTCGCCTGATGAACGAGAACCCGCAGGGCCAGGCTGCAGGGGGTGAGGATGGCACAGCGCACAGTGGGTGCTTGGTGTGCTGGGCAGTGGGAGTCGGCAGAGGTGGGCCCGCTGTGCGCAGGACCGGGAGTGGCTGGGGGCAAGGACGGCCTGTCACCCAGCAGGGTCCCGGGCTCTCACCCAGGGCCGGGAAGGCTGGCGATGCGGCCCAGCGAACGTTCCCGCTCTGGAGTTCCGGTTGTGGCTCTCAGAACAGTCCCAGCAGAAGTGGGTGATGTGGGGGCCCGGCACCGTCTGCCCCGGGGCGAGCTGGGAGTGGGGGCCTCCACGAGCCGGCCGCACGGCCCGGGCCAAGTCAGCTTGTTCTCAGGGCCTCAGTTACTGCATCTGTGAAATGGAGAGGCGGCATGTACAGGGAGCATTTGAACCCTTGGGTGTTTTTTTTTTCTTTTATTGCTTTCCAGACTCGGATCCTCCCTGCCCCCGGACAGAGTGGGAGGCAGAAGTGGGGGGATCGTGCCTGCCGCCCACCTGCTGACTCATTCGGCACCCCGGGCCGGTGAGGACGCCGTGCAGGGGCGGCGTGCGCATGTTGGTGGAGCGTCTGCTGTGTGAGAGCCTGCGCCACCGGCGAGCAGTGGGTGTCCAGTTTATACCAGGATTTGCCGTCCGCACCGGGGAGGCCAGGCCTCCCTCCGGCCCCTCCACACCACAAAACCCCACAAAACCCGCGCCCACCCCAGTGCTGGGCAGGCATGAGCTTGAGCCCTTCTGCAAGCTCCAGTCTGAGGGGGACCCGGGAGCCGGGGGGCTGGACCCGCGTAGGACGGGGAGGGCGTCTGGGGGTGCATGTGTCCTGCCCCAGGGCAAGTCCTGGAGGAAGCCAGGCACCGCCCATTTCCAGGGGAGCGGGAGGCAGGGGATTTCTGCACCCCTGCCCTTGGGCCGGGAGACCCGTTCGACGATGGGCAGGGGCAGCCACGTCTCTGGGCGGCGGACTCACCTGCCACGAGTCCTTGACGGCTCCTGCTAGCGGGGGAGACGCAGCGGCCTTGTGATCAAGGCCGGAGAGGAAGCCAGGGGTGCTGCTCCCCGGTGGGCGGGCTTGGCTCACAGGCCCCGTGTCAAGGCTGTCAGAGCCTGAGCATCGTTCCCAGGCGGCTCCGTTTCCCCGCGTGCGCTGAGGGGCAGAGGGGACCGCAGGGCCGGGTTTCTCTGCCGTCCCGTCCGAGCCAGGGAGGTGCTCCCGCCCAGATCTGGACCCTCGTGCCCGGCAGGGGAGAGACTGGGGGGGCGGTTAGGAAGGAGGCTTCACCCTGACCCGGGGACCCGCGTGGCCTGGGAGTGGTTTTGCGGAGTCCAGATCCGGCGGGGCATGAAGGGGGGCGATAGAATTGTCCACCGAGCAGGCGGCCGTTGGCCACACGCCTTCCGTATTATGTATTTAGACCGTCGGTTGTGGCAGAACTTCAGTTCTTTTGCCCCAGACTTCAGAGCGCGCGGCTGTCTCAGCCCTCGCGTGGCCGGACCACGGACACCAAATGAAAGGCACATGTGGGAAGGAGATCCGCGCAGTGGGGAGCCGGGAAGGGGTCTGTGGGAATCCCACGTTGTTCTAAGTAAATTCCGCCGGGACTGTGCCCAAGGCTGGTTCTGGAACAGGACTGGAACCTAATTCCTGCGTGGCGTCCAGCAGCCCGGACCCCCCGGGGCCACCGAGCGAACCGCTGAGGCGCCAGCTGAGGGTCCCCGCGTGCACATCCGACCTTCACCTTCCGTGGCCGCTGCTCGCGGTCACTCGGTCTCCCCCGCCCGGTCCGGAGCCCCCCTCCCAGCCTCGTTCCACCTGGGGAGGAGACTGTGGGTTTCTGCTGGCCCTGGAGCCACGCAGTCACGGGACCCGTGCGTCCCCTCACTCCTGAGACATCAGGAATGTGTCTTTAGAGCTTAGTGTTGCCCACAGCGGCGGCTCACGTCACTGGCAAGCAGTACACGCGCGGCTCTTGTAAACTCTTTCTGAGCCTCATCCGTGAGCCTGCAAGTCGGTACTGTCACTGGCCTGTTACAGACAGGAAACCACGGCCACAGAGAGGTGGGGTGGCCAGTGTCCCCGGCCTGGGCTGCCTTCCCTCCTGGTCCACTCGTGTTCCCGTTGTGGGCTCCTGCCAGTGACTGTGGCAAGAAGCGAGAACAGCATAGTGTCCGTGTGCACGGGTGAGGGTCCTCCAGCGTGCGTGCGCACGTGTGTGTGTGTGTGTGTAGGCTGGTGTGCAAGCCCACAGGGCAAGGCAGCCGGGAGCCGCAGCAGCCCTCCCACCGTCGCTGGCTTGATGCCGTGCAGCAGGTGTGTGGAGGACACTGCCCAGCCCCGGGGGTCCTGGCTGCCCCCTTTCTGATGGGGGGAGGCTCCAAGACCAGGCCTGGTGGACGTGGGGCAGTGATTACGTCCCAGGACAGCCTCAGGCAACTGCCCGGGTGGGATTTACATTGTGTGAAAACTGGACCCGGCATTTGCACAGACCCCACACTCCCGGAGCACGGGACCAGGGGCCAGGCAAAGGGGGTCCTTCAGGATCCGGGGCACGTCTTCCCCAAGTGTGCCAGGGCACCTCCCGCCCAGCGCCGAGCAGCCTGGGGCCAGGCAGGCTGGCATTTAAGACAGCCCACCACAGAGCCCGCGAAAGGGCCGTGTGAGTGAGAGCACCCTTCCGTGGAGAGAGGGACGCTTCGTCCAGGGCGCAGAGCGAGCCGGGCATCCCCGTGGACCTCCCCTTCCCAAGACGCACAGCGGGACCGGGGGGCCTGACCAGGGACCGGGCCCAGGAACACCCTCCTCCCTCCTGAGGCTCAGGCCTGTGGGTCCACGGGGGTGGCCACTGTTGACCCCGGGCCGGATTCCGCTCTGCAGGGGGAGACCCACCTGGGGCATCCCTGCCTGCACCCCCTCCCAGCCTTGCTTCCTCCGGGGAGGAGCCGACACCTGCTGACCCCACAGTCTCCTGAGCAGGGGGAGGGTCCCGTGGAGGGACATGGGGTGGGCAGTGGGGGAGACTGAGGCTGGAGGGGTCTGGAGGAGAGTGGAGGCTTGCCTGAGCCCCCAGGCTCCCCCCACAAGCCTCCCCCTGCAGCCCTGGGGTCCCAGCCTCAGGGGGAGTGAGGCACACGTGAGCTGCGGCTCACTGCAGACCGTGACCCACTTTCCCCAGCCTCCGTGTCGGAGTTGTCTGCCCACACGCGAGGCTGCAGCCCCATAAGGGAAGATGAGCCGAGCGGGGCTCCAGACGGCGGCCTCAGCCCTGTGCCCCCGCGGCAGCCACCTGACTGCTGGTCCTCAGTCCCAGTACCAGGGCAGACAGCGGCCTTCCCGGGGGCGAGCCAGGCCATGGGGGTGCCCCGGAGGCCTCAGCACCCGGCAGAGCCCCCCCTTCAGGTGTGTCTAGACAGAGGCCAGGCCCCCCCATGGCCATGAGCGTCTCTTCTAGAAGGGGGCATGAGGTCGCTCTGGGGCCCAAACCCACCTCCCTGCTTCAGGTGTGGGGGGGTGTCTCTGACCGCCCCAGGCCCCAGTCTCCTAGCTGGACTCCAGATGCCCCCTCCTCCACCGGCCCTCCCCACTGCACCCCTGCCCCAGGGAGCACCACCAGCAGGCTGCGGTCTGCCTCTGAAAATCAGTCCCCTTGGTTGGGACAGCAGGCAGGATCTGGGAGGGACATGGTGGGGCCAGGCCTTCAGGCAGCACAGGGGGCCCAGCGGGGGACGGGGACTCCCCAGAACTGGGGGGGAGCAGTGTGCGCCAGAGAGTGCGTGTGGGCAGTGCCCGGGCCAGCTGACCCTGGCACTCGGCGTGCAGTTGGCCCGCTGTCGGTCAGGAGGCCAGGTGGGCGGATGCCAGAGCCCGGTCCTAACCCACAGCCACGTGACGCGGCTGAGTCAGCCTGAGAACGCCCAGGCCAGCGGGCCACTTCCTGCCCCCTCCCAGGGCGCGTCCACACTCCGCAGCCACGGCTGGCAAATGTCTCCGCGGAGGGGGGGGCGCTTTTGCTGACCGCCCCCCCCCGGAGCCTGGCCCCCTCCCCTCCTTTCTGGCCCTGGCCTCAGGCCTTCAAAGTACAGAAGGGACTCAGGGCTTGAAGCTGTGCCATCAGAGGGGTCCTGGCTTATGCCGGGGGGCCTCACCCTGGTCACGTTCCCCTGGGGGCCGTGGTTTCTGCAGGACATTGAGATCTGCCCCCCCCACCCCCCGCCTCTCGGTGCCACAGCATCGCACCTGATGGGACAACACGTATGAAAGGGCCCTGGGGCGCCTTGAGGGTCACAGCACATGGACTGGAAATGCCCCAGTTCCAAAGCCCCTTAGGGCCCAAACCCCAGTCCACACATGTAAGGGAGGGGCACTGGGAGACCCTGAGGACTGCCCCCCCCACACACAGGAAAATGCACACCAGGGTGTCCTGGGGGCTGCCCACCTTGCCCAAGTTGAGCCCAAGTGGTCGGTCCAGCCTGGGGACGGCCACCCGGCAGGCTTCCAGAACCTGATGCTGGCATCTGCCCTCAGGAGGGGCTGTAGTAGTTGCTGGGCTGGAGCGTGGGGCGGTCTCCGTGGCGTGGCCTCCGTGGCGTGGCTTCCCCTCAGCAGTGTCCTCATGGTCACTGGCCTTGGGACCTTAGCAGTTTTCTGGAACACAAGGGTGTGTTGTTGATGTGGTGTCCGTTGTCTTTTAACCAATGGTGGCTGTTCTTGAAGGGTGGCTGCCATCTTTTAACTGATGGCTGCTGTCCTTCAAGGGTGGCTGCTGTCTTTTAACTGATGGCTGCTGTCCTTCCCTGGGATACGCCGACCTGCCCATTGGCTGTGAAGTTGGAGAAGCAAACAGGTGGGCTTATACTGCTTCATCCCTGAGCCTGTCTGTGATTTTGGAGGATTTTCCCCACAGGCTTTTACAATCCCCTGCGTTCAGGCAAAGATATGAGCCCAGACCACATTGGTGGCGGCGGCAGCGGCGGCGGTGGTGGCCAGACCACAAGGCCCTGCTTCTCTGCTCCCATCGGTGACAGAGAGCCACTGGTAGCCCAAGCCCTGTCTCCCCTGCCTGGGAACCTCTGCTCTTCCCGCCAGTACGGCTGCGCCGCTCCCGTCACACTGGCCCCTGGTCCCGGAGCTCACCACGGCCCCTGTGGGTGCTGGTGGTGGGCTCACACTTTGTTCACTGTCTCGGCCTCTGCGGGCCCCTTCCTAGGCCCCTGCGGGCCTGGGGCTTCACCCCACTGCTCAGAAGAAACCTCCATTTACAAATCGGGACTTGGGGACAAACATGGCGAGCTGTGGCATACAGCCATCGGCAAAGGGACTGGACCCTCTCCCCAGCGCTGTGTGTGGTCCCCAGGCGTCTGTGGGGTGACTGGGGGAATGTGGTCAGAATCGTCCCCTGACATATGGGCCTGCGGGTCGGGGGGGAGGGGATTCCGTTCCACTAGGTTGCTTCTCTGTTCCAGGCCTTCCCACGGGGAGCTGAGGCCTGGCGAGTTTGGCCCAGATAACGGGGCTGTGCCTGGGGAGCCTGATAAGGCACCAGTGACCTTTCTTTGTAAGGATCCCATTATTCTGGCTCGAAGGTGGGCGTCTGCGAGCTGCTGGAGGGGGCAGTGCCCAGAAGGCAGTTTCCAGTGGGATCTGGGAGTGTGCCGGCTCCAGGGTGGGGGCGGGGGTAGGCTCTGTGCCCCCCCCCCCCGCCAGGCCTTGCAGTTGGCCAGTCGGCCTTGCCCCAGCGTCAGAGAGCCTGTCACCCAGCAGGTGCCCGAACAAGTGTTTGAACTCAGGGAGGCCGGGCTGGCCCAGAGCCTGACCCGCACCTGCGTGCTTGGGGCCAGCCCTGCGTGACACCTGTCACCCACTGATGTTGGGGGACTCTCAGGCCCCAGAAGGGAGACCAGAGGGAGTGCCCCTGCATCCTTGGGCAGCTGGACCCCAGGCCTGGGGAGCTCCCAGGCAGGTGGTGAGGGACAGAGGGGACGGCTGCCCACCATGGGTGTGGCCCCAGGTTGAAGCTGGCTCAGCTGGGCGGGGTCTGCTCCTCCTCCCCCTCTCCCTCCCTCGGGCCGTGTTGGGGGGCTGCACTCCCAGGGCCTGTGAGCCTTTCGCTCTCCTCCCCAGGAGGCCCCACCTGGCCAGCGTCAGGCTGATGGCCTTCCCAGCTGGCAGCCTGGCATCCTCCCCGGGGCCAGACCCACCCCCCTCCGCTGCCTCCTGCCAGCACCCAGAGGGCAGGGCCATGGTCCTCGGGTGCTCATGCCACCCCCGGTGCGGCGGGCAGGTGGGGCAGGAACCTCTCCAGGGCTACGATGGAAATCTGCCCCAAACCCACCTTGGCCACCTCTCTGTGGACCCTGCCCTGCCCTGCAGATAAGGAGGGATGCCGACCAGGGGTACTTGCCCTGCGGTCTTCATTCATCCCAGGGGCCCCTGGGGCACCTGAGCCTTGAGCCACACCACAAGTCCCTGCTCCTGGCGTCCATTGGACAGACAGCGAGCAGGACAGACAGACACCACCCACTCCCCGAAGACCTGTGTCCTGTGGGAAAAGAGAGTTAGCAGAGAAGAAAGGAACCCCAGGGAGAAGGCTCTGGAACTCCAAGTGCTATGTGGAGAATTTGCTTGCGTGAAGTGTGAGGGGGCCAGCCCTCTGGGAAGTGACATTGAAGCTGAGTGTGGGCAGGACCCCGCCAGGCAGAGATGTGGGCGAGGGCATTCCTGGGGGGACGTTTCAGCCCAGAGGCCCTTGGGAACGGCTGTGCATCTTCCAGGGACAGAAAGGGGCCCCTGTGGCTGGGAGAGTGAGTGGGAGGAAGGGCGGGGTCGTGGAGGGGCTGGAAGAAGGGGCGAGGGGACTGAAGCTGGCCTGTGTTCTCTGGGCCGGGAGCCACTGGGGAGATGTGACCTGGATTTACTTTTGCAGTGGATGCAACAGCATCCCCTCCCCAGTGCCTCACCCCCACCTTGCCCACAGCAGGGATCAAGCGCCCAGAGTCAACAGCAGCCAGGGTGGGAAGACCAAGGGAGGTGTGAATTCAGAGACTCCCCCCCCATCTGGGCAGGTCAGAGGCGGCTTTACAGGGGCCCGAGCACTCGTCTGGGGTGTCAGGACACAGAGGGACGTTCACTGGTGCACATCTGCATTGCATTCGGATTAGAGTGTCCATAGAGCAGTTCGGTTATTTGAAGGTCACCTCTGATGTGTTGGGCTAATAGGAAGGAAGTGGGGAGGAAAAGACTACTCAGCTGATTGGCTGGAAAGATCCACGGAGGAGGGAGGGAGGGAGGGAGAGATGAGAGGTTGGGGGGATAGATGGTGGATAGATGGATAGATAGGCAATGGGCAGTTGACTGGCTGTGGATAAATGATTGGTTGGATGGGTAGACGGATGGGTGGATGGGTGGATGGATAGATGGGTGGGTGGACGGATGGGTGGGTGGATGGATGGGTTGATGGACAGGGGGATGGGTGGGATGGGGAGGGAAGGAGGATGGGGTACAAGGCCGGATGGTGGAGCTTACAGCCTAGAGTCCCACTGGCCATTAGCAGTGCTGGGAGAAGGCACCTCTGGGGCCTGAGAAGGCAGCAGGGTCCTCATGCCATCTCTGCTCTGCCCTGGGTGGAGCCAGGGCACACGGGCGTGCTGGGGAGCAGAAGCTGAGCCGTGAGCAAGTCTCAGGCCGTGTGGGCAAGAGCCCCTCCACCTGCACCAAGTCTGTAAGACTTAACCCTGAAGACAGGGGAGACCCCAGGTTAGGGAGGCGTCATCCCCCATCACTCCCCCTGGGGGCCCCTCCAGGTCAAGTTCATGTCTGACTTGCCTTGGCCACCAACCTGGGTGCTTGGAAAGTCTCAGCCGGGTGAGTCAGCCAGCCGGGCCCCCTCTCCGGTGCTGGCTCCCTGGCAGGCTGGAAGGAAGCGTCCCCTGACACTGACAGGCAGGGCGGGCCAAGCTGAGGTAGTGGGGGCGACGGCCAGCAGCCGGGTTCCAGATCGGTCCCAATGGGCTCCAACACAAGCCTTACAGCTGTTAGCTGTGTGACCTCGGGTCCAGAGCCCAACCTCTCTGAAGCCAGTTTCCCCTCTGTGAAACAGCAAAGGTAACCAGCTTAGCCAGGTGACAAGAGAGGGGTTAGGAAGGGAGGGGCGGGGAGCCCCTCACTCTGACCCCCGGGCGGAGGTCACAGAGAAGGTTCTAGGGCTGCCCCGGGAGGAGGTCCCCGGCCACCGCCAGGCGCCCTGGGCCGCCCGGGCCACGCCTGAAGCCTTCCCACCTGGCCTTAGCAGGAAAGGCTCTGTGTGTCTGAGCCGCCGCCCTGAAAGCCCAGGGCCTTGGGAGGAAATGGGACCTTTGTCCCAGGCTTGGAGGGAAGCCACCGGCCCAACGAGGGAGGTGGCCGCAGCCCCAGACCTGGAGGAGAGATGCGTCAGTGGGCCTTCACGGAGCACGTCCTCGGGGAGTGAACCGAGCACAGGATTAGGAGTCTGAGTCCCTGCTGTGCCACCACCCATCAGGCCATGACCACAGGGCAAGGCCTTCAGCTCTCTGAGCCTTGATTTCCTCCTCTATACAATGGGCTGACTTCGCTGGGGACTTAGCAGCCACCGTGGACTGCTTGCCCCAGGCCTGCCCGGGGCAGGAGGATCCGGGAGGAGGCCCAGACCTGCTGCTCGTGGGGGCTGGGCTGGGCTGGGCCCGGGGCAGCGAGGAAGCTGATTCGGGAGTGCCAGGGCGGAGTGGGAACTGGGGCGCGCCCGGCTCTGGCACACCTGCGTTCTCTCTCGGTGTGACATCATCGGGGTGCCCACAACAGAGACCCCGAGGAGGAGCCCAGACGGAGGGAGTGCGGGAGGCAGGATCCGCAGGCGGGGCCAGCTGCCCCTGGCGCTCTGGGCCCTGGGCCGCCTCCCCTGTGTGCATCAGCGCTGTCTCCCCTCGCAGGGCCCCGTCACCAGGGAGGCGGGTCTGGTGGCCCGGCATGGCTCCGTGGCGCATCTCAGGTCCGCTTGGCTGCAGCCAGGGCCCTGCAGGACCAACTGAGTGCAGGGCCTGGGGGCGCGGTGTCCCCTGAGCAAGGTGTGTGCTGCCCCTGGGACGGCCTGGCCGTGGCTGGTCTGGGCCTGGCTTCCCATGGGGGCGTGGCCTTCCCCGGGTGACCACCCCCTGCTGGCCAGTGGGCCCCCCCAGACCCCCGGGTCGGCTTCTGAGACGCCCCACATGAGGGCCTGAGTATAAGACTCCACGAAGCGTCTCTGTGCCCCTTGCCAGGCTGCGTGGGAGGATGCCCGCCGGCCCCTGGGCCCCCCGGCTCACAGGGATGTGACCCCGTCTCTCCCCTTCTTCCTTCTAGAAGCCTCCCGGCGCCCAGGCCATGAAGGAGGAGGCCTTCCTCAGGCGCCGCTTCTCCCTGTGTCCGCCTTCCTCCACCCCCCAGAAAATCAACCCCCGGAAGCTCACGCGGAACCTGCTCTTCAATGGAGAGAATGAGCTCTGCCCCCTCAGCCCAGGTCAGTGCCCAGGGCTGGGGTGGCCGCCGGGGCCTGGGTCCTCCCCGGCTTCCCGGCGCAGCTCTGCGACCTCTCTGCGCCACCCTGCCTCGCGTTTGAGCCCCGCCAACCGAGGAGGTCAGCGGGGGGGGCTCCCTCGCCGGGGTTTTGGGGCGGCTTGTCCGAGGAGAGGCGGTGTGGTGTGGCCGTCCCAAACCTGGCCTCCGGGGACAGGCCCCGTGAGTTCCCAGCCCCAGTACTGGCTGGGTGACCCTGGGCCAGCCGCAGGGCCTGTCTGGGGCTCAGTTTCCTCCTCTGTGAAATGGGGATGTGAGTACCTACTCCCGGTTACAGAGGAGTCCCGGGCTCTCAGAGGGAACAGTCCAGACTGGGTGTTCTCATGCCACCGGCGGGCAAAGCACCGAGCGCACAGAGCACAGGGTCACCGGTCCCCCCTGCTCCGCTGGTGCTTTCCCGGCCCCAGGCCCACACCACCCTGTCTCCTCATTCCTCCCGGGCCCGCCCAGCAGAGCCCAAGCTGAGCGCGGTGTGCGAGTCTGTGACTGCTGCCCCCAGAGAGGCCTGCCTTTGCTCCCCAGCCTGGGGTTGTCGCCTCCTCAGGCCTGCCCGCGCCTGGCCCGCTGCCGGCTTCGGGAGGGGGGAGAGGGGTGCCCGAGCCCGTCCCGGCCGCCGCATCCGGCCTTTCCCCGGAGACGCCAGGAGAGCGTCAGGCCGACGCGCTGTCCGGACACGCGGGGCTTCCGGGGAGCTCCTCCCCAAAGTCTCACGGGCGGATGGGAATGCGCCCTGTCAGACCACGTGGGCCGGGACACAGGACACCTGGGGAGATAAATCCGACGTCCGCTCTCTGCTGCCATGCCCTCTTGGGAGCAGGGGGAGGGGAAGGACAGGTCTCGGTTGGTGGCCGGTCTCGGAGGCCTTTGGTCCCCAGAGTGGGCAGGCGGTGCAGTGCAGGACCCGCAGGTGAAGGCCTTCCCCCAGGAGCGGCGGGCAGGTGCTAGGGGCAGGGGGGGAGGTGGGCGAGGACCGAGAGGAACCAGTTCCAAGAGGAACTCCCTGGAGCTGGGAGGGTCTCCCACACTAGGAGGTGACCGAGGCAGGTGAGCCCCCCAGACAGCGCCGCGGTCAAGGGGGCCTGGAGGAGAGGACGTGGACACAGCCCCGCGCTCACCGCCCAGCCCCGCCTTCGGGTCAGGGGCGCAGGGAGCTTCCCAGATGCAGAAGCAGAGGTGGGGAGGCCACAGCCCCTTGAGTGGCCGCTGTGGTAGGGCCTTTCCTGCCCCGGCTGAACCTGGGTCCCCCAGGACAGAATCATTCCCCCGGGGGGGCCGTACTGGCCCTTCCGCAGGGCACGGCTCTCGGTCCCCAGCCCCCCAGCCCCTTCCCAGGGCTCCGGGAAGTGGGTCTGCAGAGCGCTTGCCGGGTCTGGGTTTGGGGGCCCCTGTCTCCCCTCCCCACCGGACGCCTCTCCCCCGGAGGTCACCACCTCTGCCCCTCAGCACTTGGGCCTGGCACTGAGCCTGGGGGTGTGGCCGGGGCGTGGACCACCCCCTTCCTCCGCCCAGCTCTGGAAGCCCTCTTCAAAACAGAGGGAGGTGGGGAAGGGCCGCTGTTTCCACGGGGGACTGAATCCAGATGCCTCACGTTTCTCTCTCACGTCCTCAACCAAGCTGGGCAGGAGAACGGGCACCTGCCAGGTCGGGGTACAGGGACAGAGTCCGGCCACCCCGCTCCGAGACGCCAGCTCCCAGAAGGTCAGGTGCGAGGGCAGGCCAGGCGAGGTCCAGGCGCCCCGACCCACCATGGGCCTGGTGCACCGCGTTCCTCCTCGGAACCCGAGGGCCTGGCCTTACGGACCTCAAAGGGCATTCTGCGCCCGCGCCCATGTCCTCACTCTGGCCACTCTCTTGCAGGGAAGGACATGGAGCCCAATGGCCAGCCGCTGCCGAGGGATGAAGGGCCCCCGACCCCGGGCTCTGCCACCAAGGGGCCACCGGTAAGAGCCTGGCCGCGGGAGGAAGGGGCTAGCAGGGACCGCGGCCGAGCCTGCGGCCCTGGCCCACGCGTGTCTGGAGGCTCGGCTCGGAACCCCAGCCTGCAGGTCTGGGAAGGCTGACACAGGGGCGGAGTCACAGACCGCGCTTGTTGGCCGAAGCGCTTTCTTGGCAAAACACAGGCGGGGGAGGCGGGGTCTGGAGAGAGGCTGTGGGCTGCTCAGTGCCATTCGGGGACAGAAAATACTGCAAGAGGAGGCCCCGGAGCCTTTCTGCTGTGGGGAAACCGCCTTTGCCTCGGTTCCCTGCGCCAGGCTGTTCCCTGCGCCCAGCACACCCCTCTGCAGGGTGACGGCGAGTTCTGGAAACACACGCGCCCACCAGAACCTTTGGTCCAGGGAGGGTGCCGAGGCCCCGGGCCGCGCATGGAGGGTTTGAGGCATATCCTTCTGTCCCCCGATGGTCTCAGGCCGGGCCCCCGGACACTGACGAGCTTGGTGGCTCTGGCTTCTTGCCATGGGGCCGGGGGGCAGTGCAGACAGACACGCGGTTGGCCCCCTGCGCGACCACCTGCCAGCCCGCGTGACTTTGAGTGACTGTCTTACTCCCCTGGGACCTCATGGCCTCATCCGCCAGGGGAGGGCTTGCTGTGGTTTGTGGTCTTGTCCCCGTGTCTGCCGCAGGCGAAGGAGAAACCAAACCTTTGGTTGGCGCCCCCCACCCACCGGAGCCTGCGTTTCCCTTCCGTGGCCCCAGGGCCGCCAGCTGCTGCGGGAGCCGTCAGAGCGGATTTAATTACTTACTTATTTGTATCTCATTGAATTTGTTTCGTTTTTAATTGCAGTGTCATATACATAACCCAGATGTACCGCCCTCCCCGTCTCCAAGCACACCGCTCCGTGGGGCGCATTCGACACTGTTGCACACCCATCCCCCTTCCATGACCAGAACTTTCCGTCTTCTGAAACGGAACTCGTCCCATAAACACGACCCCCCCACGCCCTCCCCAGCCCCGACGCCCACGGTCGACTTTCTGTGTCTGTGAGAGTGAGTCCTCTAGGGTCCTCGTACAAGGGAAGTCCTGCCGTCTCTCTCCGTCCTCCCGGCCTGTTTCACTCAGCATCACGTCCCCGGGGTCCGTCCGCGTTGTAGCAGGTGTCAGAACGCCCTCCCTTTTTAAGGCTCAGAACCCTTCCATTGCACGGATGGACCACCTGGGTTCTTTATTTTTTCAAGACACGAGGTTATGGCGTAACAACACTGAAAACATAGTTGTGCCTTTCTACAGGCCGACGAAGTGTACAAACACCGCCAGAAACACTTGACTCAGTTCACATTTCAGATCCCGTCCACTCCGCAGTCGCGTCTGAGCGTCTCCTGAGCGGCCCGCGCCGCGGTGGGTGCGCGTCGGGCTCACGGAGAGCGGAGTCCCGCGCTCCTGGCGCGTCCGTCCTGGCGGGGAAGACAGCGCCAGACAAGACGGGTCCACCTGTAACACGTTGGCACCCGGAGGGGGGACCCCAGATGCCAGAGGCCAACCTGGGGCTGCTTTGAGGACGCAGCTCGGGGAAACATACAAGCTAGTGTAGATCTTAAAGTTTTCGTGAGGCCAAGTTCAAAGATAAAACTAGCCGTGTTGGTGCGCAGCTGGTGCGCAGCTGGTGGTGTTTCACGCGTGCGCAGGGCTGTGTCGTTCCAAAACATCTCCGTCCCCCCCACCGCCAGACGGAAACCCACCAGAGCCTTCCCTGTTGTGTCGCTGGACCGGAAGGTCGTGCTGGGGTCCTGTGGCATATTCTAACGCGCTCTGCGTTTAGCTTTTTGAGAAACTGCCGAACTGGCTTCTGCAGCGTCTGCCCCGCTTTACGACCCCCAGCAACGAGGGAGGGCTCCCCTCTCTCACACACGCTCAGCACCCTAGGACTTTCCGGGTTCTCCTTCTTCGTCACTGCGCTGGCCCCCGTGGGTATGTGGTAGTGTCTCACGGCGCCTCTGATTTGTGTGTCCCTGATGACGGATGATCTGTTCCTGGGGTTCTTGACCAACCGGATGTCCCCTGGTTCGGGTTCTCTGCCTGACTGTGAGTCAGTTGTTGTTGAGTGGTAAGAGCTCTTTACATCTGCTAGACCTCAGACTCTGGTCAGATAGGTGATTGCAAGTACTTCTGTCCTGCTCCATCCCACCCACGGCCCCCAGGTCCCCAGGCCCAGAGCCTGTGTCTCTTCCTCTGTTGCCCAAAGCCAGCGCCACTCCTTTGAGCCACATCTGGAGGAGAGCTGGGTGGCAGGTTCATTCGTTCGTTCGTTCATTCATTCATCCAGGAGGCTTACTGAACCCCCGGCTGCCGGGGCCCGGCCTGTGCTGGGGTGGAGCTGCCCCTGGCAGGAGTCTAGACAACAGACAGAGCCGCGCGCGTGGCTGTGACGTAGAGCGTGGGGCCGGCCAGGGGCAGGTGTGTCAGGGTCTGATGCCAGCAGGGCAGTCAGAGCTGTGTTCCTTCTTCGGAGTGGCTCGGCGGGTCCTGAGGAAGGAGCAAGGGCTTCCCAGCGACAGGGAACAGCCTTCCAGGCTGGGGGAACAGTATGCGCTAAGGGGGCTGGGGCACCATGCGTGAGAGGCCCGGCTTCGCAGGAGGACAGCCGAGAGCACCTCTGTGGGTCAGCCCCGGCCCCCGGAGGCTTGTCACCTGCCGACGAGTCTGACATGCACAGGCCACAGACACCCTGTCCGTCCTGTGACTCAGTCCCAGCTCGGCCCCTCACGAGCTGCGTGACCCCAGGCAGACTCGGAGCCTCCCTGTGCCGTGGTCTCCTCCCCTGCAGGATGTGGACAGTGATGTCCACAGGATGCGGCCCCCGGCTCTCGCAGCTCTGTTAGTTGTGGGTAGCCTGCCCCTCCTTTCGACCCCCAGGGCCTGAAGCCATGCCCGGCACACGGTATTGCGGGGCCGGCCGGCCTGCTGGACGCTGCAAGTCCCAGCCCTGCCACTTCCTGGCTCCCAGGGAGTTACTTTAACCTCTCTGGGCCTCAGTTTCTCAGTCAGTGGAATGGGACGATAACTAGGCCGGTGCCACGGCCATGGCGGGAATTAGGTGAGCCGGTGCAGGCAGACACCCGAATGCCCGGTGCCTCCTGATGCCAACAGCTGTCACCCCCCTTGCCTGGTGGCAGGAACACCCAGGACACTCAGCCCAGAGAGCTGAGCAGGGCCCGCACCCTCTTTCTGGAAAGGACTGAGACTGAGTCTTGGGGCTCGACGGCCGCCCGGGCCCTGTCCCAAGTGCGTGTGCTGCAGCCACAAATCATAGGATTTTCATGTCTCACAAAATATTATTCTCTGGATGTTTTTTTCATTCACTTAAAAGTGTGAAAGTGTTCTGAGCTCACAGGCGGAGGGTGGGATTCGGCCACTTTGCTCCGCCCTCTGCCTCTAGCCTTTAGTCCTGGCTCTTCCTCCTGACTTGCCTTCCCGCCCCCAGGGCCTCAGTTTCTCCATCTGTTAAAGGGCCGCAGCCCCTTCCAGCCCCAGATCCCTGGATTACTGCTCTCAGCCCGTGCGGCGTGGTCTGTTCACCTCCCTGCAGCTGCAGGCGGGCTCGGGACCGGGCCTGGGCATTGCCCACCACTCAGCAGTGCCCAGGGCACCAGGGATGAGAGTCCCCACAGCACGTGTGGCTCCTGCCCAGAGGCTGGACATGTGGCCGTGGCTAGGGTGGACGCCTCCCGGGCCCCTCTGAGCTCGTGGTCACGTCCTTGGCCCCCCTGATTCCTCCATCTCTGCACCCTTAACCCCCACAGTTGCTGGTAAACCAAACAGAAGGTGTCGGGGACTGGGGGACGGGGGACCTTTCTCTGACCTCTCTGTACTCTTGGCCTCCAGCCCACCTGGCCGCCCCCCCAGCCCTCTGCAGCCCCAGAGCGTGCACTGATGCCCCTCTCCCACCCCCGAATCTCTCTTGCAGGCAGAGTACAGGCTATGCAATGGGTCCGACAAGGAATGTGTGTCCCCAACAGCCAAGGTCACCAAAAAGGAAGCTCTCAAGGTGGGCGCGGGCCCAGGAAGGGGGGACACAAGCGTGTCACTTCTCAGATGGATGGGCCAGAGGGGTCACCGGCCCCTGCCCGCCAGAGGAAGGGGGCAGGCCACACCCGCACTCCTCCTCCTCTCCCCGCCCCAGGCTGGACGGTGGGGCCCCAGCAGGCTGGCAGGTGGGGGCCCTGGCGGCTGGCAGGCGGGGGCCAGCGCAGGGCCTCCTCCCGTGACCGGCCCGCTGGGTGCCCTGGGCCCAGGCACAGAAGGAAAACTACCGGCAGGAGAAGAAACGCGCCACGAAGCAGCTGTTCAGCGCCCTGACGGACCCCAGCGTGGTCATCATGGCCGACAGCCTGAAGGTAGGCCAGACGGGCCGGCCTGCTGTCCCGGTCCCCAGGGGACGCTGCAGAGTCACTCGGGAGGCAGTCGGGCGTGTTTGTTGCTGTGAATCTGTATCGGTGTCCTGCGGGGGCCCCGGCAAAGGGCCACAGGCGGGGGGCTTAAAGATAGAACTGCGTTCTCTCCCAGCTCCGGAGGCCAGAGCCCGAAACCCAATGCGGACAGGGCCGCACCTCCTCCAGAGGCTCCCCAGCTTCTGGGGGGCTCCGGGCAGCCCTGGGCTGTGGCTTCGTGACTCCAGCCTCTGCCTCTGTCTTCACGTGGTCCCTCCATGTCTGTGTGTCTGTGTCCCAATGTCACTGAATCAGACCCCACCCCACTCCAATGTGGCCTCATCTCCACCAGCTTAAATCTGCAGAGACCCTAGTCCAGCTGAGGTGGGGGGTCCTGGCCTGCAGATGGGGGGTCTTGGGGTGCCCATGGGGCCCTGGGCTGGGGCGCGGGGAGGGGAGGCTGCATTACAGCTTCACAGATTGGGCTCAGAGTCCGTGGGGGTTTTTGTTTGTTTATTTGTTTTTGAGAGAGAGAGACAGAGCGAGCAGGGAAGGGACAGAGAGAGAGAGGGAGACACAGAATCCGAAACAGGCTTCAGGCTCCGAGCTGTCAGCACAGAGCCCGACACGAGGCTTGAACTCACGAACCGCAAGACTGTGACTTGAGCCGAAGTTGGACACTTAACCGACTGAGCCCCCCAGGCGCCCCCTCAGAGTCCGTGTTTAGACCTCACGGGCATGGTGGCTCCCTGGGCTCCTGGGACTTGTTTCTGCACACACCCCCCCAAGGTGGAGGGAAAGCCGGTGAACCCCAAGGTTGCCACCAAGGACACACGAGACAGGTGTACCAGCAGCTGGTCGTCTGCCTAGGACTCAGGCCCGCATGGGCTCCTTTTTGCCTCCCACCGAATAAAAAAATTAAGTGCTAACGTGAATATTTATTTGAAATGGGAAAAGAAATGACGAATTTCAAAATGTACAAAGCTGACAATTGTAACAGGCGCACCTGCTGCTGGCTCCTCCCGGAGGGGTCGGGGGAGGCAGTGGGGGGAGGCCTCCGATCTGGCCTTGAACCTCACCAGGAAGCCGGTTCCTGGCCGCAGCGCCCTTCTCCGGAGTCACTGTAATTTGCGAGCTCCCTGGCGAAGCCCAAGGAGAGCCCCGCCCCCAGGCCGTCCGTGTGCCCCCCCACAGCCGCACCCCTCCCCGCAGATCCGGGGGACGCTGAAGAGCTGGACCAAGCTGTGGTGCGTGCTGAAGCCGGGCGTGCTGCTCATCTACAAGACGCCCAAGGTGGGCCAGTGGGTGGGCACGGTCCTGCTGCACTGCTGCGAGCTCATCGAGCGGCCCTCCAAGAAGGACGGCTTCTGCTTCAAGCTCTTCCACCCGCTGGACCAGTCCGTCTGGGCTGTGAAGGTACCGCCAGGGGGCGCCAGCGCTCAGGAGGGTCGGGCCCCGGGGGAGGGCCGGGTAAGAGACAGGCCTAATCCTAGGTTCCCGGTGGGCCCTCCAGCCCCGAGCTGCGGGTTAAGTCTCTCGGGGGCCGAGGTGGTCCAGGCGGGGCGCACGGTGGGGCACGCAGCCGGCGACACCATCACGGACAGAGGCCGAGGGAGGGGCCGTGTGAGCCGCTCGTAGCCCATCCTCCCTGCCACACCTGCTGAACCGGGAGGCTCCCCTGCCCCGGCCCAGCGGGGGTCAGCTTGCCAGATAAAATCCAGGATGTCCAGTTAAATTAGGATTTCAGACAGACAGACACCCAAAGAGGTTTCCTAGTATAAGTATGTCCCAAATAGCGCGTGGACTATACTTCTGCTGTAAAGTGTTGCTCGCTGTTGCGCTGAGATTAGCGTTGGGCTGGGCACCCTGAATTTGCACACGCTGATTACGGTCGCCCAGAGGTGGGGAGCCGCAAGGTTAGGGGGCCCCCCCGCTCATTCTCCTCCCGCTGCCTGTGTGGCGGGTGTCTGACCCCACCTGGGGTCCTCGGTGAGCATTTCCGTGACCCTGTGTGGCCCCCGCCTCCGCCCGTCCCTGGGTGCCGCCTCAGGTGACGCCTCATCTCGGTCTCTCCAGGGCCCCAAAGGCGAGAGTGTGGGCTCCATCACACAGCCGCTGCCCAGCAGCTACCTGATCTTCAGGGCCGCCTCTGAGTCAGACGGTGAGTCCCCCGCCCCCTGCGGGTCGCCCCAGCGGCCCCCCAGAAGCGGGCGTCTGGGCGGAGTTGCAAACCAGGCGCGTGTGGCCCCGGTTCAGTCCCTTCCACTGCCACCCAAGAAGGACACAGCCAGAGGTCACGGGACAAGTCTGGGCCTGGGTCAGGCAGCCCCGTCGCTCACGGGCTCCTCTCTGAGCCTCAGTTTCCCCAGGGCAAAGCATGAATAGTGCCCGGCCACCCACTTACGACCACCCAGTGACCTTATTTAAAGCAACCAGATCGCACCTGCTGAGCACCACGCACATGCCAGGCACCATCGAATCAGTAGGTTCTACTGTTTTCACTTCTATTAACACATGAGGAAACTGAGGCACGGGCACGCCGCCCCCAAGGATAGGGATCTCGCTCTCGGGGGTCCCAAATGCAGCGCATGTTGTTGGAGCGCCCTCCAGTGGCTGCTCCGAGGAAATGCAGCTGCTCTTCCAAGCCCTCGGGGCCCAGAGCCAGGGAGGTGGCAGGGACGGAGGGGGGGGGGGTGCTGGTGGCCGGTCCACACTCCAGGAGGGACCTTCCACGCTGCGCTCTCGTGGACCCTGTGGTCTCAGGGGAAGAAAGGCAGCTCACTGTCAGACAAGGCAGATGGGGCTGAAGCATGAGCTGGGTCCCTGATGGGCGGGGGTGGGGGGCACCAGCAGGGAGGAAGGGCGTCCACAGCCCCTGTGCATATGAGGGTGGGCTTCCTGGAGGACGAGGAGGGGGCCTGGGAACGGGCTTCGGAGGATACACAGCATTCAGGGTGTCCTTCGTGGCAACGACAAGGCGAGCCCCGCTCCGGAGGCCTGCGTGTCCCTGCTCTTCCCTGGCGGGGCTGCTCCTGTGACCCCCTCCTCTGCCCCCAGGGCTGGGCGCTCAGGCTGCCATCAAGCCTGCAGTGAAACCCTGTAGGACCCCGGGTTCGAGACCCCGGGGTGTGAGAACCAGGGGCCACCGTCCCTGCAAACCCTCACCTCCCAACCCAGGCCCCGGCAATGCTCCCCAAAGGGCAGGATTCCGTGGTTTTCAAAGTTAGGGAACAAGAGTCACCACCTCCAAGAGGCCACATTTTAAAGGCTCAGACAAGGGGGGTATCATCACTGTCCTTAATCCCATGCCCCAGACCCCCGGAGCTCTTCTCGGAATAACACTTGACCATGTGATGCGAGGCTGTGGACGCCCTTGCGAGTAGAAAGGCCAGTGCTCTTGGTAATCACACCAGGACACTGGCGGTCACCTTGGTGGACACGTGTCCCCACAGCTGTTAGCACCTCCTGGGACATGCGAGCGGTGCTGGCCTAACCCGCTGGCGGCCTCCACCAGGAAGGCAGCCGGGATGGGGGGCGCGGATGGGGCCGGTTCTGCCTCAGGGTCCACATGCCGTCCCCCCTGGTCCACCCCCCTCCACCTCTGGAGCTGCCCCTCCGAGGCTGCGGCCCGCGCTCCCTCCAGGACGCCCTCGGGCTTGCCCGGCTGCCTGCCACGTTCAGCAGCGCCCTGGCCAGCCTCCTCCTGTGGGCCAGCAGGAGCCCCTGCGCCCACACCTGCGGCAGGCGGCTCGCATCGGGTGGGGCCCCGGAAGCTGCAGGGGCCTGGCTGGAGTTCGGCCTCTGCGTCTCGGGGAAGGCCCAGGGGAGGGGGCCTTCCCGGGCTCAGAGTGGGCTCACCCCTGCCCCCCCCCACCCTGCAGGCCGCTGCTGGCTGGACGCCCTGGAGCTGGCCCTCCGCTGCTCCAGCCTCCTGCGACTTGGCACGTGCAAGCAGGGCCGCGACGGGGAGCCCGGATCCTCGCCGGACGCATCGCCCCCCTCGCTCTGCGGGCTGCCCCCCTCGGCCACCATGCATGACCGAGACCTGTGCGCGTGAGCAGGGGCGCGGCGGGCAGGGGTTGAGGCCAGGTCTCCTGCCTGCTGGGGGACCCCAGGATCCTGGCTGTCACCGGGACCAGCACGGGGGTCTCCTTGAGTGTGGGGAGGGAGGCAGGCACCGCGGAGGTCTGGCCACCAGAACCTCACATCAGGAGGCG
The DNA here is from genome assembly GCA_028646485.1 of Cryptoprocta ferox. Lineage (NCBI taxonomy): Eukaryota > Metazoa > Chordata > Mammalia > Carnivora > Eupleridae > Cryptoprocta > Cryptoprocta ferox. The sequence continues at coordinate 2,074,912 of CM053575.1, read as the reverse complement.
GGCCCCCTTTACCCCGAGGGTGCACGGGCACCCCATCTGCATGCTCGGTCAGACCCCAGGATGTGGGTGGGGGCGCCCGGGCTGCACCCCTGACCTGGGACCCCTGCACGCCCTGCCCCCCCAGGCTGAACAACTCCTCCCTGGAGAACGACGCCTTCTCAGACAAGTCGGAGAGAGAGAACGCTGAGGAGTCGGACACCGAGGCCCAGGACCAGAGCGGAAAGACCGAGAGCGGGAGTGCCCAGTCGGAGACGCTGGAGGGCCCGGTGCCCAGGGGGACCACGTATGTGGAGCAGGTCCACGAGGAGTTTGGGGAGGTGAGAGCCCACCCCGCCGGGGCAGCCCGTGTCGCCCTGTCACCTGCCTCCCTGGAAAAGGCAGAGGCCCTAGTGCCTGGCCGGGCCCTGGAGGGGAGACTGCAGCACCCGGGGGGGGGCTGGGGGAGCAGCACACCAGGTGGTGTCCGCAGCTCAGAGAGAGCCAGGGGCCCGTGAGGACACCGCTGAGGGTGCTGGGAAACCCTGGGGGCGGTTAGGTGGGGGCACCGAGGCCCAGGTGAGGCCTCTAGAAGGTCAAGGAGTGGAGTTGGAAGCCCGGACCCGCCAGGGAGGAGCCGCTGTCAGGAGGCAGACGAGGGCGCCCTGGTCCCGGGCAGCCACGGAGAAGGGCTGGGGGAGGGGGGGTGTTCAGGACACATCGGAGGAGGACGGGCAGGTCCCAGCCCGATGGCGAGGGCACCTGTGACGCTGGCAGCTGGGGGCAGGGACAGGCCATGACACTGGGGGAGGGATGCGCGTGAGGGTCCTGGGGCCGAGAGCGGGCAGCCCGGGGGACCCTTCGGAGGCCCAGCACAGACGAGGCTCGGCTCCACAGAGGAACCTGGGAGCCCTGGTGGGGGCCTCAGCACAGGCACTAGCACAGAAAGGCAGAGCGGCTCGTCCAAGGCGGCCCAGCAGGGTGGGGAGGTGCCCACGCAGAGCTGGGAGCTGGCCCCCCAGTCTCCTGCCTCCCTGGGGGTGGCTGCCCGCGGGCCACAGACGCACACGTCCCACCTCTGCCTCACACGAGCTGTGTGAGCTTGGGCCAGTCACCTGTCCCCTCTGCAAAGCGGGGACGACCACAGTGCCGGTGCCCAGGGGCCACTGCGAGGAGGAAATCCGGGAGGAAGAGGGGGTGCAGGGGCAGCCTGGGGCGCCGCCCGCCTCCTGTGCCCAAATCCAGCTCAGGGTCTCATCAGGGCTCTGAGGGGTGGGAGGCTGAGGGGACCCCCCAGCCGAGTCCAGATCCACCTCAGGCCTGAGGCTGGGGCCACCAAGGCCCCCCGTCAATGGCTGGAAGACGGTGGGGTCCCCAGGGCTCGGTGGGACATCCCCCGGGTCCCGGCTCTACTGCCCTGTCCTGCGAGTGCCCCACGGAGCCGGCCACGCCTCCGAGACTCGGCCCACCTGGGGGTTTGCTGGTGGGCGCGGACCTCGAGAGGACGTGCCCACCCCGCCGCCCGGGCCCAGCGGGACGAGGCCCCGAACCCGTGGCTCTGTCTCCTTGTGTGTGTGACTGGGAGAGACAGATGGGAGGGGGGCCAGGGCGGTCCCACCGGCGTGTGACCCTGGACAAGGCAGGGTCCCTTTCTAAAGGAAGCGCAGGCCCAGAGCACCCGCGTCACCCATGTCTGCAGGCTGTTGGGAAGAGCAAATGGGCTTCCCTGTACCCGTGGGGCCTCCTGCGACAGCGCGGAGCTGGGCACTGCCCACGGCTGGGTCTCAGCGGCACGGGTGGGCGAGCTCTACCCTGCGCGCAGGGAGTTGGGGGCCGCACAGACTGCGGGGAGGGCCCAGGTCGGCCAGGCTGGCAGGGAGTGGAGGTGGACAGGAGCCCCCCCCCCGCCCCGCCCCGGGCAGCACGGACCCGGGGCCCTGACCGCAGCGCCCCTGCCGGCAGCTGGGCCAGGCCTCCCAGGTGGAGACGGTGTCGGAGGAGAACAGGAGCCTGGTGTGGCTTCTGCTGCGGCAGCTGCGGCCGGGCATGGACCTGTCCCGCGTGGTGCTGCCCACGTTCGTCCTGGAGCCGCGCTCCTTCCTCGACAAGCTCTCCGACCACTACTACCACGCCGACCTGCTGTCCAGGTGCGCGGGCGCCCGAGACCCCAGCCTCCCTCGGCCCCGGCCCCCCTCACGGACGCTTCCGGAGGGGCCCGGGGCTGAGCTCGGCCGCACGGCGGGGTCGCTGGGTGGGGGGGGGACGGGAGGGGCCCGGGTGGCCTGTGTCCAGCCGAGTGGATGGAAGGTGGACAAGGGGAGAGGGCGGCCTGGACTGAGGGGCCGCTCCCGTCCCGCGCAGCGCTGCCCTGGAGGAGGACGCCTACACCCGCCTCAAGCTCGTACTCAGATGGTACTTGTCCGGCTTCTACAAGAAACCCAAGGTGAGGCGCTGGGGGGGGGGGGGGTGAGCCTGGGGGAGGGGCGGGGGGGACGAGCCTGGGGGAGGGGCGGGGGGCCCTGCTCCCACGGCAACCCCGGCGGCCCTGCGCTCATCAGAGCCCGAGTTTGGGGTTCTCAGAAAGGTCTCCATGACCCAAGACGCACCATGAAACCCAGGTCCTAGGGGTTCCTTGAGGTACGGGGTTGACAGCCCCTTCCCCGCACCGCTGTGTTGTCGCTGTTTCTCTGAGATGGGGGGGTCCTGCTTGGCCCCTTCAGGGGATTCCGTGGGACACCCGCGTGACGGGGGATTCTGGTTCTACTTCTTCGGTGCACGGAAGGGGAAACTGAGGCTCGGGGGAGGGGCGAGACGGCCCCAGAGTCACAGGGCAGGTCCAAGCTCCGTCGGGTCCCTGAAGTGCCTCATGGCCCCGGCAGGTGGGGTCCCGGCGGGGCGGGCTCCCAGGAGGCCCTGGGCGGGTCGGCGGGAGGAGCGGATGGGACTGCACACGGGGCTCTGAGAGGCGGCGCGGGCGCCCCGCAAGGGCACCTGCGAACGGTGATGCTCGCGGAGCACCGGCTCCAGGGGGAAGCGCACGTGTGCACACACACAGAGGCGCACACGTGGAAGCACATACTCACGTGTGCACACACGCAGAGGCACACACGTGGAAGCACATACTCACGTGTGCAGAGGCGCACACTCACGCCTGCACACGCACACACGTGGAGGTGCACACTCACGTGCACACACGCAGAGGTGCACACGTGGAGGCACACACTCACGCATGCACATATGTGAAGGTGCACACTCACGCGTGCACAGACGCAGAGGCGCACGCATGGCGGCACACACTCATGCGTGCACACACGCAGAGACGCATACCCACATATGCACATGCACACACGTGGAGGCACACACTCACATGTGCACACGCACACACGTGGAGGCACACACTCACACGTGCGCGCACACAGAGGTGCACATTCACACGCACACATGCAGAGGTGCACACTCACGCGTGCATGCACTTACATACTCATGTGTGCACACTCTCACATGTACACACACAGGCACACACATGCACACGCCCACACTCGCATGCACACCCGTGCACAGAGGTCTGCTGGATGGCGTGAAGGGGTGGACAGCTGCTGCCCATCAGATGAGGGGTCTGAGACCCGGACCGGGGGCTCTCCTGAATGGGACAAACTTGGGCCGTTCGTGGGAGCAGAAAGGTGGGGAGCAGAGTTGGGGAGTGGGGGAGCAGGGCTGGGGGCTTCGGGGTTTTACTTAAAGGGTCATTCAAAGCTACTGGGGTCTCTGAACAGGTTGTGCACCAGTTTCACCCAGAGTCCAGGTACAGCGTGACCTGCTCAGGGTCTCAGGTCCCCCCTCAGAGCCGAGAACCGGACAGGACACCTCCTAGGCTGCCCCCCAGAATGTGAACCGAGGGCAAAGCATGTTCTCCCCAGAGCAGAAGTGGGGTGCTGCCCCCAGGTGCTGGTGGCAAAGCAGGTCATCCCTTGTGGAAATGGGGTGGACAGCAGGCAGCCCCCCCAGGTCGTCCCTCAGTCCACACAGCCCCCAGGGCGTCACCCCATCCCGCTTGGGCCTCACGCGAGCTTTCCGGTCGTCACCCGCAGGGGATCAGGAAGCCCTACAACCCTGTCCTGGGGGAGACCTTCCGCTGCCGCTGGCTCCACCCCAACACCGGCAGCCACACCTTCTACATCGCGGAGCAGGCAAGGCCCCGCTGCGCCCCGCTGCTCCCGGGCCCGTGGGGGGCAGTCCCGCCCCAGCGCACGTTCTTGCCGCCCCCCCAGCTGCCGTCGGGTTCTCCCGGGAGCTGCACTCGGACACAGGCCCTGGGACAGCAGAAAGCGTTTCCTCGGGAGGGGACAGCGCGTCCTGTTCCCCCGGGCACGCTGCACGGACCGAGCCCGGGACCCCATCTCCCCAGCCGGGAATGGCCGGGGCGGGGGGGATGCGGTGGGTCAGGGGGACAGCGGCTTCCCGTCAGGGAGCGGGGCTCTGTCGTCCCCGGGGCCGTTGGAGAGCGGCTCTGTGCCCACAGGTGTCCCACCACCCACCCGTGACCGCCTTCCACGTGAGCAACAGGAGGGACGGCTTCTGCATCAGCGGCAGCGTCACAGCCAAGTCCCGCTTTTATGGTGAGGGGGGCCCCCTGGGCTGGCCCATCCGGGGGGCAGCTGGGGCCCCCAGATACGGAGGTCCCCAGACCTCCCCTGCTGGCCGGGTTTATGTCCCCGCCCACGTCTCCGGGTCAGGGGCCACGTGGGTGGTGAAGAGCCCAGGACCTGGAGTGAGGCCGAGTCCGTGCAGAGCCCGGCCACCCCTCAGCCGCAGGGAGGGCACCCCCTGCGGGGATGCTGTGAGGGTCACGGGCGAGGGCCTGCGTGAACAGGTGCGGTCTAGAGCCGTCCAGTGCGGCACCCCAGCCACGTGTGGCTCTTTGAGTTTCGAGAGCAGCTCCTCGGTTGCCCTGGCCGCTGTGCAAGCGCTCTGTGGCCACACGTGGCTCGTGGCTTCTGTCTCCACAAAATCCGAGCAGGGTAGGGGTGCCTGGGTGGCTCGGTCAAAGCGTCCAACTCTTGGCTTGAGCTCAAGTCATGATCTCACGGTTCGTGAGCTCGAGCCCCACATCGGGCTCTGTGCTGAGCGCACAGCCTGTTTGGGCTTCTTTCCCTCCCTCTCCCTCTCCCTTTGCCCCTCCCCCTGCCCCCACACATGCACACACACTCTCTCTCTTTCTCAAAATAAATAAACATTAAAAAAAAAAATCCAAGCAGGGGGTCGGGCTAGTTTGCAAACGTGTGCAGTCTACGCCCTGAACACCCCCCCTCCGCTTCGGTAACTGAAATCAACATTAACGTGTGGCACCCTGGGTGGGGCTTTTCCAGAATCTGAGTCTCAGAGAGGTTAAGTGCCCCACGGTCACACGGCTGGAGGGACAGGGGCCTCCCTCCACCTGCTGGAAGGGAGCTCAGACTCTGTGACTCGGGGGGCAGCCCCCCGGGGTCCTGAGGGTCCGCCTCCACTCACTGGCCCCCCGGCCCCGTCTCCGCAGGGAACTCCCTGTCGGCTCTGCTGGACGGCAAGGCCACGCTCACCTTCCTGAACCGGGCGGAGGATTACACCCTCACCATGCCCTATGCCCACTGCAGAGGTAAGGGCTCGTGTCACGCAGGAGAGCTGGCCCCTCGGTGCGGACACGCTCCTTCTTACTTGTTGGCTGGCGGTGGGAGCGCCTGGCTCTGCAGGGACTTCCTAGCTGGGCGTGGAAAATGTTTTTCGGCCCTAACACTCTGCGTCCTTTCCGGTTGGCCCCGTGGGAGCCTGACGCTTCCTACCTCCTACCGGAGACCACGAGGGCGCAGGAAGCCCGGCTTCCCGCCAGTAGGAAACGGGGTTGCTACAACAGCCTCGAGCCAGATTTGACCCCTGGGAGTGCTTTGTCCTCGTCTCTAGGACTTTCCAGTAACTAATCTCGGTGGGTTTAAGATTAAAACACATCACGAGTTTATGTGTTTCCGATCCAGATCTTAGACATCAGGATTTTTACTGGTCTCTTATTGATCCCGTGGACCGGGCGCCTGAAACGCCTTCCTCTCCTTCGCCGGAAAGCGCCTTTCTAAGTGACACGCCCAGGGTTACCTTTCCTTTCCCACATCACACACGGCAGTCAGAGTAACACCGACCACCCCAGCCCCGCGGGGCGATGACCGGAAACGGGCTGCGGTTCCACTGCTGCGATTGTCCTTGTCCTGACCGTGTCCCCCGGGCTCTGTTCAGCCCCCGGGACTGATTCCCCGGCGGGATCCGGAAAACCCCACATGGTTTCAGTTTCATTTTCCTTTTGCAAATTTCATTTTCTTAGTACTTGTGGAAATGCGCTAATTACATGGTTCCAAAGTCAAAACTATACAAGCAGGTGTAGTCAGAGGAGGCTGGCGTCTCTATCGGTTCCCCCTCCCCACCCGCGGAGAGGGGACCCCACACCCCACCCTGCAGCCCGCCGCCCCGCTTCCTGCAGGGCCGTCCTGGGCAGCTGGAAGGTGTGCCCAGCCCTTCTGCTCAGGCCTTCCATCCTGTGCACTGGCAGGATTTGGGGGTGTTCCCAGCCCTTTTCAGTTGGCTTGTCTTTTTTATTTTCTTCCACTTGATCCCACACGTCCAGGTGTTTTATAAAGGCCAAGACCCAGCTCTCGTCTTTAGTTAGATTTTAAGTCCTCTGTATGGCGAGAAATGGAAGATTCGTTTGTTCCTTCGTTAATTAAAAAATATGCATGTGTGTTTAAATAAATACGCCGGCCAATCCCGGGCACCGCAGTGCGCGGGGAAGATGCAGGAGCTCACGTGGGGCCCAGACTGCAGAGCAAATGACAGATGGTGATGAGCGTCTCATGGGGGCCCTGGGAGCCGGGAAAGGGGGGTCCTGCAGGAAGGAGCCTGGCAAAGGGCAGGACATTCCCTGGACAGGGCAACTCTTGGGAGCAAAAGCCCTGGTGGCAGAGACCTGTTCCTGGGGGCAGAGGGTCACTGAGGAGCTGGGCATGGCCCCGGGTAACCTCCTGACCGGCCCATCTCCGTCCCGAGACGCTGCCCCCGGGGGCTCCTGTCCTCTCCCCACGCTGCCCCCGCTCCCCCTCCTGGGGTCACGTGGCTGGGTCAGGACGGCGAGGCGGGACCGAGCAGGGACTGTGTTCCAGGAATCCTCTACGGTACCATGACCATGGAGCTGGGTGGCCGAGTGACCATCGAGTGCGAGAAGAACAACTTCCAAGCTGAGCTGGAATTCAAGCTCAAGGTAGCGCCGGCCTCGGCACCCGCAGCCTCCTCGGGGCGCGGAGGGGCCCTCTCGGTGTCCCGGGGATGGTTTCTGGAGCAGATGCCCACGGGCTTGGCATCTCTGCGGTACAGCCAGGGCCAAGAGCGAGGAAGGGGCTCCCGCAGGCTGCACGGCAGAGCCACGCAGGCCCAGACCCCTTCCTCTCCACGGGGCGGAGGCGGGCCCCCTGCATCCTTGGGCTGAGGCTGAGGCGTGGGGGGAGCGTGGCCGCCTCCAGCTTTGGGGCCCGTCCCAGCCTCCCACGCCCTGGGGGCTGCGAGCCTGCACCCTCATGAAGAAGGGACCTCCTCCACCCCCAGCCCAGCGAGGGGCGCAAGGGTCCTGGGGAGGCCGCCGAGCCCTCACCGGCTCTGTCGCGGGGTGTCCCCGCAGCCCTTTTTTGGGGGCAGCACCAGCATCAACCAGATCTCGGGGAAGATCACGGCAGGAGAAGACGTTCTGGCGCATCTCAGCGGACACTGGGTAAGAGGCTGGCGCAGGCGGGCCCCCTGAGCGCGGGCGCAGCCCTGGGGCCCGCCTGACCTCGCCGGGCTCGTCTGGGGCAGGACAGAGAAGTATTTATCAAGGAGGAGGGCAGAGGAAGCACCGAACTCTTCTGGAACCCGAGTGGGGAGGTCCGAGGGCAGAGGCTGAAGCGGCACACGGTGCTGTTCGAGGAGCAGACGGAGCTGGAGTCAGAGAGGTGAGGCCTGCCCGGCCCCCGCGGGGCCCCGGACCCCGGCCCGGTGTGGCCGGGTGGGCAGCTGCCCTCCAGGTCGGCAGGGTTCGAGCATGTCCCAGGATGGCGCTGGCGGGGAGGGTGGACCAGAGCAGACCCCTCGTGACACATGACAGGTCCCGCTGGGGCAGCCGACAGGGGAGGGGGTGAGGCCTGGGGGAGGAAGAGCAGGCTTGGGGGCCCCTCGCTGCCCGCAGATGACCAGCAGCTCCACAGGGAGTACCCTGCAGGCGGGAGCTATGAGCTCGGTGTAGGAAAGGAAAGAACCGTCTCATTGTGAGTAAACAGCACCCTAGGAGAGAGAGTGAGCTCCCCATCACGGGAGGCAATCAAGTGGAGGTTGCCCTATGCCTCCCCTGTAGCGCCAGGGGGGTGGGGCCGTCCGGCTCCCCCGGCTCAGAGCAAGCATCCTGCCCGCAGGCTCTGGCAGCATGTCACCAGGGCCATCGGCGAGGGTGACCAGCACAAGGCCACGCGGGAGAAGTTTTCACTGGAGGAGGCGCAGCGGCAGCGGACTCGCGAGCGCCAGCAGAGCCTGACGGCCTGGAAACCGCAGCTGTTCCACCTGGACCCCACCACCCAGGAGTGGCGCTACCTGCACGAGGAGTGAGCGCGGTGGCCCCGGGGCTGGGGTCCTGCTCCCCTGCGGCAGGGAGGGTCCCCTGGGGCTCCGCGGCCGCCCTCACCACGCGCCCCGCACGCAGGCGCAGGCAGTAGTCTCGCTCGGTGGGGGGCTCGGCTGGGAGGCTGAGGCGGGGCGGGGGTGGGGCCGCTGCCTCTGCCAACGGAGGCCCTCCGGACGCTCCAGCCGCAGCCCCTGGGATCCCCTGAAGGACATCGCCCAGTTTGAGCAAGACGGGGTCTTGCACGCCGTGCAGCGCGGAACCCTGGCCCACCGGACCACCTTCCTGGGCAGCCCGGGGCCCAGGCACCAGGTCAGCTCCCCCAGGGTCCCCGCCCGGGCGGCCACCCCCCACCCTCGCTCTTTCCTGCCTGCCCCTCCCCCTTCAGTACCCCCCCCACGCTCGCCCCCTCCCAACAGGGCCTCCTCTGTGCCCCCCATCCCCTGCCCTGCTCAGCCCAGCACGGCGCCCAAAATGCCTGGATTTGCAGGAGGCTGTGTTCACGGGGCAGCCAGATGTGCAGGGCGCCGTGCGGAGGGCTGCTGGCCCGCTGCTCCCCCCCCCCGGCTGCCCTCTGATGTTAGCAGATGAGGAAACTGAGGCTTGGGGCGGCCGGGGGGCTTGGTCAGGTAGGAGAAGGAGCGGCCGGCACTGGCATAGGTGCCGAGGGAGAGCAGGGAGAGAAGGCAGGGAGGCTCCAGGAGGCAAGTGAGGGGTCTCCCGAGACGAACCCCAGGTGCGGCCGGTGAGGGAAGCCTGCAGGGTCGGGTGCGGTGCCACGTGGGCGGAGACCACCAGGTGACGCCCACCCCACGCGTCCAGACTCTGTGTGTGAACGGAGCAGCATCTGTGTGCCAGCGGCTGCCCTCCGCGCCCACAGCCGGAAGCCAGCAGTCACACGGGCGGGACGGCACGGTGGCCCCAGCTGCCCCAGCAAGCAAGGGCCACAGTATCTCCCTGCCCACGTGACACGCCTGCCGTAGCCCCTCAGCCCTGACGCAGGCGGGTGGCCCCAGCCCCCTCCACATGCGTCCACCCCGATGCCCCCTGGGCCCCCTCCCTCTCCGCAGCCCCTCCAGTTGGCCACGCCTCGGCCACCGTCCACTCTGGGGAAGCCCTGGAGGTCAACCGGCCCTGGAGACCCCTCTGGGTGTGTCTCCCCGGTGTTGAGGGTCCCCAGCTGTCGGCTCACCCAGTCTCCCCGGTGTTGGGGGTCCCCGGCTGTCAGCTCACAGAGTGAGACGAGACCAGCATTCATGGCCCACGGATCAGAACTGTCCACAGCTGCTCCTTCTAGAGCTGTCCCAGTCCCCAAAGCCAGCAGGTCCCCTGGGGCACAGTCGGAGCAGGAGGCCAGCCGAGGGTGTGGTGGGCACATTGGGCCCCCGGCTACGGTAGCTCCATCTCTCTCTAGGGACCCGGCCCACACCGGAGGCTGCGCAAGGCCAGCGACCAGCCTTCCGGCCACAGTCAGGTCACAGAGAGCAGCTCCACACCCGAGTCCTGCCCAGAGCTCTCTGATGAGGAGGAGGAGGAGGAGGAGGAGGAGGAGGATGACGACGGTGACTTCATCCCTGGTGAGCCCTCCTAGGCCGGCTGCTCTGAAGGGGGGGAGGGGTCAGAGCAGCAGCTTCCCTGACCGTCCTCCCAGGGGTCCTCCACAGTCCTCCCTGAGCCCGGGGGGCAGAGGAGGGGCGTGGGGGGCAGTGGCCCCCAACCCTGTACCCAGAGGGTGAGGTGCTTCCCTTGGCTGGCAGGGACAGCGTGGGGGCAGGGCTGGGCAGTGTCTGTCCGTGTGTGACCCTCTGGTTCTGCCCCTGTCTCTCCCCGCCCTACTTATCCCTGCCTCCGTGGAGGATGAACTGTGCCTCAGCCATTTCTGTCCCCCAGGGCTTGTTAGAGGCCAGCTGAGCTTGGGGGGGGAGGGGGGCGGGCCCCCTCGCTGCTGCCCTTCCACCCTTCCTGTGGTGAGCTTCACCCAAGAGGTGGGGCATGACCCCAGGAGCCCCATGCTGGCTCCCGGACACCCAGACACGGCAGCTCATCTGTGATTCCCCCCACCCCTGTCCCCTGGGTCCCCTGACATGCGGCCGTCCATCCCAGGCAGCGAGAGCCCGTGCCCTCGGTGCAGGAAGGAGGCGCGGCGGCTGCAGGCGCTGCACGAGGCCGTCCTGTCCATCAGCGAGGCCCAGCGGGAGCTGCACAGGTAGGCAGGGGTGCGGGAGAGCAGGGGTCTGGAATCTGGAATGTCCCCCCAGTGCCGAACCCTGAAGATTTGCAAAGGGTCTAGTGTCTTGAGCGCAGGACGAAGGCCCCTGGGCGGCAGGGAGGGGCTAGGGGAGGGGCTAGGGGAGGGGTGGCGGGGAGGGGGCTGCAGGGAGGGGCTTCGGGGAGGGGCTGGGGGGGGCTTAGCTCCGTGTTGCTGGCAGGATGCCTGCCCCAGGGTGTGGGCTCCGGTGACTTCGTAGTGAGTCAGAGTCCAGTCTGCATGAGTGGGGGGGGCGGCGGGGAGAAGCCAGGGACCTCAGAGCAGCTGTCTGGCCCCTGGCTGCGAGGCAGGAAGCCAGGAGAATGGCCAGAAGTTTCCATCCAAGTCCAGGGTGGGGGTTTAGTGCCCTGGGGCAGCCGTGACACAGACCACAGACATGGACTGTCCCCTGGTCCTGGGGGCCGGAGCCCGAGGTCCAGGTGGGGGCAGGGCCGGGCCCCCCCCCAGACCTCTCTCCTTGTGTGTGGATGGCCGTCCTCCCCCTGTGTCCTCACGGGGTCGTCCCTCCGTGCGTGTCTGTGTCCTGATCCCCTCTTCTTACAAGGACCCCGGGCACACGGGATCAGGGCCCCGTGACCTCGTGTCACCTTAATTACCTTTTGAAAAATTCCATCTCCAGCAAGCACCATCTCGGAGGTGCTGGGCGTCAGGCTCCAAAGTGTGGCTTTGGGGCAGAGGGGGACGGCTCAGCCTGACAGTGGGACGGAAAAGGGGATACAAGAGCCCCAGCTTCCCCAGCCATGACCCCCTCGCCCTGGGGTGTGTGCC
>CM053575.1:1993624-2062743 GCA_028646485.1 Cryptoprocta ferox | reverse complement strand
GACTGATGCACGGTCTTCCTGTTTTACACTTTTTTAATAAACGCAATATTTTAGGCAGGCTGCAAACAGCGTCTGGCATCTCGCCTCCGTTCCTGCGCCCATTGCCGCCGTGAGCGTGTGCGTGAGCATCTGCGCATACAGATACACACCGAGCCTTAAACTGCGTTGTGGCGATGCCACGGGACCGACAGTCTCATTTTCCAGTGTTGGTCTGCACGCTCTTGTCCCCGCCCACCGGCTTGGGGGCGTGCCTACGCCCCTTACCTTGAAATAAACAGACACACCCATTCTGTGCTGTCTTCTTGGGGAACTTCTGGAAACATGGGGGGGGGCCCTCCCCAGGGAGAGACTCGATGCCTACAGGGGGCTGCCTGGGGCTGGAGGTCCCCAGGCAGGGCCCCAGGCCATGAGGGGAGCGGGCCAGCAGAGGATGGGGTGCGGTGTGCAGGGAAGGGTGGGAAGCCGGCCCACCCTGTGCAGCAAATGCTGGGAGACGGGGGTCCTGCCCAGCGTCCGACAAGCCAGCTGAGGACATAGGTGTCACTGCCCCCCCCCCAGGGAGCCACGGAGACTGGGTGACCCTGAGGCCCCTTTTGCCTGATCTCTCCCCCCCCATAATCACCCCCTCCCCCCCCCTGCTGTCCCAGCCCAGCCCTTGCTCTGGCTTCACCATGGCCACCGCCCCCGGTCCTCCGAGCCATGATGGCCAGAGTGAGTGGGCCCTGTCTTTGCTGGGACAGCCCAGGAGGCCCCTGAAGGAGGGTCTGGGTACAGCCAGCCGCAGACCCCACATGCCGTGGCCAAAGGGGACTTGGCCCACCCCTAGGAGTACTCGGAGGGGAGGAAGGGAACTGAGATGAAGGGAACAGCAGGAAAGTGAGAGAGGCACCTCCCCCCTCCAAGCGACTCTCCCCAGGCCTCCAGGACGTGGTAGGGAGGAGCAGGGTTCAGTCTCCAGGACAGGGGTGGGGCTCGGCCTCCAGGACAAGGTGCCGGATGGCGGGGCTGAGGATGCCTGCCTGGCACTGCCTGGACTCTGGGGTTGGATTGCCCCCCAGAGGGCAATGCCCCCAGACTGGCCTTGGACCCTTGTGTGCAGGCCACCCCCTGTCGGAGAGTAGGCACTCTCAAGGTCGCTGTCTGCATCTTGATGCCCCGCAAGCTGCTCGGGAGGTGGTGGGACCGGAAGGTGGTGGGACCGGCCCACCAAGTGCGGCCTGACTCACCAGCTCCAACACCACACCCAACGCAGTCTCAGAATTATTTCTGCGTCCTCGGTATGCCAAGAATCACTCTAACTCAACAGGGAGAAAAGGAAGATGGTGGACTGATCCCCCAGGGACAGCTGGTCCAGTGCCCAAATGGGTGGTTAAGTGGGCAACGTGCAGCACCTTGAAATAGTAAAAACCTGGACAGGATTTTTGGGTCCATTGGGTTCATTCCTGGGCATAGAGATGCCGGTGGTGATGTTCTAGAATGATGTGGGTGTCCAGAGAGGCACCTCCCTCCCCACACCCTGCTCTGGACTCGCCCTCCTGGCCTCCTTGAAAATGTGCGTGGCTTGGCTCCTGGGCCCTCGACCAGACCGGGAGGGTAGACGTGGGCGCGAGTGCGTCCTGCCGGGCAACCAGCCTCGCTCTCAGCCCTGCCCCCAAGGAACCCCAGGGCAGGAGGAGATGTGACACAGGGCAACCACCTTGCTGACAGCTCTCATCTCCTTAGATGTCCGGCCACCAACTTGGAGTAGCAGGAACTCCTGAGAGAAGTGACCAGGTCCAGTCGGGACTGGGAGACCCTTCCCCCTCCCTCCCCTCCCCCTCCCCCTCCCCCTCCTCCTGCCCCCTTCCCTTCTGGAGTGCTGGGCTCTTGTCCTGGATGGTTGTAGTAGGGTTAGGGGACCAAAGGGGGTGGGGAGTGCAGAGCCGTGTCCTGTTCACCCCTCGGAGAAAGGGTCCGATCCCTGTGAAGTAATGACCACCGCCCCTGTTTCCACGGCATCCACCCTGCCAGCCCCCTCCCCGACCCCATGCCGGGCGCTGAGCGGAGAGGGCAGGACACATGCGGGGCCCACGTGGGATTGCACTGGCCGCCTGAGCTGGGGGCAGTGTGCCTGCCCAGGAGGGGCTCCCTGTCACCTGTCACCTGTCACGGGAGGACCTCCGACCGCGCACAGTCCCATCAAGGCATCTCACTAGCAGAGTGACGTCCCTTGCTGTGCCCCGGCCGACAGCCTGTCCCCATCAGTAGAGAGAGGTAGTGACATTGACCCTACGGGACCATCAGGTTTTGGTTTTTAATTCTGGTTAAATTAAAAGGTAAGTGTAATGGTGGTTTCAGAAGTCAGTTATTCGTCACTTACAACAGCCAGTGCTCGTCCCAACAAGTGTCCTCCTAGTGCCCGCCCCCCCGTCACCCTCAGCGTGTCCTCTGTCCTGTGCTTCGTCTCCCTCTCTTCTCTCCCCACCCCTTCCCACATGTGTATCTGTTTTGTTTCTTGAATTCCACACGTGAGTGACATCGTTTGGTGTTTGTCTTTCTCTGTGGACAATGGGTTTGAACGCTGCCTCGGAGAAGCGGTGTGCCCCCAAAGCTGCCCACTCAGGTAGCACCCCGGGGCCCAGAGTTCAGAGAATGAAGACTGTTCGTCAGTTGGAATCATGTTTAAGTTTTAAACCCGTCCATTGTGAAAAGGAAAGGAGTGGCAGCGCTGTACATGAAGAATCAGCGTGGGTGACCGCGGAGAGAGCCGCGAGCCAGGACGCGCTGGCTTGGCCCCTTCCAGACCTGCTGAACGCACGTCTCCGCATCATCATGCCGCCACATCCGTGCGTCGTGGACCCTTTCAGAGTTCTGTGCCTGACATTTCACAACCGGACCTCAGGACCGTTCGCCCCCAGGTCTCTGTTGTCACGTGGACGTCGGAGGCTACGCGACCTCCAGCTTCGGGAAATGAACTTGAAGGCCATCGAAGAGAGCACACGGTGCCAAGAGTGGGTGCCCAGGATTTGGGGGTCACACCACAGTGCAGCCAGTTCCCATGGGGCCGGGCTTAGGGGTCCGAGGGGGACAGTCTGCTATCGATGTGCTGGTGCGTGGGCTCAGCTGGGCGGTGATGTCCCCAAAGTTCACGTCTTTCTGGCTGTACAACCGAATAAATAGGCAAATAGGCATCTAAGACGAAAGGAATTTCCCAGAGAGACTTAAACTCCTCTAACATTGCGACATCGAGGCTGGCAGAGGGCTGATAAGTTGGGAAAGGCCCTGGGAAAAAAAACTTCTGGAAGAAAGAACCGGCCTGCCCTTAGCAAACATAGCAAACAAAGCCAACACCGGCCAAGACAGGTGGTTATTGGGTCAGGAACCAAACACGTGTCCGATCTCGTGCCCACGTGGGGGCAACGCTGGGCCCCCTGACGCTTCACGCAGTCATCGCCTGCTCCCGTTTCAACGGAGGCGGGGGGCGGGGGGGTGGTGAGACCTGGCTGAGGGGACCCAGAGCTGGGCTGTCGTCCGAGTTCTTCCACTGACCCTGGACACAATGCATCTCCGTGGGCCTCAGTATCTGACAGGTCAAAGAGGCGGGGTCCCCATGGCGGTCCCTGTTGTCCCCCACAGCACGGGATCTGAGCACGGTGCCTGACCTCTTGCACACGCGGGCATGTCACTGACACAGGCGGGCGTGAAGTGTGACAGAGGGACGTTCGAGGTGTTTCTCGACAGCGGGGATTCCTGCTTCTACTAGCTCTGAGGGTGAGTCTTCGGCCACAGGCCCCTCCCTTGCTCGGAAATCTGCAGCCCCCTGGCCAGGCGGGAACGTGCCCTAAAGAAGCCAATGAACTGAACCCTAAATACTGAGCCGCATGGATGTCCGCTGCTTAGCTCTGAAAATTTAGAGAAAAGTCAAATAAATGCCCACTGAGCTAGCATTTGGGTAAAGAAGGGACCGTGGACTCACGTAACAGTGCTCCCTTGCCCCAGTGCTGTGGGTGCACACTGGAACAGCCTTTAATAGAAGCCGGTGGGTTAACTGTGCTTCAGAATTTTATCCACGCACACCTTCTGCTCCAGCAGCCAGCAGTGGGCATGCGCCTGCAAGACCCCCGGTGGAGATGTACTAAGACCACCCAGCACTATCTACATGGGCCATCGGCGCATGCGCTGTGTCTGGCTGAGCCGTGTTTCCCTTCCAGGTGACAGTGCGGGTCCACCGATTCCGGCTTCCCTGAACTGCAGACCAAGAAACGCAGCGGAGTGGCTTCAACTAGCGGCCGGAGGCGCCCGCGCCGGGCACGCCACGGCCCCAGTGCCCCGGGGCGCCCGAGATTCTGCAGCCGGTGTAGCCCGTGAGTGGCACAGGCGCCTTGGGCGGAGCTCAGAGGTGGCTCTGGGTCTGGGCCTGAGCGCGGTTGTTTCTCAGTCGCTGAGAACCAGCAGGACATGTGACTTTGGTCGGGGTGAGGACAGCCCAGCACCAGCCCAGAGACCCTGCGACTCCGGCCGGTGGCTCCTCGCCCCTCCTCTCTGCCAGGCCCCCCGGAGCTGCACCCCCTTCCCGCCCCCCCCCCCCAGTATTTCTCCTTTGGACCAATTCTATTTCACGCAGTTCTTTTTCTTCTGAGTTTTCTGATTCCTTTCCCTGTTTTAACGTCTCACTGGCCTTTCTCATGCCTCACTCTTTCTGAACCAGCCGCCACCCTCTGTCCATCCATCACTTTGGTTCCCTTGGTCCCCAGCTGGACTCGATGCCCTCAAAGTCTGTTCCCAGCTGCTGGGGGGAGGCCTCCCTTCCCCCCCCTTCCTGGGCCCTGCCCACCCCCTGCCGGCTCCTCCCTCTGCTCCTTTGTTCTGCTAAAGTACATCCTCACGTCCCAGACAGGAAGGGATGCAGGAGTTAGACCTCCGACCTAGGCCTTTATTCTGCCCTTGCGGCCACTGACCGGCTGTGTGGGGCTTTCTAGGTGGAAAGGTGGCCCCGCTTGGAATTCTGGGCCATCACACCTGTGTCCTCTGGCATCGAGCTGGTGACAATATGCCGGGTGCCTTATCTGAGGCCCTGCAGTACAGGCCGTCTGTGGCCTGGGGTGGGGGACAGGACTGACGTGCTGACTTCTCCAGGGCTGGGTTCAGTCACAAGAAAGCAAAGTGACAGGCTGGACAGGACTCTTGGTGCCATAAAGGATGCCTAACCTGATGTCCTCCAGTGTTTTCTGCTTTGGTGCTTTTTTTAATTTTTTTATTACTTTCTGGAATAAACCTCCTGCATTCCTAGAAAGCAGGTGGGGCGCTGTCTCCACCTGGCCTCCTGCCGTACATGCGTCCAGTTTCTCTGTGTCACTCTTGCAAAGACACCTGTCAGCACACTTAGGGTCCACTCTAAATCCAGGATGATCTCATCTGAAGATCCTTAATCACATCTGCAAAGGCCTCTTTCCGACTAAGGTCACATTCACAGGTTCTGGGCACAAGGGCCCAAAGATAGCTTTCTGGGGGTCACAGACAAGGTGTCCGAGGTGCTGCACATCCGGTGTCTGGGTTCTGTGTTGTTCTGACTCCATTTGTGAAAAACGTGAAGGAACGACATTTTCAAAAAAAGGTGGGGGGGGGGGGCAGGACAGCCATGTCCCTCGATGCCAGAACTTTCCGGGAAACTGTGGGCCCTTGGGCATGGACATGCGAGCCCTGCAACCCGGTCCCTAGGTCACTAGCTAGGGGACAGTGCAGCCTGGGGGCTTCTGAGGGGTGTGCAGCCCTCTCTGCCTGAGTTCCATCCTCCCCGGCAGCTCAGGCACCTGCCGTCTGGCATCCCGGCGGCCTGGGCTCTGGTGGCCGCCGGGATATCTGCTCCCTGCGCCGTGGCGGGGCTCACCCACACATTGCCTTGGCCTTCGCTGCTGCTCCCACCAACACGGGCCAAAAAGGCCACTTGTTCTCAAGTTATTTTGAGACAAGACGTTTTGAAGGATGGTTGCTCCAGAGACCTTTTAATAAAAGTGAAATATGGAGAAAACACCGAGGACCTGCCAACTGCCCGCCCTTAATCAGCCAGTGCGCCCCAGCGGGACTCTTTGTGGGCCCAAAGGAGTCGGCATCATTACCAGGGAGGAGCGAGACAGAGGCAGTGACGGCTTTACAAAATGCTCACAGGTAGGCTCCCCGCTATCTGTCCAAAGAATCTGCAATTCTTCTTTAGTGTGGACCGGATCCACAGCGTCGATGGGCTCCCAGCTGTTTTGGGAGGTGCTGGGGCCCTGCTCACGACCTTGGATCCTTGTGGCTGTTTTCAAATACGGTCTCTTTTCCCTGTATGTTTTATGTGGTTAAATGCTTTCCACAAACCTGAATAAGACCTAAAAACATTAATAATAATAATAATAATAAGTGAAGGTGGGTCTCCCTCCCCGGATGGACCTGTGACCCCAGGGTAGGCCCACCAGGAGCTGAAGCCCTTGGCCCAGTGGCCTGCATGGGGCTGAGTGCTGCCAGCACCCACGGAGTTTGGGAATGGGTCCGTCCCAGGCCGGCCTCTGACCAACACCCTGATTTCTGTCTGTGACGCTGGGCAGATGAGCCAGCAAGGCCCTGCCCGGACGGACTGCTGACCCACAGACACCACGGACAGTAAGTGTGTGTGTGTGTGTGTGTTTATGTTTTGTTTTGTTTTGTTTGTTTTTTATTTTTTGAGAGACAGAGAGAGACAGTGAGAGCAGGACAAGGGCAGAGAGAGGGAGACACAGAATCTGAAACAGGCTCCAGGCTCTGAGCTGTCAGCACAGAGCCTGAAGCGGGGCCTGAAACCATGAACTGCGAGATCATGACCTGAGCTGAAGTCGGACATTTAACCGACTGAGCCACCAGGTGCCCCAAAGTGTGTGTTAAGAGGTGAGGTTTGTACTCACGTGTTGCATGGCGTGAGATCACTAATACAGAGCCGACTTCAAGGCATCTTGAGGGGACCTGGCCCAGGGGAGCAGTCCTCCCCCAGGAAGACCCAGGCAGAGGTCCGTGAGAGGGGTTTCTGGAGACCCCACGTCCGCACTCATAGCCAGTGGCAGCTGAGAGGGAGCGGCTCCCAGGACGGGGGGCCCTCCTCCCCACTGCTCCTTCCCTTCCCTGCCTGACCCTGGAAGAACCGAGGATGGGAGGGAGCCGAGAACCCCCCGTCCACTGCAGGATCCCAAGTGGGCTCTGGGAGAATCATTGAAGAGGGTGTGGATTGAAATTCTGAGACTAGATTGGATGGAACTTTTAATTATTTTTTTATCACATGGAAGTCACCATTTCAAATATTTGAATGAATGATACAGTGGCTTTTAGTAGCTGTGCCTACATCGTGGTACACGATCTCGTTCCAAAGCACTTTAATCCTCCCCCCGCCCCAATCCCTAATACTCACTAAACGATTGCTCTCCATTCCTCCAATCCTATCCCCTCACTCTGCACTCTCCAACTCGCCCCGGGCCCTGGAAAATAGCAATCTCTTTTCTGTGTCTATGGGTTTGTCTATTTGGGACATTTTACATAAATGGAATCAGGTAATACGTAGCCTTTTGTGTCTGGCTTCCTTCCCGTAGAATGTCTTCGAGATTCACCCGTGTCGGGACAGGAGTCAGCGCCTTGTTCCTTTTGTGAGAAGTGGGATGGGGAGACAGTAAAGTAACCCCCAGGCTGAGAAGGCACTTTTTTAAAAAATTTTTTTAACTTTATTTATTTTTGAGAGATAGAGTGAGTGGAGTTGGGGTAGAGAGAGAGGGAGAGAGAGAGAGACTCTCAGGCAGGCTCTGAGCCCGATGCAGGGCTTGAACTCACACACCATGAGATCATGACCTGAGCCTAAACCAAGAGTCAGACGCTTCACCGACTGAGCCACCACCCCTAAACCCTTTCTTTTTTAGAGGTTTTTTTTTTTTTTCAAGAGATAAGGGAAATTTCTTTAAGCCTGAAAGTTTCGTTCCAACCTTAATTTAACCTGTGCAGAAAACAACACGGCCAACTCACAGCCCTCGGAAGTCACTCTGCGGTCCGCAAGGCAGAAGCTGTGGCTATCTGGTTATGCACCGGCTGGGGTTCAGAGCTACCGTGAGATAGGAAACCCCGAGGACTCCATAAAAATCTGTGTTTTGCTCCTTTTCCTGTTTCTATTCTTGCTAAAACCTGACCCCCCACCGTACACATACTTCCTAGTGCAAATAGTGCGTCCCCGCCCCCCGCCCCTCATAAGGGACACAGGACTCACATTTTCTTTAGAGACTTTCAGAGCAATAGACGACGTCAGAGAAGCACTGGGCCGGAGTGAGTGGTGAAGCCTTTGCACACACATCCACACCACCAGTGACAGACATCTTGGCCCCAAGACCCTGGGCTCCAAGGAACTGGTTTACGAAGGACCCCTGGGCCCTTGTGTTTGTTCTAACGGATTCCCGGGAAGACCTGCACACCAGACCACAGCCCTGAATAAAAACCCCACACCCCGAGCAAGGAAGAGACTTCCTCCTTCCCTTCCTGGGTCTCCCAGACCCCGCCTACCTGCACACTCTCTCTATTCCCCTCCTGCTGGCTCATGTCTGATTTCTGTGCCGTGAGGTGCCAGGCGCTTCTTGGCTGGTCCTGCCCAACCCCCTCTGGGTCCTCGGACCCTGACTGCCTGCATCAACCAAATCTGACTCCAAGTAGGAGGCATCAAAGTCACCGCCCCCTCCCACCCCCCCACCCCCCGTCTGCCCAATTTTGATAATTGGGTCCCTGTCAGCTGCAGTTTCGCACCCAAGATCGTGCTCCATTCTTTGAAAAGCATCTCTATGCTATGCAGCTGAAACTCACGTAACACTGTGTGTTAGCCGTACTGGGATGGAAATAAGATAAAATAAAATAATAAAAGCTGGGGAGGGGCGCCTGGGTTAAGCCTCCGACTCTGACTTTGACTCAGGTCATGATCTCGTGGTTTGTGGGTTGGAGTGAGCCACTCGGTGCGGACGGTGCAGAGCCTGCTTGAGATTCTCTCTCTCCCTCTCTCTCTGCCCCTCCCCCGCTCTCTCTCTCTCTCTCAAAAATAAACAAACTAAAAAAAAAAAAAAAAAAAGAGCTGGGAAGGTGTCCCGTCTCCTCCCTCCCACGTTACTGGAGCTCATCTGGACATTAGCCTTCTTCCGGAGGAAGCAAGCCCACTTTCCCCCCGGCGTTGCTGGAGTTTTCCAGCCTGACTGACTCGGATTCCTGTTAGGGTCCATAGGAGCCGGGACCGGGAGGCATTTCTTCGGGATGAGCAAAGCTTTCATGCCTTCAAGTCTGATTTATTCAAGTGCCTGTGGGCGCTTCTGGGAGAGCCCCCCCACACCTGCTTCTGATCCTGGGAAGTCCCCACCTGGTCCACCTAGGGCCCCTACGCCCCCCGTCCCTGCCTCATGGGGGAGCGCCCCCAAAGTGGGCTGCTCTCGCGGCTTCATTCCTGGGTGCGACGGTCCCACTATGCTGAGCTCCATGAATCACTGACTCCATGTTGTGAACAAGACAGTCCACGCGATCAGGCTTCCGTCCAGAATTCGTTTATTATTTCTAAAGGGTTCTTTCTTCTTTAGGGGAATCTCCAGGGTTTTCTGCAGTTAAGAGGATGTCCTCTGTGAATGGAGGTCCGCTTCTTCATGTACAGTTTGGATGCCTTTTTTTTTTCTCTTGCCCACTCATTCTAGCTGATATTTGGCCTTTTAAACAGGAAGTACCCCTTTTATTGATCCTTAAAGGAGGGGAGAGGAGACAGAGACCCGGTTGGTAGAACCAGAAGCCAGGAGGTGACTCAGACCCCAAAACATGGCTTAGTGAGGTCTCTCTATTCTGCTCAGACACCGAGTATGTACTCTAGGAAGAAACCTGATGTATTACACATGTTGAAGGATTGCATCTAGTGGAAGTCCCTGTTCTCGTTCTGACTGAGCCCTGGGTGAGGTGTGAGCAGGTGCATAAAGACCGCAGCTTGCCGAGCCAGATCTCACTTCCTGAAGCTGGTGCTCGGGCGAAAGTCTGCCTTTTCTCCCTCCTGCTCCTCCAGTCTGCGTGGTGAGAAGGTGGCGCTGGGTACTGTTACTGCCACAAGTCTGTTTGCAGTTGTTGTTTTCTAAATGACTTTTCTTTTATTGTGCTAAAATGCACATAACAAAATTTCCCATCTTAACCAGTATTAAATGCACAATTCTGTTGCGTTACATATGTGCGTATTGTCGCACACCCATCCCCGCCATGCATCTCCAGAACTTTCCATCTTCCCGAACTGAAACTCGGTTCCGTGAAACACTGACCCCCATCCTGTCTCAGCCCGTGGCGCCCAGCATCCTACTTTTTGTATTCACAGACTTGATTCCTCTAGGCCCTCACAGAGGTGGAATCATACAATATTCGTCCCTTTTGTGACTGGCTACTTCACTCAGCATCGTGTCCTTGAGCCTCGACCACATGGTAGCAGGTGTCAGGATTTCCTTCCTTCTTTTTTTTATTTATTTATTTTTGAGACAGAGACAGAGTGCGAACAAGGGAGGGGCAGAGAGAGGGAGACACAGAATCCCAAACAGGCTCCAGGCTCTGAGCTGTCAGCACAGAGCCCGTCGCGGGGCTTGAATTCACGAACCTCGAGGTCATGACCTGAGCCGAAGTCAGACGCTTCACTGGAGTTCCCCAGGTGCCCCCAGAGGTGTTTTTAGAGGACTTTGCACAACAACCTTGTAACTTCATGTTATGAGATGACAGTCCCATGAATTTCATCCCATCTCCACCCACGTGTGTGGAGGGCTAACCCGAGTGACTCAGACTGGGGGCCCTATTTGGAAACAAGATGTAATTATCCCAAAGGCATTTGTCAGGAGCTAAGAGGAGAGGACAAGGGCGGGCCCTAAACCAACATGCCTGGTATCCTTACAAAAAGAGGAAATTTGAAGACAAGGAAATCGCACCATTTGCAACCATGTGGATGGATCTAGAGGGAAAATCCTAAGTGAAGTCGGTCAAAAGACAGGTACCACAGATCTGACTCATATGTAGCATCTGAGAAGCAAAACAAATGAACAGAGAAAAAGAGAGACACGAGTCTCCTACCCAGAGAACAAAGCTTGTCGCCACAGGGAGGGGCTAGCTGGTGGAGCGCATTGGCCAATCACTCCACGGAACGCCTGGAACTAATAGAACACTGCATGGCAACGATACCAGAACTAAAACGTAATCGAATAAAACAACGAAGAGGGAAACTTGGACACAGGCATCCACAGCAGGAGAACGACGAAGGCAGAACCGGCCGATGTCTCTAGAAGCCGAGGCACGCCCAGCTTCGCGGGCATCCGCTGGAGGCCTGGACGGGGCCCGGAACAGGGTCTCCGCCACAGGCTCAGAGGGAAACCACCCTGCCGGCACCTTGATCTTGGACTTTGGCTTCCAGGACGGGAGAGCATGAGCTCCCAGTTTAAAGCCGCCCGTGAGGGGCAGCCCGGCCGGAGAACACCGGCTCCCTCCTCGGGCCAATTTCTTTCACCCAATCACACACCCCGATCAGGAAATCGGATTCGAGGCGCCGGCAGTCAGCCCACCGCGCGGGGCGGTCCGGGGGCAGGGCTAGCGGGTACCTCCGGCCCCTGGGAAAAGGGACGTGACGCCCGCCCGGGCGGGGGCGGGGTTTGCGTCAGGTTACGTCCGCGGGCACCCGCTAGTCCGCGGCGGTCCGGGGAGCCCGCTGTTGCTGACCGAGGCGCGGCCGGGATGGACGTGCGGTGGAGAGCCCCGTGGTCGTGCGTCCTTCTGCTGGTGCTGCGCGCGGCCTCGGTGAGTAGGGCCCGGCGGCGGGGAGAGGCCGGCGGAGCGGGGCGGGGGGTCGGGGAGAAGCCGGGGGAAGGGTCGGGGAGGGGTCGGGAGGCGCGGAGAAGGGTCCGTGAAGGGTGCGGAGGCGCGGGCATGCCCGGGCATGAGCATCCTGGGGAGCGGACGCGGAGGCGCGCGCTCAGATTGGGGGGGGGGGATGGGGCGGCGGGGACAGGCACGCGCGGGGCCGGGGGGGCCGGGAGGGGAGACGCGGGGGCGGTGGGGCGGCGGGGACAGGCACGCGCGGGGCCGGGGGCGCCGGGAGGGGAGGCGCGGGGGCGGTGGGGCGCCGGGAGGGGAGGCGCGCGGGCGCCGTGGGGGCGCGCGCGCAGGCCGCGGGGGCGATGGGGCGGCGGGGAGGTGCGGGAAGACCGAGTGCCTTCCCTCGGAAGGTGGCGGAATCCGGTCTTCGCCGGCGGCGGGCGTGGTTAGCCGTGGCCGAGCGTGCGCCCTGGGCCGCGGTGCGGCATCCCGGTGGCGCCCGGGCGTCGGAGGTGGGGGGGGGACGACTGCGAGTTTGGGACCGCCGTCGGGTGTGCGGGGCGATCGGCGAGCAGCTGGAGGAGCGCGCACGGATGTGGAAGTGGCGGCGGCGGTGGGGGGGGGGGTTCTCGATTTTTCTCCAGTAAGTCCGGTCTGTTAATTCGGTGCAAATCACCTCGGCCGTGTTTCCCTCCGCCTGGCACTCACACGGAAATGGTTTGGTGCAGAATCTGTTTCGAGTGTTTTCCAGAAGCGGTGACGATGGCACGCCGCAGGCGCAGACTCTGATTTCTGCGAGGTGAGCCTCCGACCCGGCGGCGCAGTTCGGAGTGCGGCCCCGGGGGCCCCTCGCCGGTCCCAACCGGTCCAGGACCCAGCGGGGGTGGCGGGGGGGGCTCGGGCTCTCCGCACCCAGAGCTTTCCTGTAAGCCAGTTTGGCTACAGCGTCGCTGGGTGTCTGCCCTGGAAAGGATGTCTTTTCTGAATTTGGGGCTTTTCTGAAGTAATGGTCAGTGTGTCCGCTAGAGGTCGTCGGTGAAATTCCCGAGCGCAGGCCAGTCTCCGTTTTCCTGCCCGGCGGGCATTCGTGCCCGCCACCTTCTCCGAAGCGCCCTCGGCCCCGGGGCCGCCTCTGCTTCTGCATCTGCCAGGGGTGCGTAGGCAGTGCCCAGGCTTTGCTCCGGGCGTTCACACTGGGGTCTGCCCTCCACAGGGTTGCTAGCCCCTTCTTTGCTTGGGACCGTTTGTTCCGAAGTAAAACTTGCATGGCAGTGTCTTCAGGACCACTTTTAACAGCTGAAAAACTGTATCCAGAGAGCCTTTTGTTTTGTTCTTTTGTGTGTGTGTGCGCGCCTGAATTTCACTTGTCTATTTTTGTAACAGCAGTTGACATAACAGCTTGGTGTTAGTTTCGGGTGTGATGCTTCCGGTGTTATGCATTTATGGAAATTACAAAATGATCACGTTCGCCTCTGGGCCCCATGCTGCACCTTCCATCCTATGCTGTACTTTGCGACCGTGTGACTCATAAGGGGAAGTTCCGATATGCTAATCCCTTCCACCAGTGTTGCCCCTCCCCCTCCCTTCTGGCAATCCCAGTTCTCTGGATGGAGGAGTCTGTTTTTGTTTTGTTTCTTTATTTTTTAGATTCCACATCTCTGTGAAATCCCAAGGTATTTGTCTGACTTGCTTCACTTAGCATAATACACTCTGGATCCTTCCGTGTTGTTGCAAATGGCAGGGTTTTCTGCCTTTTCATCTTTTCATGGATCAGTGATATTCCACTGTGTGTGAGTGTGTACATGTGTACACACCGCATCTTCATGCATCTGTTGATGGACACTTAGTTGTTTCCACATCTTGGCTCTTGTAAATCAGGCTGCAGTGAATATGGGGGTGCAGATGTCTTTCCGAATTACGTGTTTTTTTCATTTTGTTCAGGTAAACACCCTAACGCAAAATTGCTGGATTATACGGTAGTTCTGTTTTTAGTTTTTTGAGGACCCCGAATCTGCATTGCCACCAACCTCGCACAAGGGCTCCCCTTTCTCCACGTCCTCACCCACATTTGTTATTTCTTGTCATTTTGATGCTAGCCATTCTGACACGTCAGGATCTTTCACTGTGGCTTTCATTTGCATTTCCCTGATGATGAGTGATGTTGAGCATCTTTTCACGCGCGTGTTGGCCCTCTGTCAGGAGTGTTGGAGGAGTGTCTGCTCGAGTCTCCTCTCCCATCTTCGTTTGTCTCTGTTACGGAGTTGTAGGAGTTCTTTGTATCTTGGGATGTCAGCCCCTTATTGGACGTATCGGGTGCAGTATCTTCTCGCAGTCATTTTGCCGATGGCTTCCTTCCCTGTGCCAAAGGAGAGCGCCTTGTATTCCAGTGAACTGGGCCTTACATCAAAACGTGTTGGTTGGTGTTTCTTCAGGATACTTGCCGCCTCTGGCTTCTCGTCATATATGCTGAAGCTTCACTCTTTTGCCAGCGCACCTTCTGGAATTAGAATCAGCCGCCAGCCTGCCTTCTGGGGTGCAGAGGAAAGGCCTCTCTCTCTCCACGAGGCTGCATCATAGCCCCTGGGCTAAGCGTTCTCGAGACCCTTCCAGTGCCTTTTCACAGCAGGCCGCATGCAGGCTGGGGCCCGGATGGTGCCGGAGTCTTCGGCAACCCTTCCCAGAACCTTCCATCCTGTGCGGCTGGGGTCTCTGGGAAGATGCTCACGGCAGCTAGGTGGCATGTTCTCGTTAACTTAGATCGTTAGCTTCTTGCAGGCTCGTCGGGGTTCGTCCACTCGGGCGTCCTGGGGGTTCACAAATGCTGGTTGGTTGTGGTTCCCATGTGGCTTTGCATGTCTCGCGGGAAATTCTTTAGGGATTTCCTGGCACAGAAGTGAAGGGGCTGGAGGGGACTTGGAGCCTGAGGGGAGGGCCGCTGGAGCCAGGAGGGGGACCCCTTGCTGGGGGGGGGGGAGGAGCGCCATGGGGGTGGTGGGCCATGGGGGGGGAGAATGGGGAACCCTTGGTTACCTGCAGGGCAGGTGCTGGAGGGGGTGAGTCGGGCACACGTGTCTGGTGTAAAATTTACGAAGGCACCGACAAAACTGAGGAAATGGAGTGAATAATATTTTGCTGTGATTTGCTTTGAAAAATGAAAATCGATGCAAAAAACATCCTGAAATAGAAACAAAGACAGAATGGGGTCCTGCACTTGGCCTGGGCCTGCCCATGTGCTTCGCATCCTAGTGCTCCAACCCCGGCTCCAGTAAAAACTTTATTCACAAAAACTGGCAGCACTTTGCTGATTTCATGTCTTAAAATATTGCATCATGCGGTGTTTACCCTGATGGCTGAATGGTGGGGGGCGGGTAGCTTGCATTGTCCCGCCCATCTCGGCCCCCGACGTCACGCGTACTGGGGGCCCCCAGAGGGCCACTGCCTGTCCAGATGAACCCACCTCGCTCTGTCCGGAATGGTCGGGGCGGGGAGTTGGCGCTCTGGCATCCAGAATGCCAGATGGCGGTGACTGGTGGGGTGGCTGCAGCGCTGCCTTGATGGGGGCGTGGCTGGGGGCAGGACACACATTTCCTCTAATTTTGTTTCCGCTGCTGAGGGCTCGGGGCGCGGGGTGCTGCCGGTGCCCGCTGAGCCGGGACCCTCAGCCGGACAGGAAACAGCCTCCCTCAGGTTCTTGACCAGCAGAGTTCCAGAAAGGAAAGCTGCTTTGTTTTTGTCGTGAGTTTTGTTTTTTCGTCTTTTTATTTTTTATTTTTTTTTTCATGTTTATTTTTGAGAGACCAAGAGAGACAGAGCATGAGCACGGGAGGGGCAGAGAGAGAGGGAGACACAGAATCTGAAGCAGCTCCAGGCTCTGGGCTTGAACCACACACCGTGAGATCGTGACCTGAGCCGAAGTTTTTCTTCTTTTTTAAAATTTTTAATTGTTCGGGTTTCATTTTGAAATAACTCGGGACTTTTGAAGTGACGAGTAGATCACGTGGTGTCCAACGGCGTGAACGGACGTTCTGGATGCTTACAGGCAGTCACTCTTAGGGGTGGTGTCTGTGTTAGTCCCATAATAGCAGGAAAACAATACAGTCAGAAAGGAACCCGGAGATAAAATCATGTTAACACCGAGATAAAGTCATGTAACACCGGCTTCTGTGGTTGCTGCTCAGACCTGCCAGAGGGTGACCGGTGCGCCCTGATCATGGCGGGGGCGGGGGCGATGCGGCGCCCTTGACTTTGTCTGCTGTCCCCGGGCAGAGTGTGTGTCTTCTGTGATCTTAACGCTGTTGAGGAGTAGTGACCCTTCGTGCCCCCGAACACTTCCCAGGTCGGGTCTGTGTGGTGGCTTTTCGTGAATAAATCCCAGCTTGGTGTTGTGGGCAGAAAGGCCCCGGAAGTGACTTGGTGTCTTTCCCGCTGCCTCATCACAAAAGAGTCGTGCCCTCAGTGGGTCCCCTCGCTGGTGATGCTGACTTGGGTGGCAGTGCAGGTGTGTGCCAGGCCTCCTCTCTGGAAGTTCGTGATTTCTCTCTCTGCGATTTCCCGAACTTGGAACCTGTGTGAGTGCCCTGCTTTCCCACGTGCTTCCGTTCACGGGTGCAAGCTTTCCTTGGTGGGCTGTTGGCTGAAATCGTGGTCACTGGTGTTTGCACACTGAATTTTCTTCCTGAAGCCTAAGTGGTTTTTTGTTACTTCTTGTAAATACGAGAACTAGAATCTAACCAGTTTCTCAGTTCGGGGAAGGCAAAAGGATGTGGGGGCGGGGGCGGCGGGGGGGGATCGAGAAAGCAAAAGCCCGGGAAGAAGGGGGGAAAAGAACCAATGAAAAGGTGGGATGTTAAAAACATGACAGAAGACGCAGGACAGTGCCGGTCCCACACGTACAAAGGGGTTAAACTCATTTCTGAGTGATCGGGTCGGATTAGAAGGGAAAAACCTGGCGAGGCGGGGTTTGTAAGAGCTCTGCCTGTAAAAGGTAGTGACGTAGCTGGCGGGACGCGGATGGGAGCTGGCAGGCACGCCTCCCCCAGGGACCGCGGGGTGACCCCAGCACAGCCCGCACGGGAGTCTTGCCAGTCTGCGTGTCTGAGGACGCGCTGCGAATGGCAGCTCAGGGGGCACAGAGAAATGCCCCCGAGAGGCAAGTTTGCAAACACAGAATTCACAGATCCGTAGGAAGGCCCCGCCCCGTGAGGTGGCGGTGTGCTTCTGCGCACGTGTGTCCCGGCAGAGGCGGTGTGGGCTCCATGTGTAGCAGAGGCCCTTCTTGATAATGCCCGTCTCCCCTTTCTGATCGAAGGTGGCCCTGGCACTCAGCGTGGCGCCGTGTGACCTGACTGAGTATCAGCCAGAGGGCAGCAGCCTCTGCTGCCGGCTGTGCCCCGCAGGTGAGTCCCAGAGTACCTTCCGGAGCCTCGTGGGGCTGCCCGGGGTGGGGGGAGCCCCGCTGGCTGGCGCGGGTGGACCTCTCCTGGGCAGCCGCCCACCCACCCCCTGCTTCCCCGGGGGACTCTCGCGGGAACGGGGTTGTGGGCTTGTTTCGGGGCGCGAGGCCGGAGCAGGCCGCAGGACCGGGTGGGGACGCGTGCCCAGGCGGGACACTCCTGTCTGCCCTCCGGATAGGGTGACTGTGGTCCTGAGGCAGGGAGGTCCCAGCAGGGCTGGACCAGCGCTGTCCTCATCCACGACACGTCCGTGGAGCCTTCCAGAGATGCCCCGAATTCGCCCCGTAAAGCAGATGGTGGGCCACAGGCTCCTAGCGCCTGCTCTGTCCTTGCGCCACTCCACATCACCTCTTGCCCTGTCACTGTCACAGCCCCCGGGGCTTTGTGGGGACCCTGGTCAGCCCGCTGCCCCCACACCTGACCCCCACCTACACAGACAGATGTGCACGCGTTGTCAGTGTATGTTCACAGGGGCAGCCACGCGCCCACACCCGCCTCCATCTGCACCGCCCCCCCCACTCCCACGCCTGTGTCTCCTTTTCTCTGGGACCCTCTGCCGCTGCAGGGTTCCTGTTTTGGGGACCAAACATCCACACCTGGACCGTTCACACCTGTATATCCCACACACCTGTGCGTCCACACCTGCATGCACACGTACCCACGCACGCGCACAGCTCATCTGGGAGTGAATTGGACACAGCCGGTCCCACTGGAAACCTCGCGCACTCAGCCTGTGTGCAGAGTGAGGGCCTCGGCCGCCGCCTCCCAGGAACGTGTGGTTTGTCCAATACAGCCTTCGCACGAGGCAGGCTCGAGACCGGGGGGCTCCTCTGGGACCGCTAGTGTTCCCTGTAAATCAGCCCGGGCCCCCCGGGGGGCTAGGGGCAGGCACCCCAGGCACTGTCAGGCTCTTGGGCCAGCGTGTGTGGTCAAAACCCTCCGCTCACGTGGGCCGGGAGTCGCCCGCGAAAGCCGAGGGGCGCCAGGTCCCCGGCTCCTTGGACGCAGGTGGCCGAGTGTCCGTTCAGAATGTTCCAGGGAGGTAGTTGGTGAGGGCTGGTCCTCAAGGAGAGGCCTCGGGCTGGGTTGGGTCTGCTCTGAACCCCCACCTCACCTCTCCGTCCTCCCCTTCACGTAGGCCAGTATGTCTTCGATCACTGCACTGTGAACCATACGTCCCCGGTGTGCCAGGTCTGCGAACACGGCACCTTCCTCCCCTTCCCCAGCGGTGAGACCAGTTGCCAACGCTGCGTCCAGTGCCGGCAGGGTAAGTGACTGCCGTCAGGCGCGGTGCGTCCTCGGCCTGTGGGCCTCGCCCCGAGGGGGTTGCCACAGGTGAACTTGTGTTTTTATCACACGATCGGGGGTGTGTGTGCTTCCACCACGCGGTTCCAGGGTTTGGAGATGTTGCCGACAGCACCGTATACGTCGGTCTCAATTCCGACACATCAGCAGCAGGTTATTTTCAAAGACGTAATTTTTTTTGAAAGCTACCGTCTGCATCAGCCAAGACAAAGAAACTAAGATCCTTTGAGAGAAATCCAGCAAAGGACGTAGGAAACGTTTGTGCGAACGAACCGCCGGGAAAATCTGAACCTACAGAGAAATAAATACGAGACGGGAAGAGGGCTCCACGCTTCAGAGCTCCGTCGACTCCACGTGAAATGGTTCTCAGATCCCGCGCGCTGCCGGTGACAGTCGCCGCAGGACGTAGCAAGTCCTCACGCAGGCTGTGACTTGTCACGCACACGCAACAACATCCTCACGAGGATTTTCACGGAATTCGGTGAGCGGGCCGAAACCCTCCGGAAGAGTGGAAAGCGCAGCCGGCTGTCCTATTCGTTGGGTCGACCTGACGAACGCACGTTCGAAGGCACGACCGTTCAGCCTCGAAGGAGGACCCGTTTGTGACACAGCCCACGCGTCATGCTCGCCCAGAACAAATCGATCCTGAGGTTTGGAAAAACAAAACGCTTCGAGTGGAGACAGACAGACGTGGAGGTGGGGCACGGAGCGCCAGGAAACGTGAAAAGCGCTGGAGTGAACGGACGGAGTTCCGCTGTGGACCCAGCCCAGCGTTCGTGGGGACCAAGAACTGCGAGTGCTCCCCCCGCAAGGGAGAAGTAGGGGTCCGCACACCCGCCCCGCGTCCCCGTCTAGACCTGGACAAGCTCTTGGCCGTGCGTGCTGGGACGTGGGGAGGGGTCTGTGGTAACGGAAAGCCGGAAGCAGCCCGAGTGTCCGCCGACCGAGGAGTGGGTGCCCGCCGGAGGACAAGAGCGGAGCGGCGCCGTGGAGGACTGGACTTGCGTCGAGCTGCGGGCGTGGCGTGTTTTATTTCCATCTGTATCTCGAGTGCGGTTCTTTGACATCGGCGCGGCGGAAGGTTCTGGAAGGGTGGGCATCAGCGTGGCCGCCGTGGCTCCTGCTGGCAGCTGGAGGGCCCTCTGTGCCATGCTGTCCCTGAGGCTTTGCTCATGTGGCACACGTGGCAGCTGCGCGCTGCTGTTTGCGTGGCGCACAAGGTGGAGGGCACGGTGTGGGCGGTTTCTGGGGAGCTGGCCCTGGCTGCAGGGGTGAGGGCTGGCTGTTAGCTCCTCTCTGCCCCTGCCTGGAAGGGAGGGTGAGGACAGCTTCCGTGCCCTCGACCAAGGTTCTGGGCACGGCCCGGTGTGGCAGGGGGGTTCCCGGCCATCGGTGCTGACCTGCGACCCTCTCCCTCCAGGCGATCAAGAGGTCGTGGCTAAGTGCTCCCCCACCAGCGATGAGCGCTGCCGGTGCAGAGAGGGGAGTTTCTTTTGCAACTCGGTGGACTGCGTGGAGAACTGCCTCCGGTGTACAAGGTCCTGGGGCACAGGCGCGGGCCCCTCCTCCCTCCCCCTAGGACAGACCCCAAGTCCCCAGCGGTGGTGGAGACAGTCCCAACACACAGGCAGTGAGGAGTCCCTGACGGGTAGAGGGTGTGGGAGGGGACCAGTCTCTCAAGCAGAGGCCTGGTGAGGGGCATGGGAGCCATAAAGGGTTCTGGGGGAAGAGCGGTCTAGGCAGAACGGTAGGACCGTGCCCTGTGGCAATGCGGGACGACTGCTGTCCCCATGGGGGGGGGGGTCCCGTGGCTGCTCTAACAAAGGGCCACAACTGGGCAGCTTTGAGAAAACCAACGGAGGTGTGTTCTGTCCCAGCTCTGGACACCAGGAATCTGACATCCAGGAGCGAGTGGGGCCGTGCTCTCTCCGCGGGCTCTAGGGGAGGATCCCGCTTCGCCTCTTCCAGCCTCTGACGTTCCGGGTGCTCCCTGATGCTCCTTCGCTTATCTTCCGTCTGCTTCTGTCTCTGCGAGGTCACCTTCCTGTGCGTTTGTGTCTCGGTGTCTGCACACAGCCTCTCTCTGTCCCAGCACGGGTCCCCTCCCCTGAGGACACCGGTCTCTGTCCCAGCACGGGTCCCCTCTCCTGAGGACACCGGTCTCTGTCCCAGCACGGGTCCCCTCCCCTGAGGACACCGGTCTCTGTCCCAGCACGGGTCCCCTCCCCTGAGGACACCAGTCTCTGATTTCGGCCCACTGTAGTCTGGTACGGTCTCATTGTAAAGTGCTTATGTCCGCAAAGACCCGGTTTCCAAGTGAGGTCAGCTTAGGAGGTTCTGGGCGGGCATGGATTTTGGGAGGACCTTACGGGGAGACATTTACGGTGGCAAAGCCACTTAGAAAACAGCTCGTTTCTGAGGCCCGTCGTGAGCTAATACGATCCAGGTTCCCGTACCTGGTCAGTCCCAAGTCAGGACAGCTTTCAGGTCTGGTGTGATCTAGGCTCTGGCTTCTCTGGGTTTGCTTGCTCGTCCCCTTCTCCACCTGCTCCATCTGCGGCCTCACCTCTTTCTTGGTGGATGCAGTGGCCATCCTCATTGTCACACACTGTCCAGGAACAGAGAGGGAGGCCCTGCCCCGTTGGCACAGAGCAGGGGACAGAGCTCTGCTCTCCGTGAACCGGTTCAGCCCAGAAGGTCCGGGAGACGCCAGGCAGCGTTTGCCTGAGGCCCGTGGGCCATCGTGGGAGCCAGGGCCCCTCCCCAGCCCCGACCCGTGGGTGGTGAGAAGCACGTCCTGTGCCGGGCCCCGGCAGGGAGAGGTCACGCTCCGGCTTTCTTCTCTCCTTCAGGTGTCCCGGCGCCGTCCTGTCGCCTTGCACGGCCATCACCGACACGGTTTGTGCAGGAGACACTGACCCAGGGCGTCCAGGTAAGAAACCGAGCTCGTCTCTCGAACCCAGGTCAGTGGACCTTTCCCGTGAAGGTACAGAGCGTAGGCTTTGCGGGCCCTGCGGTCGCTGTCGTCCGGCCTCAGTGGGCGTGGCCGGATGCCACCAAAAGTGTACACGCAGACACGGGTCGTGGGCTGGCTTCGCGCGGGCCACGTTCATACACCTCGGTCTCGAGTAAACAGAATCCTCGGTGACCAGCTGTGGCCTCCCCCGCTTGGCTCCCTGTTGTGTGAGACTCACGCCTGCTGCAGAGTCGCAGGCAGGTTTGTTCTGATTTCTGACGCCCGAACGTCGTGGGTGAGGGGCTCCGGTTCCCCGCGCCCTGAAGACCCCCATGGAACCTGTGATCCCCTCGACGGCCTAACCAGGCATCGCGTGCTGGTGCCCGGAGGCCTTAGCGGTAACCCGAACAGCGACGGGTTCCCGTTCGCGTGTTGTGTCCATGACATGTGCTGCGTTTTCGCGACAAAGTCACTGGAGTGAAGAAAACGGCAGTAGGAAAACGAAGGGAAAATACGTTCGCGGTATCGGACTGTGTTTATAGAAACGATCCACGCCCAAGTGGACCCTCGCAGTTGAAACCCGCGTTCCCGGTCAGCTGTATTTGTAAATGTTGGAAGTTACAACGTCAGGGTGGGGTCCCTTTATGTTGGGAGTGTGTCTCCCCCGGCAAGGTGTCTCTTCACTCCACCCTGGCGTCTCCCGGTGGCCAGGCTCTTCATCGAACGAGGTCCCTAGATCACCGTTGCCTGTACTGTCGGTGTTCTCATGCTCCGGGTGCGAACCTGCTCACCTCAAGAGACTCACGTGACCTGCCGGAAGCTGCACGCTTCCCCGTTCTGATCGCGATGAGCCCGGGATCGGTGTTGCGCACACTGTGGGGCCAGGGGGTCAGGACTCGGTGCGTTTTTCCGACGTGCGCAGACCCAGTACCCTGCCACCTGCCACCTGCTGTGGAGGCAGCACCCTCCTCCCGCCCACTCTCGGGCCACGCCCCCTTCCGAGCAGAGGCCCAGGGTCCCCGGTCCTTCCCCCGCATCGTCCTCGGTGCGTCAGCTCACTCCGCCGAATCGGCTTGTCCATTTCCACAAAAAACTTTGATTCCTGTAACGTGCACTTTTCAAGGATATTTTAACGCCGGGAAAAGAAGGAAAAAGTAGGAAGGGCCTCATCTGAGAGGAAAGAACATCTCTGGCACCGGGCGGAAGTTTTGCCGCGTCGTCCATCCTTCCCTGCACCGGTGACCGACTGTGCAGGGCTCTGGCGGGTGTGCCCTGTCCCCCATGGCTGTGTGTCCGTGAGCGCGGTCGGCGCTGCGATCTCACCAGGGGGAGACCAGGGCACCCGAGTTGTTCCAGATGTCTCCCCAGGGTGGACCTGCCCTG
Source organism: Cryptoprocta ferox (assembly GCA_028646485.1). Classification (NCBI taxonomy): domain Eukaryota; kingdom Metazoa; phylum Chordata; class Mammalia; order Carnivora; family Eupleridae; genus Cryptoprocta; species Cryptoprocta ferox. The sequence goes on along the minus strand of CM053575.1, from coordinate 2,039,835 downwards.
TCCCCAGGGCCACCATGGGCAGGCCTGGCTCCAGTCAGGACTGGCCATCCTCCGCCTCCTGCTGCCGGCTGTGACCGCTCACACCGGAGCCCCAGCCCGGGTACCAGGACCCCGAGCCGATCTCCTGGCCCCGCGTGCCTCGCTTCCAGCCCTCCGCACAGGGCCCCGGGTCCTTGGAACCTGTGCTCCTCATTCGTGACACAGGAAGCCCGAGCCTCTCCTGCCTCCCGCTGGGGACGTTCAGGAGGACCATCTGTGGGAGAGGGCTGGCGACTTTGTGTAGCACGTCACTTGAATGAGGAAGGCGGGCCTGACCCTCCTACGCCATCCTCTGTTTTGTCTCCTTCCAGAAAACAAAAGTGAGTCTGGGTTCCTCCAACAGCATTTGGTCATTATCATTGTCTTCAGCGTCCTCGGTGTCGTCGGTGTCCTCACCATCATTTGCTGCTATAAAAAGAAAGGCAAATTAGCGTCAGGTCAGTCCTGGAGAAGCCGGCCCAGCAGGAGTTCAGAAGCGGACACTCAGGGTTAAGAGATTCCCGATGGGGGTTTTTTCATTTATTTAAAGAGAAAAAAATTGTTTTTTAATGTTTGATTTTGAGAGAGCACGAGCAGGGTAGGGGCAGAGAGAGAGGGAGACACAGAATCCGAAGCAGCTCCAGGCTCCGAGCTGTCAGCACAGAGCCCGACTCGGGGCTTGAACCCATGAACTGTGAGATTGTGACCTGAGCCCAAGTCGGCCGCTTCCCTGACAGATTCCCCAGGGGCCCCAGGACTAACTGATCACTTGAAGCCCGGCTGTGCTCGTTCTCGTGCTCCTGAGCTCAGGGCTCTGGCAGGGGTGCCGCCCGCTCCCCGGCACACGGGTGTTGAGGCCAGAATCTCGGGTCAGCCAGCTGGAGATGCCGTGTCTGGGGTGCTGTGTCCACAGGGGGCTCCTGGAGGGAGGCGGGGGGCCTCGGGCCCTGGCAGAGTCCTCCCCCCAGTGGCGCTCACGTCCTGTGTCGTTCCCAGGTGTGCGGGTTCCTTACCAGCCGCTCGTCAGACTCTTGAAGGGTAAGTACGCGTTCCCGTCAGTTCAGGACATTTCCTTTCCTCACAGAAGGCATTGTCCCCGCTGATACCAACTGTGGTCATTTCTCTTCTTTTTGGTCTTCAGGAAGGTCGGACGAGACAGGCAGCCTTGTGAGTATTGCCCTGGGGTTTGTCTGGTGGTGGTGTCAGGCCTTGGTGGCAGCGGAGTCCCAGAAGATGACCCCGGGGGTGGGGGGGGTGGCTGCGGGCGAAACAGGGTGAAGTACGGCAGGGGTTACCAGAACGTGACGGGGAGACACAGAGTGAGCAGGTGGGGTCGGGGAGACAGCGCCCGCAGTGTGCTCAAGGCAGGGCCACGCGAACCTTCGTCTGTGAAGAACCGTACTGGCGGGCGCCTGGGGGGCTCAGTCCCCCACATCCCACTCTGGATTTCAGCTCAGGTCATGATCACACAGTTTTGTGGGTTCAAGCCCCCGCATCGGTCTCCGCGCTGACAGCGTAGAGCCTGCCTGGGATTCTCTCTCTCTCTCTCTCTCTCTGCCCCTCCTCCATCTGTAGACTCTCTCAAAAAAAAAAAACAAACCATTCTTGCGAAGTGCAGTAAAATGAGATATGCCGGTATCTTTGGGGGTCACTTTTCAACCCACCACAGGCTTGGGTTCAGGGGGTCTCGGGACCCCTTTCAAGCAGCTGGTGGCGGAACGGGGAGCTCACCCCGTGCGGTGTTCTCTAAAACCGCACGTTTCCTGCTAACTCATCAGACAGCTGACCTTTCCCCCCAGAGCCGTGGCTCGGGAAGCTTCCATGACCAAGAGAAATGACTTTGTCCTTTAGCCGCTGAGAAGTAATCTGCAGCCTGAGACGGTGCCACCTGAGGTGTCTGAGCGGGCCAGGCCGGCGCCGGCCCCAGAAACCCAGCCTGCGGAGGAGGAGAGCCTGGCCTTGATGCCCAAGACCGGGCCCCAGCCGGGACCGTCAGGGGAGCCCGAGGAAAGCCCCGACCTGCAGGCGGTGGTGGTCGGCGGAAGCCCTGCGGCCCCAGAGCAGATGTTAGAGACCACAGCTCCTGTCACTTTTGCCGCTCCTGCTGCTCCTGCTGCTGGCGGTGCTCCCGCTGCTGGCGGTGCTCCCGCTGCTGGCGGTGCTCCCGCTGCTCCTGGTGCTCCCGCCGCTCGCGGTGCTCCCACTGTTCCCGCTGCTCCGGGGCCCCAGGACGGGACGCAGGCGTCCCCCACGCTCAAGAGTCTAGAGGAGGTGAGTGAAGTGTCTGCGTGGGTCCGATGACGACGAAGCGTGTGCGCCGAGCTCCATGTTAAGCGCTCCCGCAGCCTCCCGTAGGAGCGCCCCGAGGCGGCTTAGACCGCAGCTCCTGCCCGGCTCCGGTGCCGTGGGCTGGAGGCCCCCGGACAAGCTGCCGGCCGCCGCCGCTCCAGTCCGGGACTCCCCAGCCCCCCGCCGCGGCTGGTTTCTGGCCCCCACGGGGCTCCTTGGCTTGTATGGGCGTCACCCGACCTCCGCCTCCTGCCTCACGTGGCGTCTCCCTGGGTGCGCGTCTGTGTCCAACTTTTCCCTCTTCTCGAGGGCCCACCCCACGAACCCTGTCCTCACCTCATCGCCCGCAGTGACCCTGGTCCCAAACACAGTCACCGCTTTCAGGTTAGGACTTCCATGTTTTCAGGGCGAGGACGCGGGGCAGCCCATAGCAGTCCCCAACCCAACCTCCTGTCCCAAGGGACTGTGACACGGAGGTGGGCACCAAAGCTCCGAGACGGTCCTTGTCCCGGTACCGTGGCAGGAAGGAGGAGGCCCGGCCTGCTGGTGGCATACACCAGGGCCTCGGCCGAGCCCTGCCCGTGTGCCAGCCGTGCCATCCAGGTTGCAGGGCCGTGAGAGGGAGGGGAGGGCGGCTCCAGGCGAAGCTGGCACCCCGCCCGCCTGCACTCCCCCTCGGAGGACAGCCGTAGCCCCCCGTCCCCTGCTGCAGGGCTGTGAGAGCTCGTCTGGAGTTGGTGATACCCGAATAGGGCTTGACCTGCTGAGCAGATAGTTGCTGACTGGCACTAGTGGGGGGGGACTCTTTAGGAAGAGAGGGGGCCACAGCCAGGACTTGGGGGATGAGCAGGGTCTGTTTCTGATCCGCCGGGAGTTGAAGGGCAGGGTCCCGGGGCGGAGATCATCCGGGCGGCTGTGATGTGGGCAGCGAGGTCGGGAACTCTCCTCTGGAGCCTGGGTTCCCGGGTCGAGTGTCGTTAGGCATCATTTCAGGGATATAGTCTGACTTCAGATTCTCCAGGGGGTCCGAGGGGAGTCAGGTAGAGAAGTTAGGACCCCTGCCCGTCTCAGCGGGCGGCCCAGGGGGTCCCTAGGGCGGTGCCATGGGAGCGCACCTGTTCTCACCCTGTTTTACGGCTGAGCAGCCACTGGAGGGACGGGCGTCGCGTGCCGGGCTCTGGAGGCGGGGATGCCCGGAGCTGGTGGCTTGACACCGAGCGGAAGCCTGACCTTCTCCTCGGGAAAAGCGGGTGTCGGGCACCTGTCCGGTGCCCGTACGCACTGGCATTGGCCGCACTAGGAAGCTGCGTTCACAAGCGTCCTCCCTGTTAGCATGATCTTGGGGGGGAACAGGTCCCCCCCACCCCGGTGACGTAGTTCGGCTGTTCTCTGAGCAGGGGCCTCCGTGTCACAGCAGCAGCACGGTGCTGTCGCTGGGCCCGGGGTGGGGTGTGTCCCGGGAGCACGAGCCGGGGGCACACGCGGGCTGCGAGCTCTCTGCCACCTGTTGGGAGCTCCCCGAAGACAGGCGCCCCCGTCCCCGCCCCACAGCCCCCCAAGCACGTGGTGGTGCTGCACACACTCCTTCTCCTGGATCAATCTTACCTTCTTCTCTTCACAGCGCTACAGGCAGGAATATTTCCTCAGCGATAAATCCAGTGAAGGTACGTGGTCTGAATTCCTCACTTACGGTGACTGTTCAGGCTTCACCTCCTTTGGCTTGAACGTCAGGGCCTCGTGGCTTTGTTTCCGGGAACGCCTGTCTGCATGAAGCCGCGGGGACCTTCCGTCAGCTCGCGACGTGCTTTTTCACCCCCACTAATGACATCAGGGGAAACCGCATTTGTCAAGCCTGAGTTTTGCGGGCTTCATCACACTTTGATTTTATGACCCACTAGTGTGTTTTAGAAAGAACGAATGGGGGGCAGAAATATGTTCGAGTCCTAGATGAGCCGGCCCCCCACTGGTTAGGAGACACGCTGTGTGCCAGGTGCTTTTTATGTCCCCTTCACTAACAGCTCTGCAAGATCACCCCATCTTACAGGTGCAGAAACATGACGGTCTGAAACTCAGGTTACAGGACTCGCCCCAGGTCTTAGGTCCTAACCAGGGTCCCCAGCTGACACCAGAAGGCCCTCTCGTCCTGACCATCTTACAGCCTCTCTCTGGGTGTCGAGGGAGAGAAGGGCAGGCGGACTACAGACATCAGATTGCGTATCCCCACATGGTTTCCAGCCGGTCCCCGTCCTTGCCCCCCCAACCCCACCCCGGGCTCAGGCAGGGGGAGCACCGTGGCAGAGGTGGCCCAGCCTTGGTCTACCAGCCCCTGGACCTGATCACTTCTGTGAGACCCCTGGGGTCATACAGGACTTACCACATCCTGGGTGCGGTGTGCTGGCCGGGGAAGGGGACGGTGGAGACACCTGTGACCGCACTCCTGGGCCCCAGTGCCAGCAGGTGCCACGTGGTCCTCCCAGAAATGTAACCGTCTTCCTTTTTGGTTTTGTTTCTTTCAGCCGCTACGAGGATCAACTATGAATTTGTAAAGGCGAACTTAGGAAACGACTGGAAGATGTTTGTCAGGTTAATTGGCCTGGATGAGGCGGACATTGACTCTTGCGAATGTGAAAATCCAGGCAATTTGAACGAGCAGCATCATAAGATGCTCTTTACGTGGAGAAGGAAGCTCGGCAAGAAAGCTTCTGTTTTTAAACTCCTGGCTGCCCTCCATAAACTGGGCCTACAAATGTATTTACAGAACATTATAAACAATCTAGTAGCAGAAGGTATTTTAGGAAGGCATGTAGAAAACTCCGAGACCTCAGATTAGAGTCAAGTTTTGGCACTGGATTAGGCCTGAGGCAGAGATCTATGTGGATTGATTCTGATTCTTACCCAGTTTCTATCCTATTAGGAACTTTTTGAATCCCAGATGGAGTGTTCTCTGAATAGATTTCTACGGAACGTTTCCATCGGGGTGATCAGTTTTACATGCTGAGCGGAAGTGCGTCCCTGCCCAGGAAGGGGAGTCATGGGGACTGCCTGGGGGCTTGTCTTCCGGGGACTCCAGCACGTCGTGGGCTTGTTGCAGAGGGATCCACTTCCTGTATTGGGGTGATTCACAATCCTCGGCCCTCTTCCTGGGTGCCAAGGCCCGGAGGGTTTGACTGTTTTTCTGCCATGGCCTGCTCCTCCACGTCCAAGTCACTATGATGTCCCCATGGCCTAGAATGGGGTGACTGAGTGCTCCGTAAATAAGTGTGAGCAACCCGGTGACCAGTAACCTGTACCTGGCAGCTGAATGGGACCATTACCGGGGCCTTCAGCTGAAGGCCTAGACCTCGGCTTGCTTTTCTAGAAAAAATATTTTTAGGGGCGCCTGAGTGGCTCAGTGGGTTGAACGTCCGACTCGGCTCACATCATGATGTTATAGTTCGTGGGTTCGAGCCCCACGCCAGGCTCTGTGCTGATGGCTCAGAGCCTGGCGCCTGCTTCGATTTCTGTGTCTGTCTTGCTGCTGCTTCCCCCGCTTGTGCTCTGTCTCTCAAAAGTAAATGTTAAAAAAATTTTTTTTAAATTATGTTTTAATATATTGGGGTGTCTGGGTGGCTCTGCAGCTTTGGCTCAGGTCATGATCTCATGATTTATGAGGTCAAGCTCCACGTAGGGCTCTGTGCTGACAGCTCAGAGCCTGGAGCCCGTTTCAGATTTTGTCTCCCGCTTTCTTTGCCCCTCCTCTGCTCATACTTGCTTTATCTAAAACAAAATACCAAAAAACAGTTTTTTATTGATACCAAATATTCTTTATTTTTACTTAATAAAAGTTCTGTCTCAAATAGGATTTCCTGGGGCTCCTGGGGGGCTCAGTTGGTTAAGCTTCCGACTTCAGCTCAGGTCATGATCTCATGGTTTGTGAGTTCGAGCCCCGCGTCGGGCTCTGTGCTGACAGCTCAGAGTCTGGAGCTGCTTCAGATTCTGTGTCTCCCTCTCTCTCTGCCCCTCCCCTGCTCACTCTCTGTCTCTCTCAAAGACATAAATTAAAAAAAAAAAAATGTCATTTCCTTTTATTTCCTGTGGGTACACAACCTTGGGTGTGATATCTTTGGGAGGGGATGTCATCACAAGGGAAGGAATGGACCCCAAGGATGTGTTCTGCCAGAGGGAGGGGCTCTGGAAATGTCAGTGGCCTCAGAATGTGATCTCTACCCTACCCTCCTCACTCACTCCAAACCTCACCAGATTAGCCTGCCCACTTCCATCCAGCACCAAGCATCTTCGACTTCAGATGATCATTAAGTGCTACAATAACTCAGTCTAGAAACAGGTGTCCTCTGGGGGGGGGACACCTCCAACTCTCTTGTCCCCCTGCCCACCATGTCCCAGGGTCTGCTGCTTCTGTGGCTCTCAGGCCTGTCTGCTCACCCTACTAATCCAGGCCGCCATTCACTCTCCTACAGACTGTTGAAAGACTTCAGGTCTTGCTTCCCTCTGGGTCTCCTGGGTCCCTTCCACTAGCACCTGGCAGTTGTGATGACAGTCCTAAAGCACAAATACAGGCATGCCTGGTCCTGTCTAAACCCTTCAGCGGGTCAATGCCCTTCTCGACTCTGCTTACAAGATGCTTCAAAAAGGTCCAAGCCCTGGCTTGTGCCGCAAGCCCCGCCTCTTGCCGGGGCGCTCCTGTGCAGTTGGTGCTAAGGCTCAAGTTCTCAGGGGTTTGCTTTCTGCTGGGTTCATTTGCAGGACGGCACCCTCTGCCTGGAAGGCACTTCCCGCCAATCCCTAATCCCATCTTGTAAGCTCCCTTCGAACTAGTCCTCCAACTAGTCCTCCGTCCAGGACAGCACATTCCTGCCTCGGGAAGGTGGAGGGGTGGGGGTGGTGTCCACACACCACTTGGTGCAAATGTCGACTTAAACAGGCATGCATGAAATCTGTCTTTAAAGCCACATCCCTCACGGCCCCCCAACCCCAACCCCACACACTTCCACCAAGCCGCGCGCCCAGGCTGGCCCCCGGCCTCCTCAATGGTCGGGACACGGAACGCGCAGCTCCGGGGATGCCCAAGGGCGCCGTACGCGGTGCGGTAACAACTACAACTCCCAGCATGCCCTGAGGCGGCGACGCCCGGTGTCCGCGGTGGTTGCCTAGCGACCGGGCGTGTCCCGGAAGGTTGCCCGGAAGCTGGGCGGGACTTCCGGGGCGGTGGTTGCATCAGATTCTGGGAAGCCGGCGCCGCGGCTGCTGGTTTGTGATTCCTACGATGTCAGGTTCCTCTGGGGAGCAAGGTGAGTGCGCGCGGGGAGGCCAGCGGGGCGACCCCGGGCCTGAGGGGGCGGCGGGTGTCCGGGGCGGGCGGGGAGCGACCCCGGGGCTGAGGGGGCGGCGGGTGTCCGGAGCGGGTCCCCGGGGAGCGACCCCGGGGCTGAGAGGGCGGCGGGTGTCCGGGGCGGGCGGGGAGCGACCCCGGGGCTAGGGGGCGGCGGGTGTCCGGAGCGGGTCCTCGGGCAGGGCAGGCGGGGGGCGACCCTGGGCCTGCGCTGTCCGCACTTCGCTGGGACCCGACTTGGCTCCTGGCGGCGCCGCGGCCCCCTCCTCCCCCGCCGCCGTCCCCTCCTCGGGTTGTGCCCGGGTGACCTCGCCCCCTCCAGCCGCAGCTGTGCTCCGGGGACCGGCAGAGCCCGAGGGTTGTGGCGGTCGGCGCCCAGCCGGCAGCACCCCGGAGGTGGGCGGGGGACGCGGGGGGACGCGGACGCACCCGTGAACGGCTTGCGGTCTTCACGGAGGCTTTCATCTGCGGCTCCGCCCGCGGCGGTCACTGGCGTCTGCGTGGTCAGGGCGTCGTTGCGCCGCTTTACTGCCGCCGCGGAGGTTCCGGGAGCAGCGCCGGCTCTGCCCGCCCGGGTCGCTGGTGTCACCGGCGGGTAGACTCCGGGGAGCACGGGGTCTTCTCCCGCAGCCCCGCAGGCAAGGCTGTGGCTGCTGGCAAGACCAGAGACCGTCCCCGGGCTCCTCCGTCTGGAGCACCTTCCGCCGGGAAGCGTTCTGAGCGTGGGTCCACGCCCGTGGCCGGGGGCGGTTCCATGCCAGGCCGCCAGGCTGCCCACAGCTCTGGCTGCGCAGGGCTTTCTTGGCCCCCTGTGCCCCTCTTTGCTCCTGAGGCCTCTGGGGCTCCAAGTGGGGTCACCGGGTGACCTGGGAGGCACCACTGCCGGGGCTGCCGCCCCACACTACTGCCCTCCTCCCGGGCACGCTGCATGTCACCCAACAGGTGTGCCTGGATTCCAGCGCTGTCCCCACCTGCCTTCGAGGCGCGCGGCCCTCAGATGCCCCCCCCCCACTCCCGTAAAACGGCGGCGGGCAGAGCGGGTCCGCTGGGCCGGGTGCCAGCCGTGCCCCTTTCTCACAGCACGGAGGGGTGACGTGCTGCCTCCGCCGATGTGCCCCCTTAACGGGGTGATTACTCGGGAAGGATTTAGAGCAGCGCCTGGCACAGGATGGGCGCTGTGCGTCTGAAACTAGAGCTTCTTTCTTGCCTTTTTTTTGTAAAGTTTATTTTTGAGAGGTGGGGGAGGGGCGGGGAGTCCCAAGCACAGGGGGCTTGATCTCAGACCACCCGCGGCTCCATCTCGCAAGCCCTGGGGATCAGGACCTGAGCTGAAATCGAGAGTCGGTCGCCTAACCGACTGAGCCACTCAAGCACCCGCTTTATTCTTTTTTTTTTTTTTTTTTAGTGAAAGTGTGGTTTTGGTTCATTTGTGAACATAAATGACATTGGTTTTTTCTTTTAATTGGTTTAGAATTTGAGGTTTTTGGAGCCTTGGTAGGAATTGGCCAACCCCCAGGATGTCTGGACAGCTATTGGTTTTTCTAGTCCTGTGTTTTGGGGCAACCCCTCCCAGCCAGCGCTTGGCCCCAGGGCACAGCCCACCTGCTCTTCCTTTACTGCCCCCCCCCCACACCTGTCCCCAGGCTTCCCCCAAAGACAACAACCTGAGACCATCATCCTCAGAAGAAACAGGAAGTAAAATGAAACAGGAAAGGCTTTATGTTACGTCCTGGAGTCGTAGATGCGCTTAGTTTCCAGTTCCTGAAAGTTTCTTATTACCATCTTCCCAGACTTGGTGAGGAGACGCTCGTTTAGAATATTCTTCCCAGCTCGGATCATCTTCCTTAAGTTGATTCAGAACATCGGTTTGGTGCCCGCTGATGACATTGGGTTTACAGCTTCTCCTTTGTGGCTCGAAGGGGCGCCCCCCTCTCCAGGTTCCGCTGGACTCTCTGAGGACCCTGGGGGCACGGCGCTCCTCCCAGAGGCCGTGCCCTGCACACTCGCACTCTCTGGTGGCTTCGTGTTAGGTCAGACTTGCTGTTTGGTTTCTTTCTTTTCTCTTTTTTTTTAATGTTTTATTTATTTTTGAGAGAGACAGAGCAGGAGCAGGGAGGGGCAGAGAGAGAGGGAGACACAGAGTCAGAAGCAGTTCCAGGCTCCGAGCTGTCAGCACAGAGCCGGACGCGGAGCTCGAACCCACGAACGTGAGATCACGACCTGAGCTGGAGTCGCAGGCCCCACCCACTGAGCCCCCCAGCTGCCCCGCTGTTTAGTTCCTCATGCAGCGAAGGGTCTTCCTGATCATCGCGTAGCTCGCCCTGTTCTCAGCGTGCGTCTCTTCCAGGCCCTGGTCTGCCTGCACCTGTCACGGCCTTCAGCCCTCAGGGCGACTCTTCGTGGTGGATTCTGCCCTTGTCTTCCGGCACAGGCGAGAATCCTGAAGTTCTGAGAAGCGAAGTGGTTTGTCCGGGGTCACGCAGCTGGCCAGAGGCAGAGCCAGGCCTCTGTGGCCTCAGACCGCAGCGGGGTCTTAAGCACGGTCCTGTGCTGCCCTTGATGATGATCTGAACGGTTCCCTTCAGAATAGCGGCGAGAGCGAGCGTGTCAGGGCAGGCAGGATAAAGGCAGCACGCTGTGCTGTGTTTCCCGCAGAAAAACAGACCGTACGTATTCACAGGTTACAAATATTAGCTCGTGTTGCCAGGTATGTACTTTTTTGAAGCGTGAGAGAGGTGCCCTTGGGGTAGAAACTAAGCCATTTCCCGTGTCCCGGCGGCAGTGGTGCCGTCCGATCATCCTCTTACCTGGGCAGCAGGCTGTGATTCTCATCACCAGAAGGTCAGTGAAATGCGCCGTCAGAGCGTTCTGTTTTCTGTCTCAGTGGAAAAGTGTCACTGAGCAGTTCAAAAAATTTCCTTAACTAGTTCGGTCACTTCGTCTTTACTCCGCGAACGTACACAGAGCGCCTGCTTTGCTCGGCACTGCTGGGCCCCGGAGCTCTGAATGCGAACAAGGGCGATCTGTCTCAGCCTTCCCGGGGCTCTCCGTCTGGCAGAGGGGTGGGTGACAGCAGTGGAGGGCGAGCCCCATCTGCCGAGGCGGGTCGGTGCCAGGTGGGCTGGAACCCAGGACGTCGCGGCCTCTGGGGGCCGAGTGGCAGCTCCCTCCCTGGTCACTTCCCAGAGCGTGTGCTGCGTGGTGGGCCAAGCACAGCGAGGTCGTTCAGAGCACGGGCTCCGCGACTCTACCAGCCGCACGCCTCGGCAGGCCCCTTCTCTGCCAGCCAGCCATGGGCAGGATGGAGTGTGGGGAGCCCCAGGGCTGGCTCTACCCGGAGGCAGAGCCGCGGGCGGCGGTCTAGTGGGCCGGGGCCAGGCCCAGAGCCCGGAGACGGCGGAATGGGGGCCGGTGAGCCCCTGGCGCTCTGGTCCTGAGGAAGGATGGAGGCTGAGCCCAGAGGAAGAAAGAGGAACGGGCGGGCGTCCTGGCAGAGAGCACTGCTTTCCTGAAAGTCCCTGAGGCCAAAGGGCAGAGGAGGCCTGGAGATAGTCCGTAGGGCCAGGTGTGCGAGAGCCTTGGGCACGTCTTTGGAATCCGGGTCTTACCTGGAGGTTTTGGAAAGACCACCTGCCCCTCGCCCATGTGGAGGTGGGGCAGGAGGACAGTAGGGCAGTGGCAGCGCTGGCCTGAGGCGTGGGCAGGGTTGGGGCACAGGGCTGGTGTGGGGGGTGTGGGGCTGAGAGCAGCGCACCCGGGCTTTAGCCCAGTAGGGGATGGCGGCCGTGCCCTGGGCTCTGGGACTGGGTGGCATTCCCCCAGGTGGTGGAGAGCACGGTGCACACACCTCTCCGTTCCCCTACACTGGAATCATATGTGAAGGGGTGAGTTTGTCCCTTTCTGAGAGCCGCCTGGGCAGCTGAGTATCCCGACGGGAGATGGAGTGGAGGGGACCCAGGAGCAGGGGTGCTGCAGGCGGGCAGCCCGGGGAGCCAGCGGGGTGTTTGCAGACAGGGCGAGGTTTGTAGGGCAGTGGCAGGGAGTGGGGAGGGGCGCTGACCCCTGAGCCCAGGCTGATTTTGGAAATGGAAACAGACCTGGCCTGAGAGCTTATGAGGAAGGCCGAGGGGTCCGCACTCCCACACGCTGCCTGGGGGTCTTCTTTGCACACTGAGGTCTGCCGGCCCTGGGGCAGTGCAGGGGGCGGGGGCTGTCAGCCCAGCACACCCCCCAGGTTCTGATTCTGCAGAGTCTCCGGTGGGCCGGGCAGGTACCCTTCCCACGGCTCACGGGGAGGAGCTGGGCCACCCGAGTCCAGGCTGGATCTGGAGCGGAGGAGGAGGAGGGCAGGGGAGGAGGAAGGTGAGGCAGGTTTAAATGCTGACGCCCAGGAGCCGGGGAGAGGGGGAGAGGCGGTGTTGGGACTGCAGCCGTTGCCTGTGACGTTTGCTTTACTCCCTGTGCTGAGACGTCAGCGGTTTTGTCTGTGTGACGTCAGGAAGAGTCTCGGAGACTTCGGCTTTCTAACCGGAGACGGTGGATGAGAGATCTAAGCCAGATGCCACATAGTGACGCGGCCACGGCCACTGGGGGTCTCTCCCGGGGTGGGGGGAGGTGTCTGAGCGGAACCGCAGCCTGACCTGGTGGCGGACGGTGGCTGTGGTGAGGTCCGCTGCAGCAGGTGCACCCCCAGCCCGGGAGCCCCGTCTCATGTCGGCATCGAGGCTGAGAGCCAGACCGCAGTCGGCGACCACTTCGACGCTGACCTGATTTTTTGCTTGTTTCCCCAAGATACGCTCAAATGCAGCCGCCGCCGTTACCCCAGGGGCCGTGTGCCCCTGCGGCTCGGGAGCCCCCGTCCTGCTGCGCTGCCCGGGCCCCGCGCCCGCCCGTCCTGAGAAGGTCCTTGCCCTGTGACGGCCCAGGCCACTCCGCATGGTATTCTTTAAGTGTGTGTCGTGTCTGGGGAACCTCCTTCCGGGCCGTCGTCATAACAACGCAGGGGCGATGGTAATGGCAGTGACGGCGAGCCGATTGGGGGCTGGCTGTGTGCCCGGCTGTGTCTTATTTTTATTTTATTTTATTTTATTTTTGGCTGTTTTATTTACTTTTGAGACAGACAGAGCAGGAGCAGGGGAGGGGCAGAGAGGGAGGGAGACACAGAATCGGAAGCAGCTCCAGCCTCCGAGCCGTCAGCACAGAGCCCGACGCGGGGCTCGAACCCACGAACCATGAGATCATGACCTGAGCTGAAGTCGGCCGCTCAACCGACTGAGCCCTCCAGGCGCCCCCGGCTGTGTCTTAAACATTTACGAGTGTGATTTCAGTGAGTCTCAGCAGCTTCACGAGGCGGGTGTCGTTCTGAGCCCCTCGAGCCTGGCCCGGCCCCTGCCCTGCCTCGCACAAGTTCGAGAACTCCCGAACTCCCTGGCCGGGGCTTCACAGCCAGCGTGGCGGTCAGGACACTTGACCTGTTTTTCTCATGGTAAGAACAGTATGTGTTCGTTGGAGGAAACGCAGAGAAACCCGCTTGTCAGGGTTCCCTGACTCCATGTTTGGCGAGGACCTGGGTGGTCTTTGTTCACTCGAAGACGTTCTGAGCGAGGGAGGTGCGTCCCCGTGTGCTCGCTCTCCGGGGGTGACGGTGGGTGGATCAGAGAGGTGCCATCAGTGCCGCGTCCCCTCCATCTGGGCGCTGGTCGGCACAGGTAGTTGTGTCAGAGACGGGGAGGGGGCTGCGGGGGGTCAGCGTTGCGAGGACGGCTTTCCAACAACAGGCCCTCCGGTCCGTGTGCATCCCCCCCCGTCCTCATGTGCCCCCCCGTCCGCGTGCGCCCCTACCCTGGCTCTGCCCACACCTCTGGCAGGCCCTCTTGTTTGTCTTTAGTGAACTTGGTTTTCATCGTCATGAAAAGCGTGTGCCAGCAGCCACCTGCCAGGCCGCTGAGCTGTGGGAGGACCGTGGCCGTGGCCGGGGGAGGGGGAGGTTCCCTGGAGGGGAGATGCTGTGCGGAAACACGTTCCACCAGCCTGACACCTCTTTAGAGTCCGGGTCTCCGGTGCCCTGAGGCAGGCGGTGGCTCCCCCGCCCCTGGGTTCCGTGGGCGGGGAGCACGTCCACGCAGGTCCCCCTCCCGGCTGCGCGCTGCCCTCCACAGGGGAGCGAGAGGCGCGGACCCGCCTAGACCGCCCCCTGCCGTGTCAGCAAGCAGCTGAGCAGGCCGAGCAGCAGGGTCGGGGTGGGGGGCGGGCCTGTGGCAGTGGGACTGCTCCCCGAGAGCCCTCGGGCCGGGTCCTCCGAGCCCGCTGCTCAGGGGGAGCAGGGGGGTGGGGGGGCGCCCTCTGTGTCTCTCTGGGCTTTGATGGTCCAGGAGCTGAGCCGAAAGTGCTCGTGCTCCTTGTGTGTCGAGAGCAAGCAGAAGCAGCGCCCCCTGCAGGTGTGCGCCTCTGCCAGCAAGCCCTTCGGGTTAAAAGCAGCTTTAGACTGGGTCCCTGGGAAGTCTGGTCGCCGCCGTGTGCTGGGGGGTGGAGGCTGCGTCCGGGAGAGGGCCTGGGAGGTCCCGAAACAGCGGGCCACCCCCACCTGTCACAGGCAGCACCGCAGGGTGAGCGCGCGTTCCGCTGCAGGCTCCCCCATTCGCTCAGCAGATGTGTTGAGTGTCTAGAATGTTCCAGGCTCCATTCGAGATGCTGAAGGTATGTGCAGGGTGAATAAAGGGGGGTATGGGGCAGCCGTAAAGAAAGGAGTGGCGTGTTAGGAGTAAGCGTTGAGGAGCGAAGGCAGGAAGGGGGTTGGCGCTCCGGGTGGCGGGCAGTCATTTGGAACGACATCCAGGGGGACCTCCGTCGAAAGCCAGACAGCAGAGCCCCGAGGAAGGGCAGAGTCTGGCCACATCTGGGGGAGCATTCTGGGCGGGGGGGTGGGGTGAGGGACCCTGAAAAGAGCAGGCCAGGCACTTGTGGAGTGAGCAGGGGCTCACATGGCTGGGTAGGGTGTGCGGGTGGGGGCAGGAGCTGAAGTCGGAGGCCCGAGGGACCCGGGTGAGGTGGGCGTGGTGGGGGGGTGGATGTGGTGTGGTCTTGCACTTCTCAGCAGGCCACGCTGGCCACTGTGTTGGGCAGCGCCAGGCTGCCCGTGGGGGGGCCTGCGGCGCGGAGATTGGGGTCCAGGGTGGGCTGGGCCCCCGCGTGGGAGCCACGGGGAGGAGGACCGCATCTCAGGTACCCCTGCAGGTGGAGTTCCCAGACTGTCCCGCCGCTTGGCTGTGGGCGTCCCGAGTGTGATTCGTAAAGGGGCGGGACTCCAGTTGAGAGGGAAGGGTGGCCCTGTGGCCGCATGGACTGGGTGGCCATTCCGTCGGGGTCGGATGAGCCAGAGCCCTCCCGGGGGTGCACTGGGGAAGGGAGCAGGTGGGCTTTCGGGAAAGCCTGTGTTCTAGGCTTAGCATTCGTTGGAGAGCTCGAGGAGGACTTTTCCCTCACGGTCCACCTGTTCCTGTGGGTGGGGAACTCGGGGTTCAGACATCCCCAAGACGTGGGCCTTGTTGCGTTCCAGTGGCTGGGAAAGTGGTGCGGGCCTCCGTCCCCCTGTGCGTCCTTCCCACCTCGTCCTCACTGCTGGCGCCGTGTCCAGGAAGTCTGCCGATGGCTGGACCTGCACGGGGTCCTCTGGCGGTGGAGGCAAGGGGGCGTTGTGCCAGGCGGGTCAACAGGGATGGGGGAGACGGGGGCAGAGAGGTGGGAGCGTGGCCGTGTAGGGCAGCGCCCCCTCCCTGTCTGCAGCCGTCCTTGCTGTGGGTCTGGCACGGTGACCCCGTGACCTTGTAGCGTCAGGCAGCTGTGCCGAGGGGGAGAGTAGTGGCCTCATACTTTGCCGCTCCGAGTGGGTCCCAGGCCGGGAGGGTGTCCGTAGACGCAGATGGGCCCTGGTCCTTTTTCCACACGGTTCGCTCCGAAAATTAAGGTAAACATCTGGGGTGGTCAAGGCTCAGACGCAGCTCGGGCCTATGGGCCGGGGTACTGGGCTCTTCCCGCAGCCAAGGGGCCTGTGGCTTAGTGCCACCAGCGCGGCCCCCACCTCCCTGTTTGGGGGTGGGGCTGGGTCTGTGCCCCTCCTGCTCAGGCTTGGGGCAGCTCCCAACCCTGAGCCCCTCAGGCCGCCCCCACTCCCCCCCCCCCAAGCCAGGGATAGACACAGCTGGGCGTTAGGGTGGTAGGAACAGGTTTTACCCAGTGGTGCTAGATACCAGGAGAAGTGATGCGTGACGGGAGACAGGGCCCTGGGGACGAAGAAGGGGGGCGGAGGAGTGAGCAGCGCTCAGTGGAGGAGGTGAACAGTCCCCAAGGGCAGTGAGTGTCAAGGCCTTTGTGACCAGCAGTGTGTGCTGGCTGGTAGTGACTGAAGTCAGGATTCTGTCCTCCCACAGAGATAGGGGGTGGGGCCCGTCCTTCCCGATGATCCTTTGAGAGGGGTGGCCTTCCGGTGGTTGAGAGTCACTTCTGGGTTGCAGGAGATGAACACCCCAAATGCTACTCCTTTCAGTAACCGCTCTGAGGGAGGGCCTGCAGAGCCTGCCGTCAGGTTTGGCGTTTTGGGGGGCCGTGATCCTCCCAGAAACACGGGAGTCCGGAGACCATGCTGGTGCAGGTCTCCTGCACTGCACATGCTCCTGCAGGTCTCCGGCTTGCTGCATCCTGGCCCCCTCGGTGCCCCCCGGGCCTGGGTGTGTGCAGCACCCCTCCCCCCAATAGCGGGTGTGCGCTGCAGAGAAGGGGCCGTGTGCGTGTTCATTAGTTTTTCTTTAGTGGAGGTAAAATTCGCTTAACGTAAAATTCACCATTGAAATCGTATCGGAAGAGCACAAATCTGCGGCATTTAGCGCATTTCCAATGCCGTGCAGTCCCCGCCTTTATCCGTTCCCAAAGCATGTCCATCCCCGCGGGTGGAGACGCCGTCAGTCACCCCCGGTTCCCCCTCGCCAGCCCCAGGAAACCGCTGTCCGCTTCTGACGTTCGTGTCCCGGAAAGCGTTGACAGGCAGGAGCCTCGTGCCTCTCTGGCTCCGCGCCCGAGGCTCCGTCCCCGACTGACGCCCTGTGCCTCTGTCTTTGCAGCTCCCGCCTACAGGTCCATCCTGAGCATTAGTGACGAGGCCGCCCGGGTGCAGGCCCTGAACGAGCACCTCAGCACGCGTAGCTACGTCCACGGGCACTCGCTGTCCCAGGCGGACGTGGACGTGTTCAGGCAGCTCTCGGCGCCCCCCGCCGACACGCGCCTCTTCCACGTGGCTCGGTGGTTCAGGCACATAGAAGCGATCCTGGGCGGCCCCTGCGACAGAGGCGAGCCCTGTGGGCGCCAAGCAAGTGAGTAGCGCAGTCCCCAGCTCTGAGAACCTCTCACCGCGGTGGCCACCTCCGAGGTCAGGGCCCGAAAGATGTGTGGCGCTGGCCGGCCGCCGTGCCGAAAGGAGCCCGCGGGCTGGCTCCTGTCACCGCACGCAAACACGCGGCCCGGCGGGCGCACCCACGCTCCCTGGGCGGAAGCCAGGACACACTACGAGGAGGGGGCAGCCGTTGCGCGCCAGGTGCCCGCGGTCACGCCGTGGGGCCCGGATGAGAGCGCGCTGCCTGGGCCTTCGAGCCAGTTCCCGGCCCGGCTCGGGTTCCATCTGCTGCTTCCCCCGTGCTCCTTGCCTGCGCCGCGGTGCGTGTGCCCGGGTTCGGATCGGCTCCATCCTGAAACAGTGCTGGTTGACGTCGGACTATCTGAAAATCAGAAAAAAGTCATTTCTCAGCTTTGAGCTGAAATCCGCCACCTAGCTTTAGCCCCAGCCTGTAAGAGCTGGCGCGTCTGTGACCGTGTGAGGCAGGTTGTTTTGGGGATACTCCTGGGAAGTCTTAGGGGCTCAGGCCCTGCGACGGACCCTGTGGCACTTTGCTCCCTGACGCCCGATGCCCTCGAGCAGCTCGGCTTCCTTGGCTTGGGGCACTCCTGCCGCTTTGTGGGAGGGGCGGGCCCGCATGCTGTCTCTGGGGGCCCTGCCGGGTGGGCAGCCTCCCGGGGGCTCTTCTGGACCTTCAGGGGCGGCGTTGGGACACTGCACCCTGCCTGAAGCGCTGTCCTGGCCTTGCACTGGGTCCCCTGCTGCAGCAGGGGTGGTGGTGGGGTGCCCGGTGTCCCTCCTAGAGTACGTGCGATGTGGGTCCTTGACGACCCTGCAGCAAGCGCCCCTTCCCCTGCACAACGTCTCCTCCCTGTGTGTCCGGCCCGGTGCCCCGGGTGAGGTCAGTGGTGTCAGCTGTGTCCCCTCCAAGGCTCAGGTGTCAGGTTTTCCCCTGGACCCAGCTCCCAGGACACAGCGCGCAGGGGCGGAGGTCAGGGAGGGTCCGGGGCTCCCGGCCTTGGCGGTGGCCTGGTCCGTGCTCCATTGAAGACCTCGTTGAAAGAAAGGTGCCAGCACACGTCCCCACGGACGCCATGACATAAAGATGGGCCTCTGCTCCTGCAAACGCCTTGTCGTCTGCCCGGGGCAGGGGGGGCCTCGAGGCAGAGCGTCACCCCACACGTTGACGAGGCTGCTCGAGGCGGTGGGGAGACGCACCCTGGAAGGCACCCGTAGCATCTCCTGCCCCCACCCCTTCCAGCTGCCAGAATCGAGCCCCGCTCCCCGAGGGCTCTGGGGGCCCACCCTGGGCATGCACCTCCTCCCCAGTCCCTCGCTCCCCGGCCCCGTCCACATTCCCTCCAAGTCCGCTCCGCCAGCGCCTGTGACCTGGCTGGTCCCTGCCCCTGCCGCTACCCCCATTCCGTGCCAGTGACTGGCGGGCCGTCTGTGTCCCTCCCCACGGCTGTGGGCCTCGACAGCCCGAACACCCTCGTGGGCATGGAGGGTAGGGTGTGGGCGGCCCAGCCTCCGTCCCTCCCGCTGCCTCCGAGCCCCGTCCCCCTCCTCTCCACGGCTCCAGCACAGGGGGACCGCTCGGCTCAGGGCCTCACCCGCTGTGTCCCCGAGTGTGGAGGGCTCTGCGCCCAGCATGGGACCCTGCGCCTCCTCCCTGGGGCCCTGCCTGCTGCTCCTGTCCCCCAGACAGGACCCTTGGGGCAGGCCGGGCACTGAGGAAGCCCACATGGCTTTTGGGGCGTCACAGAGCAGCGTGGCATCCATGTCCCCGCCCCTGTGTTCCGGGGAAGGGCATTGAGCACAGCACCGGGGACCTGGCTGACCCTGCTGGCACCCCAGCGACCTCCCTACAGCCGTGTTCTTCAGTGTGGCTCAGAGCGGAGTGCGTGGTTCTGTCGGGTCTGGGTTTGTCCAGCCCCGTGCCCAGGACGGGGAGTGGGGGGGACCGGGTATGTGTTGGATGAACGAATCCGTGTTCATTAGTTCAGACGGAAACCGGCACGAAGACTTAGCCCCCAGGGTGGCCCCTGCCGTGGCAGAGAGCTGTGTAAGGCGCAGGGAGACACGGCTCGGCCTTGCCGGGTCGCGGCACGCCGTGGTGGCCGGCCACCTGTGCTCAGTGGGCCGGGCAGACGCGGGGGAGGGGAGCGCTGGTGGAGAGTTTCCGTAGTAAATCAAGGGTCCTCGGGTGATGTCCTCCAGGGTTCCCCTTTGGCAAGTTCCTATTTGCAGGATGCCAGCTTTCCCTGAAGCCGCTGCCCCGCGTGACAGTGGTGGCCCTTCGGGGCCTGGCCAGGCTCCCCAGGCTCCACCCTCGGCTGTGCCCTGAGATGGTCCATGGACTCGGAAGTGTCTCCAGGGCCGCGGACCCCGAGCCTCCCTGCTAAGCGCGAGCGCTGCCGGTCCCTGGGTCACGTCGGTGTGTGCCACAGCTCAGCCGATGTCCCCAGTCGTCCCAGACGGCAGTGTTGACTCTGTTTTGGGAGTTAGGGGGTCTGAGCGAAGGAGGACATTGATGGCATCGTACACGGCAGATTGAGTATCCTCGAGTCACAGACAGTTTCCTTCAAGGGCGTTTGTTGCATTTAAAATGAACCTTTGAGGCTCGCCCCTGACCTTACGGGAAGCCTGGCTGTCGCGTTCAGGGTGCCTTCCCACGCACGGGACCTGGGGCCCCTGCTTGCTGGCACTGGCCTGGAGGCGGGGCTCCCGTGGGGCCCTGTCTCCTTCCTCCCCTGCCTGCTTCCCTCCCCACCTGCGCGCCTGGGCAAACATGCACTCATGCACACGCTCGTGCACTCACCTGCACACGCGCGCATGGACACTCACACACAGTAACATACTTGCTCACGTACGCACATGCACACCAACACACACATGCACACACTCATACAGGTACACACACGCTCACGCACACGCACAGCAGCTACCTTCCTCCCCCCTTCTTCTGCCTGTCAGTTAAGTCAGCCTCTGTGTGGCCGATGTGGTGCGTCGGGCAAATGGCCACACCCAGGACTGGCTTCTCAGTGGGCCCATCCTGTGCACCGTGGGCGAGGCACCACGCTGGCTCTGGGCGAGGGCTGGGACGGACACTGGGTCACGGCGCAGGGTGCTGGCCTCCCAC
The DNA here is from genome assembly GCA_028646485.1 of Cryptoprocta ferox. NCBI lineage: Eukaryota > Metazoa > Chordata > Mammalia > Carnivora > Eupleridae > Cryptoprocta > Cryptoprocta ferox. Next base: position 2,019,675 of record CM053575.1, on the reverse strand, counting down.
GACGGGGTCGCACCCCTGCAGGCTCTCCAGGCGCAGGCTGCGTAGGTCCTGCCTGCTGTCTAGCTGGACGCACGACGCTGGGACACAGTGAGCCCCCGAGACTGTGCTGAGGAGGGGACAGTGGCAGGAGCAGGGGCAGACGGGGTCGTGGGAGGCAGTGAGGGGACAGAGCCGCCCCACGCTGGCTCCGGAGTCGGTCAGGCACCAGCGTGGAGCATGCAGCTGCACGCGTCTGCTTCAGCATCAAGTCAGGGCGGCTTGCGTGTTGTGGGGAGGGGGGCGCAGCACTGAGGGGGAGCAGGCCACGTGTTTTTCCCCATCGGATGGAGACGGGGCTGGGGCTGGGGGCCGTCCCCTCCCCAGCCAGTCCCATGCTGCCCCGGAAAGTGGCCCATGTGGCCCGTGTCCCTCAATGCTGCCACCAAGGACTGTTCCCCGGGGGGAGGGCAGGGCACCCCCAGTTGCATGCCGCGTTAGAGCCCCGCGGCGCAGGGCCCGAACCCCCTCCTAACGCATGAGCGCTGGCCGCTGCACACGGACGCGAACAGGGGGCATGGCTGGAGGAGCGGCGGGAGCTGCCAGGCGCGGGCACCCCCGGGCCTCCCCAGGCCGTGCTGCGGATCCGGTTGTAGTGCGGGACGTGAGCCAAGCAGAGGAGGGGTCGTGTTGGACACGGGCGGTACCTACACATTCACATCGTTTAGCCCCGTTGGGCAGCTCATCGAGAGCAGCGCGTGTTTCTGTCGGAAAAGCCAGGCGTCGCGTGTGGCGTGCTCTGCGGTTCCGTGACCCCCCTGCCCCACCACTCTGTGCCTTCACAGGTAGAGGTCGGCGGGGACAGCCTCAGTGGTCTCCTCCAGCGGGGTCTCCGCCGTGCAAGCTCCGCCTTTACAACAGCCTCACCCGGAACAAGGTCAGGAGCGGTCACGCGGCAGGGGGCAGGGAGGGCCCTGGCAGAGCGCACGACCCGTGCCGTTGCGTCGGGCTCTGCTGCAGGTGCACACGGGATTGGAGATCCATCAGCTGCTCGCCGTGTCCTCCGAGCGGCCCGGGGACGGCTGTCCTCTGAGGGGACGCTTCGAGGGGAGTGCTGCCTGCTGGCCCTGCGGCGCCCTGACCACTCCCCTGGCCGCCCAGGTGTAGACGCCTGCGGCCACTCAGAGCCAGGCCGGGTGTTGGCCTGCTCTCGGAGAGGACACATGGTGGCAGCGGGTGCCACGGCGCCAGCCAAGCCAGATGGCCGGGCAGCGGGCCTGGCTGGCATTGTTGGGCGCCGACCAGGTTTGGAGAAGGCGGGATTGGATCCCAGTTGAGTGGGGTTTGCTTGGTTCCAGCCGCGGGTGGGTTAGAATTTCATCAGTGAGTGCGCGGGGACACGGGGACACGGGGGTCTCAGGGGTTCCAGCCAGAGTCACAGAGCTCTCCCATCCCTGACGTCTCCGGCCTTTGTCAGTGAAACAGAGTTGTCCTTGCTGAATTTTGTATAAAAGAACCGCAGCGGCTTCTCCGATGCGGGTTGGGGTGACCCCGCGCGGTGCCTCTCACACGCTAACGACAGTCGTTCCCTTTATTCTTAACAAAGGACGTGTTTATACCTCAAAATGGGAAGAAGGTGACGTGGTACTGCTGTGGGCCCACCGTCTACGACGCGTCTCACATGGGGCACGCCAGGTAGGACCTGCTGCCGGGCGCCCACACGGGCAGGGGGTGGCCGGGCGGGACCTGCTGCGGGCGTCTGCAAGTGTGGGCCCCGAGGGAGCCTCTCTGCCCTTGAGAGAGATTTCTGCTACAGGGAGCCGAGATTTGAGAGGAAGGTCAAGCCTGGGCCTTTCTTAGTTTTCAGATAGAATTCTCATTCTGTAACTAACGCGTACGTGTGACAGAGAAGTTGGCGAGTGCGGGCAGGCGACGAGAGCCCTGCCCGGCCGTGTGGCCGGTGGCCTGTCTGCGCGTAGACATCTTGTCCTGCGGCTCCGGCGGCAGGCCGGGGCCCCCCCACGGCGGTCACAGGCCCCGAGCGGGGGTGGTGGCTGTGGCCCGGGGGGTGCGTGGCGGGCGCAGGACAGGTGTGTCCTCGCCTCTAGGTCCTACATCTCCTTCGACATCCTGAGGAGGGTGCTGCGGGACTACTTCGGTTTCGACGTCTTCTACTGCATGAACATCACCGACGTGGACGACAAGGTGGGGCTCGCGGCGGGCGGGGCGGGAGGAGGAAGGGCCCCGTGCACATCAAGTTCGTGTCGCGGTTTGTGCGAAGGGCGGTACGTCTTCAGACGCGAGGACACTGAGAAGCTGCGCGTCCGGGGACCCGGCTGATGACGTGCCAGCCGCAGGTGCTCCGCGGCACGTGACTGTGTGCTGCTGCGTGGGGGGCGGGGGGGGGGTGCTCGGAGACCGCCTGCTGCGGGGATGAGGGCGCGTCTGGGCACGACTTCCCTGTCGGCTTCGCAGATCATCCGGAGGGCCCGGCAGAACCACCTGTTCGAGCGGTACCGGGGGGAGCGGCGGCGCGCGGCCCAGCTCCTGGAGGACGTTCACGCTGCCCTGCAGGTGGGTCTGCTCCTTGACTCCTGACTGTCCCTGGTGTGGGACCGTTGTCCCCAACTACGGCCAGCGCCACCGGGGCCCCGGAGTTTGGGTCCACGTTGTCCCCGGGCCTGTGGGAAAAGTCGCCAGGAGAGACGCGCTTGGACGGGGCGCGGAATAAGGGACCGAGCCTGCCGCTTACGAGAGGGCATCGGTTTGTCACGTGGGGCTAATGGACGCTCGCCCGTAAAATGTCCCTGAGGCTCCTGTGTCTTCGGCGCCGAGGTCACAGCCTCAGCCGAGGGCTGAGTGCCACGCGGAAGCTGTCCACGCCTCGTAAATTGGGGGGACTAGAGATTTTCAGAATTATTCACAAAAGTTCTTTCCAATTTAATATTTAGAATAGTAGCGTCACAAAGTACGGTACTAACAGGTTAACGTGAGAATAAGTCCTTTTATCCTAAGAGTGGTTACTGTTTGAGTAACTGCAGCAGTGATGAGCGCTACGTGTGTCCTCTCTACAAGAGGAAGTAGGAGTGAAGTTAGAGCTCAGCGGTCTTAGGCAGACACGGGGCCGGGCCCCCCAGGCCTTCCCGCGGCTCACTAGTCCCCAGGTGACGCCCATGTGGCCCCGAGCACAGGTGTTTTACACCAGAGAAGCAGGCCTGGGGGACAGAGGAGCGGGGCTTCGGCCTGTCTGCTGCCTACCTGCCCCACCCTCGAGGAAGCGAGGGCCACACCCTGGGGACACTTGCAGGGCAGTGGGAGGGACCCTGCTCTCTGGCGAGGAGGGCCCTCGGGAGTACAGGGGCAGCATCTGATGGCTCTGCCCCGTCCTGTGCTTACAGCCATTTTCAGTCAAGTTAAATGAGACCACGGACCCCGACCGGAAGCAGATGCTGGAGCGCATTCGGCACGCGGTGGAGCTGGCCGTGGAGCCTCTGAAGAGAGCCGTTCGCGATGGCCTCCCGGCCGAGGAGGCCGACCTCTGTGCACAGGTGAGGTCTCCAGCGTGTCCCGCAGACCTTGCCCTGAGGTGGCTTGCCACTCACAGGTTCGATCCCGTGCCTCTGCGCGGGGCACCCAGGCCCGACCGTCCTGGGTCTAAGCAGGCCTCCCCACCCTGCCCACCACGTTCTCCCACGTGGGGGGGGGGGCGCGTCGGAGCACGTGCATAGATCGTTCCAGGGAGTTCTAGCTGACTCCCCTGTGTTTCTCGGCGGCACCTGCAGAGAGCGGAGTGAGGCTGGAGTTGACCTGGGCCGTTGGGCCCTGCCTGGGTTCCCTGCTGGACCCGGGCCTCTTGGGCAGGCTCCTCTGCCCCCCCCCGGGATCAGGTGAGGGCACTGGGTGCACTGGGGCCTGGGAGGCTGTCCCTTCCCTGCACGCTGGTGCCCCCTGCTGTCTGTCCTCTCCCCCACCTCAGCGGGACGGAGGCGTCCCTCCCCAGGAGGCAGGGGAGAGGAGCACCCGGGGCCCAGCTCAGCCTTCGCTCTCACGTTCCTCTTCGCCCGGTTCACATGGCCGGCACAGTGTACGTGGTCCTGCGGAGCAGTGTTTCTGCCGGACCCGCTTCTGCGTGGGCCCCGCATCGTAGCTGGCCTTCCTTCGCTGGGCCTCCTGTGCCCGCTGTCTCTCCCTCTGCTGGGACACCAGTCACAGTTCCTGCTTACCAGCAGTGTGACGGGGAATTTCTTTCTCTATTGTTCCATGGATACCCTTTTCTTAGACGAGTACGGTAAAATAGCCGTAACGTAATATTTACCATCTTGACCGTTGATAGGCGCACAGCTCTGGGCACAGAGCACGTTCACACTGGTGTGCAGCCATCCCCACCCTCCACCTCCAGAACTTTCCGTCTTCCCAGATGGAAACTCTGTCCCCATGAAACACGGGCCCCCTTCTGTCTGTGATGAGTAACGCAGCCATGAACAGGGATGTGCAAACATCCCTTCCAGTTCCTAAGTTTAGTTCCTCGGCCTGGAGACTCCCGGAGTGGCAGTCTGGACCGTCCCGCAGTGAGATTCCAGGGTTCCGGGAATCCGCCACCCTGGTTTCCAGCGCAGCATCCAGACTGCGGTTTCTGACCGATCTCACCAACGCTTGTTATTTCCGTTCTGCTGACGGGGGCCTTCCTGCTGAGCGGGCCATGGCCCGAGGCGTGGGGCCAGGGAGGCCGAGCACTTTGCCGTGAGCTGGGGGTCCTTTTCTGTCTGCGGACACACATTTGTAAGAGTTTCTTCAGGCTGTGCACGTCGGGCGGAACTGCTGGGCTGTCGGCCGTGTGTCTGCCTAGCTGTCGGGTCCCCAGTACCAGCCACACGTCCGGTGAATCTCCGGAAGGATGTGCGGGACTTGGCTAGACTTGTCCTCACATCGAAGGGGTCTCACTGGGATGTGGCTGGAGGGGGAGGCTCGGGCTGAGTCTGGAAGAATCCACGCACAGGCTTTTGAAGCTCCCCGATTCCCGTGAGCGGATGCAAGCGCCCCCCACCCCGAAAACGTGCAGCCACACGTGGAAGATGTTCGTGCACTGGGAGCCCATCGGACCCTCCGTGTCCGCGGCTTCACCGGGTGCTGTCGCGTCGCGTCGGCGGCTCTGCCCGGCACCGACCACGGCTCGCACCCACCACGGCTCTAGAAGCGAGCAGGTTTACGTTTATGTGTCAGCCACTCACATGGACGGCATGGGGTGGGGCCTGGTGTCCCCGCTGCTCCGTGTAGGGACGTTTTCCCACAGACTCAGCTGGGGCCGCCCTGCCTGCAGGCCTCTCGGGACGGCAGCTGGGGCCCACGGCGCAGTAACGCTTCCCTAAGTGTCTGTGCGGGTGTCTGTGACACGTGTCTGCCGCGACGCGCCGGCCCTTGGGATTGCCGCGTTCCTTCCTTTCGGCGGCGGATGGAAGCCGGTGTGTGACGCCGTACGTATTGCAGTTGGCGTCCGCGTTTCCCTGACCTCTTGTGAGACGGCCTTTCCACGTGCTCTCCTGATGGCCGTGATTCCGGGCACAGGTCCTCTGCGCCATTTTCCAATGGGCTTTTTGTCTTTTTCTTACGGGTTTGTAAGCATTCTGACTCCTGGACGCTACTTTGTCATTTAGAAATGTTGCAAACACTTTCTCCCAATCTCTGACTTTTCTTTTCACTTTCTTTTGATAACAGAGGGTCTGAATTTTAACAAACAGTATCAGCTTTTTTCATGCTCTTTCGTGTCCCGTGTCAGGTCTGAGCGTGTGGGTGCCCGGGTTCTCTGCTGCTGGCCACACCACCCGCCCCGTGTGAGCATCTCGACGGCCGTCCCTGGTGTCTGCGAGGGAGAGGCCTGGGCTTGTTTGTCCTGTTTCTGTCCTTCGGGTGTGTCTTGAGTCGTCCGCTTGTCCAGGCCCATGGGAGGCACGGGCGGGATTTTAACCATCGGACGGAAGCATCATTTCGGACGGGTCGGTCCCTCCGTTCTGTCTTTCTGTTTCATCTGTTTCTATAAAGACCTGGTTTCTAGAGCAGTTTCAGGTTCACAGCCCCACCCCCACCCCATTGTCAACACGCCCACCCGCACAGACATGTCGTCACCGAGGACCCGCAGCTGACATGAGTTCTGTCTTGGGGGGGTGTGTTCCGTGGGTGTGGACGGATGTGTAGTGGCGCATATCTATTCCAGCATCAGGCAGGGTAGTTTCCCTGCCCTGGGAATGCCGTGCGCCTGCCCGCTCGGCCCTCCCCATCTGCCCCCCACCTCCGCTCGACCGTCGCATCCCCAGCCCCTGGAAACCGCTCATGTGTCTGCTGCCTCCATGTTTCTCCCTTTCCAGAATGTCACAGACTTGGCATCGCATACCATGTGGCTTTCTCAAATTGGCCGAACACATTGTTGTGGCTTCCAGGGTTCGGCAGTTGTGAGGACACGTCTGTGTGCAGGTTTTCGTGTGGACATACGTTTCCAGCTCCTTTGGGTCAATACCAGGAGCATGGCTGCTAGATCATATGCGCAGGCTCAGTTTTGCAGGAAAGCAGCACACTGTCTTCCAGAGCGGCTGCCCCGCCCCCGCTCCCACCAGCAGTGAGAGAGAGAGGGAGAGACCCTGCTGTCCTGGGTTCCCTGGCGTGGAGTGCCGTCAGTGTGTGTGTCCGCCATTCCGATCCGTGTGTGATGGTACCTCCCTGGTGGGGTGTGTGTTTCCCCGACAGCGTTGGTGGGGAGCATCTTTCCACGCCCTTGTGTGCCATCTGGATCTCTTCTTCGGGGAGGGGCCTGGCAAGGGCTTTGGCTCATTTTTCATCGAGTTGTTTTCTTACTGTTGAGTGCGCACACGTCGGGTAACAGCCCTCTATCGGTTGTGTCTTTAGCAGATATTTTCTCCTAGTGTGAGCTTGTCTTTTTGTGTTCGTGGCCGTGACTTTCCCAGAGCAGAACTCCGTGATTTTAATGCAGTCACGTACCATTTCCTTTCCCGGACCACACTGTGGGGTCGTGGCTGAGTCGGCACCACACGCAAGCTCACGGAGGTCTGCTCCTGGGTGCGCTTCAGTGTTATAGCTTGCATGTCACTCCCAGATGTGCGATCCTGCGAGTCACTTGTGAAGGGTGACAAAACCGGGTCTAGTTCTTCTTTTTGCAAGTGGGCATCCCGTTGTTCTAGCACCTTTTCTTTCTTTTGTTTATTTTTGAGAGAGAGAGAATGAATGCAGGAGGGGCAGAGAGAGAGGGAGACACAGAATCTGAAGACAGGCTCCAGGCTCTGAGCTAGCTGTCAGCACAGAGCCGGACACGGGGCTCGAACCCACGAACCGCGAGATCATGACCTGAACCGACGTTGGACGCTCAGCCGACTGAGCCCCCCAGGCGCCCCACTGATATTTTATTAAGGATTTTTGCATCTATGTCCATGAGAGATACTGGTCTGCAGTTTTCTTTTCTTGCAATGTCTGTCTGTGTTTGGCATTAGGATAATGCTGTCCTCATAGAATGAGTCAGAAAGTAATCTCTCTGCTAGTTTCCTCTGAAAAGCTGTAGAAAATTGATATAACTTGTTCCCTCAGTGTTTGATGAAATTCACCAGTGAACCCACCTGGCCTGGGTGATGTCTATTTTGGAAAGATATAAATTATAGATTAAATCTCTTTAATGGGCATGAGATACAGGCTTCTTCAGATTGTGTGTATCGTCTTGGGTGAGTTTTGGCAGCTTCTGTCTTTCAAAGAACTGGTCCGTTAGTCCAGGTTATCAAATTGGGGGCTCAGAGTTGTACGCCGCGTGTGTTACTTTATTATGCTCGTGATGTTCATGGGGTCTGTAGTGATGTCCCTCTTCCACGTGGGATACTAGGGTGTGTCTTCTCTTTCTTCTTAAGGAGCTTGGCTAGAGGCCTATGTTTTCTTCATTTTCCCAAAGAACCAGTTTTTGATTCATGGATTTTTCTTCTATTGATTTCCTGTTTTCTGCTTTCATTTTTATTACTTCTTTTCTTCCACTTTGGATTTAATTTGTACTTTTTCTAGTTTCCCAAGGTGGAGGTGTAGATGATTAATTTTAGACCTTTTTTTCTGTTCTGATCTATGCATCCAGTGTTACAGATTTCCTCTAAGCACTGCTTTTGCTGCATCTCACGAATTTCGATAAGCCGTATTTTCATTTTCATTTAGTTCAAAAAATTTTTATTTTATCTTGCGATAACCTCCTTTGGTCCGTGTGTTCTTTAGAAATGTGTTCTTTGATCTCCATGTATTGTGGGGTTTTCCACCTCTGTTTCTCTTACTGGTTTCTAGTTCAGGGTCACAGTGGTCCAAGAATAGACACAATCAATGTATGATTTCTTGTCTTTTTAAATTTGTGCAGGCATGTTTTGTAGCCCAGCTTGTGGTCTGTGCTGGTGAAAGTTGTGTGTTCTGCCCACTGTTGGAGGAAGTGGTCAGTCCAGCTGACTGACGGTCCTGTTGATTTCATCCGCGTGCTTACCCACCTCCTGCTGCTCGGTCTGGCCTCTTCGGAAGTCCCAACCAGCTTCGCGGATTCGTCTGTTTCTCCTTGCACTTCTGCTTGCCTCCGCCTCCTGTGGTCCCATGCCCCGCCCTGGGCACCCCCTCATGTGTCAGCAGGGCTGTGCTGGAGAACTGACCAGTTCGTGCCATGAACTTTTTCTCTCCCTGACGACTCTCCTGGCTTTGAAGTCTATTTTGTCTGAAAGTAGCTACTCTCACTTTATTTCACTTATTCTTTCTCTGACGGCCTTCCTTACTTTTCGTAGACCCAGGCTTCCAACCTCTGTTACTTCTGTCCTCGCTAAAGAACTTCTTTGGGCATTTCTTGCAAAGCAGGTTTACCGGCAACAAGTTCCCTCAGTTTTTGTTTGCCTGAGAGTCTTTGTTTCCCTTTGCTTTGCAGGCTGATGTCACAGGGCACAGAATTCCAGGGTGGCAAGTATTTTGTCTCCCCACTTAAATATCCCCTGCCCCTTCTCGCTTGCGCGCTGTGTGAGGACAAGTCAGGCGCAGTTCTTGCCTCTGTTCCTCTACAGGCGAGGTGTTTTCCTCTGACTTCCTTCTGGATTTATCACCTTCGATTCTGTGCAGCCTGAACACGGTGTGCCCGGGTCCGGCGTTTGGGTGTTTCTCCTGCCGGATGTCCCGTGGGCCTCCTGCGCCTGCGATTTAGTGTCCGACGCGAGTGGGGCGCTCTCGCTCGGTGGGGTTTCTGGTGTTTCTCCCTCCTTTTCCGTCCCCAGGACGCGCGTATGGCATGTCTGTGGTGGTCCCGGGTCCTTGGCTGCCCTGTTCGGTTTTGGTCAGTCTTTGGGAACGAAGCCTTTCTGATTTTCAGTTTTGGGGGTTTCTCTTCCGTTGTCCTCAAGCCCCGAGATCCTTCCATCGGCCACGTCCGATCTCGCGATGACCCCACCAAGGACAGCCTTCATTTCCATCCCGCTGTGGTTGACCCCCGGTGCCTCCTGCCTGTTCTCTCAGGACTTCCTTCTCCCTGCTCACCTTGACCTTCTGTTCCCGTGCGCGGTCGGCCGTGTCCGTCGAAGCCCTGAGTGTGTTAGTCCCAGGAGTTTTAACCCCCGGCTCTGACAGCGGCCGTAGCCCTGCCGCATCTGCTGCCGCCGCCCTGTGTCTTCACATCGTCGTCTGCCTTTTGGTGTGCCTGGTCACGTTTCCCCGATAGCCAGCCGTGAGGTACCCGGCTGTGAGCTGCTGGGCAGGGAGGTGACCAGGCTGGGGGCGAGGCCCTGTGCCAAGTGCTGTGAGCCGGGTTCAGTCTTGAGCGAGCCCACGCCTCTGGACCGTGCCTCCCTGGTGCCTGGCCTGGTGGTGGTGGGGCCGAGAGTCCTGGCGGGTCCCCGTGGCCGCCCGCCGGCCCAGCAGCAGGTAGCAGGTGGGTCCCGCATGGGAGCCCCTGGCGGGAGCCCCTGGCTACACCTTTCCTGTCCACGTCGTGTGTACAAATGCACCCCGCCGTGTCCTCACCGTGTCTGCCGTGTCCGCTTTCCTGAACTTTTCTCCCTGCACCCTTTGGTCTTGCCCCCGTTGTCCCCACTGATGGACCGCAGACCGCCTGCCTGACCCCACACCCCGTCACTGCTCCACTTGACATGCGGGAGACGCTGGCTTCCCGCAGAGCAGGACCTCCGGCCCCCCCAGCCCCCACGGCTCAGGCCACGGCCAGGACCCTCACATCACGTCACATCACAGATGGACGTTTCTGCCGTCTGACGGGAGTGCTGCGGTGACAGGACACATCTCGGACCAGCGCTGCACTGTTGTCCGTGATGTGGGGCCGCTGTCTTCAGGCGATGGCACCTGACGGTCAGGGCGCCCCGGCCGTGAGACCTCCCTCCAGGACATGGCCCTGTATCTCCGTGTCCCCGCAGTGGACGACCACACCGTGTGCGCTCCTGCCCCGCCCCGTGGCGGCAGCGGCCCCGCCTGTCGTCCCCAAGGCCACCCCAACCCTCTGACCACGGTAGTCGGACCTCCTGAATGTACCACACCTCCGAACCTCCCACTTACACAGTCTGGTGTCTGTCTGTGCTGCGCCGTCTACACGAGCACCGTGGTCTCACGGAGACGGCAGACCTTGGTGCACGGGGCTTGGCGCAGCACGTCCTCGAGTTCGAGGCCTCGATTACTGCAGGCCGGCTGCACGAGGTGCGATCCCGGGAGACTTGGGCACGCGTGTGGATGCTGTGTCTTCGTCCACAGGTGTTGTTGGAAGAAGCAAAAGATCTGCTTTCTGACTGGCTGGACTCCACACTCGGCAGTGAGGTTACGGACAATTCTATCTTCTCCCAGCTGCCCAAGTTCTGGGAGGAGGAGTTCCACAGAGACATGGAGGCCCTGAACGTAAGTGTCGCCAGGCGGCCCGCCCTTGCTCTCCTGATGACCGCCATCCGGACCGGCTTTGTGGGGCCGGCGGGCACTGCTGCGTCCCAGAGTGTGCCGTCCGAGGCTGCCGTTCCAGAAGGAGGAGGGAGACTTGTTCTTCTCACCCCCAGGTTCTCCCTCCGGACGTCCTAACCCGGGTTAGTGAATATGTGCCGGAGATCGTGAACTTCGTCCAGAAGATCGTGGACAACGGCTACGGGTAAGCCTGGGGCCCTCCCCGTGGGAGCACGGTATGCCGGGAAGGAAGCTTGTCTGGGGAAGGCGGCGGGGAGGCAAGCCTGTGGGGCTGCGGCCGCCAAGCCCCCTGCTCCAGGCGGCACAGGGCTGGCTTGTCCGTCCGCGGGCTGCGAGGGGAGGGGTCTGTCCTGGCCCCTGTCCTCGGCCTGTCCTCGGCCGACAGACGGCGGCCCTCCCACGGCCTTTTCACGCACTTGTCACTGCACACGGCCACTGGGCTCCTCCTGTGCCCTCAGCACCTCCCCTTACCCGGACACTGCCGAGGAGTCGCGGGGCCTTAGAGCTCCCCCTGGGGACCTCGCTTCGCTCCCGTAAAGACCCCGTCTCCAAACACCGTCCCGTCCTGAGGTGCTGCCGGCTAGCGCTGTGATGCGGGAATTTGGGGACGACACAGCTGAGCCCGTGACCTCACCACACGAGCAGCCGACCCGTTTTCATGCCGACCCTCACGGCAGGCCTCTCCTCAGTGCCGCCGAGTCCTCAGCTTCAGGGCTGCTCTGTGAGAAGCGCTCCGGGCTTTCCTTGCTGTGGCTGCCACTCGCACAGGCGTTTAGCTGTGCGGACGCCATCTCCTTGTTCAGGGCAGGAGGGAAAGCAGAGAGGGGGTTGGTCGCACCCAGCCTGCCCCAAACCCCCCGTCCCCCCCACTTGCCGGTGCAGCTCAGGGCCTGGCCCAGCACCTGGGTCCGACCCTGCCAAGTAGCCTGCCCCTGGGCCGTGGCAAGGATGGGGTGCTGCGGAGAGCGCCCGCCTGCAGGCCGCCGGCAAGCCCACAGCTGAGACCATGAGCACGGGGCCGGGGCTGGTGAGCGTGGGCCGTCCGGGTGTCTGGAGGCGGCGTTCCCGCCGTGCGGCCTGTGATGAGAGCCCTTGTCCCCAAGTCACCTCCCAGGGAAGTGTGTTCCCTCACGCCTTCGTCGTGACCCCAGGTCTCCCCTCCTGGCACCCCCTGACGCACGAAACAGTGTCCGAGTCTCTGAAGTCAGCGCTGTAGGAAATCACCGACGCTCAGAAGCGTAACTGGGGGAGCGGGGTGTGCGGTGCTGGGTGCCCGTTCGCTGCGCCCCTGCTCTGGGAGAGTCCTTCCCCACCTCGCGGGCGAGATGAGGCATCACTGGGCGGGATGAGGGGAGCGGAAGACCTGGTGCGGAGCCCGGAGCAGCACAGGCTCCTGGGAAGTGGTGACGCCTTCTCTCTCCCCCACCTGACACGGTCACTGCAGGGCGACACGCGGTTGTGTGCCACGTTGAGTGTCATGGGCAAGGCCAAGGTGAGAGAAGACAGATCGCTCCGGGCTGGAATAATCTGGAGTGCTCCTGGGAGGCCCTGAGCCTTGGCGGGGCCATGTGGGGGGGTTAGAATGCGGACAGAGTGAGGGCAGGGCACGCAGGGACTGTGCTGTCCCCGAGGCAGGGGGCAGGGCGGGAGCTGCGTGGCCACCGGACGCGAGGCCGAGGGTCTGCAGGGGGGCGTGCTGCCCCGAGAGCGAGAAGTTGGCCCCTGTGACGAGGTGTGCGTGTTGGGCCCGCGCGGCCAGCACGGCGGCCGTGGTCGTGACGGGATGGCCAAGCCCACGGTCTGTGTGACCCTTGGCTTTGCAGGTCGTCCTGCGAGGTGGCCGGGCGTCTGTGGGTGTGTCCCGCTCTCTGCAGCCTCGTTCTTCTTTTCCAGCTACGCTTCCAACGGGTCCGTCTACTTTGACACCGTGAAGTTTGCTTCCAGCGAGAAACACTCCTACGGGAAGCTGGTGCCCGAGGCCGTTGGGGACCAGAAAGCCCTGCAGGAGGGGGAAGGTACGCAGGGCTGGGAGAGGGGCTTCAGGCCCAGGCAGCGCGGCCTTTCCCCCCACCCCCAGCCTGGCCCGCCTGGGTGCCTGGGAGCCGTGCCTTGTTGCCCAAGGAGCCTGAGGAGTTTTCCACAAGAAATTAAAAAGCAAGTGTGTCCAACGCCATCTGGAAAAGTGTAGCCGACCCCGGGCCTGGATCCGGAGGGTCAGGGCGGCTTGTGGGACGCGCTGCGTGCCGGCATGGGACACCCAGCACTGGCGTGTCACGAATATGCACGTTGTGACCTGTTGAATGAGGGGGCAGAAGCCCCCCGCCCCCAGGTTAGCAGGTGGCCCCCTTGGCATCTGAGCTCCCGTTCTGGGGCAGTGAAAACCCCAGAGCTGCTGTGCTTGAAGGTGCGGTTCCAGCACCCACACAGAGGAGGCGCCGTCCTGAGTTGGCACCTACGGGTCCTGGACGCACACAGGCATCCGGGGGAGGAGCAGCTCGGTCCTGGGGGCGCAGGGGATGGCGGGAAGCAGGCCCCTGGTCGCCGCTCTGCCCGGGCCCCGGACAAGCACGGCAGAAACATGGGGCGGAAACGGTCAGGTCAGGTCCTGTGGGAATGTTCCGGTCCTGGGTGTGAGCAGGCGTCACACCGTCCAGTGCCCAGGCAGCGCCTCGGGATCCCTGGGTTCTCTCTTTTTGTTTTTTGCTTTTTAAAGTTTACTTATTTATTTTGAGAGCGAGAGATAGAGGGGGAAGGTCTCTGTGCACACACGAGCGGGGGCGGAGGTGTGGGGGAGAGAAGAGCCCGACTTGGGGCTGGAACTCATGAACCGTGCGATCGTGACTGGAGCCAAAACCACGAGTCAGCCAGCCAGCTGCCTGAGCCACCCGGGCGCCCCGAGGATCGCTGAGGGCAGGGTAGAGGAGGTGCTGTCACGATGCTGAGGCACCCGTGCCCTCGGAGGATGGCCACGGGGGGCCCCTGTGTCCCTGCAGCCTCAGGGCCGGCGCACCTGGGGTGCAGGGGAGGCTCGCGCGCGCCCCACAGAGCCGTAGCTCAGATGGGCCGTGACCCCTGGGACGCAGCAGGACCGAGGGGAGCAGGGAGTGGGTTTCGTCTAGCGGATGGGGCTTCACACGCATGCATTGGGGCAGGGCCTCCCGCAAGCCAGCCTGGGACCCACGCCAGGCCGCACAAGGAGCCGCCCCTCACGGGGACCGCATTGTCTGCCGTGGCGCACTGAGCTGGACACCGGCACTAAGGGGACATCAACAGTGTCCAGACCTGCTTCAAGTCACTCTCCTGGATGACCTGCAGGAAAAGAAAGTCACAGCGTGAATCACTCAGGGTTTGAAACTGAACAGCTGCAGGAGGCCGCGCGGTCCTCCCTGGCCGGTGCGGCTCACGCACCAGGTCATGGCAGCCTGAGCAGTTCAGTGTAGTTATGAAAAAGCACAGGCCGAAAATGAGGCGGCAGCTGTCAGCCCAAAAAGGAGCAGCGAAGAGAAGGTGAGCATCAAAGAAGAGGCGAAAGACACGGGAGTAAAGTCAACAGCTGGTTCTTCGCAAAGATTCGTGACGCAGAAAACCTGCCTGCGAGACCTGATGCATAAACACCGAAGATGCAAAAATCCGTCCAGGCGGGACTGCTCGGATTGCACGGGACTGTGGGGGACTGTGGGGCACTTCACGGGACTGCAGGGGACTGCACGGGACTGCGGGGGCCTGCACGGACTGTGGGGGACTGCGGGGGACTGCACAGGACTAGAGACGGTGGCGTATGTAAAAGCCAAGAGGACTGGACTGCGCAGCACGGTGGGTGGCGGCCTCCACAGTCGTGGGAGGGAAGCCCCGGAGACGGAAGGGCCCGCCGCTCTCGGGAGGCTTCACCATGTCCCCAGCTGCGTTCTTCTTCTTTCTGTTTTTTTAAAAAGTTTTTTCCTTTCCTTTTTTCCCTTTTTCTTCTTTTTCCTTTTCTCTTTTTTCTTTTTTCTTTCCCAATAATCTCTACACCCAACATGAGGCTTGAACTCACCACCCCGAGATCGAGAGTCCCATGCTCTTCTGGCTGAGCCAGACCCCCCAGATTCTTCTTAAATATCACTTGTTCTCGGACCTTTACTTTCTGGACTGACGTTAGAGTCTTTGCATTCCAGGGGCCAGAGTAGTAGATGTGACAGCGAATGTAAAGGGACGCAGAGGGTCACCCCCTCCTTCAGGGACAGCCCTGCTTCCTCAGCCGTGCTGACAGCGCAGTGCAGGGCTCGGGGAGAGAAGGGGGCCTGGGGCCGTCTCAGGGAGCAGCACATCTGGGGAGACAGAGGCACGAACCAAAATGTGCCTGGGGAGGGAGACGAGAAATGACACCAGGACAGCGGCAGGGGTCGTGTGATTGATTCCTCTCATAAATCTGGAGCAAATAGCAGGTGTTGCCCGTGTGGCACTTGGTGAAGGATGTGGGCGGGGTGGCGAAGGCGGTCGGTCCTCTTTGCTCTGTCACAGAACTTTTCAAAAACTTGAAAAGTCCGATACATTCGTAGTAACTAGGTTCACGATCATGAAAATTAGAAGCCCAAACGCACAAACAGGCTGTGGCCAGAGGAGTGTCATGCCGCTTCGTCACGTCTGAGCGGTTGGTCAGATGTGGTCACTGGCTCGGTGAGGAGGGGACAGGAGGCCAGGCCGGAGTCCGTCCTGCCGCGTGTGGGTGTGCGTTTCATCTGCAGAGATTAAAACAAGCCAGAATCCTGCAAACAGGGACGCCCGGCGAGTGACTGTAAACATGCCTTTCCTTTCGACCGTGGTGTCGTTTTCCCGGGTTTCTGTAGTTTCCAAGTATCCTACTTTCAGCGCCCGTGTGATACGCGTCAGGCCTGTTCTAGAAGCATTCTCCGTGCGCTCTCTGCCGGCTGTCCTCCGGGTGGCCTCGTGCTTGCCTGCCCTGTTGCTTGAAAGGTGGTGGCCCTTGAGCTCGGCTGTGTCTGCCACCTCGGACGCTGGGCTGAGTCTGTCGTTCCCGTTCGGGTGTTGTCCATCAGGGGGTGACAGCGCCCGGGACCAGGCAGCGGCGTCAAGACCACGCGTGGGCCCCAGGCCCCTGCCCTGCGCTGCCCCCGCTCCCCAGGCCCCTGCATGAGGGGACTGGCCGCAGGCATTCGTTCTCTCGGCGGCTGGTGGGCTCAATGGGCTCCATGCCCTGCGTGTGGCCCAGGGAAGTGTCCCTCGGTGATGGCGTGTCCTTCCCTATTGCTCCCACTGCACGTAGGCTGACCCGTCCCTGGGGGCCCAGCCGTGACCGCCTGCGTCTTCCTCCTGGGGGGCTGTGTCTGGGAGCCCAGCTGGGCCCGGAGGAGCAGTCGTGTCCTGCTCTGCCACCTACGGGGCCGAGGAGCCGCACACAGCAGGTTTGCCGGTTCTCAGACCTTCCAGAACCGCAGCCAGGAGCCGTGCGGGCTGCCGATGCGGGACTACCCCACCGAGGGCCGCCACCGCACCACGGCCTCGCCCCTCAGGCTGGAGCGCCGCGACTCGCCCTGGACCCAGGCCACGGCCGTGAGGGGTGGCGGCGAGGAGGGTCTGCGGAGTGGCAGGTGCAGTCCGGGCCCCGGGCAGTCGGGAAACTGCAGCGCTGGCCGGGAAAGTCAGTGGAAACGAGGAGCATCGTGGCCCTGCAGTGACACTGTTCCGCCCGCCAGGCGGTCCTGGTGACCTGATTCCCTCGTGTCCGCAGGTGACCTGAGCATCTCGGCAGACCGCCTGAGTGAGAAGCGGTCCCCCAATGACTTCGCCCTGTGGAAAGCCTCCAAGCCCGGCGAGCCATCCTGGCCGTGCCCGTGGGGGAAGGTGGGTCCCCGAGAACGGGTGGGACCTGGTCACTGGGGGGGCCCCTTGCTGGTGCGGTGCCCACCTGTCCCGGGGGCCCAGATGCCATAGAGCCTCGTGGGCCTTGGGGCATGGGACGTCCCTTTTGGGACTCTTTCCTGGAAGATTGGATGACCTCCGTGGCCCCTCTGTCCTGGGGCCTTTGACTCTGAGTGTTACCTGCTCCTGGAGATGAGTCCACAGTCCGAGGTCCCCTGTGACAACAGTCCCCGTGGCCCAAGACCGTGGGAAGGGGGTGTTGGTGTCTGCCCCTGGTCGAGTGCTGGGTGCTTTTGGGGGGTATGTGAGCCTCAGCCCCGCCTCGGTCTCCAGAGCCTGCTGTGAACTTGACAGTATGGGCACCCCTGAGGTTTCCTTGCGTGGAACATAACACCTGTTCTGATAAGGCTCAGAGGTTTGGAGACTCACAAACATGGGGGCGCGGGCACAATTGAAGGCCCAGGCATGGAGGGTTGGGCGTCGGTCACCAGGTCATTTGGATCTCTAGGGGCGCCCGGGGTGGCACATCGAGTGCTCCGCCATGGCGGGCACGCTCCTAGGAGCCTCGATGGACATTCATGGAGGGGGCTTCGACCTCCGGTTCCCCCACCATGACAACGAGCTGGCCCAATCAGAGGTAGGCAGGGGCTGGGTCGCTGTTCCGGGCGGGGGGCAGAGCTTGAGTTCTCCCCACGGTGGTGGGAGAAGCCAGGGGCGCTGCCCGCAGGCTGCTGAGTGGAGCCTGCTGCCCACATCGGGCTCCTGCGGGTGGATTTGATCCCTGGCGGTTCAGTCTGATTTCCTGCATGAACAGCCGGACCTTTGGCATCAGACAGGCCTGGGCGCGCGGTGCATGTGGTGCACGCGCTGGTGCTCTCTTGGGCCATTGATCCAGGGCCGTCCCCTGAGCCCCAGCTCCCCAGCTGGGAAAGGCAGCCCCCTCTTCCGCCTCACGGGGTGTGGAGTGCTCGCAGGGCGTGCCCTGCCCCCGACCTTGCCCCTGCTGCACCCCGCCCGGAGCAGGCCTACTTCGACAACGACTGCTGGGTCCGCTACTTCCTGCACACGGGCCACCTGACCATCGCGGGCTGCAAGATGTCCAAGTCGCTCAAGAACTTCATCACCATTAAAGACGCCCTGAAGAAGCACTCAGGTAAACTTGACCTCTCCCAAAGACCCGAGCACCCCTTCTCTCGGATGCGCGATGGCGGTGGCTGCCCGGGAAGGTGAGGGGACGGCTGTGCTGTGTCCTCCCCCAGCGCGGCAGCTGCGGCTGGCCTTCCTCATGCACTCATGGAAAGACACGCTGGATTATTCGAGCAACACCATGGAGTCCGCGCTGCAGTATGAGAAGTTCATGAATGTAAGGGCCCCCCCACCCTGCCCCGCCCCGGCTCAGCTGCAGCGGGACCGTTAACCCCCCGCCCCGCTCCCGACGGAGGACGGGAGACTGGCAAAAGCAGCCTCACTCCAGCAGCCCAGGCCTGCGCCCCCTTCCCGGAAGCTCTGGTGCCTGCTCGCGGCAGGAGCGCACGCACGTCTTGTCTGCGTGTGGCACGTTTCACTCACACGTGTTCCGTCGGCCGAACCCGTGTCAGGCTGAAACCGGGACACGTGGACACATTTCCGTCTCGAAGGAAAGCCTTCCCTGGTCCTCGCCACCGCCCAGGGCCAGGGGATGTCGGTGCCGAGGCTTTCCAGATCGCACCTAGAGGGCATGTGCTTCCCCAGAACGGCTCCCCCTCAGCTCTTTCCTGGATGGAAAAGTTTTCTAAACGCCGTTAAACTGAATTTTCTGACTTTAGGAGTTTTTCTTGAATGTGAAAGACATCCTTCGAGCTCCTGTGGATATAACCGGTCGATTTGAAAAGTGGGAAGATGAAGAATCACAGCTGAACAAGAGGTGGGGGGACACTTTCCTGGCGGGGGGGCGGCACTTTCCTCTGGGGCGTGGGAGCGTCCCTGGGGGAGGGGAGGCTGTGGCGCCGTTGCTCTTGTTCGTGCAGAACTGCGCCCGGCGCGTGGGGTCCTCGGCAGTGTGTTGCCCGTGACGCTCCCGCACTTTCCTCCTGCTCAGCTTTTACGATAAGAAGACAGCGGTTCACGAAGCTCTCTGTGACAACGTCGACACGCGCACCGTCTTGGAGGAAATGAGGGCTCTGGTCAGCCAGTGCAACCTCTACATGGCGGCCCGGAAGGCCGCGAGGAGGAGGCCCAACCGGGCTCTGCTGGAAAGCATCGCTCTGTACCTCACCCACATGCTGAAGGTAGGCGGCTCCTGGAGGCGCGGGTCCCCGAGTGCTCTCCGGGCTGTGTGCACGCAGACCCCGGGCGCACAGTGACGCATGGCGTGCGTACTCCAGGACCTGCGCTGCCCTGCGCTCCCGCCGCGCTCCTGCACTGTAGAAAGCTCGTACGTGCAGCTGCCCTCCGTGCTGGCAGGTTCTGGGGTTGGCCTCCTCACCCTTCTGGTCCCCCCTTTTTTTTTTTTTAATTTCTTTTTAATGTTTTGTTTATGTTTGAGAGAGTGTGAGCAGGGGAGGGGCAGAGAGAGAGGGACACACAGAATCTGAAGCAGCTCCAGGCTCCGAGCTGTCAGCACAGAGCCCGACGCGGGGCTCAAACTCGTGAACCACAAGATCATGACCTGAGCTGGAGCCGGACGCTCAGCCAACTGAGCTTCCCAGGCATCACTCTTTGTGGTCCCCTCTTGCCCAGTGGCCTCACTGAGAGCGGACTGGAAAGGGCTGGGGGGACACCCTCGGGCCTGGCATCCCCCTCCACCCAGCGAGGCTGTCTGCACCGCCTACCCCTACCCGTCTGCAGCAGCGTGTTTCCTGGACCCGATCGCCGCCTCTCAGGACCTCTTCACGCACTCCTGCACGCCTGTTTCTCTTCCTAGGTCTTTGGGGCCATAGAAGAGGAAAGCCCCCTGGGGTTCCCAGTCAGAGGACCTGGCAGCAGCCTGAATGTGAGTGGGGTGCACCTGGCGTAGGGAAGCCCCCTCCCTTGGGGGGCCCCGCTCCCGGGAAGTGTATCCATCCGGAGGAGCACCGCCCCCTTCCACACCTGCCCCGTCCACTCCTCGTTCCCTCCTCGGCCGACCCTGTGGACACTTGGAGACCCACGTCAGGTCCCACCTGCACTGGGCTTTCCAGGTTGAGCCCTGGGTCACTCCTGGAGAGTTGAACAGTCAGCTACCCCCATGCATGTGCAGGCGCAGCCAGGGCCTGGCTCCTGGCCGTGCATCAGGGACCCCGCGCTGCCGTGCTGTCTGTGTGAGCTCGTCCCGGGAGAGCAGGCTAGATGGGACAGTCTCCAAATACGCTGCGGCCACACGGCACGGGCTCTCAGGCGCTCACATCCTTGCCCGTGCGGGTCAGGTTCCACGCTGACCCGTGTGTCTGATGGGGAGAAAGTCCGGGAACGGCGGCTGGCGTCACCCTCGTGGCCGGTAGCCCCTGCTGCGTGGTGACCGTCACCCTTGGTGCGTGTGCGTCCAGGCTCACGACGTGTTTCCACCCTCCGCCCCTGTTCTGGAATGATCTCTAATGGTTTGGTTGGAACGCACGTTCAAACATTTAAATACGACTTACCTAAATGAGAACAGGAACCAAGTACAATGAAAAAGGAAAATCTTTCTAGATTGTTCTGCAGCAGTGGCTGGCGTGAAGAGCTGTGTCCTGCAGGTGTCTCCCCGGGAACTGACTTACAGACAGAACCCGGCTCGTGGGGTGGGAAGGCCAGAGCTCCGAGCCCGCCCCCCGGGAAGCCAGCTCTTCTAGAGGTCTTCATTCCAGAAAAGGAAACCCACAAGCTGCTTTATTCTCTTGTGTCAGTGATGCCGGATTCTGGTTTTCCCAGAAAAAGAAAAAAAGAGCACTTTCTACATTTGAGACTGTCTGCTTTTGAACTTAAAAATATTTTCATTTTTGTTTTTAAAGTTTTTAATGTTTATTTTTAAGAGAGACAGAGTGCAGCAGGGGAGGGGCAGAGAGAGAGGGAGACACAGAATCCAAAGCAGGCTCCAGGCTGCGAGCTGTCAGCACAGAGCCCGATGCGGGGCTCAAACCCACGAACCGTGAGATCATGACCTGAGCCAAAGTCGGACGCTCAACCGACTGAGCCCCCCAGGCGCTCCGTAGAAATACTTTTAAATGGGGTGGTTGTGCAGGGGGCCTTTCTCAGTGACCTCAGTGGGCCCTTTGAAGGCAGCTCGTTGGGATACGCAGCCCGAGGGAACGGGCCGGGTGAGCCTCCAGGCCGCAGGGCGGGGCCAGCACGGCACCATTTGAAGGCTACGCACCTGTTCCAAACCTGAGTTGTGAGAGCAGGGAGGACCGCTGGGGCCCGCCTCCTCCAGACAGTCCCCCGGGCATGCTGGCTGAGGTCCCCCTGCCTTGAGGCTCACCACAGCTGCCCCCGGTGTGGTGGAGATAAAGACCTAAGCCCCCCTCCCCCAAAGCCGGGTCCCTCCCCTGCAGGACGGCAGCACCCCAGCCCAGGTGCACGAATGGCCAAGCGAGGCCGGGGCTCGTCCGCATAGCCAGCTGCCGCGTTCACCGATGGTCGCTGGGGCTGCTGAGCCTCCCGGTGGCTTAACTGGGAGGCAGGGAGGGACTTGCTTCGAAGCCTGCTGGGAAAACGGGGAAGACGTAATCGGATTTTTATAAAATCACTGTTCCTCTGGCTTAGGTTCTGCCATCTTCGGCTTCCCTTTCCTGGCAGGTTTTGCGTCCCGTGGCCGCCTCCGAGTTGCTGCGGGTAGTTAGCCGAGGCGTGGGTGTGCGCGTGTGTGAACCGTTTCGCCGTGAACACGGGTGTTTTTAACCCCCGCGTGTCTGCCCTGAGACAGCTGCTCCCGTGAGCCGTTGAGCAGCGCGGCTACGGAACCCGACCGGCTGGACCGACGGGGAGGCTCTCCGCCTGCCGCTGGCTCCGGCCACCCACGCGGGGCCCTGCACGCCCGGCACGGACCGAGCGCTGGGGGGAGCACGCCCCGGGTCGCGGTGGCGGAGCCGCTGGCCGTGTGCACGGCGGTCCTCCTCTGCGGCGCGCGCTGAGCCCTGTCCCCAAGTACAGGCCGAGCCGGTCTCTGAGCAAAACCGCTCTTTCCGCAGCTCGAGTCCACAGTCATGCCGTACCTGCAGGTGTTGTCGGAGTTCAGGGAAGGCGTGCGGAAGATCGCCCGGGAGCAGAAAGGTGAGGCCCCTCCGGGCCCTGGTAGGGCCACCCTGCGTGTGCTCGGGGGGGGGGTCAGCGCCCGGCCCGGGCCTGCGTCTGCAGTGCCCCCGCATGTCGTCTCTAGACCCCATGTGCCCCTGGGGGGCAGGACAGCTGGGTGAGGGCAGGGCCTCCTCAGACCTGCCAGGCCCAACGCCTGCAGTCTCGTCTGCTCGGGGCTCGTTTCCGCCCCTGCGGAGGAGGCAGGCAGGGGGAGCAGGGGGAGGGGAGCGGGGTGGCAGGTAGGGTGGGTACACTGCCAGAACCCCTGTGTACCTGGGTGGGGCAGGTGTCTTGCCCTCGATGGGTCTCACCCGCGGGTGCATCCCCGACATCCCCGAGCTCCGGCCCTGTCCTGCGTCCCTGGAATCTTCGAGAATGCTCCATCTGGACAGCGCGTAAGAGCCGTGGGGGCGGGACGCGCACCCCTTACCGGCGCTGGCCTTGCCGACGGATGTGTCGAGCTGGGAGCGTGCCAGGCTGCGCTGCGGGGCTCCTCGTGCTCATGCTGCCTGGCCCAGGGCTCAGCGTTTCCCAGAGCAGAAAGCAAAGTGTGAACGGTTTGAGTCTTGCCAGGGTCATGCTGGAGTCACTCACTGCAGGTGCCGCCTGTCACCTGCTGTGCTCCCTCCCCAGGCCTCTCTGTGCCTGCAGCTCGGCTGGCCGCCACCCCAGGCCGAGTGGGTCCAGGCAGGGTGTCCTGCGGGTGGGGCAGGCAGGGGGCCCAGGGGCGTGGGCAGGGGGCCTTGGAGGAAGCAGCACCGCGAAGACGGCGGGCAGGCCTGGGCCTGGGCCGGGGAGGGCAGGAGACCCCGAGGCCATGGGCCCCTCAGGGAGGAGCCTGGATCTGACGGTGCCGTCCTGGGAAGCAGGGGGCTTTGGGCCGGGGCCGTGGTGTTGGGAGCAGCTGAATAAGCGCGGCTCTCTGTCTCCAGCCCTGGCCCTCGCGCTGTTTGAAAGCGCCTGAAAAAGCCGGGTGGACTTTCAGGTCCTGCGCTGACTTGTCCAACGACATTGACAGTGCTGGTGTCTCGGATTGGGGGCGGGGCAGCACGGACATTTCTGCCCGATCGTCCCCCGGCTGTCCTCCCGACCGACCCCTGGCATCCTTCCTGGCAGGTGCTGGGGAACTCGGGCGGTCGGAGGCCGAGTGCGGCAGCGCTGGCCGGCCGGGGCCCTGCTCAGGCCGAGAGCAGTGCCAGTCGACGGGCTTGGGGGGAGTTTGGTTCCGCTTTTCCTTGACTCGTTGTTTCCTTTTGCTGTTACGTTCGTTGCTCTGGCAAACGGACAAAGCCAGGTGGCCCTGTCAGGATGGGGGTGGTGACGTCTGTGCCGTATCGCTTTGCCCTCCTGCTGCGCTGTCCTACCCTAAGGCTCAGGTGGCGGGAGAGGTCATCCTACCTGAGGCCGTGACCTGGGACGCACGGACCTGGAGCCCTTCAGATAGGGAGCCTTCTGCGAGCCGGAGCCCCGGGGCCCGTGGACCCCAGTCCGCACATGGGGAACGCCTTCCGGGCTGAAGGCGGCATCATCCGCGTCTCTTCCCCATCTCCCTCCCGATCCCACAGCAGCAGAAGTACTGCATTTGTTTATCGAGCTCCTGGCTGTCATGTGACCGTGGGCTGGCCCTGGAGACAGAAAGAGCGAGAAGCTCAGGGTAGCCCTGGCTCGCTCATTCAGCCTGGTTTCCCGGGTCCAGGCACTCAGCTGACAGATGAGTAAGAAACAGTGTCCCCTATTAAAGGGCCAGAGCTCAGCCGTGGCCAGGAAGGGTGTGGGGTGGGGGTGTCTGGCCAGGAGAGGCTTGGGGAATCGGGAGGACGTTAGAGGAGCAGCGACGTGCATGTGGTCAGAACTCGGCGGGGGGTGGGGGTGGGGGCAAGAGCCATTTCCCCCTTATGTGTTCATTTCTGGTAAGAGGCACTGACATAAAATTTATCGTCTTAACCGTGTGCAGGTGCACCGCCCAGGAGCATAAGCGCACTCACGTTGTCGTGCACCCATCCCCACCATCGTCTCCAGAACTTTCCATCCTCCCAAACTGACCCTCTGCCCCATTAAACACTAGCCTCTATCGTCCCTGCCAGCGGCGGGGTCACCGCTACATCTTCTGTCTCCATGAACTTGATCCCTCTGAGGACCTCATGCACGTAGAATCCTCAGCGTTTGTCCCTCTGTGACCGGCAGGTATCACTGCAGCTCCGTCCGTGTCATGGCAGATGTCACCATGCCAACCCCCCTCCGTTCCGAGGCCGGGCAGTGCCGTGCTGTGTGCTCACGTCACGTCGTGCTCACCGCTTCTCCTCGGGCGGACCCCACGGCCTCTGTGTCCCCCCCGAGCCTGCCTGCACTGAGCTGACGGGTCTCCCTGTTCAGCGCCTGCTGCTTTCCTCCAGCGCCGGCGGACACCCCTCCCTGCGCGCCCACACCTCCAGGGTCCCTGGCTCCGTGGACTCTGAGCCCCGTGCCAGGCGGGGCCCGCAGGAAAGGGCTGGCAGGGTGTCTCCGCTCAGAGTTCGCACAAAATGCTTCTGAGCTGTTGCTCATTCACAGAGGACTGCAGCAGAGACCCTCTTTCTAGAAACTGCTGCTGTCAGAGCCCCTTGGGGTCAACAGGGCCGCGAGGTTCTGGTGGCTGGCACACTCGGCTGGGGGCCCCCGGGCTGTCCCCAGGGAGGCCTGGCCTTTCTGGCCACTCAAGTGGACGTGGAGCTGGGCTCCGCCCCAGGGACACTCAGGCAGTGTGGCAGGTCCCCTCCCTGAGTCCCGGCCGTCATGCCATCTGGGCCCCGTCCTCCCGCTTCCCCCAGCCACCGCAGGCTGGCCCCCTCCGCTCCCCAAGGTGGCGTAGCTGTGGGGACCTCGGTGCTTCACACCCCTGAGAATGGTTAGCTGAGGGGGCGCCTGCCTGAGCCAGTCAGTTGAGCGTCTGACCCTTGATTTCGGCTCAGGCCATGATCCCAGGGTCATGGGATCGAGCCCCGTGTTGGGCTCCGTGCTGAGCGCAGAGCCCGCTTGGGGTTCTCTGTCTCCCTCTCTCTCTCTGCCCCTCTTCCCGACTTGCATCCTCTCTCTAGAATCACACACAAAAAACATTTTTCTCCTTAAAGAATGCTTTATTGAATTTCTCAATAATATCTAAGCAGATTTTCCTTTGAAAGAAAATAATACTTACTGAGGCGAAATTCACGTGAGTGAAACTAGCTCTTGTTAAAGCGAAGGACTCCGCTGGTGTTTAGCGGTTCACGATCCTGCCGCCTCTTTCTGGCTCCCAGACGCCCCCACCGTCCCCGGGAGCAGCCGTGCCCCGTGAGCCCCC
The DNA here is from genome assembly GCA_028646485.1 of Cryptoprocta ferox. NCBI lineage: Eukaryota > Metazoa > Chordata > Mammalia > Carnivora > Eupleridae > Cryptoprocta > Cryptoprocta ferox. The sequence goes on along the minus strand of CM053575.1, from coordinate 1,994,354 downwards.
AGCACCCAGCACTGTGGCCTGACGTGGTCTGGACACCGCGGGTCTGGCTTCTTTGCCTCCATTTGGCTGCTGACGGACTTCCGGGCCGGTCCCGCCTTGTGGCTGTTGGGAACGGGCAGGTACAGGCGTCTGGTTTGGGGACGGACCTAGGAGTGGCATCGTGGGGGTCCTGTGGCTGCTGCGTGTGTGACTCTCGGAGAAGCAGCAGGCCGTCCCGCAGCGGCCGCGCCGTGTCCCGTTCCAGCCAGCCGTGCGGGAGGACACCTCCTCGCCGTCGCCCACCCGTGTTGCCCCTGGCGGTCCAGAGGCGGTGGCTGCCCTTCCAGCCCCCCTGGGGGGGAGGTGCCGTCTCACGGGGGCAGGTCCCTGACGGCCGTGGCGTCAGCACCTTCACCTGGGCTTCGTGGCCACGTGTGCGTGTTCTCTGGGGAGAACCTCTGGGGAGGTGTCCCTTCCGGCCCCGCGGCCCTGAGTCTCTTGTTGGGCTGTTCGTCTTACTGTTGTCGGCTTGTTGCCCCCCGCCCCCAGCCCCAGTGCGCACTGGGCCTGGTGGCACATGACTCGGAAGAGGGTGGAGGAGAAAGCCAGCCGGGGCGATGGTCGGGGCAGGTCTCGCATGGGGGTGACGGCCGCTGTCCTCAGCTCTGCGGAGCCCACACCCAGGGCACGGCATGGGCCTCGGGGTCCCGCCACCCGTCTAGGTGCTGGCGGTCGGCTGGTGGCGGTGAAC